>JARJCP010000020.1:0-600000 GCA_029281795.1 Mycena crocata
ATGAGAAGGGTAGGTTTCTCGATGCGCGCCGGTTTTACAACGTGCTTTAAGGTGGGAATCCACAGACGGCCAGAAAAGGTTTCTAAGTTCTTTAAGTTTGTTTCCCAATTACTGATAGATGGCCCCTAGTGCTTCAAAGGAAGGTACTAGTTCCCACCACTTCAAAGGCTATAATCCAATGCAAGTTGTTCTCAAGTAAAAGGTAATCCTTGTTTAAGAGGTCCTCGAAAATCCAATCTATTCAATCTAACAGAAATCCAACACCTAATTGCAGTATAGATGCGTAACGAGCCGAAGACCCGGAGCTACTGGAACCCTTGTATCCGAGTAGGCTGAGTTTACAAGACTTTTGACGAGAGGCGTCTCAAAAGTCAGCTGTTTAGGCTGCACTCTTAAGCTGATATCCACTAGTCGTGCCAAATAACGGGGGCTTCACTGATCTGTCTACTACATTTGAAGGAGCTTTATATACTACTGCTACTTGGTTTTCTAAGATTACAAACGGATGAACGAGCGGATTAATAAGTTTACATTGAAGCGAGTGTGTGGCCGCCATTTAGACAGATTGGTCAGTGTTCAGATGTCCTGTTGTCCATAAGAAGCATCGACCCAAGTGCTTCTCTCCTCCTCAGCCATTCCAATGCTAGGTTGAGCCTCGGTTGTTCCTTGTCCGTATTACAGAGCTCTCTTGTTTTTAGTAAGCTTCTTATGTCCACCTGACTGATCCTTATGAGCGCGTCGCGTCGCGACGCGACTTAGTCACGTGGCCGTTATTCAACTCGAGATCTGCGCGCCTTGTCCTTGTAATCCCAACCAGGCGCGTACGCATAGCCTTTCTCTTAGTTTTGTCTCTTAGTTCCTTCCATTGGCCTTTGGTATTTATCCTAGTGCTGGTATTGACACCGAGCTTGTAGCACCGTGTTCAGATGCTCCTTGCCGGGTGAGTCCTTAACCTCAGCTTTGGCCCTTTCGTTTCAAGTTACCTTCTCCGGCCCCAGTTTGGAGGTACCGTTGGAGATTACTCTACTGCTCCGGCTCTTTTTAACTGAATCAACACATCTCGGGACTTTAATTGCTCCGTCCCAGGCTTCAAGACTAGCATCCTCTAGTATTTACTATGTCCTTAGCAAGCTTTAACAGACTTGTAAGGATCGCGAAAATGAACGATTTCAAGCTTGTACAGAGTACGGCGTATCACCGTAGTTGTGGTCTAAGCGCCTCAGAACATCGTGGCATATGGTAACCGTAAACCAGGTCGTTGTCCACAAGGTTTATTTCGTGATTAATTTCCCGCAAGGGCGGGAGCGTTTCTGGTATTGGTCCCATGATTTTCTGCACAAACATCGAACCAGTGGGCACGTAGTGGCGATAATCTGTCCCCGGGATTCACCGGGGCCGGTCCTTTCGGGGTGTTGTCCACTTCCATTCGCCAGCTGTACATTAAGTTGACAGCTTCGTTGAGTGCCTCGTCGTTTATGCCTTGTGGATCCGCTTCGAGTGTATAAGACACCCGCCGAGTAGATGAGTGGGGTGTAACCACAGAGTAAGTGGCAATGTCGGGAGCTCCACGGTATTGCGGACGATGTGGGGTATGCGCGTCCTCGTTGAGGTGATCTATATCCACGTGTAATATGGGAGCGCGCTCAGTGTCAGAATAACACTCAGTGCAGAACTCGTCGTCCCATTCTATTGCGTCGACAAATTCGTCATCGTCATCGTCGTCGTCGGAGTCCTCGGGTTCGCCATCACTGGGTTGCGGGGATCTTCGTACCTCATCGGGAGGTGGTGTAGGCGGCACTGGATCGGGCACCTTAGGCCGCGACTGCTGTGTAGTGGGGGGGCTCTCGGGCGCCATATCTACCCTCTCTATTGCGTATCTGCCGTCGCGAGGAAGCTTGGGCAGTGAGCAATCCTCTTCCTCTGGTAGTTCCTCGATGCTTACTCGAGGGAGCAGCGCTCGCGGTTTAGTTAGCGGTGCTTCTGGTGTAACCGTATCCACGGTAGATTCAGTCTCTGTCGATCCTCCGTACACAGTGCCATCCGTCTCCGAGTCTTCTTCGAGTATTCAGGCGCTTAGGAGTCAAACATTGGGTTGAGATGGGGACTCGGTCGTAGTGCGAGTTTTGCCCCATTGTGGTTCCTTCTTGCGGCCGTTCCATTCCGAGATTAAAGTTGCTTCGGTGGGTAACGGGAGCGCAGGAACGGTCTTGCCATTAGGGAATCAGAGCTCCCATTTCTGGAAATCCACCACCGTGCCGTGCCGATTGAGGAACGGTGTTCCAATGATGCAGTCGTATCAATCAAGGTTTACTTGGTCGAAATATACGTGGCCCCGAATTCCGCCGAAGTCCACGGGCACTCGGGTGCCGTAGTTAATTCTCGAACAACTGCCCACGCAGCCCAGTTGCAGCGTCACTTGCTCTTCGAGTTTGATGCATGGGGCTTTCGTGGTGCTAGCCTATTCCGGGGTCATGGAATTGGTAGTACTACCGGTATCAATTAACACGTAGGCTTTGGTACCATTGACGTTGATAAGTGACGATATACAAGCCGTGAGGTGGCGGGGCCGGGAAGGCTGGTTGAACAATCCAATTTCTCCAGGTTTCCTGATCGAGCTAGAGTGTTTCCGGGCCGCAAGTAACTGAGTCCGAAACCCGGGGTTGGCAGTCTCGTCATCGTGGTCTGGGTCGAGAGTGGCTAGCCGTTCATGATAAAGGTTTTGCCCACGAGGTGTACTCTGTGCCGATGTAGTATGGATCGTCCAGTTGTTCAGCCCGTTCGCGTATTGCTGCGCCCATTGCGGCCTCATGTCGGGCCCAGAAGATGGGGCTTAAGTAGTGGTGCTCGGGGAGTTCGTGCACTTGGTAATACATGTTACCGTAGCTGTCTAGTAGCGTGGATACTTGCTTTGCCTCCCTGGCTCCGCACATGCGTATTGATCACAGAATGAGTTCATCCTTCGGCCTAGGTGTAACCAGATGGTCCCCGGCGCTGTCGTAGGATTCCAGCACGGTGGGCCCGTGCTCAGCCTCGGGAATGTCGTCCCCCTTTGAGGCATAATCAATTTTGGTGTCGTTGGTGATTATATGAGCAGCGCAGTAGCGCTCTGGTGAGTGTTCGTCAGGGCATCGCCAGGATGGCAGCGGGTTGCCAGCTGCTGTTTGCAAACTGCCCAATTCTTCGTTCGAGAACAAAGTGGACTCTCCCCAGTAATTTGCCTCATCCATCGGAACGAGACCCAAGTTCTCTTGTCCAGGGACCAGTATACCCGCTTCATAGGGGGGGAAACTCGGTGCTGTTGCTGGGGCTCGACTTGGTCGGGCGCGATTCATATAGGATACCGTCGAAGGCCGATTATTCCTGTCCAAGGTGTCGTCCAGTAACGAAGTGATCACATCCTCGGATCTTGACTTGGCGCATAGGTTTACTGCAGCCTCGTATTCCCATCTCATCGAGGTCATGGCTTCAGATAGCCTGGTCAATAGTGCACGGGCTTCCGCTTGTGCATCTTCCCACAGCTGTTCATCTCGTCCTCGGATGAATGGGTTATCCAGTTCTTCGTGGATAGTAACAAGTCGCGCGTTATTGTGCGTAATGAATTGGCGGGTGACTACCGCTTGCCGCTTCCGATCCAATACCCATAAGTGTAACTCATGTGTTCGGGCTCTCCGTCCCAGTTGACGGCTGACTATAACCTGTTCAGCCTCCCGGTCATGTTCTGTAGAGGGGCCACGCATCGCAATACGGGCTTCCTCTGCACGGGCGTCGGGCAGTTCGGCTAGCATATCATATCCTCGGGTTCGAGCCCCGAGTTGTGGATGATTTCGTAGCTCTTCATGAGCTTCCGCGTTGCGCTCCGCCAGTTCGTCTTCGTAGCGGGTCTCCCTATCGAAGTATGCTCGGTAGCGGCGCAACCACATTATGTTGGTGTGATATTCCAATAGAGTGAGTGGTCTAAGCCCTCGCCTTGAGCGGGACTCCTCATGCAACCTTACTTCGGCCTCGGCTGATAGTACACCGCTCGGGCTGGGTTGTGTAGTATCGACCAGCACTCCGGGTTCAAAATCGGGATCTCCTGAGCTATTCATTAGTACACCCTCGAAGTATTCTTCAGGGTGTTCTTCCATTGTCACATCACCCGGGAGGGGAACGGGAGTCAGTTGCGGCGCTTCATGTGGATCCTCTCGTTTAACCGTAAGTCCGACGTTGGCGAGGTGTTCACAAACGGTATATTCCCTGTCAAAGGGTAATCCATTCTCGGGGGTGGCGGCTACTTGGCGAGACACTAATGAGCAATTGTGACAGACCACGCATATCGGGCTGTCGCTGTACCCAAACTGAGGTACGAGTGTGGGGCTCTGGGATTCGTCAGACTCGGTTCCCGAGTTTGACGATAACGAGGACTCGGTAGGTCCCACGCTACTGTTATCGTCCTCGTCCGGCACAATCCTCATCGAATAATAATGCACAGTGTTCATGGCGTTAACCCTGACATGTTCTGAGTTGCTCGATGTGATTAACTCTTCCAGATCAGGGGCTTCCTGTGTGTCACGTTCATATTCTGATTCATCTCCTGACTGATTTGGATCGAAGTCAGTGTCCTCTTCGGAGTAGCTTTCCAGTACTCGTCCAGCGGCTACACGGGGTTTTGGGACTCTCGGTGCCCCATAATTTGGGCATATTTTGTCCTTGGCGAAGTGGTCGCCACCGCAGGAGAAGCAGACCTTTTTACCTCCGTCCATATCCTTAGACAGACGGTCTGTTGAGCAGTCATGGGGATACCTAGCAGGACAAGAAGAGGAAGCGACCCGGTTGCTATTACGGGGTAGTTCTTGACGAGGAGGGGGAGCTACACGGTCGCTGGTGCGCGGAGTGTATCGGGGGTTGCGTGGTGCGCGATTCCCGTCGTTGGATCGGTAACACAACGGTTCATTCGCTGCAGCTTCTTCCGCGCGCATGGCGGTTTCGGATTCCCACACCTGTCGGGCATGGCTGCGGATGGCTTCCAAGGCCGTGAATTCGACCGTGAACCCACAGCTAACTTTCAATTCTCGGACGATCCACTTTGGTAGTGCACCAACAAATTGCAAAGTCCGACGGCATTTCGGTCATTCTGCGGCTGCGATCCATCAAGTCCGAGTACAGTTTCTCGGGACCTTCCTCTGGCTTCCAGCAGACTGCGTCGAAAGCGCGCATAGCACGTTGCGCTGAGGACAATTTCACAAACCGCTTATGCATGGCGCACATCAAGTCCGCGAACAGTGGGAGTGCCCCATTGTTGGCCTTGCCATACGCGGATACTTCAGAGGCAACCCAATGGTGAGCCTCCCCGTCCACGTAGTTCTGGACGATATTAACTCGATACCAGTCTAATGCTGGTCCTCTGAACGTTCCTGCCTGCATGTAGGATAATAATCTTTCCAGGAACTCAATCATAAATAAATTGTGGTCGTCCTGCCCCCGGAAACGTACGGGGTCGGCGACCTTGGCGGAGTGGCACGACGGGGGTAACTCTTGTTTGATGCTGCCTTTCGCGTCGATCAATTCATATATTTGGTCGGCAGTGTCGTCGGCGAAATCAGCCACTCCGTCGCAGGCTGTGTCTGCTCGGCCAGAGGCGTATGCCACTGCCGAGTTGTGCAAGGGGATCGGGGCTGCATCAGGCTTCGGTGCCCTGAGTTGTTTGACAAGTGTCGTACCAGTCGTTGGCTTTTAAAGCGAGCCGTGTCACTGGCATTCCAGAGCACATCACGAGCGCAGGATATGCTGCTCACATCGTAAGGTGCGAGGTCGTTTTCAAATCGGGCGGTCTTGGGCGTGGGCACCCCTAGGGCGGGGCTATTCCTCTCGACGGTGTCGGGCAGCGGAAATGCTGCGTGAGCGTATTCCTTTGTGCGAAGAACACCATGGGCACGCCGCTCAGATTCGTCCGGTCCCTCGTCAACCCCCTGTGGGAATACTGCAGCGTCCAGCGACGCCCTGATGTCCTTGGGGAGTCTGGGTCTGTGCACGACAAGTGGCTCCTCATGGGGAGGGGGTGCGTCGCGTTCCACGTGATGTGTTCCTCCGTTGTGTCCCATGATGCGCAGGATGCTCTGCACTTGGGTGCTAGAGGCCCCAGTCTCCCGGATGATTCTTACGGTGTCGTCCAGACATCTGTTAAGCCTGGACACTTGTGAATTGACGCCGTTACACAGGGAGTCTACATGGGAGATAACCTCCCGTCGTACCTCCAATATCCTGTCTTGTATTTCTTCAGTGGCAGCCTGTTGTTCGGCTACCATGGCCGTAGTGGTGATTAGCTTCGCCATGAGCGTACTCTGATGTCCATGGATAGAATTCAGCTGCACCTTCTGCGCGTCACTCAAAGTGTCTGGATCCATGTCCAGTTCAATGGCATAACCCTCTGCTGGGGTAGACTCAGATAGCACTGACTCGGTGCTGATCTCCCCAGGTTCTGTTGACATAGCGAACAACATCGAATGGTGGGCCAGTACACCCGTGAATTCCCCGTCGCTCGAGGGGGTAACTGTACGGTGGTCTAACGATGGTTCATCACCGTATTCGGGCTCGAATCGGTTCCCATGCTCATCGGTCATAAATATGACCCGCTGGTTTTCATCTCGATGCATGAATAACTTAGTGGGTCGTCTGTTTGGACTCAAGCCGGCACTGATATTAGCCTCTGGAGTTTTGACTCCAAGGCTGGGTGCCACGTCACTGACATGCGCCCGTGGAGTCCTCTCAGGGCCTTGCCCGAGAGTGCCGGGAGCAGAGTAAAACTCTGTCCCGCCTGCAGACAGTACTTCTGCAGGTTGCGGAGAGACACTATTTCTTGACATAACAGGTCTCGGAGGTTTGTAGTAGATATTTTGTTTTGCAAAATATAGAAGTGCTCCGTGAGGAGCGTGGAGCTTAAAAAAGTGTTAGAGGAGAATAAGTCTTTTACTTGAGCACCGATGATAAGCTGGTCCAGTCTCTGTATATTTGCAGAGGGACGTTGGCCTATTGTGTGGGTGTGTAAAAGATACCCACCACCACGTGCCAACGTCACCTATATACTACAGATACCAATAGATGTAAACAATGATAAGATAAGATAAGAGCTAACTGTATGGTAGCGCTCTGGGCGCTTGCCATTCCGTACCCTAACACGGGGCCTCACTGGATCTCATAGTCACTGGGGCCGGAGTCGTGCTTTGACTTCATTGGTGGGTGGGCTGAAGTCATGGTGGAGAGGAAGAAAAGGAGGCTGTGCCGCACAAATAGAGCCAAATATCGGGTAAATTAGTTTCACTGTAATGGTAGTGAAAGTGCTCAAGGTGTGTCTGAACATGATATTTTCTGGCCGAAAATGGACTTAAGGAGTGTAATTGATGTTTCCGAGACCCAGGAAGATCGAGGGCACCGAGAATGTGAAAGATGAGATGGTTGCAACTTCTTTGCACCCGGTTCGTGGCAAGTTCACAGGTGGAGTAACACTCACCAAAATATAGTGGTGGTGCGGAATGTCTGACAGCGAGCAGCTTCGGCAGCGAGTGACTTGTGTAGTTATTGAATAAGATGGGTGGCTCATGATAGCTTCCTGAGAGTATGGACGCATGGTAATTGAGATGGAAATGAGAGCAAATTTGTGGCAAGTTCGCAAAATCGTCGCGTTGTTTGTGAGACAGCCAGACTTCATAAAGTGTACAGAGAAGGCAGAATGAGGTCCGAGGGCATTTGCAAGAAAAATGTTACAAGATGGCCGCGCAAAGAGGTCGAAGACACAGGATGTGGTTGAAGATGGGTCAGGTATGTATAGCATATATGGAACAAGCCTTGAAGTCACTCTTTGTGACAAGTTCGCAGGCGTTCAGGTCCGAATTAATCTCCAGAAATTGCCAAAGATTCTGGTGGATCTAAATATGAAATATGAGGGTGATGGGGGCCCAAGGCAACTTTCTGTTGGTTCGGAATTTTGTCAGAGTGACCACATAATATTTGGGATGGTCTCGAAAATCATTGATGGCATGACAAGTTCGCAGGGCACAAATTTGTGGCAAGTTTGCAGCGTTGATTTCTGAAAGTCGTGGGTGATAGATGGAAAGAGAAATGGAGCCATGTATTGCGGCAACGTCAAGTGTAAGGCAAATAAAATGCTATGTACGACTCAGATTAGGCATAAGTGGGATGAACTGACCTCTCTGCACGTCTAGTACCGCGGCAAGAAATATGACAAGTTCGCAAAATGTGAAGATGTTGAGTTTTACCATGTGGCCAGTTCGCACAGACAGCCTGTATTCCACAGAGTTGAGGTATACACAGCAAAGCGGCAGCTTTAGATTTATTCACAGAGTACCATGCAGTCCCTCAGCTCCAGCTGGTCACACAGACAGACAAAGATCACGTATGAATTTTACCGCATTTAAAAGACAGTTGTACTATGACAGGTAAAGTTACAGGAGCGGATCTGCTAAAGCTATCTCAGAGTGGTATGTCAGAGAGAGGCTGGCTATGGTCTGCTTGTCCACTGCTGCGTGATATTCGGTAACAGATTCGTACACTGAGCCACGAACACCTAGCGTATTAAGCTGGCACTCAAGGCTGTGATATGAGAGTCAGCGCTAATGCGAATGGAGATAGACGAGACTTTACTGGGAACGGTACACACCACCTGCCCTGCCCTTATATAGTAACCAATCAGATGGACTGACCACATGATGGTGTGGGAACTGGTTTGTATCGAACCAAGCATTCTCCCTACTCCTCCGGTAATACCCTCTGGGATCTCTCCCCAGAGTTGACTTCTCACTGAATCTCCTCAGCGCTGCCGGGCGCCGTCTCCGGGTGTTCCCGCCCGATCACCAATTCCCGATCGGGCTTCCCATCCGCCGCCGTCGTGATGCGTGCACGTTGCGTCACCGCGCGTGATGCGCGCACGTCGCGTCACAGCGGTCACTTCCTGTCACCGTCGCCATCAATTCCCGCCCTTCCCGCCCCACTGTCCTCCCGCCTCATCTCCTAGTGCGCCGTAGTGCTTTGCACCACAGTATATATACCACACAGATCACGCTTCGAATATTGGTGCACACACTGCCACGACGCTCCACCGGATCCATTCATCAACACTGTACATCTATATATGGCGGGCACATCAGAGAGGGGCCGCCCTTTTCGTTCTGTAGACAGCTTAAGATACTTATTACATACCAATACACTTATTGCACATGAAGAAATGCAAAAAACCATTCAAATATGACATACAAGCATTGTAAAAAAGACTACGCTAGGCCGATGACGTGGCAGCCTCCCCATGAGCGGATGTAGAGGACTCGCCCGCAGGAGCTGCGGAGGTTAGCGGGGCGGAAGGGCTGGCGGGGATGCCGGAGGCAGCGGAAGTGGCGGCGGCATTGCCAGACGCAGCGGAAGTGGTAGCGGCGCTGGGATCCTCTTCATCCTCGTCGTCGCTAATCACCTGGCGGCTTACAATGCGGCGCTTCTTGGTACGTGGCTGATCGTCGTCCTCCTGCTCGTCGCCACTCGCAGCGCGCTCGTCGTTGTCATTGTCATTCCCACCCTGGGTGCTTTCCTCGCCGACTTCTCCTTCCCACGCCCCTTGCCTGCCTTTGCCTTCGACTTCGTCACCTTCTTCTTAGGCTTCCTGGGCTTCTCCGTGACCGTTGCCACCTTCGCAGTATTCTGGTGTTTGGCAGGAGGTCTGGTGGAGGAGGTGGACTGACCGGGCGGAGTCACAGGGCGACCATCACCGTACACCTCCTCTGGCCGCTCGTCGCTGTTCTCGTCGCTGCTGCGGGCGTCGTCGTCATCGTCGACCTCGGCGATCTTGCGCTTCTTGCCCTTGTCGGACCGCTCGTTGCGCTCCTTGGGGACAGCTCGGCCGGCAGCCACATTCTCGGCCCACTTTTCCGCCCGATGCTTCAGCTGGGACTTGCGCAGCTTGACCCACTTGCAGTCCCCATCGTTGAGTGCATCACGCAGCTTGGTGAGAACGGGGATCGATGCACTGAGGTTGCTGGGGCTGACATACCGGGACACAACGTCCTCGTAATAATGCTCGTAGGATATGCGAGCCTTCGGGTTCCCTCTAATTTCAACTACATAGGAATGAATTAGTGGTGTCAATGACACAAATACACAACGTACTGAGGCCATCCGAGAGCTTGTGGCGAATCTCAACCTTGAGAAAGTCCGACTTCTGCTTTGAGTTGCGCAGACGGTCTGCGGCTGTCAGAAGTCAATTTGCGAGTGAATAAGAAGCGACGTACTGGCAGGATCACACCCAGCCACAGCGAAAGCCTTGAGCTTCGCGGCCACCTGACTTGTATCCCATTTCTTCACCACTGCCATTGGCATAAACCGCTCCAGCGCCTGCGAAGTGAAGTACCAGTGTGGCACCATATGGAAGTCGGTCGTATTGCGCACGACACAGAAAAAACCTTCGATCCCGACCCGGCACATTAAGCCCTGGAACTAGACTGAGTTAGTAAGGAGGAAGGCATGGAGAGAAAAGAAGACGCACCACCATCTCGATATTCCTGAGTGAGTTCGAGACGTCCTGAATGCGTGCACGGGGACTATCACGTCGCAGCTTGACGAACTCGTCCTTCGACTCCCCAAATTCCTCCACCATGGCATTGATAGCCTCTGGCGTCATGTCGAGGTACTCTTGATGAAACACGTCATGCAAATTCCCAGCGTTTATGTCGGTTACACCCGCTGCAAAGAAGACAGTCAGTAATAAATCATGTATACAGCTTTAGAACACGTACCCTCGCGCATCTCAGCAGCCTTCATAGCCTTGAAGGCATTATATGCATTCGGCTTTTCCTGGCGATGGACTTGACACACACCACCTTGAAACATTATGTCGAGGAAGTACCGCGGTTTTTTATCGAATCGTTGTGCGAGGTCGTTGGCCGTGGTCATGGTGTACGCCCACCACTCACCTGAATTGAATCGTCAAACTGGGTCGTGCAAAATTAACACGACTTCATACCTATCGCATCATCAATCTTCTGCTGTTTTTTGGCTGCATCCTCCCGATTGTCCTTCTTTTCTTCGGCTGTGAGCGGTGCGCTGGGTGCTTGTCGACCAGCACGATTGCGAGGTTGGCTCACACAGGCCAGTGTCTTCAGTTTGGCCAGCATTGAAAGTGAGGCAGAGTGTGAGAGAATGTAGAAAGTGTGAGAAAGTGAGAAAGTACACAACAAAAACGTGAGCGTGCTTGCATATGTCCAAGGAAACTGCTGCAATATCCCCATCTTAGTTTCTGGATCTCTTCAATCTCACTTGTACTAAAGGACCCGAAAGATCGTGATATTTTGAAAGCATAAATTGTACATCGTTGTAAAAAAAAAATAACACTATACTGTTTCCCGGTCTAGGACTTCCAGCAACGGGATATGCAGAGTAGCCGGCAAGGCAGAGAAACGGGCGAGTTCGGTGCTCCAAAGGGCGGGCCGCACCACGTGAACGAGCAGACTCAATGCGTCTGTCAGATGCATCAATCCATGTGTCTGCAGGAACTCGTGCGTCGCTGCACCCAGACCCGATTGATCGCGCAATGATGCCGGCTCGCGCCAAGGTGATCCAGACGGTGCCTGGGAGGCGAGACGAGAAGGAGTTGTTGGAGCGTATGCCGGGGGTGCGCCGTGGGGAGGAGACGTTGGCGGGGCCCGTTGAGAGGGAGGCGGCGTTGAGGTCCAAAAGGAGACTGTAAATTATGAGGAATAAGTCAGTGAGAATGGGATAATGACACACTTCTGGAGACCCGAAGATCGCTTTCGAGTTGTGTAACCTGGCGGCCCAAAGCTAACCCATCCGCTTCGAGCACATGGCGCTGGTACTCGAAATCGGTGGTGGTGGTCTCCAGCAGAGTGCGGAGGGCACGATTCGCACTGTGAAGACTGTCGTTATCGAGTTGAAGCACGTCTAGCCGATCAAGTGCCTCCATGTGAGCATCTTCATCCCGTGTGATGTCCTCGATGTCGTGCGGGGCAGCCGAGTGTGCCAAGGAACCAGCTGGCCGGCCGGGGAAGATGTACTAAGCGGATGAAGGAGAAGTAGGAGGAGGGATCAAGGCAGTAACAGGGGGAACAGGGGAAAAGTCTGTCGCCGTGGAGCCCATCATCCAGATGAGCAAAGCGCGCCGCTTCCAATCGTCGACGGTGGGAAGCCTGACCTGCTCGAGGAAGGTTTGAATGATGGCAGCAATCGCCAGGTGCGCATCTGGGTGTTCAGCGAGGAACCGCGGTGGAATGTAGCAGTGGGCTTTCAGGCGCTCGGGTTGGAGAGGAGCACCTGGAATGTGGTGCTATCTACATGTAAAATGATGGTGGTCCCGCACCCAGGGGCGTGAATTGCAGTTGGCCCCAGGATGTGAGCGAAGAAGTGATGGGCCTACGGGACGCAGGTGGTGGGAGCTTGACGCTGGGCACACCCCAGTCATGAATGTAGGGAGGAGGGGATGAATGGTGTGTGGGAGAGGTCGGGGTGGACATCATGGTGGTTGAGAAGAGAGAGTGGATGCCAAGATCACTGCCATCAATCCTACCGATTTGCCCTCCGAATCGGGCTTCAACACCAAATCTCAACATTAAGTTGCTCTGCATGCTTGCTCAGAGCCTCTACTATCTAAAACACAACACCAATACCTGTGGATAGATCACAGTTACTTTCTGTGAACACTTGGAGCGACTATCTAATTTATCCAATGTGTTTGAACAGTAATACAGTGAGATGTTTCCTTTAAAGTTTGAATTTTATTCACTCCATAGGATCATGTAATTATGAAATATGTTTTTTGCTGGCAGTTTCACTACGTGTCAAAATTACTTCCAAGGAAAAATCGCCTTCAGAACATCTGATTTTGCCATGTCTCTGTAGGAATGTTGTTACGGATTGCAAGCTGAATTTGTCCAGCAAAGACTTGGGCATCTCATAATCCCATTTTTCCACCAGGAGAATAATCATGCATTCAATTCAGAGCATTTGGTGAGGTCTTTAAATTCAACCATTTTGGCCGTGTTTTGAGGTTTTCGAGAGCCATAGAATCTATTTTGATGTTCTGACACTCAAAACGATGTCTGATGGTCTCCCTTTACTCGAATCCATAGAAAAACCTGGGGTCTTTGATCAACACATTGTACAGAACACGAAATACGGTGAAATCTGCCTAGAATTGACAGAGTTAACCTGGTTCAAGTTTGTTCAAAAGGAACTCAGCAGCTAAATCTTCTGACTGGTTCATCAGAAAGCCGGGAACTCTTCCAATATTCAACATACATACAAAACAACCTTCCTGTGCATTTTTGCGTGCTTTTTAAGTGCAAACTGCAAACCCATTTCATCAATGTTCACTTTCGGTACTCATTTTGGTGGAGAGATTTGGAAATCAACTCATATTATATTTCAGAACAGTCGTTTCAATGTAAAATTGTAATATGTTGGATTTGTGGTGTTAATTGCACGGACTACGCACTTTGTAGAATCTTTCCTGCATTAATGCCTCTTGTACACTTCGTTTTTTGCCAGATCTCGGCCTTCTTGGGCAACGGCCCGGATATCCCAGCCAATGGGAAGACACCTCCGATATTCCCGATCGCCTCCGAAGGACGCCGAATTCACACAATTTCGGACATTTCAATTCATTCAAAGGCACTATCGACTTCAAGATTCTCCATAAGTTGTACCATTAGGTCATCATTGACGCCCTGCAGTTCCCGGGCCCGTGAGTCATCGTCATTGTCTTCTTCGAACTCGACCACAACCTGTGACAAACCGAGAGTATCCTGTGCCCACAGCGGCAGGGGACACTCGAAAAGGGCATCGGGATCTCGCCCCAGACGCTGCCCTGGAAACAAAGTGCCTGAGAACCCCGGAAGTTGGCTTGCCTTGACAAGATGCTCGACAATGGCACCATTGATCCGAGCCCGGCCCACCAACTGGTCAGAAAGCTGGCGAGCGAGGTGCGGCTCTGTCAGAGAGCAGGAATGAATGGCGAGGGTGTAGTCGATGTGGTCATCAATCATGAATGTAATTAGTCGTGTTATTTCAATGTTGAGCCGGCGAATCTCTTCTTTGGCACGTTTGATACCGAAGTGTAGTCGTCTGGCTTTGTGCCGGGCAGGATTGGCCCACGGAAGCTTTCGGACGTCGTCAAACTCAGCGAGAGCAACCACCTTGAGGATGTCGGCGTAAGTAAGCTGCTCGCGTGGTGGTTTCAGTTGGGATGCGGCAATGTTATACTCAGCGACAGCCTTCTGGATAGCCTCTGCACATGTCTTCAACACCTTTCCGATCTTCTCGCGGCGCTTATAACCTGTAGACACATATGGTTAGCTCGCAGATTCAACTACCGTAAAGCACGTACCGACACCACTCATTGAAAGCTTAGTCAGTTCCAGGCGATTGTAGGTGGTTCGATACCGAGTTCGGATGAGTTTGATCTCCTTGTCAACAATTCCACAGCGGAGTATGAGGCGGTCTAGGTCTTTGAACTTTGCCTCGGCAGCATCAGATGTGTCGCTAAAAGGTCTTGTAAGGCACGATAATCAGATGCGGAACCAGAGAAGTTGACTTACAGCACCACTCAACATCTCCATGTATTCTACTGTCTGTGCGATCTCGGGTGGCTCACACTTGAGTTCATCTAGATGTTTTGCCTCATCTAAGTGATCCTTCTCGTAATCCGCCGCAGACGTATGAAGTTGCTCTTCAAGCGTTTCAAGTTTCGCTCCGTCGAGTGCGATTCTCTCCAATGCTTGCCGATAATTTTGAAAGATGAAGTTCCCTGTGCAAAGGCATGAGTATCCCAAAGGAGATACAACTCGCTTCACGCATCCGAGGCTGCCACAGGGGGCATTATGCACCGCTTATAGATTCATAAGCGACAGTGGTTTCTGTCGGGCTTATGTTGAGTTGACGTCAGGTTCACACCTTGCTGTTGCCTTGCTGTTGCCTCGTTTACTGATTTCCCATCACGCTCTGGCGGACCGGCGGTGCGAACCACGCGCATTGTTTGAACAGAGATATGATAACACATCTCCTCGGATCGGGAAGATTAGAATCCTTCATCTGTCTATCAATTGATTGAGATTAATTGTATCGGGACGCATGTGGCTCAGAACCTCGGAATCCCGCTCCGACGCCATAAGTATAGGTCGACAGAATCTCCATCGCTTTCCTTTTGCCCCTCCCTTATGCCGCCCACAAGAAGTGTAATTTGTGACTGTCCTGCTTGCATCACATACACAGTTGTTTGGGATGGCCAGAACATCCCTGGCAGAGAAGTCAGCACATCAATGCGCCAAAAGCACAAGGACACTGTGGAGCTTGCACAAATGGCGGCTAATGCTGGTTTGTTTGACCCGCCTCGTGTAGTCCCTCAGCCGCAGGTTCAACCACAGCTTCCTGTGCCAAGTGTCGCAATCTTCCAGCAAGGTCAGGATGAACACCTTTCCGCCCTTTTGCTCTCATCTAATCTGTTTACAGCTCTCGAGCCGGTCTTCACGCTATGCATCCTACTTGCCAGTTGGCTTAATCTCCATGTTGGGATCAGTCGCGTCAACTCGGGGATTTTTCTCAAGGCTCTTCGACTTATTATAGCTACAACAATCAGTGTTATCTTTGGGGTCTGGCGCACTGCAGGTTTCAACACAGAGTCTCCTACTGTACAGATTCCTCAGGATATTCGAACTATCTACCAGTATGGGCTGGATCCAGAGATTACCCGAACACCTTGCTGTCCGACATGCTACAAGCCATATACTATGGAAAATCTTCCGGAAATCTGTGACTGGAGCAAATCCCCAAAATCTTACGCCTGTGGTACTACCTTGTGGAAGGAGGCTCGTAACCGAGACGGGACCACTAAACAGGTTCCCAAGTGCTTATATGCTACACAATCATTTGAATCCTGGCTTCGCTTTTTTTCTATCCAGGCCACACATTGAGGAGCAGCTGGAGAAAACCTTTCAGCAGGATCAGACTCGGCAAAACCTGCCACAGTCAAAAATAATGACAGATGTTCAAGACAGCCCAGCGTGGCGAAATCTCGGAAATCTTGTGCTCACCCGATACCATCTGGTTTTTGTGTATTATATTGATTGGTTCAATCCTTTCACAAACAAGATTGCTGGTATGGTTTCTTTGGTTTTCCCCTTCTCTAGCTCATCACACTGTCAAAGGTGCAACTGTTCCATGTGGTGCAATCATCATGTATTGTCTCAATCTTCCGATTGACACTCGATTTTTGCTGGAAAATGTCTTTGTTCTTGGCTTGATTCCAATCGGCCTCCCCGATGTCTGGACCACCTCTCATATCCTCCTTGCCTTTGCACAGATGATGAGAGAATTTGCTGCACCCGGAAAAATCTTGCCCACTCACAGGAATCCTCTTGGTGTTCAAGTCGCCGCACAGATGCTTACTGTTATCGCAGATTTACAGGCAATTCGGAAGGTCACTGGCTATATGGCTGTTAATGCTACTCTTTTTTGCAACTGGTGTCTTCTAAAGCTCAACGAGATCGAAAATCTGGACTACAGATCTTGGGAGCTCAGAAATAGCCAGACAGTTGCAGCACAGGCTCGGGCCTGGTTCAATGCCACAACTTTGAAACTCAAGACAGAATTGTCCAAGGCCTCTGGAGTGCGTTGGTCACCCATTCATGATATTCCAAAGTGGGATCCGGTCCTCCATATAATTCTAGGATGGATGCATACCTGGCTAGAGGGCATATTTATGCGTCATCTTCGTGTGTACTGGGGCATTGGCCGGCCAAAGAAAGTGGAGAAGGATGTCCAGAACCTCGGTGATCTTGACGATATGGAGGAGCACCTCAGCGGATCGGAGATGTCAGCATCCGATAGCGAGTTGGAAGATTTGCAACAGGAGCAGGCCCACAGTGATAAAATGGATGAAGGAAGTGATCACTCCACGACTCCGACACAAGAGACATTTATGGGTTTTGGGGCCGACCAGCATGATGATGAAGACGATGATGATGATGACTACCTTGACTTTGAAGTGCCTGGAATGTTCAATTTTTCCTCCACCGAATTGGGTGCTATCCGCAGCTGCATAAAGCGAATCGCACTTCCTACGTGGGTTGCTCGGCCACCAACAAACTTGGGTGAGGCTAAACATGGCAAGCTCAAAGCCTATGAATACCTGATTCTGTTTACTGTGATATTCCCCTTGATAATTCCCGAGCTCTGGTGGAACAAGGGGAATATGGAAATGGCTCTGCTGCAGAATTTCCATAACTTGATTGGATGCACAAACATTGTGTCCTCATTCTCAACAACCAACGTCGACGCAGAACAGTTCACTAGCCTCTTTGTCAAGTATCGGGAGATTCTACCTCGTTTGTTCCCTGTGAACTTTCATTCAGTTGCGAACCAACATCTTGCCATGCATTATGAAAAACTGTTGAAGTTTTGGGGCCCAATGCCAGCGTTGACTGAATTCTTTGGTGAACGGATAAACGGAGTACTGCAGCAGGTGAAAACAAACGGTCAAGAAGGTTTGTTACAATACTCTTAACTTTGCAGCCAACTGATGTATTCAACTAGATGATATGCCACTTACCATGTTGCGACAACTGGCTCGTCGTTGCCGGTTGGAGGCAAAAATCCATGACGAACAATCTGCAGAAGGCCCGGCCGGTGACTTGGCCCGTATTCTTCAACCAGTAACTGCTGCTAGCACCAAGGCCACAAAACCGCTCTCTGAACTTGAGGTGGCAAAAATACTGTCGGTTGCAGAGGACTTGGACCCGGACGACTATCAGCTGTTGCTGCATTACCAAAATTCTCAAGGACAGCTGTGGCGTGACTGTTACCAACTGCCGCATCCAGATGGTGCTCTGGTTCTTCCTCCATGTGCTTTGAGGCCGAATGAGTTCAAGCTTGGCGACCAAACATTCAGTCGGTCCAGATCCACACGAGGCAGTAGTGCAATTCAATTCAAGGACCCCCAAAGTGATGAAGTGCTCACCGGATTCATTGATGAAATCTGGGAAATTCCCCTCGAAAGCCATATACAAACATTCATTATGGTTGGGAAACACAAGTTACTGTCACCAGCTGTCCTTGCAACCACACCTTTTCCCTCATTCCCATTTTTTCAAACTACTGCTGTACATGCAGCTCGATCCAACAACTACTGCATCATTGAACCACGGCACATTCTGACTCATCTTACGGTGTTCAAGCGCCCAAAAGGGACATTTGGAATCAGGCATAGGATCCTTGTTATATGCTGGGCTCTGAACTGTGGCCGACGGAGTTAACGGCAAGTATAGGTGCTTTTGTCTTGCAATCTTTTTTGTACACATTCTCTATACCGAGAGAATCACATACTCATGGGTCTGTCTCATCCATATTTGTACATAGGTTGTCCATCCGAAACCACGGAGGCTGGAAACATAATTGGAAAATAATGATTGAGTCTTTTGTCCTTATAAAGTCTGTGAGGAAAGAGCTCCGAACTGCGCAACTTGAGCACTGTTTTCCACGACATCCTGTGCACCGATTCTTCCCATGGATTTAATTTCAACTCACATGAGGTCCTCCGACACCTCTGATTTTTTGGCGGGTAGGTTGACTATCAAAAATGAGGTCCCATAACCGCAACGAAGGTGGGCACAGGTGAGCATCAATTCTTTCCATAGATTTAATTTCAACTCACATGAGGTCCTCCGACATCTCTGATTTTTTGGCGGGTAGGTTGACTATCAAAAATGAGGTCCCATAACCGCAACGAAGGTGGGCACAGGTGAGCACCAATTCTTTCCATAGATTTAATTTCAACTCACATGAGGTCCTCCGACACCTCTGATTTTTTGGCGGGTAGGTTGACCATTGACAATAAGGTCCCATAACCCCAACGAACGTGAGCGCAGCTGAGCACCGATTCCTCCCATAGATTTAATTTCAACTCACATGAGGTCCTCCGACACCTCTTATTTTTTAGCAGGTAGGTTGACCATTGAAAACCAGGTCCCATAACCCCAACAAAAGTGGGCGCAGGTCAGCATGGAGTATGGAATCATATTGGCATATGGCATAGGAGAAAGGCATACAGGTGCATATCAAAAAGGGAGAACATAGCGGAGTCAACAACAAACACGCGAAACAATAAATGCGAACCAAGAGACACCCGTCGCCTGAGTGTGCTGGAAAGAATCTACTCCCCCATCTCCATCTCCTCCTCCGTCGGGATCTTGTAAAGAGCTAGAACGTCATTGCCATACTTCACCATGAACTCTGCATCACCCATGGTACGCCAGTCCGGATTGGCATGGAAGTCAATGAGGGGCAACGCAACACCATTCTCGGCGTACTTGGATCGAACCGAGGTCGGGAGATCATTGAAATATGCGGGGTCAAACCAGTCAACAGTGGTTTTCTCCGGGATCTGGAGAGATAAATCGGACCGAACGCTGCGAGGACCATCGGGGGCACCCTTGTTATTGATCCAGTGAACTCGGGGGCCCTCACCGTCCGACCCAGACTCATCGTCAGAGTGTGCGTGAGGGTCTTTGAGCATGGGAAGAACCCGGACAGGCTGCTTGTCGACCATCGCATACTTGAGCCGCTCCGCGCCAAGCTGACACATAAGAAGAATAATGAGATGTGTATAAAAGAGAAGACTGGACCCATACCGTTTTACGGCGCCTGCTCGTGTTATTATCTTCGCGGTTTTGAACAAGTCTCGCCGATCCCACCTTGGTTTTGTCGCGCATATAGTGGTAGATGAAACTCTGGTAGATCTGGACAATAAGAGCGTTGTTCTTAACGCCAGAGGGAGTTGGCGCGAGCCGCTTGTACGCGAACGCAGAGCAAACAATCTGGAAAGTCTGGACCAAGACGAGCTGGTGAATCTGATTATACAAGGTGTCGGGCGGGCTGAGGATATCTGGCAGGAAGTATTCCAGCCCAGCAGCAAGGACCGCGGAATAAATCAAGGTAAGGAGTGTCTCGGGAACGAGGAGGATGTTACTGGCGATGGTACATCCCAGATGTGCGTCCTCCGCAGCGTTCCTCCGCAGAATCGAAACCATGTCTGCAGCACCAAGCTCCTCGCCAAAGCCGTTGGGCGCCTGAAGTTTGGCCTCGAGCTCCGCAAGGAAGCCCGGCTCGTGACGCCCCTCGAAGCGGATGAGATGATCTGGGGTTGGAACGAGGGGGGGGACGTCAGAGCGAGTAATCCCGTACAGAATATAGCCGTGAAGATGAGCACATTCCCGCTGTTTCAATGAGAAATGTTCAACGACGAAGAACATATATTTGACGTACCTTTGTGCCCAAAAACTCCTGCGCGATCTTGGTCTTCTTTAGCTGATAAGGTTTATCTTTGCGCGGCTGAGCAGCACACGACTTTTTCGCTCTGGAAGGAGACTCCTCGAACGGAGACTCCCTGTCCGCCGCGGTACGCCGCTGACCCGTTTGTGGGCCCCCCGAGCTGCCAGAACCCGAAGCATTGTGTTGCCCAGAAGATGAGCCAGCAGAAGCATTTTGTTGTGCAGGAGACATGAGCAGAGTGTAAAAGTACGAAGACAAAGAGAAAGACGACGCACCTCCAATCAAATATTGACGCATGTTTTCTCACGTCAAAAACGTGGCAAGAAACAACTCGGAGCACAAGACATAAATTACTGTGACCTACAGTGTTCCAGGACGGCCACAAATTGCATGTGTTTCCGACAGCATTCAATAAAAATTCGCGACTACATTGGTTGAATACTTCTACAAATGCCGATCACTCTATTCTCGAACTCCTACAATGACAGATCACATGGGCGCGAATGATCCGCAACACTTGCACAACACGCTGGGTCCATGCGTTAATAGCAAACCAGAAGCAGGTAGCTCCCGGGGCATCAGCAGGATGACAGCCTGTCAGAAGCATGCACAAAGCACAGAACATGCACAACCGAAACCACTGTCGCTTATGGGTTCATAAGCGCGGCAACATGCCCCCTGTGTGCATGCTTGTCGATATCATGGAAGAAAAAATGCTCGTCAATTTGCTGTTGGCGGTGAAAGGGTGTCGACATTCTTGTGCAACTCGCGAGGTTATTGGAAAGACAGAACTTCCGTTTGCATTCCTCGAAATCCTCGAGGCCGGTGCCCTCGACGTTATGCGGATGCCAGGGCCGGAATGGGAAGCTTTTCCCCGGAAAATGGTATTGAAATTGATGGCCACAGTTTGATGACGACTTGTACAATTGGTCCTAAGGTGTTGACCCGATACGGACACTCTGGGTCGCTTAGGCATCAAAAAGAGAGATAAGCATAGGGGCAGCCGGGCGCCTGGCTGTGTGCCGTTGTTTTTCAATCCATACCCCTGGCTACAGCCAGCAGTGAAGGCAAATTGCTACAGCTAGGGGTGCAACGTTGAGGGCTTATGGGAAGGTTAAAGCCAAGCGATGAGGAGGGGATACAGTACATACCAGACAGCTGGTTCTGCCGCTTTTCTTTTGCCTGCTTGAGCTTGGCCCCGGTCTGATTAATAGGAACACGAGATGTTTTCTTGTTAGAGGAGTCCCCATATGATACCTTGTGTCCCTTGGACAGGCCCTTCTTGCCACGGGCCATGACCGAGGACAGAGGACACGTCGGTCGACAATGCGCGTATCATATGCTAAGCGCGTTGATTTGCACAACCCGACTTTGCTTGGCATCGGCGCATCGCTTACAGGGAACTTGGAAGTACGGTGCATAGTGGGCATTGCAAGCACTGGAGATGAATGGGGAAGGATGAAATTTGCATTGAATGCTACATAGGGTACATTAAGCACCGCCGTTAGATATGTAGGTTACCAGTCCAATGCAGTCAGCGTGTACACGTGGCGAACCGGCGGTGAGGACAAAACGGCAAGGACTGGAGGGGCAGAGGATGCACAATGACTATGTGCCAAGATAGCAATTGAGGACACAGCACGGGAGGCGCACAGGAACGGGCAGAAGGGAATGAGGGCGGGAGGCAAGCGAGAGGAAGCCATCACGGCGGCGGCAGTGTCGGCATGATGTTGCGAAGAGCGGGAACGGCACCGAGACGGTCCGATTGATGTTCTGGACCGAAGTGATGGGCCATCCCGATTGGGAACGGAAGCACCCGGCAGAGTCGGCCGAGTGCTCTGGAAATGTAAAGTGGTTTTCGACGAGATCCTGGAGGGTATTAACGGAGGGGTAAGGTAGCCGAGTGGATTTCGTACCAACCAAATGCATTGATGTGATCGCATCAATCCATCTTATTTGTTACTATATATGGGTAGGGCAGGTGCTTGCACTTGTAAAATTTCGGGACTGGATAAACAAGCCACAACAACCGCTACGGTCCGTATATGGAATTTTTAAAACAGTTCAAAATCAAAGAGAAAAAAAGAAAGTTCAAGCAATGCAGGACATATAATAGGAATGTGGAACTCTTAGCCGTTGCAATGAGATTGATTTGACCTTAAAAATATTCAACAAACACTTACAGTGGGTGGGTGATGCAAATTTGTGGGTGCATCCATGTTGTTCAGTGGATGCACCCACGCTGATGGTGGGTGCATCCAGGCTGATTTGCAGTGGGTGCATCCACATTGTTCGGTGGGTGCACCCATGGTAATGATGGATGCATCCACACTGATGGTGGGTGCATCCACAGTGTCGTGGCTGCACCCACAGTTATTTCGGTGGGTGTATCCACGTCGATGGTGGGAGCACCCACGGTTATTTCGGTGGGTGCATCCACATTGATGGTGGGTGCATCCACGGTGCAGTGGGTGCATCCACGCTTGATTTGGTGGGTGCATCCATGGTTATTTAGTGGGTGCATCCACTGGTACGGTGGGTGCTGTGTGACAACATGGATTGCATCCCAAGACATTTCTTGATGACATCGAGTACTAGGTAGGTATTTTGTATGGTGAGAAGACCGTATTATGCAGGTGTGGTCAAGTGTATGAAAAAACTCTATGCCATAAGACATTGCTCAAAAGATTAACCAGGAGCAAAAATCAGTTTGAAAAACTGATATCATCCAGGTACACATGTTTCAAAAGCTCTAGAAATGGCTATAGGTCAACAACCAGAAACCCAAATTTTTGGTGCTGTGCAAAGAGATTCAAGGATGCATAGGTGCTATTTGAGTGCAGTGTAGTGTAGCCCAACTGGCCCCGAAATACACTGATCAAAGCACCAAAACCCATCTTTTTTCTCCCGCGCTATGCACAGAAGGTAGTGGAGCAATACTACCGAGGTACTGCCCAGGGTGCAGCCCAAACCGGCTGCCAAATGGACCCCAAACGCCGGTAAAAACCTGTTTTTTCTTTCCCGCCACGCTATGCGTGGAATCTACCGTTGCTGTCAGTGAGCAAAACCGCTCAGAAAACGGGCCCCACGCTGCCCCTAAAACCCCAATTTTTTCCCCGCCCCGGCGGAGCGTGACGTGTGACAGGGTGGGTGCACCCACGCTTTTGGTGTCCGGTGGGTGCACCCACGGTCGGTGGGTGTCCCTGCCAAACTGGGACCCCTCTGGGGTAGTCATTCCATTAGTAAATGATCACCCCATAGGGGTACCTAAATATGTCTGCCTGAAGTGGTATGGGAGGGTATTTGCCACCAAAAATCACTCAAATTTGGTCGGAATTCACCAGAATAAGGTACTTTTTGGTTCGGGGTTCGGTTCAGTTCGAATTTATTTTCTCTGGCCCGAACCTTGAACTTGAACTTCGGTTCAGGTTCAGCAATTTCCTGGACCCTGAACCTGAACTTCGTGTTCAGTTCGGTTCAGTTCAGGTTCGAACCGAAAGGCTGAACCGAACTTTTCCACCACTAAGCAGACATAACACTGTGACGGTGAATTGTTTGGTGGGAGGAGAATTGGGATAGTTGGTGGCAAATCCATGGCCATATTGATGGCAAAACATAGGCCGAACCAGGGACAATGGTCCACCAAAGCGAGCTGAACCGCAGTGAGGTTCATCTGAAGGTACCGTTTAGGGGCGAGGAACAAATATGGCACGCGAATTCCCTGTTTGGGAAGCACGTGATAGGGGCGAACTCGAATTTAAAAGCTACTCAAAAGCTAGTCAGCACAACACCAGATTTGGAGAACGATGAATGTATGGGAGATTCTGCCGCCGGATCCGGCGGATCCGCCGGCAATCTCCTTCACGACCTCTGCACACCTTCATGACCTCCCACATCGTGAAAGATAGCCAAAATCGTGAAAGATAGCCAACATCGTGAGGGAGAAGGACACCCGTACACGGAAATACGCGTCCTTCAAGATTTCCATGACCCCTTCACGATTTTGACTCAGGATCTTCACGGCCACACAGGACCTTCATGAACTGTTACCCTCGTGCACGACGTTAATACACCTTCTTGCCTTGCAGGCAACTTCACGATTAAAACTACTCCTTCACGATCCTCTTCATGAGCTCGCAACACAATCACGAGTCCTCAACTCCCTCACGAGCATATCAGCGCGTTCACAAGCCTGCACTCCATCACGAGTGAGTGCTGCGAATACCTTCACGATCCTCATGGTTGCTCCCGTCGGCACGTGGATGATCTGCATGCCATCTTTTTCTTTGTTCTTCCAGCTTCCACCACCAACACCAGCGTTTCCACACGCTGGCTTGCCGCAGGACGATTCGTCTGGACCAGCTATTATCGAGAACCGAGCGCGGCCCACATCCAGGGCCTTTTTCTCTCTGTTCGGGGACACTGCACCGAATGCGGGCATATTCACTCTGCTCCGAGGCTCGACTCCTACTTGAAGAATTTGCCGTTGTTCAAGCTAGTCAAGTTAGTGTTCGCGTCCATGGCTGCTGCAGCGTTCAGAACGATTCTCATACCCATAGCCACCGTTTAACTACGTTGCAAACCCAGAGAAAACCCGGAATTCAGATCCTCAAAGCCCAAGCACGTTCTGCTGCCCTATTCTAAGATAACTTTGTGTTTAATCTTCCCTTTCAGGTCAATATGTACGGCATCAGCTCGCTCTTGTATGGCACATTCGCCACTGCTGACGCTGGACGTTGCCCGTGGTTCGGCACGTTCAACTACTTTGGACCTGCGCCTTGTGCGTGTTCCGCTCAATTCAGCTCACACAGGGAAGTTCGTGCTGCGGGCACCTGGAGCTCGGTCCATGTGTCGTCCGTATAAATTCGCGTCGCCAAGTCGCATCTGCCGCGCTCCTGGTGCGCCGAGTTCGTCATGCCGCCACCTGCAACAAGACCGAAACCGAGTCTCTCGCAGTCCGCGTCTCCCGTCCGCCTCCGCTGCCCGGATCCCTTCCGCGCAAGTGGTGTGAGACATAGGGATCATTACGAATCGCGTCCGTGCGGTGGGTGCCTCGAGCTGATGGCAGAAATCTGGTGTGTGCCGCATTTTGAGCACACCGTTGATGCCAACGCGGCGCAATTTGCGAGTTGTTGCAGCTCTGCTGAGTCAAGCAAATCAAGTGCATGCTGCCTCGTTCACGTCGCACTTCTCTGTGTCCCTCGTGCTGAATCCCGTCCGTCGTTCGCGCCGAATCGCACCGAGCGCATCGCTGGGGTTGTTCCGGATCGCGTGCTCCGCCGAGTTCAATCGTGCGGAGAGGCACTGAGTCACATTCGACATTACGGAATTGAATCGCGCTGAGGGGAGATCTGCGACCTGTGAACTGTGCCGAATCGAGACCCGTATCCTGTCAAATCGAGACCTATGAAAAAAAGTCAGTATACACGCATGTACAGCATTTGATGAGATCATTGAAAGGTATTTTGCGCGTCCGAATATAGATGTTCTTGCGTGTGCGAACAGCGTGCATTGGAGTAGTGTGTCGTCCGTTCATGTTAAATCGTTCGATTGGCACGGTGTTCCTGTTGCCAAAATTGCGCAGATATCTGCGAACACCTATCGACTTTGACATTGCCCGCACTTATTGCGACCTGAAGCTCATATTCTCCATCCTTTGGAGATTCTTCCAGGATTTGTACGTTGTTTTTACACAGAATTTTGATTTTATTCAACTCATCGTCCAGGTGGAGAGCGAAGACATGAAATGCATCTGGGGTGTCTTGATACTTCTGTCGTCTAGAATCCAGCTGTCAAGATTGACATCAGAACATCATGAAACTTTTTCCTGGGTTATAGCCGCTATCTAACTTGAATTGTTAATTCAGTTTTATCTTACTCTAAACCGCAACTTCTGCCGAGAAGTTGGCGACATGGTAAGGTGTGCAGTAATGCAGGATTTTGGCTATACTCCTTCTTGGTGCAGCTGGATTTGAACAGTTGAACGATCAATGATAGCGGTGGTGATCCCTTCTTCCCACGGTTGAAGTTACTCATCTTTGAATAAGAGAGAGGCAAGAGCAAAGCGCCACAGGTTTGTTCCTACCAACAGAGAACCATCGTTCATTCAATACTTTGCCCGAGAGTCCTTTCAATATAATCTATTCGAATCGATCCGGGTTCAATATGCCTTTTCGAAACATTTGACCCTTGGGATTAAAAGCAGGTATCTAAAAGTCTATGCAATACTGAAGGTGATAGTTTGGGGTATGCACAATATCCCCTTGGTTACTCTTAGCTTCATCCCAAAAGCAACTTATACAAGAACAAGATTGCCGCCTGCGACGTTACTGCCACCAAACTCAGGGACACACCCCATCCGTTTTGGTGTCAATTTCTGGCTTCAAGAAAGATCGTCTCCCTCGCCCCCCTGGGTCAACAGTCGCAGTTGCTCGTTTCTTGTTGCTCTTTCACGTTATGCTACCATCCCTCCAATTCAAGTTCAAAAGTTCAATGCTAGATTCCTTATGTAGAGGTTGGTTTCCTATTGTACTTGGGGACGCCTCATACCCCATCCAGTTCAATAAATCATATTGACAACAAAAACCATTTCGAATAATGAGCAGACTATCCACCAATGCAAGTAAGTATCAAACCTCAAAGTAAAGTAAAGGTCGGAAAAGTATGGTATATACTATACAGATTGAATAAGGAGATCCCCACGGGCACGCTGCCACTCGCTCTGGAAGGCCGACCGTCTATGCTTGATTGTTGCTTCAGTAAGAAGACTGTGGAGATCAACGTCCTGTTGTGATTATTTTTCCATGTCCCGTGATTATCACTCCAGTTTGAGCCAATGTTCATATCCAAATACAGTGTGGAGATCTGCTGTGCCTGTGGCTGAAGTACTGAACACAACAGGTTATACACAATCCGAGGTGGCAGGAGTTGCTACCCTATTTAGCTTTTGGCTTCCGTTTTTCTGAAAGCTGATATATATGACTCTTCGGCATTGGATCCTCTCGAATGGATAGATTGTGCTGAGAATCGTTGTACAAACCAGGATTGTCAAGACAAATCTGAATGAACAGGCGAGGTGTCAATGAAACCAGCTCTGACCTTTTTGTACGAATGTTTTTCTCTGAGTTACCTTCACGCACGAGAGCTCCACATCCGTAAAAAGCATGTCGAACAAGATTGTAGAGGTCATTCACGAGGATAGCGATCTTGAAGGCGAAGTGGTGTCGTGAACGGAATGAAATATATTGCACGGTTCCTCTCGTCGTGAAGGTTTTCAGACCTCTTTCAAGGATACAACATGCTTTCACGATCTTGACGCTCTTGAAGGTGAGTCCATATCATGAACGGCCTGGTGCTCGTTCACGATGTTTCGGGTCGTGAAGGACGGTGACTTATTACGTTCAGGTGTGTAGATATCTTGAAGGCGCTATTCACTCGTGAAGGATTCGTCTTGAAGGAAATGATAGACACGTGAAGGCTCGGGTTTCCCCTTGCAAGTGCAAATTTATCGTGCATGGGCAGCCGTGAACGACTTGTATAGCGGTGAATGAGGCATAAAGGACGTGAAGGCAGGCGAAAAGTCGTTCACGAGGTCATCCGCCGGATCCGCCGGATCCGGCGGCAGAATCCCCCGTACATCGGTTCTTCATCAGATTTGTATGTATTTGTTCCTTGCGAGTCCAATCTTTTACCCATTTAAAGCTGCTATAGTGCTTGCATATGTTTGGATGTTACGTACACAATACGCTTACTTCTGGGATGACCACTCATGACTATGTACCGTGGCTTACTACCGTGTGGACTAGCAGTCACTACTATTTGTTTTTTGCGCGTTTCAGGTGCAATTTAAAGGGGTGGGGAACCTAGCTAAAGCGAGGTGATTGATGCAGTAAGGCCCGAAATGTGCATTCACATTTTCCAGCAAGTTTCGTAGTCTTGACAGTCTCAACACTTTTTCTTTTCTTGACCAGTACAAGATGACTAGATCTTGGTTGCACATGTAGCAAAATTGGGTTATCACCAAGTTCCCCAGCCAATTATACGGCTGAACTGGATATATACAGTGGACGGAATATATATATGGAAGATAGTCAGTATAGGATGGGCATTTATACGATGAGGGAAATGCAGCGAAAGGCCCAATCAAAGTGCAATGATAAAAATGCTGCTGCGAGGGAGATTCTGCCCGCGCCGTGTTCAAGCTGCTGGGGCGTGCACGTCGGAAGTGCGTACCCCTGAGGCGGGCGGCTTTCAGTAAGCATAATCCACTCGGGAAGCCACGGATTATTGCAACACACGACGTACGGCCTGTTGTTCACCGGCGCAGGGAACGCCTTGACGGCCACGACCTGCGTGCAGATATAGGCGTCATTGATCCCACCCTGCATATCGGCAACAAGCGCATACCATACAGCAGAGTGTCCATCCACACCGAGTGCCCCACAACATTCCGCCAGGAGCTGCACCGTTGGACGGCCTTCAATCCCGGTCGCGTCAACGGCGATCGACTGCATCGTGTCGTACGGCTTCGACGACGCGGGAAAAGGTCACATCGTACGCCATGCGCATTAAGAACATCTGCGGCGGGCTCCCTGCGGCTGCACGGCTGCACAACAGCCAGCGATGTGCTGCCTTATGATAGGCGGCTTGGCCGTCGTGCGCAGCGTTGCCTGGAAGCGCCGCTGGTACGGACACTCGAGCTGAGCCTGATCCGGATCCGGCACGCTCTTGTCGTACTACGAGCGGCTCTCCGAACTCCGTCCGGCGCAATGACATCGTGCTGCTCCGTCTTCAAATGTCACCCACTCAGATTCATGCCCGCGGACATATCGACGCTGCCGCGAAAGCTCCTCGCTACATGGCCCGCCAATTACAAACACGGAAGACGGAGGCGTCGGCCACGTCGTCGGAGACGTTGAATACGATCAGGATTGTCGACGCGCGCGCGGAGAGTGTTGGGGATCACATCCTCGACGAAGGCGCCGTCACGGTGGCGAACTGATCCATAGACCACTTCTCGGAAACCGGCTGGTACCCGAACGAAAATGGACACGCTTTTACAGTGCACCTCTTTGTCGAGATGCGCCTCGAGGGTCTTCAGCTGTAGGACCGGCGGCAGGAAACGCAGCGGGCCCTCGACGGCGGGGGCCAAGGTTGACTGCGATCAGCGCGGTGGAGTCCGAGGTGGCATACGCAATGGGTGACGAAGCAGGTTCACGCCCGCAGTAACGAGAGCCGCGTATTCTTCGAGGCTGCAGAATATCATCAGCTTCTCATGATGGTTGAGCAAGTATAACACTACTAGATTCACCTATGCCCCCCGCTGCACCCGGAACCCCCGAACACCGCGTGCGCCGCGTTCAGCAAACGCCCCCATGTCGATGTACCACGCCCCTTACCCGCTGAAAACGACCACCGCGTGCGTGGGCTCGGTGTCGGTGGAGAGGTCGGAGTAGCAGTGTGCATATCGATTAGCCGGGAATGGGAGGAGGCGCAGACGGCAAGGTAGACGTTGTACAGCTACCGGCGCGGAGTCCTGGTGTACGAGGGCGTGTTCCGCAGTTTGTCGAGTGCTGCGGATGTTTTCGCGCTGGCCTCTGAAGACAATGTGGTGCGGGATGTCCCCGTTGGCGTGTGTCAATGCGGACGACGCAGACATGGATGTGAGGGTCCACTGGTCCACCACCACATGCTGCGTTGCTCCCTGCCGCGCCGAATGTATTAAGCTGCACCCCGCCTTTGCCCTTCTCGTCCGGCACCTCCATCCACGCACTTCCCTCCTTCTCCGTCACTCCTTGAGGCGAAGATATCATTGATCGTTCAATAAAAAGACGAAAAAGACCACATACCTCTTCCAATGGCCGGAATCAACGCTTTCCTAACCTAAGTGAGATCTTTTTACGCGGTGAAGAAACTCGACGGACCCCCGAATCTTCCTAGAGCGCAGCTGCTGCGGGTCTATGCTGTTCGCCTCCCTCGGGCAGATCTTGAAGAACCGATTATCCGTGCCCCCCTTCAGCGCTTGCCGAACTTGCCGGAAGAGGCGCATAGTCCGAGATCTTGAGGCGGTGTTCGGGGATCTGAAGGCACGGTCGTTCGTTAGGAAGTGTTTCAAGAAAAAGAAGTCGAGGAAAAAGGACCGGCAAAGCGGGGAATGCATTCATCAAGTACAGCTCCTCGCACGTCGCTTTGCAAAAAGGAAAATCATGACGAAAGGGCAGAAAACGCACCACAGAATCGTATCAACACCTCCCACAGCCGCATCGCATCGCATCGGGGCCCACAATCGTGGCGGACTCGTCATACTCCTTGGATTTGTACATGTTGTTGTAGTTTATGTGTGGCTGCCGGTAGGGTGTTTTCTGTGTTTGAGCCAGTTGAGCTAAAGGTATCCATCATATCCACCCTCGATCCCCGAACACGGGAAACCTAATCCGCGGCTTCTCAGGTCGGCCAGTGGGGCGTCCTAGACGGAAGGAAGCGGGTGTAGCGTGATGTGTGTGGTGGACTCTGTACCTTTTGCTGCAGGTCGCGTTGGTCTTTGCGGCACTTGAGGAATGGAAGAGGAAGTTGAATTGAGTGAGGAGAATTTGACGCAGGAGAGGTCAGAAACGGGGGTATTGGCCAAAGAGAGAAGGCCACCCAGACATGGTGACGCAGGACTCGACCATGGCGGAGTTGGTCTTTTCCGTTAAATTGCAAGGAGCGGGGAAGATCTGGAAAAGAAGGAAATAGAAGGAAGAATTAGCATTACGGCATACTTTGGAGCGCCGATCCGTGGGAAAATTTAGAATCAGAGGATAGAAGAACGAAGCACGCGACGCGACAAGGCGCGAAAAAACGAATCGAAAAGAGACGAACAGAACAAAACGCACCTCTGCAAAAGTAGAGAGGGGCAGCGACTTGAGCAGCGTTGCGATCATACGAATGTCATATGCAAGCAGGGCAAAACGGGGAAGGAGAGGATGCATGCCAATTGCCTCACGGGCGCAGGCACAACATTCCCGCCCGTGCATCCTTTGCACGCTCCCGCTCTCGTTGCGCTCCCGATGGAGCTGGCTGGCCGATGGCAAAAGACTTAGACTTACAAAAGTCAGTGTCCAAATCCAGCCTGAGGCCTCGTGACTTTAATCAAAGAACCTTCGGAATCGTAGGAAGGAAGGAAGTATATTATACTGACGCGGTCCCACAACTAGAACTGCCAGTTTACTACGTATGACATCGTAACTTATGTAGGCTAAAAGTTACCCATCAGTACATAGAACACACGCACTACCTACGGGGGGCGGAAAGTCTAGCTGGTAGTATGATATCCCCGACCTGGCTCGGACAAGAGCAGGTAGGCTGCAGGGTAAAACCTCATGGGTGGCAGGCACCAATTCCTTGGCACCTCCCTTGACTATGTAACGCGTTGTGCAGGTCTGTTTACGCAAGGCCCGCCTCTCCCAGGCTAGCGTTCTTCTGGTCAGGGCGCTCCCAGTCTCGGGGCATATTCTCCAGTGGGTCTCAAGGACATCAAACCCTCATCTGGCCTCCCAAGCCCTACTCCCAATAGGGTATCCGTCGTGCCGCCAATCTCTGGGAACCACACGTCTCTGCGGATCATATCCTGCTCGACTACCCTCCTGTCTTCGCCTCGCCTTCCCCTTCTGTTGCCGCCCCACCGCCCTTACAACTTCAATGCACATCTCTGAAGGCATCAAACAAAAGCCTGAGTCTAGACGACATTCTCGACTCCTCGAGACCCTCTCTGACCTCAATCGGCCGACAAGCGTCCAAAACGCGCAGCGAAGCACGTTCATCACATGTATTGCGTGATACCCGCGCTCTTAACCTGCACAGTCCCATTCATACACCGTCTGGAAACCTCCAAGTTCTTCGAACGAGGTGTTGGCCCCTGCCCAATACATGGACATCAGCATGTCGCTGGAGTTGGGTGCTGGTGCTGGCGTCCTTTGAGTACCTCCTGCTGTCCAGGTTCCGTTCAACGCCGTTGGCGTGCTACCATCAAGTGCGTGCTATTCTTCCTCATTAATCTGACACTGATTCGCACTTGCGCTACTGCGAGATACGTGAAGGCGTTCACCGTGATTGCGACCCAGCCCGACCTGCTCGAGGTAGTTAAGCATATATACCGAAACTGGAATGTGCTGGCGCAGCTGGTGCGTAACCACTCATTTTTTATAAACCCATCCGACAGCTCCTCCATGCAGTCACATAACCCGCAATTGACCTACCGGGTGTACGCCCCCCTCTGTAGCGCCGTCAAGCTTCTCGCAGCAGGTGACGACTGGCCTGTCGATACACTGGTGCGGTACTGGCGGTAAGACTTATTCACCGCCTTCCAGCAAAGTCATCAGGATGAGCCTTGTAGGCCCAGCTGACGACTCCGATGCTGACTAATCGACTGAGGGTACGGCCGTCATTTTGCACGCGCTTCTCGCGCTGCCGCTGCCGCTACCGCCGCTGACCCCGCTTAATTGCTGCAGGTGCTCCCCCGTAGATTTCCCTCGGCGCTTCGCAGAACTCGCGCTGATGTACATATGTAATTTTCCTTTTTTCTCCGGCCTCCATTCTGATGATACTTCTTCGCTGCTTCAAGTACGATCAATAACGGTACGCTACTGCGTTTCGAAAATGTCTTTGACTGACGGCCGCTGTCTTTCAGAACCTGCTCTCAATTCTTTCATTCCCCACCCACGCCGATAGATCCACAAGTCTTTGCATGTCTCTAGTGTACCGATATTCCCTTTAATCGGTAAGTCATCTTCCAACTGGCGTGATCGGGTCTTAATTATATTCCTTTCATCTCGGCTGTTGTTCGCTTCTTCTACTTGTAATGGTCAGCGGTGTTAATGGTCGAGTCACATCAGGTTGTCCTCTTCCCGGTGTAATTGCTCGCTCAAGGTTCGCTCCTTGCCAACCACCGTTGTATTCATAACTGATACTCCACTACGCTATATCAAGTCCTGCTCGGTCCGTTCTCATCCTTCTGACAGTATTCTTTTGTTTATGTTTCATGTTCAGATCCCCCAAGGCGCTTCGAAGTAGCAACCGTATCATGTATTAAGTGAGTTGTGTCGATATTACATGAATTTGTTCTAAATTTCCTCCCCGTTTCACAGGTACCATCCACTAGAATAGTCTAGTAGGACCATTATTTGTACTTTACTTTATTTTCGAATGGAATCAACAATTTTCTCGATATTGTTGTCGATGTCGTTGTGGGATTGGGTCGAGAGCCACTAATATCTGGCAGGCGAGGAAGCCCAACGTCAGGAGGCCCAAGGGGTCCAGGGTATCCGAGGCCTGGTGATTTCAAAGAGCGATGTGCGACCGCCCGGTGAGTGAGGTGCAAACTTCGCACGCCCGTACGGTCCTTATAGGGAGCACCACGGTACAAAAATTCCTTCCTTCCTTACTTGAGGGCCTCGGATGGGCCTCCGGAGGGCCCTAGGGGGTTTTGAGGACCAAGGTCTCAACGTTTTTGGTGACGCCGTGTGTAACATAAAATTTGAAATTCAAACTCCGCCACCACCCACCACAGTTTCTCATCTTCACTTCTTTCCTCCGCGCGATGTCTGAGAAAAAGCAAGGCTACCGTCTGGAGTATGCTGCATCCAACCGTTCAAAGTGCAAAGGTCAGTCCGTCTCATCTTCCTGGCACTCGATTTCCTTACAGTTCTTTCGATGTATAGGTACTAAACCATGCTCAGGTCGGCGACGCAATTTTGTCGGTTCTGTGCGCCTTTCTGACAGTTCCGCAGGCTCTCCGATTGCGAAGGGGGAATTAAGATTCGGGACCATAGTTGATATTCAAGGCAAAACTTCCTTGTGTGTGCCCTTACGCGTGCCACCTGCTCAAATATTCATCACTTCTCTCCGTCTAGCCAGTGGCGCCACTGGGGGTGCGTGACCGAGAGAGTTCTAAGTAATGTCAAAAATCTGTACGACAAGGTATATATCTACTATCCAGCAATCAAACGGGTCATTGACGTGAAAAAACAAGGCGTCTGATATGGATGGTTTTGATGAACTCGAGGACGAGGACAAGGCGCGAGTTGCCAGGGCCTGGGAAGAGAATCACGTCGCCGATGAGGACATTCCCGACTCTGCCCGCAAAGACGGGGACAACAACGAAGATGAGGAGGCAAAGCCAAAGAAGAAAGCGGCCCCACGGAAAAAGAAGGCAGAGGCTGAGGATGGCGAGGAGCTGAAACCCAAGAAGAAAGCCGCCCCTCGAAAAAAGGTTGGGCAAGAAGGGTTGTTTATTTCGATACCATCTATTGACGGGTGTCTAGAAAGCCGCAGAAGACGACGATGATGACGCAGAGTACAGCGACGAGGCTCCCAAAAAAGAGAAGTCACCGAAAAAGGCCGCCGAGTCAAAAGCCAAAGCCGCTCCGAAAAAGCATGCGCCCAAAAAGAAGAAGGTTTTATGCATCTTGCGTCGGTGAACTTGAATAGGATTACTGACCTACTAGTAACACATAGGAAGATTCTGACAACGAAGGCGGAGAGGACTTTTCCAAAGAGCTGGACGCCATAGAGAGCTCCGACGACGATGCAGCACCAGAGGATGAGAAGGCCAAGCTCAAAAAAAACGCTGCGCCAAAAAAGGCCGCGAAAGAGGCCAAGCAGAAAACATATCCGAAGAGGCGGGCCCCGAAGAAGGTCTATCATACATTGATCTTGTTTGATTCCTTTTGACTAACAGTCCAGGAGCAGTTGGATGACGATTCAGCGGCAGAAGGGGGGGACAAGGAAGTGGAGGTCTGAGGTTTGCACTCTGCATATGGTTCGCTGCTGGGTTTCCCGGCATAAGCCAGGTGCATACGGGCATAAGTCAAGTTTACATATATATAGTCGCTGGTCTTGTGGCGCAAGAAAAAAGTAGTACTTACTCGATGGGTTGGGTTGGATGTTGAGTTAATTGAATGTTCTGCCAGTGACCGGACGGACCATTTGATTTTCTCTTTGTTAATCATCGGCGTCATGATTCTAGACCTGCATAACTATCAATGGATGTTTTCAACACATCTTCCATGGTTTTCTCTTCGCCAACAGAAAATCAACAGATCTAAATACTTGCCAGCGGATCCAAATCTTGAAGATACGAAAGCCGAGGACAAGGACTGGAACGCACTCGGAAACCGGTTGAAAAGAAAGGAAGACACCAAAAAGAAAAAGCAAAAGATTCCTATGCATTTACTAAGTTGTACAACGTTATCTGACTCGGAGTCTCGGAGTGCAGTGGGAGATGGAGGCAAACGAAAAAAACTGGCAGACGTCGTAAGTAGGTCGTCACGTAAGTGGTACTAGAACACTAGAGGGCGTGTGCTATTTCTGCGCGACGTTTAGCGATGTGGAGGTCGGGGAACGCCCAGATGCTGGCTGTTGGATTTCCGACCTTGTCGTACATCTTTTTGGCCTCCTCGCTGATTGTCAAACATCAGTGAAGACCAATGAAATAGAACGAAAATAAGCATTACTGGTCCATGAAAATGTCCCGAAAGCCATCCACAACAAAGTACACGGTTCCAACTGAGCGCCATTGGTCCCGGAGATCCCTCTCAAATTTCCCTTCAAATCCAAGGCAGTGAGGAAGGAACGCCATGATCGCTTCGAAGGATCTCGCCGCGAAAACGGGAAAATCGGCCAGACTCAAACCATCGTGCGGCTTTTGCTGATGCCCCTCTTGCGCACGAAAGACTTGCTCGCTATGAGATTTAGAAGAAAAGGACTCATTCAGCACAAAGTCGAAGAAAATACTTACGCATCTTGGGACAACGAACCACCGATGCTCAAATACCAGATCTCAGGTTCATCCTCCGCAGAAGTAATTGGTGCATCCACAGACGTAGTGCGTTCATGATAATCAGGCACCACTTTACGGAAGTGGCGCAGAAAAGCTTTGAAAAAGACGGGCAAGTAGGCGGGCATTGTACTTGTGGACTTGTGGTGCGAGATGAACCAATAACAATGTGGGAATCAATGCCATCAAGTACACGACTGATACGAAAGCCTTCGAAGCCTTCCAAGTTCCTACTGACTGAAACCTCTCCGCGAAGGCCGGAGTTTCGAACGGCCGCCTTTGCGGAATACCTACAATCACTGAAGTCACTGGTTGCAAAACTCTACTTGACTTCTCAGCCACCAAAAAAATTTGCTTTTCGAACTCGCTGCACTCGCTTGTACCCCATGCTTCGAGCCGCAAGATAGCAGGCGACTCTACTTCAAAACCAGCGGCTCATTATCGAAACGCGCGAGGCCACCCTTGCTATTCAAGAAGACGTCGCAGCTATAAAACGGTCTCTGTCTCTGAATTGTGGCCGCAATTGTTGTACCCTCCCCCCCATTGCATTTTCCTAGGTCCTTGACACGGTACTGACAATGCCGCCGGCGTCGAATATGCAATTTCCAATTCGTATTTGCTGGTTCGGAACGGAATCAACTTGAAGGCACTGTGCCATCTCCTCTCGGCGTCGTCGCTCACGGCCACACGTGTCAGTGATGTTGAATTCGTCGCTACATCAAGGACGGTCAATAAAACGTCGGGAATGTCAAAATATTGTCCAGACATTCAAAAGCGCGTCGGCGCTGTTAAAAACGCGGCGCTGAGGTTCAATTCTCAATACCGCGCGCCGCCGTCGCTGTATTCAGTGATCAACACGTTAGTTATTTACTTCCAGCTGCCGTACTTGATAATTCCCGTACTTGATAATTCCCCACCCGCAGAGCCTTAACGGCGACGTGCATTAAGATACAGCCTCATCGGCGCGTAAAAGTATGTCTGTCGCAATCGATTATTTTTTAAACCCTAAATTCCGTTCTTCAAGCATTTCCAGTGCCCGGATTTTGACACGAACACAGCGCTCTACATACCTCCGGTGCACCTATTTAATCATCCCTTCAATTCTATCTCTGACCTGTATCAGACTCGGGTCAAAATAATCCCACTCATCAATTTCGCTCATGATTCAAATATGAACCGCTCCCAGGATCTTGAGCAGGTTGATCTTCTTGATTTCTAACCTGCGCTAACTGTGCACAATCAGTGTTTTAGTACAGTTGTAACACCAGTGTAGTTCTTCTGACTACGTGGCTTTACCCCGATGCAGAGTCCCACGTCCCCTACTTCAATTTAGACCGCACTGTTAATTTACGTATGCCTGCTCGGTCAATTACCTTCTACATTCCTGATGCGTTCTCCATTCCCTCTCTTCCATTCTTGTCCGTCCGTTCCATGTCATCCGGCGCCCAATCTCTCTCATTGTTTTATGCACCTGAACACACCAATGCTTTCAGTCCAAGTACTGCAACGATCTTCGAGACTGGATGGTCGAACAGAACTCGAGACCCCTTGTAGACTCGCAGTACAAGTTGAACCTTTCTTCGCTTGGTAGGAGACGGGGTGGTGGGTGGGGCATTTTCTTCGATCTAGTCAACAATCTGCAGGTGAATCTGCAGGCCAATTGATTGGCAAGATATGAACTAGGTTCCATAGATGAGAGAGAGACAGAGAGTACAAATGAAACGGATTGACTAGCACTCCAATCGAGTGAATACGAACAGGGATTTAACAGAACGCCAACAAAACCCACGCTGCCGCGGCGCCCGCTGCAGTTACAAACAGTGTCTGTGCCGCCATTTTTAGAGCGCTACTTGACGCGGGCAACGGCGGCACGAGCGCGTGCATCCCGGCCTCAACTTGGTAGAAAAGCACCTCCACTGCTGCAGTGGTTTGCCCAACAATGACGAGTCCGTCCGTGTGGTTGAACGGAAGGGTGCGCGTGCTGAGGCCACACGCGGCGGCAGTGGCGCAAATGGCGGAAATGTCGGCCGCAGGGAGGACGTACACGCTCGCTTTCGTAAGGCGCGCGAGCGACGCAGCAAATTGGGTGGACTCGTCGTAAGGAAGCGTGCGCGTCAGGAAGCGGGTGGTAGCGTCCATGGGGCTTTCCGCTCGTGGCGTTCGTGGCGTCGAATCGCCTGCGGTGAGGCCAGTGTCGAATAGCTGGGTTGGGTTTGGATACGGTTCGGAGATATAGGAAGAAATGAATTGAGAGCCGAGCGCAGGAGGTGACTCCTCTTTACGCGAGGGATTGGAGAACTGTGAATGCAAGAGACTAGTTGTGGATGTGAGCAGCGTTCCAGGAATTAGTGTAATCCTTCTGTTCTTCTTTGTGCCCGCAGAGACTTCATCCCCCGCAGCTGCCACGCCGTCCCTCTCATCTCCGGTATCCGCGGCCAACGTAAGGCGCAGTGCATCTGCTACATTTCTCGTAGGAGACTCGGGCTCGGTTTTACCCTGATTAACCTCCTCCGCATATGGGCAGCGGTTCCGAGGGTGGCCTTTGCGCAGTAGTTTGCAAACTGAGCAGCGTGGTGCCTTTCTTGACGTCGGCGAAGTTTCTGGCGTAAATTCTGAAGACTTATGAATGGTTCGTCGCGAGCCTGGAGGTGTCGGCATGTGGCCAACTAGCTAGCTAGGGTAGAAAGAAGGACTAGCACGGATTCGAGTTTGAGCTCGTTCCGCTCGTTGACTCTTGGTGCCGCAAGTGCCTAGTAGTAGGCAAACATAGACTTGCCTTTTGGGGCAGAGCTGGCACTGCCACCTCACTAATGGATCCGAGGCGGCTGATCTGCATCTGGTCAACGTTAACGTCAACCTTAGTAGGTCAGGACCCCTGATAATAGGTGGATATGCCTGATTAAATCCTGACAAAAACTGGAGATATGCCTGATTAAATCCTGACAAAAACTGGAGATTTTTCGCTTTTGGCCTGTGTCCTGACAAAATTTACCCGACAAAACCGCGCCAGCGGGAAAAATTCGAAAATACGGTTTTGGGGACAATTTTGGCCTACTTTGGCCTCTTAGGCCTGTTGAAATCCTGACAAAATCGTCCAAAATCCCCGAAAAAAATCCTGACATTTTGTCGAAATCAAAATCAGGCCTTCCCATCTATTTACGGTTGCCAACAAGTCCGAGCTTTGGCTCGTTTTGGTAATCCATCATTTCTTCATTTTCCACCTTTCCGTCTCGCATACTTTTGCTGCGTGGGGTAGCGTGAGGTCTAATTGACGTTCTGACGCGTACCCTACAGCTTCTGGCCGACCTCGCAATGTTCCTGAAGTATCTCGGGGTCTGTCAGCCTGTACTTTTCACCGGACAAGATACCGCCATACGCCCTCGAGCTCATTTAAACACCTTCCGCACTACCAAGGCTCGTCGGGCCGTCTACGCTGGGCTGGGGTGCAGTGGGCGCGCTTCAGGCGCCGCCAGGTCCAACGCATCTTGTTGATAGGCAATGGGATATACAGTGCGTCATCTTTGTTATTCTCTCACTCAAATTCTTTTTCCCATGCATTCCCCATGCCTCGCATCGGACTCGTACATCTCTAGTGCCCACGAAGGTTGTCCTTCCCTCTGAGCACGTCTCGGAGCGCATAGAGTGGGGTGGGGCATCTACTGATCGGAAAGTGTGCTGTATGCACGTGTTTGTTCTCTGCCAAATGCCGAAAACAGGTGGTTTTTGGATCGTTTCGTTTGCCCCGGGCCACAGTCTCTAGATGGGCACAAAGGGCAAACATGAAATATATTCATAACATTGAATAGAGTCCAAATCTCTTATATCTCAACTTTTGGTCTCCAGGGTCCCCCATTATATGCATTTCAAGCATGGTTCAAACACTGTTGTCTTTGTCTCTATGGTGTGGTCCAGGATGACTCCCAAAATTTCCAGTAAAATTGGGTCATTAAGTCGGCATGATCATGTATGAATGGCCAAAAATCCAGAATTTCTGCGGCCCTGGACATCGAGATGTTTGCACAGAAACTTGATGCGGTTTAATCGAGAAAGATCAGAGCACGTGATATTTTGATGCATCAATTGGAAGGCCGCCCGAAAACTTCCTCAATAAGATGTGTCTATATAGGCAACTTTGAGAGGGAAAGTTGGAGCTATGCCCAGAAGGATCATTTTGTTCAGAGGAATTGTCACGAACCTCCGTATTTGTGAAGATATCAATGATTCCAGTAGTAAATCAGTCACATCTTGTCGAAAAATGGCAGACTCGCAAATTCCTCTGAACAATTTGTTCATTTGTCAATTTTATAAGAATCCAAAATGGTGTTTGAATTTTCGGGGTACCGTAGCTGCTCATCCCGCGCCGCGACGACGATCCGCAAACGGAAACCAAAGCTGATCATGGGACAAACACATACAAACAGCACGCTTTTCGATCAGTAGATGCCCCACCCCACATAGAGAAGAGGCGCCGCGCTTCCTTCGACGAATCTCCTTCGCGGCCTGGAACCCGCGTGTCCTAGCGGCGTACGTCGAGCGCAGGGTCTTCTCTGCACTGGGCAGAGGCGTGCGCCTCGCTATGCCGCCGATGCCAGAGGCCTACGTGTTTGATTGTCCCCGGCGCGCCGGGGCGGTTATAAGTTGCTCTCGCGGGTCGGGCGCGCTCAGTGGAGCGGTCAGTGTTCATTAAGTGGTTTGCTTGCGCCGTGAACAAGTCTATTTAGTATGTAGCTCCCAAGTACATATTACACAGATAGTATTCAGGACCAATTGGTTTATACCGCTAACGCGTTTAAAAAGACGCGTTTGATTATGACGTTCACTTTGTACATTTAATAATCGCGCGCAGTTTCGAAATTTCGCGCGCAATTTTCACTTTCGCGCGCACTTTTGCCGGATTCGCGCGCAACTTTTCTCGGCTTGGTTGCCCAATTGGGTCTAGCGAGATGCCGCAGGGATGCCGCATCCTTGATCGTCGATGCCGATCACAGCCGGCGCTTGGCAAGAGAGGTTAGTTGAAACTTAGTTCGAGTTGGAGGGGTTGAAGGGCATGCAGTTGAGTCTGGCATTGCCACAGTGCACTTATAGTGTGGGCTTATGGGACAATTTATCTGATCTTACACCAAGAGCCAAGCAAAACCTTGACCAAGACAGTACATCTTGCATTATTGTGTCGCAAACACTCGGATAGTAAGTGCATGTGAAGCTGGATTATGCTTTCCAGTTGCTCACACTCATGATCACCCAATCTCATTTGCCACCGTTTACACGAGTGTCGGGAGTCAGTGAATGGCCATCAAAATGCTGTGTAAATATATTACTTCAGGTTCTAAGTTCATTTTGTCATTTGTCCCTGTACAGTTGAGTTCTGGAATAATAATCTATGCCCCAATGAGCGGCCCTGGTTGTATGCAGCGAAACACACGGAAAGGGCTGGAGAATAAATCAGCAACTTAGGGTGTTTCTCATTTCAGAACTCATATGTAAGAAACTTGTAAGCGTACAAGGAGGACGAAATCTTCTTCTCAGAATTAAGAGGTCAATTTCGGCACTAACCTGTGGATCTCCTTAGTGATTGTATGAAGCCCGAGGGTGCGCCGAGCGATATACGCCCTGATGTTTGGCTGTATGTACGCGCCGGTTCACGCGCCTTCCGCCCACGTGCCTGATGCCAGCAGCGGATCAGCTCGGGTTAGTGTCTGCAGCCAAGCAACTATCATCACCGGCACTGGTCGGCATCCCAATTGGGCAATCCAGCCGAGGAAAGTGGCGCGCGAATCGACAAAAGTGCACGCGAAAGTGAAAATTGCGCGCGAAATTTCGAAGGTGTGCGCGATTATTAAATGTACAAAGTGAACGTCATATTTGATTGCCTTGGGACGTCTATATATACACTGCGTACCACTTATTGTGTTGCCTGGAGCCTGGAGCACGACGAGGAACACGAAAAGAACAGGAAATGCGTTGGAAAACGAAAATGATGGATTACCAAAACATGGGGTGGGGCATCTACTGATCGGAAAGTGTGCTGTATGCACGTGTTTGTTCTCTGCCAAATGCCGAAAACAGGTGGTTTTTGGATCGTTTCGTTTGCCCCGGGCCACAGTCTCTAGATGGGCACAAAGGGCAAACATGAAATATATTCATAACATTGAATAGAGTCCAAATCTCTTATATCTCAACTTTTGGTCTCCAGGGTCCCCCATTATATGCATTTCAAGCATGGTTCAAACACTGTTGTCTTTGTCTCTATGGTGTGGTCCAGGATGACTCCCAAAATTTCCAGTAAAATTGGGTCATTAAGTCGGCATGATCATGTATGAATGGCCAAAAATCCAGAATTTCTGCGGCCCTGGACATCGAGATGTTTGCACAGAAACTTGATGCGGTTTAATCGAGAAAGATCAGAGCACGTGATATTTTGATGCATCAATTGGAAGGCCGCCCGAAAACTTCCTCAATAAGATGTGTCTATATAGGCAACTTTGAGAGGGAAAGTTGGAGCTATGCCCAGAAGGATCATTTTGTTCAGAGGAATTGTCACGAACCTCCGTATTTGTGAAGATATCAATGATTCCAGTAGTAAATCAGTCACATCTTGTCGAAAAATGGCAGACTCGCAAATTCCTCTGAACAATTTGTTCATTTGTCAATTTTATAAGAATCCAAAATGGTGTTTGAATTTTCGGGGTACCGTAGCTGCTCATCCCGCGCCGCGACGACGATCCGCAAACGGAAACCAAAGCTGATCATGGGACAAACACATACAAACAGCACGCTTTTCGATCAGTAGATGCCCCACCCCACTTGAAAACAAGCCAAAGCTCGGACTTGTTGGCAACCGTAACCTATTATCAGGGGTCCTCTCAGGTCCTGCTGCCACCCTCGCCGTCGCGCCGTCCCACAGCAGCCACCCGGACATATGCCGGCGGGTGAGCTATAGTGCCTATGTGAGTGTCTTTCCAAAGGTTCTCGGCTACACTAAGCCCCCAGTCTTGACCTTTTCTTGCGTCAATGTCGACGCATTATCTGCTGGCGAAATCTGAACTCGAGTCATAAACGATGCTTGGATTCGTGAAATGAGGGCCATTTGGTGTGTGAATGCTCACACAATCCATGACGTCGACGCGTCTACCGGCGCACACACGGCCTTTCTGCGCCATCTCCGCATCAACCCAGTTCCGTGTGCAGGTTATCCCGTCAAATGCACCCAGCCCAGTGCACCCTCTGCCCTTTATCCTGCCGCACATACTGATCTGCAGGCGCATTCGCTGCGCTTCGTCGTGTGCGGCTCGTGCGGCGAGTCTGTCCCAAGCAGTCATGCTTCGGTACACCTCGGAACGTATCTTTACGGACTGCATCGAATGAATCTACCAGAGCTGCGCGTCGCAACCCGCACACAACTTGCCAGAAGGTGTGTCGAATCGAGCCTCCGATCGTTCTCGTTCACCAACACCACCGTTGCGTCTGGCAGCCATCATGCACGAGTTCAACCAAGCGGGCAGATTCAGGCGTCAAGACTCCAACCTTGCGCACACCAAGCGCAACGGCCACCAATTCCCGCGCCAGCATCGCCAACAGTGCACGAAGCAAGCACGTTGTGTAACGCTCCAGGAGCACCGCACCGAGTTCAGCACCCGCGGCCAACGTCTGCACGCTGCATGCCACGCATTCAGAGCCACTGGCTCGCACAAAACTTCGAGATCTTTTCAAAGCCGTCGAATCTCGGGAAGTACGTACGCCGCAGACTTGAAACGTGTACGGAGGCGAGTTGCGTGCTCAGGTTGCGGTTGACATGCCGGAGTCAATGCAGGAACTCCGTGTGCCGCACACTCAGACCCGGCGGCGTATTCGCCGGCCGTTGTGCGTGCGCGGCTCGTGGAGCGCTTCTTGATTCGGGCGTACATCGAAGGCAGGACGCACAGCGTGGGCTATTCCACACCCACAGAACGCTGTGCAGTGGCGACGCAACGACCGATTCGTTGTGCGCTGCGATGCGACTCGTCAGCCACATCCAGAGTTCGCACCGTCTCTCTTCACCACATCCAGCGCGCTCCGATAACACAGCGTCAGCGCCACACCTTGTCCTCGCTGATGCGGACATTCGGTACCTTGCTATTCGCTGCGACGGCCGCCGCGCTTCTTCGTCGCGAATGCGCTACAATTCTGGCGACAGAGGTGTACAGCGTTCCAAATTCTCCGCACAATTCGTGGTGGTTTGTGTGGGGGGGGGGGGGGGGGGAATTGTTAACTATGATTTTTTCCTCAGAGTAACGGCTAGAGTATGGCAGTAAGTTTCTATTATCTTCTCCATTGTTTTGGTTGTGACGTTTGCTAGTTCACATGCATTCACTCAGATCTTACTCATATCATCACTCATATGACAGTGAGCTGTGGATTTTGAGCGATGTTTTCTGGATACCGGTCCCAAACGGCAGGTGCAGATTCAGGTTTATGTTTGACATCCATACACCCGTCTACGTAGAACTTCAAAGTTGTGTTCTGTTCGCGTGCAAAGATGTCGGACAAAAATAAATATCTCGGGTCAACCAGTGCACCGTGGGCCTCCACCGATTGTTTGCAAAAATGGTGCAGTCAGTGTTTGTGGGGAAGAGATAGTCTGTATCTCGCTAGATACCTCAAATGCTGTTCTTTTTTGTCTTCGACAGAGGAAAAATCGTTGCCACCCAGGAGAAAGGTTAAGTAAAAACATGGGAAATTTTAGACTCGGTAATATGACATGAGTCTTGTTGACTTGGATGAGAAGGTAATGGGGGGAGAAATTAACTGTGGCAACCACTGCAGGCCGCCATCAAGAATGGCTTGTATCCAAGAACCTTGAAAAGGGGTTATGTGGGGGGAGTCAACATTGGACCTCTTGGCGACTATGTCTTCAATCAATCGCTTGAGCCTCGCAGCAATCGCGGGCTCAGAAATGGCCTTCAAGAAATCATTGTCGGAGGTTATGCCGAGCAAGGAGAAGGCCGGAACTAACTCCCCCAACAGATTTTCGCAGAGGGATTTCGCGAATGATTCGCCGTTTGCTTGGCTACAGATGCTGCCTTTGGGGCAGCTGTGCGTGCTCTGGATCTCATCGGCTAGCTACAGAAAATCAATAGATCGATGTAAAGCACTAGGTGCTACTCACCGTCGGACCTGGATTATTTGGTCGAAGTCCGGCACTGGACTGGACCGGTTTTCTGGACTTTAGAAAGTGTTTAGCCAACGCTTTCAGCGGCCAGTTATCCGTCACATCTCGAAACTCAGGAAACTCGTCACAGATCTTCAGCTCTGTCAGCAGACTATGAGCGGGTGCAACATATAACCCACAGAATTGAACATATCGTTCAGCTGGTCGGGCTCTTGGTCTTCCAGAGATTTGCGAAGGTCCAGATGATAGGACATGTGGCTTGATAATTCCTTCTGGTCACCGAGAAAGTAATCAGATGCCTGCACAATGCCCTAAGTAAGCCGCACTGTTAGGTTTGCATATTCATGCCCTTTGAGGTGCAGGGCGGCCATTATGAGTTTTTCTGTTATTGTATCCGACGCATCGGCAAAGAACACATTGAATATATTCGTTTGCTCTAGTCGCGTCTCAAGCACTATCCTGCTGAATGGTGTCGTATGAGCACCCAGCGCACTGGCGATAAAATGTGCTCGTGTAGACAATGGCATCTGCAGCAACAGCAAAAAGTGGAGATCGTGCTCGATTCCGACGCGTGCGAGGAGATTTTTCAAATTGATGTCGCCATTAAACACCGCTTTTAAGTGTTTTTCTGCCCATCGCGGAATAGGCGATTGAAACCCACAAAAAATACAATTTTGGGGATATGCCCTCGAACTGCGGGGAGGGCATGAAGGGCCAGCATCCATTCCGGCCATCCTTGCGGAGGACTGCGTGCAATTAGAAACATGAGCGCGTGCTGTTTGTAATTCTCACGTTTTGACTGACTCCACCGCTGTTTGAGGAACTCGCTCGTTGAGCCGCTTGGTTGGTTTCTGGGTTGTTATTTCTGCGGATGCTTTGCTGCGTTGCCTCCCGGCAACTTTGGCTTTGTGCTTTGGGTTTTGTATATCCATACTTTCCCATGTAAAATTTGAGCGGCCAAAGCCCTTCGTACTTTCTCAATTCGGGAACTTCTTCGATGCACTAAGAAGTATGGTCTGGATTCAATGAATATTTCCACCTTGGAATACCACTCACATGGAGCATCACCCCTGGGGAATCGAGTGCTGTGTTTTCGTTGAACAGCCTCCTCCCTAACTTCTATCATCTGCTCAATACCGAGCGTGTGTTCACCGAAATATGTGCAACGCGCGTACCTTCATTCTTTGAAAGCCTTGAGATGAAAACAATTTCTGAAACTCGTGGTCCTTCATGGTGTGGATTTGCGTTTGTGTCATGTTCGGCTTGGGTATCGTGTATGGGGCCATTGCCGGAGCTGAGTTGTTGAGTGGGTAGTTTTGGGGGTAACGAGGCTGACAGTGACGACGACCGTGACCAATTTCAAACTGATTTACTAATTCGGCAACTCGGCATGGCTTTCCTTTAGGGGAAGTCAAAGCGGTCAGTCTGTTTCGATTCTGGGTCGATTCACCTGTCGATTCAAATGCCGATTCAGAAAGTTGAATCGATGCAGAATCGAAGTCAACTTTGACCGTCCCATTTTTGAACTCGATTCTAGGAGGGATCCAGTATCAATTCCTTCCGACATAAATGAAGCTAAAAATATTATTTTACACATAGCGTTGCTAGAGGGAAGCTCAGAGGGTGACATCAGTTAGGCCTTCACATTTACATTAATTCAAGCACTTCCGAGCACAATTGCTTATTTGAGCCCAGGAGCAGAAATGATGCCGACTATCTGGAATCAGACGGGCGGGTCCCAACTAACAACCCAAGTCGCAGCAAGAGAAGATTACCTGTGAGGTTAGGGCCAGTATCGATTCTGAAAGTTGATTCTGGTTTGTTCCTCCTCTCGAGGAGGAACACGATTCTGGATCGATTCTGATCCGAAATCGATTCTCGGTCGATTCTGATGCCAGAATCGATTCATGAATCGAAACCAGAATCGATGCCAGAATCGATCCGTCAAACCGCTTTGACTTCCCCTATTAGGGGAAGTCAAAGCCCTCGGGAGGGACCGATTCTGAGTCGATTCTGAGGCCGATTCTGAGGCCGATTCTGAGGCCGATTCTCAACTCCAGAATCGATCAAAAATCGGCGATTATCCAGAATCGGCGAGAATCGGTGTTCCTGCTCCGGAGGAGGAACTGCATCAGAATCGCCGATTCTGCATTTCGATTCTCATGACACCCGTTTCCGACCCTTCAGAATTGACACCAGAATCGGCCCCAGAATGGGACCGGTCAAAGCTGTCTCGATTCTGAAGTGATTCATTCTGTAGAATCTAGCAAGAATCGGGTCCAGAATCGGCGCCAGAATCGGTCCCTCCCGAGGGCTTTGACTTCCCCTATTGAATGGAAAAGGGGACCGTCGAAAACACACGATGAGACTCGGAGGGCGGAATAACGAACATCGAGAAAAGGAAAAACAATTACGGTAGCCCGCTGCGCGGTAGGGCCCGCTATCTGACTTCAGCTTCGCATTGGTAAAACCAACCGACTTAAAACACACGCGAAGTCGAAAAGTATGTTTTGTATGCCGGTAACCCGGCTACAGAATGGGGGAGCTTGTCCAATCTCAGTCTTTGGTTGGAATTACATGTATGTATCACTATTTGATTACTATGCATTCCTCCCATCCTCTTCCCTGAATTCAGCGGCTAAGATCCATAAGTACCGCCGTTGGCATATGTATCTCCAAGATTCACTCTCTATTGGTCATCGTCATCTAGCATCCTCATTCACTGCGCTTCAGCCCCGGATTCATTATATTGGGTTCCTGGAATTTATCAGGACCCATTTTGAGTTTCTGCTGCACTTTCTGCATCCTCATCCGATCCACGATCTCTCGATACAGTATGATAGTATCCATTGATTCTTCTCCTCTTTGGAACCAGCTGCTGCTGCAAATGGGTCGGCTGGATTTTGGGTAGTCAGCAGTGGGTCACTGAGGTGGAACTGAATCTGCGGGAATCTGAAGACATTCACTATTATTTGTCTTTGATTTGCCTGAGCCTTGTGTCGAGATTTATCCGCTTCCGAATGCATTATACTGTATAATTTCATTCAATTCGACCGTCACGCATCACATACCCCCTGGTCGATGGCGAATAATGGTGCGGGGTCACGCGTCACGCGAGGTCTGGTCGAGTGCAAGATTGGTCATGCAGGGTGCAAAATTGGGATTTTTCAGCTCTGCGGCGCAAAAAACCCAACTTTTTCGCGTCAGTGGTCGAAATTTTCGGTTTTGTCACCCAAAAATGGGCCTGTGGTCGGTTGGTCAAACTGGTAAAAACAGTCACGCGTCACACCCCAGGTCGAATTGAATGAAATGATACAGTATCATAGATCTGAAGGTCCATTTAATAATAAAATTGCTGAGCAAGCCGGCTAGTGATTCCCTTTTGTGTGCCGAAGGTGACGAGATTTAGGATGTTCCTGCCCGGCATATAATATATTCACTGGGTGCTCGATTACACCAGTTTTTTCTCACTCTGTCTTTTTTTCTTTCTTTTGTAGCACGGAACCACATGGGTGACAGGTTGTCAAACTTCACAGGCATTCAACCAACATTCAACTGGACAACTGTGGGCTATCACATTTCTGATGGCAAGCAAGCACAGGGCTGTTGTATTTAACAGCAATCGGGGCATGAACAACTGTCTTATTCCCTTTCCAAACTACACTTGCGCAACACCGACATCCTCGATTCGCACAGCAAGATTCAGAATTCCTAGCAATCAACATGATGTTCCCACGGCGGACCCATCAATTTTCCATATACGGATGACTAGAACTCTGCACAGCCACTAGCAATTTCGGCTCAGCTGGGAAATTGGGGTCGTAGGCTCCCCCAATAAAACATGTCTCAATACAACCCTACTTATGAGCCTTACAGAGCCTTACACTGTAGACTCGTAGCCAGTCTGCCTACATTTTGCGAAGTGGCGGGCAAGCACTTTGCCGTAGGCAGACTGGTACTATTCGGATCGATCAACTGGGTTGAGCACAGAGTTTTGAAATAAATCGGCCTCGTAAAAGTTGTGTAAAAGGTTTAAAACAACGCTAGCGCCACAGAGTGTATGAGTAGTGAGTGGGATTCGTCGCATTAGCTGAGTCCCAGCCGTTTTCCGATCAATCTCAACTGATCGGCATCGCGGCATCTGAACCTGTTTTAATTGTATTTCAGTCGTTTTTGCCGGAATAAAGTGTATTTGGGAACCTTTTATGCGGGGGAGGCCCGACCCCCCTGACACTCGCCACTGGGCCCGCTGCACAGTACATGCTCGCCGCGAGGCCTGCTGCGCGGAGCTTTTTTATTTTTATTTTTATTTTATTGTTCTAAACACTTTATCTCGCCTGGGTGGACACCCCCGCGGACTCCCGTTGGCGCTCGCCGCTTGGGCCCACTGCGTGGAGCATCCCACTTGCCGCGGAAGCCCACTGTGTGGTGCCCGACAAGGTTTTAGCTTAATTGATCCAGTGATGACATGTGATTGCCGAGTCTCTCCGCTAAGCGAGACCCACTGCCAACTAGCCGTTATCACCATTGGCATATGCATCGAACTCGTCCTACGTCCACACGCCCCGGACTCTCCTACGAGCCCTCCTTGGCCCACTGTCCGCACGCTTGTGACTCGAGATATTTCCGTGAAGCCCCACGCGTGTGCGCTGTGCATTTATTGAGGTAGGCGCTTGTTCTTCAGGTTCTGCGGATACTTCTTCCTCCCATCGTTCAGTACAGGCGCCGCGATGTCGCCGACGGCGTTCACAATTGCACCTGCCGATACACAGCTGCTCTCTCCACCACACTATCATCCAGCACTTTCATCCAAATTAAGGGCGATGACGCCGACGCCCGCCCCGTACATACTCCAGTCCTCAGCGAGCTGGGAGAGCGCTGCAGCACCTGTTGTTCCAAATTGAGGTGCACCCATTTTTATGCCGTCTTCCTGCCTCAACTGTTCATTCGAAACCTACACGCGAAGACTGATGTATTGCACCACTGTGCCACGGCAGCAAGGGATGAAAACTTGCTTGGTGAGTACGCGCCGTACAGGTCATGAAACAATCCAAACAATTCACAGCCATTATCGGACTACTCTAGAAAAGGCGCGACAAAGAACCCGTTGAACCAACTTGGGTCAGTACGAAAAATCGTGCCCCAATCTGACAGGTTCTCGCACCCTTTCGCATTCGCTCAATTCAGGCTGATGAATGATGGTCATTGTCTGAGAATGATAGTCGCCCCCTTCATCGGCGGTCGACAAAGCATTGCCCTGAATGGAGCTCATCGCGTACTTGAACGATTGAAAGCGAGCGACTGAAGGCGCGACTTGAGTATGGTCAAGGCATCACCTCGTTCTGTCGGCCATGTGGACCGACGCATTCGAGATTTAACTTTGCAATGGCATGTCAGTGTCAAGGCAGCGGGAAGAAAAAACAGATCATCGGAATACCTGCTACCATCATTCATTGGGTACTGACTCCCACATTTGTAGTGCTTAACAAAAAGCCGATGGCAACACATATTCTCAAGATACAATGCACCAGCCGGTCGTTAATGGACAGCTCATCGTTGCTCGCTATCCGTGCTCTACTGCAGTAACCTCCCTTGTTGTGAAGCTCACCGCCAGTGAATGGCTTTTACCGTGCTCGGTACGGAACCTCGGCGGTCTGTTGTGACAAATGGGGGAGTCTACCGCGCAGTTGGCGCCCTTCCATCATGCACACTCCGGTGCTCAACGCCGCCAGTCCATTCCCACACGCTGCAGGATTGATCGCGTCGTCGTATACGGTAGTACCTCCCATGTGTATTTCAAGCCTATGTTTCCCGTTACTGCGCTTTTCGGAGTTGAATTTCTAGACCTGCACACCAACTCGTACTATGACTCCGACAACCACTACTCTGCCCCGTGGTTGCCTGCGTTGCCTGTCGGACGGAAAATTCCCCTCGTCTCAAATTTGCCAAATTTGGAAGACATTAAATGTACTACAAACACGACCAAAACACGACAGCAATAAACCCTAGGGTATCAAAAAGAAGAGATGATCTCTTCTCAGCGACGCCTCTTCCGGATATATCCATCCACTATTTCCAGGACAGGGTTCCAGTAGGGACCATTATTGTAATGGCTATGCGCTACTTCACGATTCAAGAAGAGAAACTTGACAAGTTCGCCCCGTTTGTCTCGTGAAACAATCACGGGATACATGCTGTTTTGGAGGTCTTGAAGCGGCGAAAGGATAGAGTTATCAGAAGGATCATGACGAAGATGATAGCTACTAGTACCTTGGCTATTTCCTGGATAAGCGCGAAATTTCAAACGGCGCTCCCCTTCCAGGGCCCTGGACATCGAGCATTGTTCAGCCGTCGAGAGACTCTGCACTCCTCGGGCTCCTGAGGTATCATGGGGATATCGTACGTCATCCGGATACCCGTCGATATATAGGCCCTTTGCAGCAAGATGTGCAGTGAGATCAAGCCAAGGGAAGTTGCTGCCTGGTAGCACGGTGTGCAGGTCGTGGAAATACGCGTCTCGAAGATGCTCAGAAAGTTTTGTGATAGGAGGATGCTGATGCGATGCAGACGATGCGGCCTGAGGAGGACTGGGTGGAGAATGCACCGGTACGAGAGCCTGGTCGACCTGAGAAGCATCCGCAGTAGAATCCAGATTGGTGGTTTGAGGCCACGCTAGAGCAACTGACTGTCTAGAAATCAGATCGCTATACCCTCCGTTAGCTTCAAAAACGAAAAGTTGTGCACACATACATTCGGTGGGCATGTAGGTGAAGGCCGGCCAACTCATGATTAGCTCGGCATCGGTGTTCAAAGAACTACGTGGTGTCAGTGATGTTTTCGAAAGGAGCGGTGGGAAGAATGTCTGAATGTCTTACCCCCTGCGCAAAGTCCGTTTCATAGGTATGGGTTCTCTTTTCTGAGGCTAGGACAATTGCGCCGTCGATGCCACTTTTTTGCAGGCGCTCCAGCTATTGAACTTGAGTTCAGCACTACCGCATCCGAGAAACGAACGACGAACGTACAAGTTGTTCGACAAGCACAACATTCTGGTCGAAGGTTTTTTCGTGTCGTTTGTTGGGGGCTTGGTATGCCTCGAAGGTGTCGAGAATGTCCTGCCAGTTCGACACTTGTGCTTTGAAGGAGTTATAGCAACTCGCGATTTCGTGTCGGGAGAGGGCGTTTCCTGGTGGAGTTCTCCCGTTAACTGCCAATTTTCTGCGTTCTACAGCACCGTAGGTTTCGTGGGATATGTACGCTTGGTATGTATTCCATAGGGTCCGGCCGCATTTTTTCCCTTTAACGGAAGCATACCATCTGCGTACCAGCTGTTCCACAGGCAGACTCTCCTCCTGCGCAATTTGTTCAAACAGATTGTTGATCCGCGAGAACTGCTTGGTCAAGGGGAGTGGCATGAGAGCAAGCGAGCAAGGAATCTCGGGGGCCCGGCCAATTGCGAAGTGGCTGGGATGATTTTTCCGCTTCTGTTTTTCGTGGGTCTTATAAAATAATTTATCTGCGTCATTAAAGGCTAAGAAGGCCACGGCGTCACGGCGAGGGTGAGGTGAGTGACTGGGTGAGTGCTTCCAAATGCCGTGGAGCTTCCCAGGGTTCCCCTGCTTTCCGGTCGATGTTTCGCAGAAGGCGGATGTTTCGCAGGCCCAGGTTCAACGGAATGATTCCTAATTTTAGGCGTGGAGATGGAAATTCTCCATGGAATAGATAGTATACGACGGGATCGGACCTTCATGCGCTTTAAGCGGGCGGAAGTCAGCTGTCCACCCTGGGAACTCAGGGAAAACCGAAATTGCTTTATTTTAGCGCTGTACTCATTTATGTTACAAATATTAGCGTTGGGAGGCGGACCTCCTCACAGAAATACTTTCCGACGAGATGCGCTGAGCTTTACTTCATCTATCAGTTGCCGTGTGTGTGACCTGTGAGAAATGGGAGAAATAACCACTTTTGTGTCGCGAACTTACCAAATTCCCATTTTGACCACTCATCCATCACCTAAATCGGGACATGGTTCCTAAACTCCTTTTAGAAATGGCAAATCTTGAGGACCGACTATCCTCTTTCCCAGGGCTATGTTCTCAGGTCAAGTAACATCGGAGAATGTCTACAATCTCCAGCGGACTTGTGATTCTTTGAGTTCTGGGAGTCTTGCGCTGCCAAGCATCTGCTGTCGGACAATATAAATATTTATATTGGATACCCGAATGTGGGTATTCGGGTCCCTCACAGCGGAGGTACAACATCGGAGGTATGGGTTCCCCGGGTTCTCCTGTCTCCAGGCCGTCCAGCCGTCCCGCCGTTCCGTGTTTCAGGCGTCTCAGATGGTTTGGCGGGTTTGACGGTGTGGCGATTTCGCAAATGTTCCGATTGGCAGATGTTCCGGACGTATCTTGGGCTTTATTGGCTTTATTCCCGCGTGTGACGTAGGTTTGATGCTTGAAAGTTCTACCTGGCGCGGTGTTTTCGGTGTTGCAGTGTTTCAGCGGTCCTCCGAACTTGACAGGCTACCTTACCACCTACGGAATCAGGCTTACAGAGTCGCTAAATCTATCGTTTTCTCTCTGAGGTATCATCCCTCGTGTGTTGTGACTTGAAGTTATCCAGGTGGATCTAATGGGACGGTCAGAGCTGACCTACCTAAGTGATATCCGGGTACTCAAAGTATGTATACCTGCTGCACCGCTGCACCTGCTCCAGTTGGGAAGGTGGGAAGCGGCTGGCGAGCCCGACGAACCCACGCTACCCCCGGTGAGTTCTCAGCGTTGTCCGCGGAGCGGCGCACCTACGCATCTCCGACCAGGCTTCGGACTCTGGAGGTTTTCCCGCGTTGTCACGTTGCCACCACCTCGCCTGCCTCGCCACCCTCACCGCCTATTCCAGGTTGCTGACACGGAACCTTCGGCTGGCACACTGCCGAACTACCCCATGATTGGTACATCTGGATTCAGATCCCCAACCTCCCCAACCTGACCTGACCGACGGATCCGGATCCGACCTCGACTCCTACGCTGCTTGCAACCCCACGCATTTTGGACGTCCCTCTTCCCCGCAGCGAGAAATGAAAATTCTCCCTTTATATCTTGCATCCCTTCCGGAACACACACCCTACCAGGAAGATGACCAGGACTGGCTATCGGTCAAAAAATTGATCAGCAATCGCAACCACAGTACAGAATTTGTGCGGCCGATTCTAAAAGTACGGTCTGCTTTAGGTGCCTCATTCAAATTACGTCTAAACTAAAAGTGAAACTTTCAGGCCTTCAAAAAGGCCCCACTGGCTCAGGTCATTGTTCTGGGCACTTGGAGCACGACATGCCCATTCTCCACCTCGAAAATGTATTGCGGTGGGATAGAGGTCAGGGATGGGGTCTGGAGGTCCGCGGAAAAAACCCCTGCCGCCCTCAAGAAGCACCTTGAGGAGCTGCACGGTACCGCGATAACGCTGGAGCTAACTACGAGGCTGGGCAAACCCACGGGTATTTTGCGCATCGTTTCTTTCCAGCCACGGAACTAACTAATCAAATTCTGGGAATTAGAACATCTAATCCAACGCCTCGACGGAAACAGGATAATGGCTACGCTTTGTAAACAAGAAGGAATCCCCCTGTGGATGTTGGGCTATGCACCAGCGACACAGCCTGGTCCGGCGACATCCTGGACCGAACTCATATGTTCTGCATACACATCTGCCCTCGCCCGCTGCGAACTGGATGCGAACACTGTCGCTCAGCGCATTGAACGCATTCATGCTATTCTAATTCCCCCAGAGTTCACTCCATTCTCGACACAGGATACCCTCCTTTCCTCCTGGCTAAAACTTTTCTATGGCGGGTAGGCCCTTTACTTCACTGCTAGTATATGCGCTCAAATCAGCCTCATTCTACAGGGCAGTATGTTGTCCAGTCCGACGTTCCACACATGGCCTCATTCCCTTCCAGAGATATCTTGCACTATTTGAGGGCGCTCTGGGTCTTTCGGACACGGAAAGTGAGTCACTGAATTGCTAACGTGGGCGTGATTATCTGGCAGTGACAAAGCACTGAATATCCTATCCTATATTCAGTTTTCCCTGCCGGACGGATTATCCCCCGTCCTTCTCAATTAACGCCCAACGAGGGTGAGTGGAATCCTGCTCACATTCGACCCATGCTGAGTACATCATCCACTACCAAGACGACGCATCCCCGGTCTCTGAAAGTGGCTTGGACACAATTTCGCAGCAATTTATTGCCGATGAGATGCATATCGACCGCCCATGTGAGTGGAATACTGTTCAGTTTGATTTCCTTTTTTTTTGACCCATGCTGGCAGCGACATCATTCCACCACCAAGACGACGCATCCCAGGTTTCCAGTGGCTTGGTCCCAAATCGACTTCTCGTCGATGATAGTATTGACCGTCCATGTGAGTGCCAACTGGAATCCTTTGACAAAATTGTGACCGACGGCGCCATCCATACCCAGCTAACACGTCTCTAGTCTCCAGTGACGAGAGCTCTGACCAACTGCGTGAGTGTGGTTATAAACTTTGGCATCGTTTTTGACAACCTTTTATGAAGGTGAAACCGAAGTTGGGGTTTCATATTCTCCAGGAATGCCACAGGATGACGGTACTACAGTTTGTATAATTAATAGACGTGTTACTTAAATATGCGTTCCAGCGTTCAGCGATCTAAGCACCCTATCGGCCACTCCGACCCCACCCCCCCCGGATATAAAGGAGGGCCTGGACTTTGATCTGGACGCCTTCGAGAGGCATTATATATCTCGAAAATGCCCTCATTTCCGCTTGTTGGCAAGGCTAGTACCCGACATCCGCGATGTACGTTTGATAGATGGGACAATCTTGCTGACAACTGATTATTTGTGCAGGAACTAGAACGCCTTGGGCGCCCATTGCAAACGTCGCGCACCGAACACATGGATATTGTCTTGTGGCAAGAATCTCACCTCGACGCTTTGAAAACAATACAAAGTCAGACGGATCTGCTTCGCTGGCTGGTTCACGCCCACTGCCATGTCGTCTGCCGTCCGAACCCCTGCACGGGAATCTGCCGAGGGCCTAAGCGGACTGGTTGTACCGCCTTTAGAGCTCGACCCGCTAAAATGGTTCTTGAAGGACTAGGTCTGTGCATACCTCCAGGCTGCAACTACTCGGATGGAACGATAACGCACCCACTGCTCAAGGAAGCCTTTGAGAGGTACGGCCTTGGCCGCGCGGAGTAATATGTAGCCATTGAATATGACACTTCGAGTTTCCCCCTTTATTATTTGTGCGATACTCGTCGTTACTCGACTCCGCGCAAAGTTTCTTTAGGTTGCCTGATTGAGTCATCGAGTTGCCTGATTGAGTCATCGAGATGACTGACGTCGGTCGGTCGGACGGTCGGACTAAGTAATGTTCCGAGTCGGCGACTAGTTTCGTAATCAACCCATGTTCCGATGATCTCTGTGGCGCATGGCGCCGAAGTCTTGTATATACTCCTGGCCTATCTACCTACCGCCGAGCCACCACAAGCTTCAAGGGCTTCAAGTCTGGTTGAAATTTCCGGAGGATGGCAGAAGAATTTGATCTTCTGTTCCGGGCCACATGCGAGATCCTACGGCATCTGGACTTCGAAGGTGTAATCGTTCTAATTAATCCTCCGCTCTGACGCAACTGCCAACCGCACGGTCGCACGCACGTCGCACCGTCGCAATATATACAATCCATCGTGACATCCATGAGCGATCTGAATTTTCTAGAATTAGAAGACATCAGGCAGAAACACATCGCGGACATCACGGACATGATCCGAAGAATCCAAAGAGATACAAGAAGACGAAGATTTGCACTGTATTCGCCCAGCTCAGCTCAGCTGTATTCGCTGTACTACTACCCGCACCTCCCATACAAACTATGGGCCAGAGCGATTACACAGTGGACCGGTCAGCACTACTACTTGGCACACTTTTTCAAACAACCCTGCTCGGAATCCTTGTAGGTGAAGTTGTTACCTACAGAAAGGTTTTCACTCCTACAAAAACCTGCCTCCACGAGCGGTATTTCCTTCTTTCGTCAGTTTGTTATGATTAATAATTCGCTCCAGTGCTTTGGTTGTCATTCTCATCCTGATCAACACCACACAGACGGCTATTGAAAGGTATTCTTTAAAATGATGAACAACGACCCACCCTTACGCAGACAACAGCGCTGCCACCTACTCAACCCTTCTATCGAAGACAGAAGATTACCGACTCTACCAGGATACTTGGGTTGCCCGGTTTGAACCAGGCACTACAGTGAGTGGTTTCTTTAGCGATCGTGTTTATTTATTCAATTCGACCTTCAAGGCTATTGTTGTTACTCTCGTCCATGCATTCTTTATTCACAAGTGCTGGCACATAACGGAGAAGTCACAGGTCGTTCTTTTCTCACTGTCAATTCGTGAGAGAGATCTCGTTCTTGCGCCCCTCGTTGTTCTGATCCTCAGTTTGTGATGCAACTCAGTGGCGTTCACGGGACTGGCAGCTGGACTAATGTGAGCACCCTTCTATTTTCTACGACGTCAATGAGCACTCACCAAGTGACAGTTTCGCCACTTCTTGTGAATCCCTCTGGGGGAGTTCCATTCACGTCGAGAATGTGACCATGGCAGTATGGCTGATTTCTGTAGGCGACCCTTTCAATGCATGCTGCATGGATTTGAATACATGTATGACAGACAGCAGTAACTGACGTCGCTATTGCGTGGGTTTTGACCACGAAATTCACAAATATGTCTGGAGACGCTGGAGGCCGACAAACCCTCACCACAGGTGTCACCCGCGGGTGGGCATGGTTGACAATTGAAAACGGATCTGTGACCGTCTGTGCTGGCTTAACAAATGTCATTCTTGTACGTCTTTATTTATACTTGCATTATTACCGCCTTGATTGAGGCAATGGTGCTACAGTATTTAGCAGCGAACCAAACACCATATCAGTAAGCATACCCCCTAGTTTCTGAATATTTGTTTGAAGTCTCCGCAACATAGTCTGCTGCCCCAGCTCTCGACTGCGGGGATCCGTTCTATATACGTTGTGATGGTCCTGATATGCAGGGAAGCGTACAGAATTTTGGATCTTAATAACAGCGTTCACCGGCGTCATGTGCGTCTCATTCAAATTCCTGCGGGCATTCTTATATTAATTCACGGGAGTAACAGATTGACACCCCCGTGGTATTTCAAACAAGGACGGCCTCCACTGCTCCTTCTATCCGAGACAGCAATGTGGGAAGAGCGCAACAGGATGTCTGAAATATAGGAATACAGTACTCTCCTTGCAAGGAGTCACAACAGCTGTTGAAATGAAGGATTGAAATCAAGGCCACAGCTGGAGGGATTGCATATTTCTTGCGGCGTTTAAATTTTTCCTACCTGACGCGTTTTTAGCTTTCGGCCGGAAAATACGCCTCCTTCGAAAAGAGTGTACCCTAGAAATAACGAAATCCGAGATCGTGTGTTGTCGCAAAAAATGCTCCTACTGGCTGAAGTTCATGTAAAATGCAAATTGAATGTTCGAAGGAAACACGCCTCTCCTGCTTCTCCCGTGGATTATGCTGCTCTGGTGAGCACTGTGTTCGCGTCGAGAAAAGATATGAGCACTTGGTAGAGAAACCGTATCAGGAAAACTCGCATGGCATTTGAAAGTTCCTTGCAAGCGCGTGAAAATTAATTGCGAGATGTAGGAGCATGGGCCCGGGATGCATATGGTTTGACATGTCCTTCACACCAATTTACGGACGACCCAATACAAGTCAATGTGCGCGTTTGATGCGCCTCAACCATAATGCAATTATGTACGGCTGTTGTGTTCGGCGGGTGTTCGGCGGGCTTCCCGTAACTTGATTTTTTTTTTCAAAAATCAGATTTATTTGGGCTCGTACTCATAAGTAATAGTACCCATCCTTCTACTACCGGAACGTAGCGGAATATCTACTGTGCTGTAATTAACGGTGAAACATGCTCTTTGGAAACACATCGAATCGTAATCGAACGGGTGCGCTGAGGCGCAAAATAGGGAGGCTAGGAGGGGGTATGTAAGTGTATTGTGCGTATATGTTTTACAGTAAGATAGTATGAAGGGAAACCAAGTTATAGAGTCGCGGAAGGTCTTCGTTGATGCCCATGGGACGATTCGACGAAAAGGATGACGAAGTGCGTGTTATGTTTCCGAATACTTAGAGCCCGAAAAGGCCGTTTTTCTCAACGAGGTGTGATTGTTCAGCGGAGCGGTAACAGTGTTTGCGGCAACGCTGTTTTATCAAGATGACTGCATATTGGTCCATTTGTCTATAGCACATCCAGTGTCTGAACGGCGGTACAAATATTCCTTCCTTCCTTCCTCCCACCCTGCTGACTAATTTATTAGTTCGGAATGAGCGAATGCGCGGGTGTATGGGCCGGTTTCCACGGAGCACCTTCCGAGATTCCACACTACAGTGTGTCGGTTGTCGATACGGAGCGTATCGGAAAAAAGGGGGGATGTTCCTGTTGCGTCAGTGAAACGGATGAAGAGCCCTTCTGCGTCATAAATGTCGCGCATCCTCTGGGGGCATACACTGGACGTTCTGCACCTGTGAGAACGGTATTCAGGCCAGTAATGGATGTTCTGGCTGAGCGACATGCTTCTTTGCGAATATTTATGGAGGAAGGCTAGCTCGCTCTCCCTGTTGGTGAATCGGGATCGGATGGTCAAGGAGCGGAGGCAGAGGGTTAATTTTGGATGTCCGCAGTAGATCCCCCGGGATGACACAAAATTCATCAGGCAGCTACCGGGGGCTGTAAAAATAGGCAGAGCTGCATTTTCCCCGGGTATTATTCGCAGGTTCAATATTTTTCCCGTGGCCTTGAAGCAATGGATGTATTTGACGCTATGGTCCGAGTTGTGAATGTCAGGGCTCTGGAATAACGTGGATGGCGTGTATACGGTATACTGCCCGAGAAGGTAGAGCATAGTCTCCTCCTGAGATGCAGGAGTGTATACGTCGATGTTGTTTGATTCGAATGTGTTTTCTGTCAACAGGTGAAAAGGCAATGATCCGCCTATAACGCTCCGCGTCGCTTCGAGGATGCGCAGGAAATCCAGTGGGGGTAGATGGAAGGTCAACAGTAGCTTCCAAATTTTTCCGGTGAAGTATCTCAATACCTCCGCTCGATACAGTCGACTCGTATATGATAGTCGCAGCAAGCTTCTGATGCGGATGTTTTTCATGATGATGCCGAGAACTTCTGATGGTAATGTCGAGAGTGGGTTGAACCTCGCGGGGTTATGTTGGACTATTGGTCCCCGATGCCTGGGGTTATCTTGCAAATGGAGGTCAGCGCAATTTGGATCCAGTAGGGAGGTTTGGTACATACCGATGAATTTATTCAGCTTCCAAAAATCGCTCGCAATGGACAAAGTCCAAAAGCTAGTTATTGCGAGTGCGCGTTTCGACGTAATACCCAGGCGCCTGAGATCGGACCGCCCGAGGTCGCGTAGCCAGTTTGCCATCACGTTGGCAGGAAGGCAAAAAATAGGCGGGTTTTGTCTCGGATCCATGTAAGTGGAGAGCCAAATGCGGAGCCGGGTCCAGCAGACGACGCTGTTCGAGTTGGGGTGTGGCACAAAAGCGTGCCTACATTCCGATCATTTTGATGCAAAATTGATGCCAGGCGCGCAGATAGATCGTAAGTAAATGTGCCATGGACCTCTTTTCTTGATGGAGGTCTTTAATGCTCCAGAAGTACCCCTTTGATCCCAGTTTTTCTGTCAGGACAGATAGTACACCGTCACGTTTGGGGTGACTATTGGTTTCGGAACACCCAGAAACTCTCAGAAATACGGAACACTGGGCGAGAAGTTCAATCGGCTTGTCCAAGGGCTTGCCGCTTGAAATTACTTTCTAATCAAAAACGCGAATGTGCATGGCTGTGATTTACCGAATTTACGGTTTGCTACAGGCCCAGGTTTGGAGCCCTTCTAAAAAGGGACCAGTTCTCGAGTGTGAAGCATGACTTCCAAGGTCGTCTTAATCACGGACAAAGAGCTGAAGGATTGAATGGCGATAGCGTTACAGGTATGTATAGAACCGCGAATACATTTGCATACATTTCACAAAGTTTTGTGAAGCTGCCTCTCGCCGCCATTTCATCCTCGGCGGCACACCCATCGCGGAAATACGGGTAGTATTCTGGTGCAGTTCAAATTATTGCCGAAGGATCATCATCGAAGTATTGGGGGAAGACACAGTTGAACGATTTAAGCTTTGGGATGTCCTGCCTTTACCGGTGGAGATGTCAAAACAGTCGAATCAAATCCAGAGCGAAAACGTGTGGATGGCGAAGAGGACGCTGTATGAGTGACCAATCTGGGCATCTACCCGCCGAGGACTACAGAAAGGTTGTATGGCTCGCTTTCAACTGCCAGGGCGAGTGAGGCGCGGTTGATAGGAGCTTTCTGCACACCCGAGGGACCAAAGAGACGACTCGATATAATCGATAAGGTCCCGCTGCTCCACAATAGGTTAGCGATCTACAGTGAAGTGCCAAAACACCAGGTGGCGCACGTCTGATGGTTGCCGATGTTGAATATGTCTGTGATTATTCGACGACCACGTCACCACTGAAGGCGTGGATGATAGGCAGGATTTGAAACAGATTGCTAGAGCGGCCACGCGTTTTAGCCGAAGAGGAAATGACGATGGTGATCTGCTTTTGTTTTCGGGGCCAGCGTATGATTTTTTTTTTTTGCTTGCGAATCCACCTTGAATTTTCGCTGAACTTCAAAGCAAATATATATACGATGAGTTAGAAAAGTGCAAAGTTCGGAGAGGATAAACTTACGGCTCTTATATGCCGTGCTCGAGTCGCTATAGTCCGCTTGAGAGGCAGCACACCCGGGACCTTGACACAGGGGTAGTCAAGGAATAAAACATGTAAGAGCGACCTGCGGAAAATAATTTAGAAATTATCGTTTTTGATTGAGAGTCTGAAAAAGTCGGAGTGAGACCCGAGTCGTTGGAGGAAAATATAGAAATGATGAAAAAGGACATTTGTAGGGTGATCTACAGCAACCCCACAGGTCTTGAATTTCCAGAACGAATGCTTGAAGCGCTGGGTCGGAGGGGTGGTCAAAGCGGAAGCTCGAAATCTCCACATACCTTGAGAGCGCGGTGCGGGGATGCTTTGACATATCCGTACGACGATATGAAACACAGTTTCCAAGGCTTTCGTGCAGAACGCCGGGGAGAAAGTCGAGATACGTGCTTTAAGCTGGAATCTAGAAACAAGGACTTCGCCAATTCATAGCGGACCGAAGTATTTTCGACACCACCGCCCAAAGTGGCTGAGAAAACAAGAGCTCGGAGCTGTGCGAAAGAGATTGTGTGCCACCGTGTCGTATTCCCGGCATAGCACAGTGGCAGCCACACACGGTGGGCGCAGCGCGAATTCGCGCACACTGGGCGTGTGTGGCTGGGATGGTGGACTCGAGCGGCACGCAGTCGAGGGCACACAAATGGCCCGCGTGCTAGAACGGCGTGGCGTATGTTATGAATCATACAGGAAGCGTAGGGGCTCGCTCAGAACTAGAGCAAAAAAACAACAACAGGTAGTTATAGGGAAATATCACGAAAGGTGCAGGGCACGCACCCGGGGGGACCAACGGTTCTTCCCGGCCGTCAAATGCTCCTCGAGCAGCTTTTTGGTCGTCTTCTTCGCGTCCCCCCGCTGCGTTGATTCCTTGAATGTGTCGCGGGTACAGGTTTGTGGCACGTTGGGCGCGCGGAGGGTGGTGTCCCAGCAATTGACCCCGATATGTGGAATAGTAAACGGCAGAGCTGGGTGCGCAACTCGCCTCACCATGCGTTCCAAGTCCACGGGTCAACTACTCCACCGGATGTAGACGCTTCTCGAGCGGTACACTCACAGCGCGCGGCGGATGCGCCAACGGCTCTGAGTGAACGGCATACGGCTTCCGACACACGAGACAACGCGTGACAAATGCGCTTGCGATTCGGTGTGCGGTAGTACCTCGCCAGAGGAGCGCTATCTCGTCCCCTCTCACAGCAGACAAACGAAGCGCGGGAGTTCGGTGGTGGTGCCTCGACGGATGAGCTCCTGCAACTTTTCACTCTGGGCTTTTCGATCCCCGGCCTCCAACTCCGGAAAAAAAGTGTGTACCGGATTCGATGGTGTATAATGGCAGCGTGCGTGCCGGAGGACGAGTCAACAAGGAATTATTCCGCATTTTCTCGAGAGTATTAGTACAACATCTGGCTTTCATTTTAGAATCGACGCACTGTGCCCAACCTTGAAGCTCGAATTTCGGCTGCATTGTGACGAGGAAAAACGAAGACCGGCGGCTCAGTGTAGCCCAAGAAGCTTGGAAGCACAGATACACCAGGCACGATACTGTTGCTTCCGGGTGGCTGCTCTGGGACGTGCGTGAATATCCAACGAGGATGGTGGCAAAGGAGAGGCATAGCGAGGTGGCAGTGTCCGCTCTTTGCCCCGATTATGTTGCCTGTGATCACAGCAACATCGACGAATCCTTCAATCAACGCATCGAAGCCAAGTCATCGGCCGTACACGCCGAGAACTCGCAGCGCCTCCCCCGAGTCAGGTCTTAAGAATGCGATGCGTCAAATCCCGGTGGCGTGGCTCAAATCATCCGTCGGTGCCATCGGTCAGTTTTCTTTTGGTTTTCTTCTTGAATTCTTCCAGATTCTTGCTTTTTTTTGTTTGCACGAACCAGCGCTGCCACAGAACCGACCCTGCGCAGGAGGGCTATGTTTTTTTTTGCGTTCGATACACTTCGCAGAGCTGCAACCGCATCACTCTTCAACCTACCCCGGCGAAACTTCATTGATTTTGGACACATTTTTTACCGACTGTTACGGACTAATATTGTCGCCAGCACTCGGTTTCTTTTATGTCACTTGAACCTGCCCATACCGACTGAGAGTCTGCATCCCGACAGTCATTCCACTCCCGCCCCACAGTGTACTGCGGAGATGCGTGTGCTGCCTCACTTATGGGCGGATTCTCCGGGTTATGGAAAATATCAGGCTCAGACCTCAATATGGGCAAGAAAACTTACACTGGGCGGGTTCCGTTGAAGGCTTCGGGACCACGTAAAACTTCCCAGTACTGGTGTTCTCGATGGAAACTCGTAATCCCTTGTATCCCAAATCTAGAAAAACTGGCAAAGAATTGACATCTGGCCCAGGGGCCCTCGCAGATAAAAGCCTGAGCCGGAATATATCCAGTTGGGGAGTGTTTTCGTCTTTCGTATCCCTCCTCGACGCGAGCATGCCCACCAGAACGGCATAATCTATCTGGGGAGCAGGAGAGGCGTAGGCTATCTCCAGGGTTTTGAGGCGAGGGAGATATTTATTTTGGCTCCATAATAGGTGTGTGGCGACTTTCTCGAGCGAAAGAGTAGTCTGTAAGTGAAACTGTACAAGGTGCGGTAACGCCCCTAAACACAGCAGAAAATTTGATTCATCCACATCGCAATCCAGATAAACTGCAGTGACGCAGCAGGAGGACCGGGATATCATAGCGCAGAATCCTGGGACATCATCGTTTTCAAGGCCGAATTGAAGTTCTCGGAGAGCGGGAAGGGTCACGGAAGCGAAAATCCCGTGGTCACCAGACCGATTGATGCCCTTCAGCAGTTTGAGGGTTTTCAAATGGGGGAGAATTCCGATTCCAACAAATGGAGTAGAAATCTCGGTTCCCGGATCCTCAGCAAACTCCAATGAGCATTCTTCCAGATATTGCCCAAATACCAGGATTTCGCACGCTTGAAGTCGGGACAGCGCGTATCCCTCAATTCGTGCGAGTTTCGTCCACGGAATTTGTATCACCCTCGGATGGAGCGTCTTGCCGTCTGAGACGATGTATCGCAGGTCAGGGGACCTTTTCAACGCCAAGAACTGGCACGGGGGTACGCCGACCTCTGGGGTTGTGTCAAAAACTTGTAGCTGCTTGAGTATCGGGAAACCTTCGTGGAAATGGCAGCCATCGAACAGGCGCACAAGGTCTGCGCGAGGCAACCAAAGCTTCGCGTCCTCTAAGTGGTAAGCATGCCGAGTGATGATGTCTATAAAGTCGCCAGCCGATTTGGATTGGCCCTCGTCAAACTGGTAAGACAGCTCCAATGTCAAGGGGAAGGAACCCGATCGAGACAGACATGAACGGAGGAAATCGTATTCTTCCGGAGAACGGGAGTGCAAGGTGAGGTCCACGGATGACCACAGTGTGGACATTGATAGAGCAATGCGCCGCCATTGAGCGCATACCCATCCCAGGACCATCGGTGCGCTCTTGCGGCTGAGGGTCGCGACTTGGTTCCCTCGATTTGGAAGACAATGAAGGAAGATTTCACGGGTTATCTCTATCGGAAGTGTCAGAACCGGATAGATGACTTTGTCCAGTATTTTCTGAACATCGTCCCTATCGCTATGAAGACGCTCCAGATGGGCGGAAAGCAATCGAATTTCTGTATTGAGCTCTACAATGCGGCGTCGAGCGCATTGAAAAAGCCATCTAAGTTCTTCTTTTTGATTTTCGTCGCCACTTCCAATCATACTAAGGGCTCTGAATGTCTGGTATAAAGTTTTTAAATTCTGCTCGGTGAGCCGGATGAACGGGGGGCGGCGCCGCGGGGGGATGACTTCACCTGAAAGTTGCTCAGTGCGTGTTGGACCTGCGGTGACCTGACCTGACCTGGGTGTTGGAGGGTCGGTGCCAAGTTCCTGCCTAATCATTGATGGGACTGCGTATTTTGATTTTAGAATCCTAGAAATTCGAGAAATCCAGGAAATGTCGGAAAACCCGGGAAAATTGTCTGGCGGCCCTGGCGGCAGAAAGCGGCCAGACATTCGGCTGAATCTCGATCGGGTCAAGCCCGGTGCCAAATAAGGACAACTTTTCTCGCTCACTACAACACCTTCTCCACCGCTGGTGATGGAAGTCTCGTCTTCCCCGACATAGATACTGACGATACTGACAGCGATCCATTCAGTTCCTCAGCACCACAACACCTTTATGGTGAGCCGCAAGTCTAGTCCAGACTCCAGGGTCCCTGATTACCATCTTTTGTGGCATAGAAATTTACTTCGTGAAATCGTGTGTGGGTCGGCCGTCCCTCGCTCAGTGATTGTAAGCTATTGGACGTGATTTTAACAGTGTTCCTGTGAGTTTAAATGAAATGCGCCTGCTACACTGTTAGTTTTAAATCATCCAATCCCCCAATGTTGGTTAATATACTCTTATGATACAGAGAAGGCTACGGAAACGTATAGAAGTCATTATCGGTGCAAATGACGCGTCGTAGGTCCTGTGGTTGCATCCCCACCGCGTCTCGGTCGCGTCACAAAATTGCCGCGGGCCCTTTGTTTGCATGTGTTATATCATCGACGAGAAGTCGATTTGGGATTAAGCCACTGAAGACCTGGGACGCGTCGTCTTGGTGGTGGAATGATGTCGCTGGCATCGGTCAAAAAAAAAAAAGGAAATCAAACTTAACAGTATTCCACTCACATGGGCGGTCGATATGCATCTCATCCGATCATCGGCAATAAATTGGTGTGAAATTGTGTCCAAGCCACTTTCAGAGACCGGAGATGCGTCGCCTTGGAAGTGGATGATGTACTCAGCATGGGTCAAATGGGGGCAGGATTCCACTCACCCTCATCGGGCGTTAATTGAAAACGACGGGGGATTTGAATCCGTCCGGGAGGGAATACTGCGTGTAGGATAGGTTATTCAGTGCTTTAACACAGCCAAGTAATCACGCCCAGTTGAGCAAGTCAGTGACTCACGTTCCTGAAAGACCCAGAGCACTCTCAAACAGCGCAAGATATCTCTGGAAGGGAATCGAGACCATGCGTGGAACGATGGACTGGACAACATACTGCCCTATAGAATGAGGCACGTACTAGCAGTGATAGTAAAAGGCCGACCCGCCATACCCAGGACAACGCCCTGAGCCAGTGGGGCCTAATTGAAGGCCTGAAAGTTTCACTTTTAGTTTAGACGTAACTTGAATGAGGCAGCTAAAGCAGACCGTACTTTTAGAATCGGCCGCACAAATTCTGTACTGTGGTTGCGATTGCTGATCAATTTTTTGACCGATAGCCAGTCCTGGTCATCTTCCTGGTAGGGTGTGTGTTCCGGAAGGGATGCAAGATATAAAGGGAGAATTTTCATTTCTCGCTGCGGGGAAGAGGGACGTCCAAAATGCGTGGGGTTGCAAGCAGCGTAGGAGTCGAGGTCGGATCCGGATCCGTCGGTCAGGTCAGGTTGGGGAGGTTGGGGATCTGAATCCAGATGTACCAATCATGGGGTAGTTCGGCAGTGTGCCAGCCGAAGGTTCCGTGTCAGCAACCTGCCAGGTCAGGTCAGGTCAGGTCAACCTGGAATAGGCGGTGAGGGCGGCGAGGCAGGCGAGGTGGTGGCAACGTGACAACGCGGGAAAACCTCCAGAGTCCCAGAGTCCGAAGCCTGGTCGGAGATGCGTAGGTGCGCCGCTCCGCGGACAACGCTGAGGACTCACCGGGGGTAGCGTGGGTTCGTCGGGCTCGTCAGCCGCTTCCCACCTTCCCAACTGGAGCAGGTGCAGCAGGTATACGAGGTATACATGAGAGGAAACGATAGATTTAGCGACTCTGTAAGCCTGATTCCGTAGGTGGTAAGGTAGCCTGCCAAGTTCGGAGAACCGCTGAAACACTGCAACACCGAAAACACCGCGCCAGGTAGAACTTTCAAGCACCAAAACCTACGTCCCACGCGGGAATAAAGCCAATAAAGCCCAAGATACAGATACGTCCGGAACATCTGCCAATCGGAACATTTGCGAAATCGCCACACCGTCAAACCCGCCAAACCATCTGAGACGCCTGAAACACGGAACGGCGGAACGGCTGGACGGCATGGAGACAGGAGAACCCGGGGAATCCATACCTCCGATGTTGTACCTCCGCTGTGAGGGACCCGAATACCCACATTCGGGTATCCAATATAAATATTTATATTGTCCGACAGCAGATGCTTGGCAGCGCAAGACTCCCAGAACTCAAAGAATCACAAGTCCGCTGGAGATTGTAGACATTCTCCGATGTTACTTGACCTGAGAACATAGCCCTGGGAAAGAGGATAGTCGGTCCTCAAGATTTGCCATTTCTAAAAGGAGTTTAGGAACCATGTCCCGATTTAGGTGATGGATGAGTGTTCAAAATGGGAATTTGGTAAGTTCGCGACACAAAAGTGGTTATTTCTCCCATTTCTCACAGGTCACACACACGGCAACTGATAGATGAAGTAAAGCTCAGCGCATCTCGTCGGAAAGTATTTCTGTGAGGAGGTCCGCCTCCCAACGCTAATATGAGTAACCTAAATGAGTACAGCATCAAGGCGGCAACGTACCTGGCGTTGGAATACAGCGCAATATTTTTTATCCCAGTCATCGAGCAGCGGTTCTACGTCACCTCGGTAGCTTACAGTAGCCTGTAAATATTTGGCCGCGGCCTCAAGGACGGGATCAAGATCATATTGCCAAAGCTGGCTGGAATTGGACATGAACCTGGGAGTCCAGGTCGTACGAAGCCGCTGTATAATGGCCTCTTGAAGCACCTCTGCGCTGGCTGGCTCCTGAATGTTTGGTGCCAAAAGAACGCCATCTGCAAGTCTATACCGGTGGCCCGTCATGAAACGAACCAGAGTTTCAAAATCTACTGTTGCAAGATTAGCGACCTTCTTGAATTGTCATTGGGCCTCGTACCCCCGATGCTGACGACCGAAGTGCAGATGAAGTTCTTCACTTTCTCCTGGTGTTTTTTCATGTGCTTCTCAGCAGAGCAGGGCATGAGGGTGGTTTGGAAGCATGGGAGGGGGCACCAGTTAGAGTTGGTGCAGATTATTACGGTGAACGTCACTGCGATGGTATCTTGGACCGCCGAATGCAGCGGGCGAAATAACTACCAAAGAGTCATATGACGGGCGAAGAAACAAATCGAAGATGCTGAAAAACCTGAGGGTGCTCTTTTTCGAATAGCTCCAATGTTTCTTGGCTCATGTTGGAAGCTTTGCCGACCAGGCTGTCGCGGCTTTGGGAAGGTACAGGTTGGAAAGGTTGGGGTGAGACGCCGTAGGTAGGCACCGGAGACGCCTGAGAACAAGAAGCAGCAGGGTCTGAATGAGTACGTTAACTCGTGACTGCCATTGACAGGCCATCGAAGCATTCCAACCTTTGATTCACGGTCTTATTTCTAAGTGGCGATAATTGTTCCGTGATTTACCCTGGCGGCAGGCGGAACTAGTCGGAACTGGCGACATAGGAGGACATAGGCGAGATCCTACAAGCGGCAGTCTCGCGAATAGGCACGAATACCGATACTCCACGCGAAGTTGGGCAGCTGCTGTATGTCCATGTCCTAACAAGTATTCCGAGTATCCCCGTATCAGAATAAATCTGCAAGGAGCAAGACCTAAACAGTACAGCAATTGATTGAATTGATTCCGTTATTTCCTTGATTTCCCCGGGTAGAATTCAGCCCATTTAAACAGATTTAAACGGGCTCATTAATGATGCCTGTGGTTGGCTACGTCTCGGCTGAGATAGCCACTGCACCCGTGCATGATCCGATTTGATCCATGCATTCCGGGTGATCCTCTGCACTGCATTCGGCCACGAGGCTCCCGACTTCTGACTCAGCTACACGCCAAAACGATCGAAACCCGGAAACCAGCTGAAATTTGATATCAGTGATATCCACTGTCGGTAATGTGATGTACATATAGAATTCCCGCTGGATTCCTTGTGTCAAGTATAATAGGTGTGGCAGTAATGAGAATGCTGGATGCCAGTGGTTTGTAACTCATCGCCCACAGGTGGCTGATCCGAGCGTCGGATATCATGATTGATGGTGTGATGAAGTCTGACAAGTTGAAGGAAGCTGAGTCAAGTCAAGGATTGTGGTAGTTTGGTGGTAGTGTCCCTTAGTGTCCTCAACTCAGGCCTTTGGTTTGACCTTGGGTTGGCTTTAGTATACATCTCTGGGCAGCAATTTGTTTTTTTCTCCCTGACAGAAACATGAAATTGCCTAAGTATCTGTGGGCCCATTTATTGAATTACTTGGAGCACTTCACTGAGAATATGAGCGGGGCTTATATGATGAGTGGCGCAGTCATAATCTCCAACGGCTGTTTAGGCTACTTCGTATCATGCTTAGTTTTCATTTTGACTGTCTTTCTTTGGTCAGTCGTTCGAGCCTTGTTACGGACATTTCTTTTAAATTTCCTGCCTGCTGGGCTTCCACTGGAAAATCACTGGACCAACCTGCTTCAGCACTATTATACATGGGTGTTGGTAGCCAACGGTTGACGGCTGGAAATCAGAGATTGATCGGCCGCCTGGTTTCTGGGTTTCGATCGTTTTGGCGTGTATCTTGCCGCCACGCCTTCTATTCCCAGACCACCTCGATGCCGTCAAACAAGTCCTCGGAGGAACGCAAGAAGAGTGGATGGGGTGGGAAAAGACCCGGGGCTGGGCGACATCGCAGTACTCTGGCTCCTCCGCCAGCAAAAACTAGTGATGTTCCTGGCTTGGCTTCAAGCCAAAAAGCCGTGAAGCCAAAGCCCCGGCTTTGCAAAGCCAAGCCAAGCCAAAGTGGGGGCTTTGGGAGGGCTTTGGCTTTGGCTTCAGATCTGCAAAGCCAAAAGCCGGGGCCAAAGCCGGGGCCAAAGCCGGGGCTTGACTATGAAAATTTCAACCAAATGTTCAACTTGCGATTCGGCGAATTTAGATCAGAGATCATAATTTGTATCGGGCCGTTGATCCTGTACGCTCATGCTATGGATTCCGCTTTATTCCTCATAGGCTCATCTCTTCCGATCCCTCACGCGAGTCTTTGCGTCCGCAATTGACTGCATGATTTTCGACCGCCAATCCAAGCCCCCGACCCGGAGACGGCACAAGGATGGTCCGTAGCAGCACAATAAAATGTGACATGCTGCGACCCGACACGTCTATCCTTCTTTCCTCCCACCATGTCTCGCGCTCGCGACCAGCCAGATCCTTCCCTCATCCTCACGGGCAATCGTCATCGTATCCTATCAAGCAGGCTCGACAACCCCCAGAATAGCGAGCCACCGGATGTAGCCCATCAGGCATCCGTTTCGAAAACCAGTGAGCATCGTTCTTTGACGCGTCTCTCGTGTTCTGACATCATGGCGTGTCTGAGTTGCCACACTCGTGTCCATGATTGACCAGATCGAGGCTGCGGCGGCTGCGCTTCCGAAGTCGGTTCCCAAAGGCACCAAGGACGACCGTATCCAATATATCCTCAACATTGTCACGGGCCTCGACTGTGAGGTGGAGAAAAATCAAACCCCGCAGTCAGTCACGTTTGTTCGCCGCATGGATCTCCTCTTCGGGGACACTGCGCGCGACCAGAATGGCCGTATGTCCCTTGTTCGCCGTGGGCCCTGGGGTATCTCCCTCGTCGTCCAGTATCTTCGCAAAATTAACTGGAAGACCGATGGCATTCCCCTCACTGTTGTGACCCTCAAGTTCACCCAGGTGTTGGCTGAGCTGCGGTATCTTTGGTGCGTCAAGCAGCTATCATGTTCCCCTAGCCATTAAGATCTTTTTCTCGCAGCGAACATCCTCCGACAAACACCCCGGTTACCGCTTCGCAAGCAGCGACACCCGAGACTTTTGCACCAATCTCACCTCGTGCGATGACCTCGCCCATTGGATCGAAGCGGACTGCCAGCCTCGCGCCCTCGGACGATGAATCACTCTCATCCAAAAAAATTAGAACCAGTATGTGCTCGCCTTTCTATGGTTCCTCAAGTTGATACACACATATTCTCAGCCCGGAATGAGACGGCGAGCGTCCAGGATTCCGACGATTCCGACGACGAGGAGTTCGAGCCATATCCCACTGTAGAACCAGGTCACAAATATTTGTTCTCAGATTCCTTCAATTCTCATCATGAATTTATGTGTACTTTCAACGAAGAAACCAATCGTCGTTAGCGACGATTCGGATGCGGAATCATCTACAGCAAAGTCTCGAAGCTCTGGTAAATTTTAACTGAAACCTAGCACCGTGTTGTACTTACCAATTACGATTTCAGGAACCAGAGCAAGTCGTGCGACGAAGAACGGTATTTCTCATACAATCGGTTTGATTTTCCAAACTGAATCCTTCCAGGTGATCGTGTTCGCGCCAAGCGGGGCTCTCGAAAGGATGCAAACTCCCGCTCTGATCCCACTGCTCTTGGGGAAGACGGGATGCTTGCAGACCTCGAAGTGCAACCCTTGGTCAAACCTGGCGAGCCTAAACTCGACTCCACCGCTGACATCACAAGATTCTTCGGAGCGCCTTTTGAGGCTAAATCGCGTCGCGGTACGGGAACGAAGCTCCACCGCAAATGCAAAACTTGCGGGTGAGCCGCATTTTTTCTCGCTCAATTTCCGCTGCTGAAGGTACATTTCAGTGATGTAATTGTCGCGGAAGCGTCAACAAACCGCCGGCATATGCACAAACACGCCGTAAGTGTCGTTGCTTCGTCTGGATGCTTGTTAACAGTGTCCATGTTCAGGATATCTATCGTAAATGGGCGGAGAAGAATAACTTCGAGTCTAAACTTCCCGACGATGTTGAGACGCGTAAGAAAGCTGCTGCCGAGGCGGAAGAGGCGAAGCGCAAGCTTGAGCAGCAGACCCTTGACCCTCATTTGCGAGAGAAGCCCGCGCGCATAGTCCCTTACAGCGACGACCTTTTTAAACAGGTTGCGTTGGAGTGGCTCATTAGTGAGTCCGCTTTCACGCTTTTGATTGGTGTACACTGAAGCGTTGGTGCGACTAGCCCCTCGATGCACTGACACATCCAAAATTTGTCGAGATGATCGATGTCGCTGCCCGTGCCCACGACGGTGTCAAAATTCCGGGGCGGAAAGCAACGCGGGAAGAGATTTTGAATCTTTTCCATCAGCAGATGGAAAATCTGCGAGTACGCATTCATGTAAGCTGGCATCTTCCATTTTCAGCTCGTGCGGCATTTAAGAATAGACAGAGCGACAAGGTCACCGGCACCATATCTATTACCTGTGATGCATGGCAGGCCAACAACGTCGACGGCTATTATGTTGTTACGGGGCATTGGATTGAGGAGGTATCGCCCGGGGTTTGGAAGCTGCAGGAAGCCATTCTCGGCTTCACGAGAATCAATAACGCGCATCACGGTGTCCGCCTGGGGCAGGCACTGTTTAAAATTGTGCAGCGACTCAATCTCGAGAAGCGGGTAATGTCTTCTCTATATTTTTCGTTCTCAACGATTTGAAGCTAAAACATCTCCAGCTGGGTTATGTGACTTGCGACAACGCGTCTAACAATCCCACCATGCTGGAGGAGTATGCGCGACTTGTTAAGGAGGCGACCGGACTTGTCTGGGATCCCATTGAGCGCCGTATCGGGTAAGCAATGCGAAATAATTTTACCTACACAGTTGACGGGATTATTTTAAGATGTCTCGCACATGTAATCAACATCGCCACCCAGAAACTCATCTCTGCGTACAGTAAATCACCTCACTTCAATGCACACGACCCGACGGCGCACATTCCGGATACCGACGACATCATCCGAGACGAAATCGGTCTCGTGCGCGCAATAGCAGTTAAGGTTGCCTTATTTTTCAATCACTTGGCTGGTACTTAATTAATCTCAGGAGTGGTTTTTATCGAAACGCAAGGACCTGTTTAAACGCATCCAGCTCCGTGATCCCGCCGCAATCGCAAAGCAGATGGTGCTCGACATGAAGGTCCGCTGGTCTTCCACATATGCGATGCTGGACTGCGCGCATACGCTGAAGAAGGTAAAATTACTTTTTTCTACCATGCTTCGCGGATAATCCTACTCATTTCGAAATTAGAGTGTCGATGACTTCGTTCTCACAATCGCCATGGACGAGATAGGGGAGAAACGTAAGAAATTGACAGCCTTGCAATTAACTCCTCCCGAATGGAAACGCGTCGATTTGTTCCTCAACCTACTTGCCGTATGTACTGCTTCTGATTGGTATCTTGTTTAACAACGATTGCAGCATGCCGAACACTCCCAGCACAAGTTCTCTTCCGATCTCAAGTCAACACTCCACCTCGCACTTCCGGCATTGGAGAAGTTGCATGAGGGTTGGACGAAATGTGCTGCCAATCCGAAATACGCTGATTTTAAGGACGCTCTGGAGCAGGCTTTGGCTAAGGTAGATGAATATTACCAGAAGACGTCGAACTCGAACGCATATATGTTTGCCATGGGTACGTCTTTGCTGTTCACCTGGTATCATTGTCTATGACGGTCAATTTAGTTCTGGATCCTGCCGGCAAACTGTCATATTTCAAGGACCATTGGCCGGAGACACTCCAGGAAGAAGCATTGGAGAACCTGGAGGAGACGGTTAGTCTGACTTACGCTCATTATATTCCCGTCTAATAATCGGATAGTTTAAACAGCGGTATATCGAGCTTCGAGGCGCACCTGTGGTTGCGCCAGTTGCAAGAATGCCCACTGCGACCAAAATGTGCCGCTCACTGGATCTCGATGACGAGGACGAACCCTCGCGTGTCACTGAAATGCACATCAATCCGTTAAAACCGTGGCTCGATGAATTTCGGCTGTATTTCAATACTCTGGAAAGTGTTCCGAATGGCATGGGCGCGATTCAGTGGTGGGGCGTGAGTTATTTATTTTTTCCTATCGGTCTGGATTCCCGCTCAATACTTTTCAGCTGAATGCACACCGATATCCTGTCTGGGCATCGCTTGCTCGTGACTATCTGGCCGTAATGTCCTCCTCTGCATTCTCGTCTGCCGGTATCACAATCAGCAAACGACGCAATCGGTTGAAACCGGATATTGTCGAAGCACTGCAAGTTCTCAAATGCATGATGCGTCGTGACTTGCTTTTCCGGCGCTCCGCTCTGATGGACCACTCGGATGATTTGGAGGGCGGAGATGATACAGAGGACGACAAGGATAAGAGTTGGGATGACATGTTGGACGACGATCCGAGTAATTATGACCCGGATGATGTTATCTTTAAATTGATTTGATTTTGGTTGTACGGCTTTCGTATGCATGCTATTAAGTTCGGACTGCTAATTATGTTGAAACCAACGCTATACCTAGCCGGGGGGGATGCAATTTATGCTGGCAGAGCCGGGGCTTGGGCCAAAGCCAAGCCAAGCCAAGCCCTACCTCGGGGCTTTGGCTTTGGCTTCATGAATCCTGAAGCCAAAGCCCCGTGAAGCCAAGCCAAAGCCGGGGCTTGCAGGCCAAGCCAAGCCTGAACATCACTAGTGCCAAAAACTAGAGTTCTCGGACAGCCACTTCGGCACTCGGAGTATGTTCGTCGTTTGCAGTCAAATACCGAAAGCTTCAATCCTTTTTTTGGTCCATACAACACCCATCAACCAGTCCCTCTCGGAATTAATTCTGTTATTCCTCCTGCTGGTGGCTCCCTCTGGTCTACTGTCGGAAGCTCAATTAATGAAGCTGCTTCGCAGCATGCACCAAATTCGACGGAGAATTCTTCAAATTTGTGTACGTTAATTTTTGCTTTGAGCATATTTCTATCCTCATCGTCGCAAATAGCGTTGAATTCACACATCTCCCTCGATGATTTCACACAGCTCAATCAACAGCTCGGTTACGTAGATGAGCACGATGAGCATGGTGATATAGCAGCGGGGGATCAGATTATCGACGAGAGTCTTATTGACCAGGTTTTGGACACAGTCGAAGGAAACTTGTCAACCACAGAAGCCGAAACACAGGCATCCGAGGCAAACATTGACTCTGATTTGCACAAACAGCTCGTCGCTGTGCTTAAACGTCTTACAGCGGAGATTGCGAAATACGGGACTACAATGTGCTATCGCAGGGGTGATTTCTATGACAGACCCGCACATCCAGTTTTCGCACTTTCACGTGCTCTTGACCCGACTCACTCGTACTGGCGCAAAATCTTTGTCTGGTTCCCATGGTTACTTCCTGGCTGCCCGGATAGATTCAAGTGCACCTGCGGCAAGCCCTTGAGTCGAAATGGTATGCAGAACATTTATTTTGTTTATCTATCTTGCTCACTTTTTTCTACAGGCTTTAACGATGATCCAATTGCACGCCGTGTCCGGGATATGCCCGCCGATTTTTTCCTACTCACCAATCGGTTTCTTTGTAACCCGAGGCGGGCTGATCCTGGGTGTAACAAGAGCTTCCAAGGGACTGATCCCCATATCATTGCGCAGCTTCCGAGATTTGTACAGACTGCATTTCCCGGTATTTCATCATCCTTGTATCTGTCTTCGCAAATGGCTTTTTCGACACGTTTTGGTCCCGCTCCGTTTGCGGAGCTTGTTTCTGAGATTCAACATCGATCCCATGCAGAGAGTGAGCTGGCGTATGTTGCAGCTGCGAATTTTTACCGCCAGAAGGGTCATTCACAGTTGCCCTTTTTCTGGCCCTTTTTCTTTCCCTTTGTCTTCCTATTTTGCTTCAAAATTGAAACTCTGGTTGTACTTGATATTAAACTTTAACAATACAAGGGAGAACATTCTTAGGTCCAGGGTAAGTGCACTGCTAAGGTTGTCATGCACCTGAGGGAGTTCAACGAGCTAACGACACCAACAGATGAAAAAAGGGAAGCAAAAAGGGAACAAAAAAGGAAAGCCGGGAGGGGGGTTTCACAGTAGCCCTTTTTTCTTCCCTTTTTCTGTTCCGCCGTTGTTCCTTTTTAACCAATTTAGCACCTAGGGTCGTTTTTTCTTCCCTTTTCAATTCTTTTTACATCTCTAAGTTGAAAAGGGAAAAAAAAACCGGAAAAAAACTGAAAGAATCCAAAAAGTACGAAAAAAGGGAAAGAAAAAGGAAAGAAAAAAGGGCTACTGTGAACGACCCTAGAGTGGAGCAAAACAATATTCTTCTTTTGACGATCCCCAAGGATATGCTGGATCGCCGCCTTCAGTACCATATTTGAAGGCTCTATTCACTGATTACACGACGGCTCATCGTATCTACATTGAGCGTGACATTGCAACGCTACCAGCAACGGTGCTGAAAGGGGACCACACCTTCGATGTAAATTTTGTTCAATCTATTCTCGACGTGTCGACTGAATTTTTGACGGGTTCTTAGACATATGGGTGGTTTGAAGGGCGAAAAATCTTTAACGCTGCATATACAGTTCTGAACGAAGATGAGGAAGTCCGTGGTCATTCCCTTGCCGCAACGAAATCAATGGACTTTGTCGAAGATATGTTTCAAGGTATTCAGCAGGGTCTGAAGAACTCAAATAATCCACCAACTCAGTTTTTTTACACGGATTCACCTCAACGTGAGTACATTATCTTTTACGGTTACACCAGTTGACATTTTTATTCTCAGTGGAGCGTTCTTTTCACGAATCCATCAACCAATCGCTGGCGAGAAATGTTCAACCAGTCACGGATTGGACAGACCTCCCTCACTTTGAAAAAACGATGGCTGTTCCGACGACTCTCATCTCGGATCCAATGCTTATTGACAAGAGCGCCAGCGACATACTTGCAGACACATTGAACAGCATCTCCTCATCACAGCTTTCCCTTGTCGCAGTCAGTATCAAGACTGAGCAGTCCGTGGGAAAGCCGCCGCGTTTAGATGTCATCCAGCTTAGAACAAGGGAAGGTATATACTGTTTCAAGGTACAACACATATCTTATTTTGTACTCTATTCAGTTAACATATTTATCAAAACTATAGGTCTCGGCTCTTACCTTCCGGAGCGACTTCTCACCGTCGCTTCAATCTATTTTCACCAAACCGGCAATTGTCAAAATCGGACATTCAATCTGTCAGACACTCCAAATAATTTTCGAAGTGTTTGGGCTGCCTGAACTGAAAACGCGAAATGCACCGATACTTGACTTGGGGAAGTACACAAAACTGAAGGGAGTTTTAGACGACGCCTCGGCTTCCCTCCATGCAATTACTGGGACTGTTCTCGGAAAGTCTTTCCTTGTGCCCCATGTCTCCCGCTATCCATGGTCCGCCCCCCCTCCCCCGAGCATACTGAATTCTTGTTCTCGGAGATCGACTGCCAGTGGCAGATTTTTATCTCGCTTCGTCAGCGCGATTCTGTTGGAATTCCACTTCTCTCCGTTCAAGCCAGGACTGACGGTCAGCTTGTAACTCTCATCCATGGCTGTAAACCCGTTGCAGAGGGTACAATTGTCGGCCACCATGCGGGCTATCTCGAGGCACCGATGGATGCCGCCGGTAACACAAAGAGATTGAACATCTCCATTTCCCGCTCACTTATTGCTATATCCAAGGTAACTCCATCGGTTTTTTATTTCTTGGGTTGAGCTGATATGTTCAAGGTTCTTGTTCTGACTGCAATTCATACTCTGCATGGACAAACTCTGGAATGGATCTTCAACCATGGTGCACGCGCTGTAGCGACCACCTCGCAACTTCATACGCGTGGGATAATCGCCCCTGTTATTATCAACACTGTTGCTCGCGCCTTTTCAGTTCCGGCGCCACCTGGTTCATTTGATGATGATGCGGAATTTTCCCCCACAGCCAGTCAGAATTCGACTCCATTGGAGTTTGAGCACTGGTCGGAAACTACAGCGGATGGGTTGGATGATGATTCCGATGACTCCGATGAGGACCCATATACTCAGCTGGTTTTCGGACTCTTGGTACGTATTCTAATGCTCCATCTATCCATAATTCTTTCTGAATCAGACTCCAGAACCCGAACGCAATGCAGAACCCCGATGACACAATGGATGGAATCGAAATTAATTGGAGTTCCAGTGGTAATGCAACTGTGACCTGTGCAATTGACACTCACACTCGACCTACATTTTAAATCTGCTCAACAGGATGTTCCGACCGATGTTCTTATGGAAAATCTTGCGGACACCTTCAGCATCCTTCAAAATTCTGAAGCCCTTCCGACTCGTGTTCTGGATGACGCATTCCATTTTATGGATCGTCTCCTACGCCTCTTGTCGAAGAAACATTCTGCATTCAAAGCCTTTGCTCACGACTTTAGCGAAGCCATATTCATCCGTGATAAATCCAATGAAGATGCGGTCCGTGCGGTCTTGGAAAAGCATGGCGTTGACTGGGAATACGCAAAGCGTGCGAAATCCAAAGCACTGAATCAGCGCATTCGACACTACATCCCTCGGCGCCAGGTTTTACTGAAGAGACTGGAAACACTGTTTGATGCATATGCGGATATGCAGTGTTCAACCAAGAAGAGCAAAGGTTCTTTTTTTCTGACGAAGCAAAGGAAATGGTCAAAAACCTCCTCGAGACTGTGCGAAATGGGTATCTCTCAGACCCGCCCGGGATTTCGCTTTATTATTTGAAGGGCAAGGATCGGGATGGGCTTAACCTATACCGCACCATCCGTGGCACCAACTCAGTCGAAGGTGGTTTCCATATGGCGATCCACCGAATTTTTGGCTCATTACGGGCTTCGCCTGAATTGGCCGAGTGCATACTCATCAACTGGATCCTTCGCCGAAATAAATGGGTAATATCTTTCTGTTACTGACAATCTTTCCCTTTTCTGATTCTCGCCAGGTTGGATTCCAGAATCGCAGCGGAAAAAAGTATAGAGGCCACTTTGACCTTGCGCTCAGAGACGAGATAGTTGAGCTTGCAGTTGCAGTTGGCGTGAAGCCGTCTTTCCCCCTGCCTCGTGTGCTGTCCACTCGCATTGCAACCTCGGAAACCATCGGAATTCTGCCGATTTCAAAATCCCTCGCAAAGAACCTCAACATCACCACTCTTCCCCACCGACAGATTACCGATATACCGCACCACCGTGATACCCCCGTCCACTTTTTAACGTGTCTGTGCACCAAACCCCCCAATATTTACCGGTATCTGCAACTGCGGCAACTCGCTCTCTACGCTGTCGTTCCAGTTCATACCCACAAGGAGTACATTACCTTTAAAATGGGGATCGACGACTCGAAATTCCGGAAGGCTGGACGCATCATTCACCCTCCCCACGAGCACTGGAAAAATATCAACTTCACTAAATTAGCCCAGTCGTGGAATGAGCTCGTCTATCTTCAGTCACGGGCAATTACCGACTCGAACCAACAGCTTTATTACAAGCTACCACAGCACCTAGAGGCCCACCACAAAAAAACTATATTGTGGAAGTCCGAACGTGCAACACTTGCCAGTGGCAGTAATTTTGCGGCTCGCAAAGCATTAATTACAATTCTGGAGGCACCAGATAACCACGTCAACGTCCTCCCCGCAATTCCCCTCCCTGAACCCATCCCAGATGGACAGCTTGATCTCTCTGTTGGAGGTTTGTTGCTGTTGAAATCTCGTTGATACCTCACTTATCCGTTTATCGTTTCAGCTTTCAATGACCCCCTTTCATTCGATCCAATGGCAGAGCCTGGCCAGCAGCGCAACTCTGAGTTTGCTGACGGGGACCAGGAGGACAACGTCGTTGGAATTCCTTTGATACAATCTGATCTTCAAATTGAGGATGAGGCTGCCGCCTCCGAGATCGCGACACAGCTGGTGCCAAGCCGTCCACGAGTGGAGCAGCAACTCCAACTCCGGCTCCCAGGTGCCTCTGCACCTCTACGCGCATCCGGAACATCCAGATCGCCGAAGCGCTGTGCGCTGTGTGCGAAGGCATACTGCATAAAACGGCTTGATTGTCCCGGCAAGGGTGGGCAGCGTCTTTGCAGGTGCATTCCAAGTCACCCACCTCTGGGTCCGGGTGAAAAGCTTCGCGTTTCTGAGGAGAAGATTATTGTGTTTCTTGCTGCACAACAGAACCAGGGTGGAGGGAGTTGAAAACGAGTCATTCAATAGATGTACCACTTGGATTTGTATATATATATATATATATACTCGGACTCGAATGACGGGTGAATGCGGACCGCGGTGCAACCAGCATTAGCCACATACGTAGTACCAGGCGTGGAATCGCGTCTGTAGTACGTGTGTGGCTATATACACGGATGGTTGACCGCCACCGCTCTTGTGCGCAGGTTTCAACCAGCTGATTTCCTACGCCAGCAGGTTGCGACGCAGTCACAGACGGCCGCGACTCGGACATCGAGCAATCGCGAATGCGATGGCAGGTGTTGCTGTATTAGGGACCTGCGTACGGCTCAGAGCACCAGATGCCATGACGATGCTCACCGGATCAGTGCTGCGACGTGAGGTTGCGAGCCAATACTTGAACGTGCTGCAGGGATGCAACATTGTATGCGCTGTGTACGCGTGGAATATGCCGCACAAGATGGCCTCGCGAGTCAGGTCCACTGCGCGGGCACCTACACCGTTTTTCTGCCCCCGTTCGCCGCGAATGCCTACCGTCGGTCGCGGGGCCAGAAGCGCAGCCTCCGGCGCTGCGGTTCCGCCACGTTGTGGGATGGCGTCGAGTCGCTCCTCACATACGGTTCAGCGAACGTGCGGCAGGGCTCAGAGGCGTACATGCATGTCCGGTGCGCACTGAGTGGATCTGTCCCTGTTTGGGTTTACCTCCGGCTCTTCGGTTCCCCGCAGCGCCATGGCGGGCAGGTGGCTGGCAGGACCCAGGAAACCGCTCACGAGCTCTGTATATTTACTCTGGTTGCCTATAGCGTTGCATTCCTTTCCCGCTGTCCATAAGAAATGGGAGAAACATCCCAATTAGGATCAATTGTTCGCAGATAGTTTTTCTATTGGGAACTGTTCAAGAAATTCGACAGTGTAGCTATCACAAGTACCCTAGAGTAAAACTATTTTGCCAAGGCATGATTTCATGTTTTTTTTTTCAAGGCTGTGGAGGTATATACCTGACGGCAACTCGAGCACTTCTCAATGAGTCACCTCCTCTGAGACCCCTTGGCCAGCAATCAGTTTGTGCAAGTACTTATCCTCTTTTTTTCTCAATGTCCTCCGACTCAGCTGGTCCGAACGTGAGTGGAAACACAGCCCGATGGTGCAACACCAACTCAATCGGAATGCGGGACGGACCGGCAACGCGCGAAGTCGTCAATTTCGAGATACTTGTTGGTGGAAGCGGGTGCCTGCCTGGGCGAGCTTTGGTGTGGCCAAGTCGGAACGGAACTCCGAATCAGCCAGGAAAGAGACAGAGGGGAAAAACATTCTTTTGGGCTTCGGAGGTACAAGAGATCCAGCAAGCTGGCCTGTCCCCGTTGGAAAACATGAGAAGTGTTCTCCGAAGTACCCCTCAAAATGAGGACCAATTAAGCGTGCAAGGTACCGGTGCTGCTGGAAATCAACCAGCAGTTTCTGTGTTGCGGGAACATGTCCGCTCACTGTGGAGGTCCTCAGTGTTACGAAAAAATGTGGGAAAAAGGAGAGAACACATACGGAGGGTAGGGAGTTTGTACCTGTATGTCAATTGTGACCTGTTATACACGTCCGTGAATCATGAAATAAGTGGGAGACCCAAACAGAAAACATATGTAAGCCGTACTTACTTCTGAACTTGCCTTTTGGCCGATTGAAGTGACAAAAGCCGAAGATGTCCCCCATAACTTTACCAACAACAATTTGGGACGATTGAGGCTCATTGGGAGCGGCTGAAAACACACAGTAACACTCGATAAGCATTCTGTGGGTTCATTTGAATGCCCGAATGCCGGTTAGCAGAAGTTTCTGGCCGTCACGGCGGAGGGGGCTATGGAAACATTTAGATGGACATCCACTTTAGACAGAGACATCGAACACACAAGGACATGGTGACGACCTGTCCTGCCAGCCGTGAGTACACAACAAGTTCTCCGACGTGTTTTTGATGCCTGACAATGGCTTCTTCATCCATGTTGGTGAGTGGAAAAAGGATGGATGAGGGTGGAAAAGACGCACAATATTATTAGCTGAACTCCGGGCAGCTTATATACCTTTCGAGCCATCCAGACCGTTGTATTCAGGGGCATTCAATCGCGAAACAATCGCACCGGGAACGTCGACAATGGGTATCCTGCCGCTCACCGTCAGACTTGACATTGAAGATAAAGGTCGGTCTGTACCGAGTACATTTTTCTGTAATTGCATGCCAAATCACAGCCATAATCTCTTGTGGCGCTGTACCTGTGTTCGCACTGGAGAGCCTGTCAGAAGTTTATAGGATAGACATGGAGAGAAATGCACGGACTGAGGACTGCGACCAAACTAAATGTGCGCAAAACCTGGCAAATGGGATACCAAATGCTATCTTGAATGAAGATATATGAATGAATGTGAGGGAAAGGGACAAATTGACGCCCCCAAATGCCTCTGTCGGAAGTGCAGCTCGCCGCTGTGGTGGAGGCTCAAAGGCTGCTGGAAAGTGTTGGCTTGGCAACACCTCGGACAATCTCCTGGAAATCAATCATGTCATTTCCCAGGCTACATCCGCATCTCCTTGTCCTGCTGTACACAGCTCGTTGTATCAGCCTCTACCTGCTCGTTCTTTCACTCCTGAAGAGATTCTTACTGGTTTGGATCAAATCGACCAACAAACGACAGTGCAGCGACTGGTTGATCACCCTATTGGAGCCATAGTCAAATATTCAGAAACAGGTACAAATAGTGGGATTGCAATCACTCACAGATTTTCTGTTGATGCTGAAGATCCTTCCCATCCAAAAGCTTCTTTCCAGTACTCGCTTGGAGGCTCCGAGGGTGGTCGCAGATTTTTTCACTGCAGAGAACTCCTCCTGGGACGTGATGGGACACCGGCTTCGTGTTTCAATAAAGATTTGGCCTGTAGGTTTCAAGCACATTCATGGATGTAACTTCAATTTAGCTGCATAGGCAAAGGGCTGAAATATTGCTTGGCACGTTCTCTTGGAATTCCACCTCCTCCACTTACTTTGGATGCATTGGCCGTGGCCAAAATAGAAATCTTTCACAAGACTCTTGGTTTCTATTGCACCCTTGCTGAGAAAGGATGCACATTTGATCTCAGAACAGATGGGGAAGATATCGGTTTCACGGGACTTACAGACGGCGATGGGTCAGATTCCGACTCAGAGTCTGACTCGGAAAGTGACCCTGAAGAGTCTCAATCCCAAGTGACAGGTACAAAGATCCACAAGGACCGGCGACACAAAAAATCCCAAAAGTCTGTTTGTGAGGGGGCACTTCAGTTATGGCTCGATGAATATGGGCGATCATTTATACAGTGAGCCTTTTCTTGTGAGTATTGTGTCCTACCTTGATGTGTAACTGTGGCACAGATGTGAACATCGAAAATCAACCAATAGAGCTCACCTGATCCTTCGTACTCTCGACGAATTCAACATTCCCTATCTTTGGGCTTTGCTAGAAAACGACACGAGAGTAATTGATGAGCGCGAAGAATTAGCTCGGCAGTTCCGATCCGGGCCGTGTGCCCCGTGCTTCTTTAGTGCATCCCCTTCAGCGCAAAAAAGAATTATGCCGTGAGCGCTTCTCAATATTATTTTTCGTACTTGACTTATATCGAACTTCAGCATATTGGCATCACCAATCTGGCAGGATTCCCACAAAGCTGTACTACAACATTCAGCATTTACACCCCGTACGATCTGGAAGACTGTCCCTACATTGTCGCCATTTGTCGAAACCCGCATACGCATGCCCCACCGCACCCAGTGAAAACACCACCTCCTTTAGTTGAAGTCTTTAAGTTTTTGTTGCTCAATCTAGACTGGAAGCTGGCAGATGCCACGCCGTGTAAACTAATGGTTGATTCTGGATTCATGCAGGGTTTACAGTGGAATCTAGGCCGGAACAAGCCCTTCAACCCACCGCTTTCCGCCCTTCACCCCTCCTTTGCCAACCTGGATCATGTTCGGCGCTACATCGATGAGCTTCGGAAAGTCGTATTTCCGAAGGGAACTGGCTTCAAAGGTAACCATTGCTTTTAATATTCTCCCGCCGTTTCTGACTATTTTTAGGAGCCCAGCTACTTGCCACGCAACACCGAGACCTGCCTGAAAATGAGCAGTACATCCGCTGTGCCGAAACACATACCATCGAGGATGGCAAGACCTTCCATCTTGTGATATGTATGTTACGCTCAATGTCACAAATGCTGATGCACACGAGGAAGCTTTCCTTGGACACCGCCTTCAAGCGTCTCAATGGAAAGTGGCAGGAATTTGAGATGGAAACGTGGGAACTCAACCGTATGAAATGTATGTCCTATTCCATTCATCTTGGCTTAACAATTGCAGCCGTCGTTAGGAACCGGGCTTTTCCCACCTCCCAATCAGCTCAAGCACATTTAATCCTATTCACTCGCATTTTTGAGATCGCCCACAGCAATACAGGTGTACCCTGTCGCGTCTGACATATCCATGGTGAGGGCTTCGAGGTGTGGATTATGGAGGCTCACAAGGGACAAGCACTCGGTGCGTTTTTATATTTTCTTTCCCCTTTTGCACTCTAATTTCCTATGAATCATGTAGGCGCTGGAATGTATTGTCAAAAGTTGTCTGCACAGCTTGGCAACGTTTACTGTCCTATGGAGCCAACCCAGCTCCTGAGGACACCGGACCCTTACAAACATCTCCGGCGCTTTCTCCGTCTCGGCACCATACACTACAAGCACCACATCAACAAACTGCGGCCGTACACCACCCAAAAAGTCCGGAACACTATGTTGAGCCTTGTCATTATCGCAAGTACATCCCGACCTCAATAAAGCCTTCGACATTATTAGAAATGGAGGGCCGAAGGCAAAAAGCGTGTCTCCATTTTGTTCCTAATTTTCTACGCAGCTGATATACCTCAGCATGGCTCAAGGATAAACAGACGGGGAGTAAATTTGCTTTGCCCGCTCTGTACCAACCAATGAGCCTGATTCCTCTGGAAATCTGGAAGTCGGCACCAGAAACATCAAACGGAAATGAACAGTCTCATCAGAACATTAATTGTGATGGTGTCAATCTCACAATGCTTGGGGGTATCATGCGAGGCATGCAATACGACGCACGGGCGATGGGAACGCTTGAATTGCATGCCTCGCAAGGTATATATACTCGCGATCCCTATCTCGCTCCTGACAGTCTGGATGGATACCAGCATGTTACCTATGAGTTTTCCCTGTCCCTCATCCATTCAATCCTCCCAGCCTGGCTAATGCCACATGTCCCATCAAAGGAAACATATCATACTTACATGTTCCTCCTTCAAATTACCAGCTACATCATGGGCACTCATATTTGAGACCTTTTACACAGTCTGATTCATAGGCTAGTGGGAAAATACAAGTACATTGACAAAAGAGAAACCGTTGAGTACAACAACAACAATATTGTGGAGAGAAAGAAAAACAATACAATAATTATGAAGTATTTGGCACAGCACGGTTCGACTCTTGTTGTTACACAGCTCAACAGCAGTTCTGCAAAGCATCCAGTCTCTCCATGCTCCTTCTCGCTGTATCCAGACGGGCAGAGAGTCACAAGAAATCACCAAGTTGATGGGTCATCATGGGGCAACATGAGGGTGCGAGGATGTATCTTGAAGTCAAGCCATCATCTTGACAGGTGACAAGTTGCAGGCACGATACAGTGCTTGTTGCTGCGTGTTGGTATTCTGCAGGCCCACTTTCACAGTGTATCCTCGGGGCCCAGGTGTATGTATCAAGAAAATGAGGGAGGTGAAAAAAGGGGGACAAGTAGAGGATGAGCGGGGCCGCAAGACACTGTGTTAGATCCAGGGATGAGTCCGTGTGCAGCGTCCTACAGCAAAGAAGAAGAGCAGAGGGAAAGGTGACATGTCAAACCCTCCATTGCTGGAGGGTTCGGCATCTCGGCTTCCAGCCATGGAAACACGAATAACCGAGTTTTCGCCCCATGGAACTCACTGCACTGTGACCGAAGACACATGAGGTGACCACGAGACACGTCGCGACACGTCGATTTGAACGATATTTGTCTGGTGCTGTGCCGCCATATATTGCTCCGACTTCACCCGTATCCATCCGTGCTTTGCCGCCCATGCACAGTGCTCAAGGTCCCAGCCGCAGTTTTCTCTGAGCTGTTGCTCACTGCTCCTTTTGGTATTCTGAGATCAGCGGAGATATACTGATCGACTACGCACTCAGAGGATGTGGTGGTGGAAGACAAGAAGGCCAGCACTGCCACTGATGCAATTCGCTTTGGCAGCTCCAGCCACTGATTTCAAGGGGCAAGGCTTGGCACATCATTGATCCTGTTCTTTGTGATTTGAGACAGCTGAAATTTAGCTTCATCTCACCTTCCACAATGATGTCAGATATATTGTTTCCCCCTCCCTGCTCATAAAGTCAGTCTCATTGTGTCTGAAGTACTCAAGTGATATCGTAAGACTTATATGAAGCCTACAATAGGGACTCATTGTATGCGTACCCTGGCAGGGAGATAAGGGTTACTGAGTGGTTGCCTGCTGGCAACAGGTCAAATCCTCAAACCTAGGTAAAAGGATCCCGAAAGGATTCTATGAGCTCTAGCGAATGCGAGCTACCAGTCCATCGATATCTCCAATAGACTGTAAGGAGTGCAAATAGCACTCAGCATGATGATAGTGTAATGTTTCTGGTCACCTGGTGCCTAAAAGCCTTATATCTCGGAGGTACTCAACGAGCTTCTCAGAGATACTCAACGAGGTCCTTGGAGGTACTTGACAAGAGGGGCTTGGGGCACAGAGGTGGTGGTTTGGTGTTAAGATAAGATGATGATGCTTACATAATACATGATCATATGACTTGTAGCTAAAGAGGAATAATAACAGAAAACTATTCCTTACAGAGCCCCCCACTCTGTAGCTGCAAGAAAGCTAAATGTGTGAGGGGAGGGCTGGCGGGAAAAGTGAAAAGTGACAAAGTGAAATCAAAAGCAAAAATTCACACTGCTTTCCTCCCTCCAGTGATGTCATCTCCGTCTCTGTGGAGCCTTTCTGTATCCACTCCATCTCTGTCTCCATTGCCTCTCCGAATCCAATCTGTCATGTGGTTGCGTGGTCACTTCGCTCCCCATACCATACCCTATGCCCCCCATGAAAGAAGCTGTTAGATGCAACCAAGCGAGAACGGGTTGTTTCGGAAACTCCAAAATCCATCGGCCCCCCAGCATATAGAGCACAGCTAGGTAAGGGGGACATGGTCAGTGGTGGGCTGAAAGTGTATGCAGAAGCATCTGAGAGTCGGATATCTGTACTCTTCAATAGCTCCATCAGTGGGCAGTCAGCCGGATATCCATGAAGATTGTTCCGCCAATAACATTCCCCGGAAGCGAACAACAGGGGAGAAAAATGGCAGCTCCCCGTTGATAAGCCGTGAATTGCTCAACATGTGTAACCACACATTTTGCGACTTTTAAGGCATTTACGCGCATCAGGGAGTTGGCATTAAGCTCCGAGGTGGCCGACTTAGGCATAACTGCGAAGGAACACTAAAGGCGACGGTTCAATGATACCTAAGCCTTTGCGAGTTTTAAGTTCATAGGACTTTAGCCTGTTCATACACCATGTAAGGTACCTCTTACTTATCTTAGTTACTCTTGCGCTACGATTGGCTATGCATCACATGATTATGTATTATGTAATCTAATCTACACTTACACTCAAACCACCATTGACTTTCAGCCTGCAAAGCCTATCCAATAGCCTTACTCATCGAGGGATCTCAGAGAAGAGGCAATTGGAAGCAGGCATTAGGCAACAATACTCTGATTTCTACACTATCACCATTCTGCACATATATTGGTGCTTCTGGGTGCTATCTGCCCTCATTGCAGTCTACTGGAATTATCCGTAGACTGCTAGCTCATTTCAACTAGAGCTACTAAATCTTATCTGAAACCCTCTTTACATAGCTCTCACACCTTCGGATTCATCGTGTTGCCAGCAGGCAACCACTCAGTAACACATATACTGCCCGCCAGGGTACGCATACAACGAGTCTCCTCGTAGGCTTCATATAAGTCTTACAAAGTGGACAAACTGGGAATCATCGTTACCTCTTGGCTGGACACACTTTCGACAGGTTTCAGCATGTCTGACTCAGATTTGGAATGGATTTGGTCCAGATATGTTACTTCCCCCAAACCTGCACTACAAATGCTCTCACTTTACCAGACGTGCTCGCGTTTCACAAAGCACGTCCTACTTCCTTCCCATGTTGTTCTGCACGGTGGCGGGTTCGTTCTACACCCCGACATCGCTGAGCCGCTGGCAGAGAGCATCACTGCTATGGATCACTTACTCCGTCTAGCTGTGTAACACCTCCTCCTGCTCCTGCTCCTCCTCCTCAGCCACATCAATCCGCTTCCTTTTTCCCTCTCGTCGCACGCCTCCTTTTTTCTCTTTTCCCGTCTTTTTCGCTTGCGCCCTAGTAAACGATGTAAGTCCCATTCGTTCATGTCAGCCAGAAACGCTGGCTTACTTCAATTCACCTGACCACAGCAGTCCACTCAGCACGAACTCCATGTCGATCACGGCTATATCCCACCCGCCCTGGCTGCCCCCCCCCCCCCCCCCCCCCCGGCGGTCGCCTTCTCTTTCCCTGCCATCCAAGCTCGCAGACACTGCCCCGCCCGGGGCTGTCGAGGCACGCGTGTCAGAGCCTGGTAATGCCCCACCCGCCCGAGCCCTAGCTGTAATATATAGGATAAAGTACATGGATGATAGACTAAAGTCATGGCTGTAGCCATCCTGTGGCTGGCTCCTATGGTATTGTGCAGGCAATTTTCCCCGCTTGCAGGCAGAAAAAATCGGGTTTTTTTGGGCCCGGAAACCCCGGTATTTGGCCTGTATTTGTCGTTCGGGATCAGCCCCGAATCCCAGCAAACATGGTTTTGATCCCACACAATTTTCCTGTCGCTGGGCTACACGCTATCTACAGGACCCGTCCTGCTCCCAATGGTCCATTGGGAATCCGTCGTTATCTCCTCGCTTAGATGGGCCTCCCGAATTCCCGCTCCGCCATCAATTCCACGGGCACTGCCACCCGCCCTCTTCAAAGAATCCTGCCCCCCCCCGCTGCAAATTCTGCTCCCCACATGTGGACTCTTGTCCCACACCACATCTGTAGAGTCCATCCTTTGCATCCGCTGTTTTTGCTGCGCTCACCGCACCCACCACCCGCCCTGCACGCCGCCTACGATGCGCCGGCTTATCCCGCCCCACTCTCCTTGGCGCCCGTCGCCCTCGTTTCTCTCACACAATATTATTGCGTGTCAATACGACATTTTGACAACATTTTTTACCCTCTGCATTATGCCTCCACTCCCCGCTGTAGGAATTCATACATACCAATACCACATCCCACGCACGTGATCCATGGCCTTGCACCGATTTTTTGACGAGTCAATATGTAAAAATCTCGGTATTTTCCCACGATCACATTCCATTCTGTTCAAGGTCGCATGTCTTTGATCCAGATGCTTTAATAAAATAAAATAAAAAACTGCGACACATACAGAAAGTCTGACAAGTACAAGTAGATGTAAATCATTGCATACAAAGCGCCAACCCCTCGAGCATCCAACCCACGTCCAAGACCGCTCTCTCCCACCGTGATCTCAGCACCGCTGTCTGCACCTCGTGTGTTCCCCATATGTACAGACAGGCGACAATGCTGAGGCATCCATTCTGGCCCGGCACGTCCAACTCCCCACGCATCCGGTGCGCCGTACGCGACATCTCTGCCGCACGCCCACTCATTGTCATGACCTCGGGTTCTCCACTCTGGCTGCAAACTATCCCACCACTGGAAGAAAGCCCCTGCATAGTTTTCGACGTTTTTGATTGTAGGAATCTTCTGCGTTTTTGAAATCCGACCTCAATTGATCCAGACAGTAACTTTGTCGGGGCGATAGGCCTTTGGGATCCTTGCTCCGTTTCTGTCGTCGAAGCCCAACACTGTCTCAAGATTGACCAGCGCTGCCACCAGCGAACCCAAGATTTCTCTCCAGCAACCACGGTACCACCTCGTGCAGCCACTCTGGTGCCTTCTCTGGCACGGCGATAGTCAAAGAGGCCACCGGCATGGCTGCCGGTAGCAGCGATAGGGCCGCACAGGAAACTGGCGCAAGGGGAATTGTCTGCGACTCCATTGATGATGTAGCAGCGCCCGAGTTCCCAGGCGGCGCTGAGGTAGCTCCCGACGAGTTCGTGGGCGGCGCCCCCGGGCCGTTATTGGAAAGTTGAGAGAGTAGAACACCCCAGGCGCTGTCGCTGCCGTCGAGCTTAGAGCAAAACTTCTTGTTGAGCCTACGCGCACGATACTTGAGCCAGCGCCGAATGCGCTACATCAGAGTCGAGGAGAGTGGGAGTCAGTGTCACGATCACGTGCTCATCGTAACTCCCCATCACTCACCAAGTCCAGCTCCTCAATTCGGTCGCGCTTCACCAAAGCTTACTCGTCGCTCAGCGACTCCTTCGGCTGCGTGGCCACTGGATCGTACTGCGGAAGCGGTAACTCGGTGGTCCACCAAACACCAGCAGATCCGTGCATGGAATTCATTGCACATCAGCGCCAGCGCCTCTCTCTCATCCCGCCAGCCGCGCGCCAACACGTCCGCGTAATCCGCGAGGCGCGACTTGAGGAGCTCTTCCCGAACGCCCTCTGCCCAATTCCTCAAATTTTTGCGGTCTTCTTTAGCGATTCTCCTCCGTTCCCTAGCTTTCTTTTTCCCCCTCTGTTTCCTGTCAGCTCAGCAGTCTCAATGCTGCCACAAACTCACCTTCGCTATAACTGTTTGTTTTTAATGTCGTCGATGAAAATCACAAAGTGCAAGTTGATTGTTTGTGACTTGTTTGAGACGGATGTTCGGTTCTTTGATCTTTTGCGACTCCCCCTCATCCTCCCGCATTCCGGTCCTTCGGCCGTCTCCATCTCCCCACATGCTGATTTCGGAGTTCCAACTCCTCCCGCCAGGGTTCTTAAAGGCACGCTTTCAGGTTGCCACTTTCTCGCCCCATCTTTCCTACCCTCACTTACAATTTTTTCCACTTTCTCAATGAACAACCTCCTCAACCCCGCTCCCACAGTTACCCCCCAGGCGCCTGGGGAGCGAGTGGTCCGGCGAACATCCAGCAAGGTATACTTTCTTGCTTCTCACCTTTCTTTCTCTGAAGTACTTCCCAGCACTCGCGTTTCTACAACCTCACCGACACCGCCAGTGCCCTTGTGGATAGCCCAGCTTCTCGCAGTAAGGCCAATTCTCTCTGCCGTGCACGCAAAATCTGATATCATCCATTGCAGTGGCTGATGCCCTCATCGCCCTCGACGACGCCGTGGATAAGCCGTGAATTGCTCAACACGTGTAACCACGCATTTTGCGACTTTTAAGGCATTTACGCGCATCAGGGAGTTGGCATTGAGCTCCGAGGTGGCCGACTTAGGCATAACTGCGAAGGAACACTAAAGGCAACAGTTTGATGATACTTAGGCCTTTGCGGGTTTTAGGTTCATTAGGGCTTTAGCCTGTTTATACACCAACTTAGATCCAGCCTCACTGGATTTAGTCACAGCAGAGCCGAATATCATACAGGAGACATACTATCCACCTCAGTGATTTTAGTATCAGACGAAGGGAGTCAGAACACGTCGAAGAAGCCATTGTTTGGTTGCCTTTGTACTAAATCTGAAGACATGTTGGACCATGTGACTAAAAGACACATGATTTAGCGGGGTCGTGACTTAGGAAACAGACACGTCAGTGTCGTATAGGGGCTAAATCCCAAGACGCCTGGTGCAACTCTGCGAGTTTTGCTAAAGTCCTAGGCAGACTTGGTACCTACAGGAAGCTATGGTTAATCCCTGGCGTCCTGTGAGTATTGGAAGTGCAGGCAACTTAATCCTGGAGCTTTAGAGAGTAATCCCTCTCAACAGGAGGGATGACTCCCAGTCTCCTCAGTGATCGAATTACCTGTCCAACGTGTCTGATTAGTATCTAGGCACTACGCCAAGCAGACATATAGGGCTATGATCACCCAATTGTCAATCGCGCCCATGACCCAAGTTCCCTCATGCACTCTTTATCCATCCTTGCCTGGCCCAGCCCTCGAGCCACCAGCTGAATCCTGACTGTACTCTTTCCACACTACTGACACAGACGGCCTTACTAACACATGGTAAATCTTCCTCTCCGCCCACCTGTTCCCCGGTTTATCTACTACCAGGGACAAAGCAGCGGCGCTCACACAAGGTGTCTTGGGCGGTGTATCCCAGCTTCTCAGTAGTCCGTCAAAGAGCCGCACCAAAAAAAGAGGTTTCGCGGTTTTCCGTGGTACCGGGACTGGTGTGTTTCGATCATGGTAATGCTACTCTCCCGCTTCCACTTCCACAGACCACACACTGATTCTCCTTGCCGACAGGTACAATGAAGTTCACCCCCTCGTCATCGGCGTTTCAGGAAGCCTTTATCAAGGGTACAAAACCCTGGAGCTCGCTCGCGCGGCCTTTGACTATGCTGAGAGTTGCGGGTGGACAAGGATATGCAGTTCCGGCTCCTCTTCTGCCGTGGCACTATCTTTAAGGGTGGTTACACCCAGCATCCCCTCTATGCCGGAACCCATCGGCCTGATTGAGGCTACCAACCCTCTCCACACGGAGAACGCTCGAGATGGGTGTTGGTACATTGTTTACTGCGGCATAACACCCGGTGTATACCAATCCAGGTAAGTACTGTCACCCCTCCCCTGACATCTTCCAGCCTCGAGTGCAGCCTGAACACCATGGGTCTCAGTTGCGTGACCTTTGATTCGTGCACGACGCGCGCAATGGCGGTCACACGGTGAGACACTTGCCGTGAGGCTAATGGATGAACGGCTGGAAGTGACACCGAAGTAGTAGTGCGGCAAAGAACCAACACTAAAACTACAACTAAAACAACCAAACTAATCACTACCACAAAACTATCACAGAACTTAACAAAGCGTGCGAGATTTCGGGGTTCCAACAAAATATATGTTGTGGCAATTTGGGACTACGATGACACCACAAGTAACCGGTTGAGCTAAAGGTTTAACGGTGACGGTCCAACAGTCCAAGGCGCTAGGTGACCCTAAAAGACGTGAAGGGTGGGCTTTTATCAAAGGTGTGTGGTGGAGGGAGGTTGGGGTGGTTATCTAATAGCCCAAGACAATCTTAATCACTTTTGTGGATCTAATTGCAAGTTTGGCCAAACTGAACTCTAAGTTCAGGTCGCCTTAATTGTGAGCTCTAAGCTTCCGTTTCCTAAACTGTTTTTGCCTAAACCAAACTAAACCAAACTAATCTTTCCTAAGCTGAGCAGTGGGACAATAACTTTATAGCCAACAACCAAGTTTATTGCAAGTAGAACTAACGAGAGAAACTATGACAGTTTCCAATGGTAACTCCGAGGAGATTACAGACTTCACGACAGCGATTAGCTCGGAGCGCCTAATTATGAAGGGTGGAATCCACTGGCGATACAGAGAGAAACTACCTCTATTTATACAAACTGCTGAGTCTAAAAGGAGAAACATACGAGTCACTGAATTAGTACAAACAGATAAACAGAACTCTGGGTATAATGTAAGCAATCCAGATTTGGATGGGTCCATGCGGTTTTCAGGGTTTTGGGTGTGCTCGATTAGGTGCGAGCTAACCCTAAATAACATACCAGGTCAATGATTGGCCAAACCAGCCAACCCTGGGTTTGGTTAAACCCGTTTGGTCCTACTGACCCTCTACCCTGCCCTGTGTATGTGATGCACATCCACATGGTCTTGATTTACCTCCGCTCAGGCTCAGTCAGCGACTCACGTGCGACGTATTGCCTTACTGGGATTTTGGACGAGTTGCTTCCGTTCTGGAAGTGGCTAGCCACGTGGTACAACATAATACCCTTCTTTGGCCGAAGTCAGTCATCGGCCTGACCCGGACTTGCCCAGTTGTAGCCCTTCTGTGGCCCTACGCCTTTGTTCCATAGTTTGTCCAAACCCCACTTGGGTGTACTCGTAGTCATTTCGAATGGATATGATATGTATCCCTTGATAGGACCATGCGTCGGTAGTCTAAGGTTTGTTTTAAACCTAACTAAGCCCCGAATAGTTTGTCCAAACTCCTCACAGTATGCACTGGACTCTGGCTCGTAAAAGTCATTGCTGCAGAACATCCCTGTAATTTGTATAGCGCATATGTGTCCTTAGCTAGCTGCTCGGGCTTATACTAGCTCTCGTTTGAGACTGATGAACACTCGTTACATTTTAATATACTGGTGAAAGTATATTCCAGGCGCCAAAATTGAAAGATTTCAGGCCCAGCCATATACCATGCTTATCATCTCCCCTTGACATAAATATTGATGGTCCCCAGTCAACTTAGTTTTATCTCAGACCCAAGGCCGAATTTTTGTTATTCTGGCGCCGAGCGAATTTATCCCAATTTGGCAAAGGCCGATCAAACAGGTGGCGGAAGTAAATGCCTGGAAGGCTCAGACCGATTTCCCAATCAAGCTTCTCAACTCTACAAGTCTCGAATCACCTCTATCGACTCTAAAACATGCCCATACGCATCCAGAATGCGCATACACATCTCATACACACGTCGCCCGCTTTTCAGGGCCACAGTTTGTCCAAACTCGAGAGAATATTGACTTTCATTTATTTGAGAATATCCTCCAATTTTCTCACGATTTTAGACTACCTGTGTCTGTTTCACCACTGAACGCGTTCTCAAACCTATCACGTGTCCGTTTTCAACTACGGAACACATGATTGGATTATCTAAACTTGCCAGCATTTTCACCAACTCTCTCTTCTACCACTACCTCCCCTGAGGGTATCTCTTTGCTCAAGAACTCTGGTGAGTGCTTGTTGCACACCAGAGTTTGGCCTAACTGTCTAACACCCTCCTCAGCATTCTTTTCGTTTTAATGGCCACCCATCGCCAAACTTCCCGCAGCAAAACAGCGAAGAAGGCCGCCGCTGCAGGTCCTGCACCTGAAGCGTTGCAGCAGCTTCTGGATCATCGAGCTCTCCTGTGCGGAAGAGTTCGTCAGGCGGGAAGGCCAGACATGCTCCAACCTCGTCCTCAAAAGTCCCATCGAAACCCGCAGCTGCTCCGCAGTCAAGCCAACCGGGCGGTGTCATCGTCCAAAGAGGTCAAGAAGGCTCCAAAACCAAAGGTACTTGTACCCTCGGTGACGGTGCTTCTCACGGATATTTTCCAACGGCAGTCCACTGCCCAGTCCACCGACAAGGCAACACTCATTGCTCATGCGATGAGCCTGGCCGAGATGGCCGAGATCGACCCTTCCTTGGTTGATTTCTTCGCAGACGTTGCCTCCTTCACTGAGCACGACAACATTTTGGATATTTTTCAGGTCGACCATATCTGCTTCCCGGTCTTGGACGAGGAGCTCCGTTGCTCCGAGGTCCCTTCTCCTGTGGACCTCCCGTTCCAACGCCTTTTGGCACCCCTGGCTTTCGTGTTTCTTTTGCCGTTGTTTACTCATCCTGAATGGGTGATCAGCATCGACCCCGTTCAACTGCCATTTTTGCTTCACTTCACGGTCCCGGTTTTTGTAAGTGCGTCTTTCAGGTTTGTACAAACCTTATTGACGCCTCCTTATTACAGGAGCTCCTTATAAAGATGTTGAAGCGTATTTCCGACTCCCCCCAATACCTCAGCCTGATGAAGAACACAAAAGAGCTGATCAAGAACGCCGCTGCTCTTCCTACTTCCTGGATGCCCATCCGGGACTTCCTCAAGAAGAAGGATTTCCGCGATGTAAGTTTAACCAAACCCTTTAATAGTTTGACCAAACTTAGGTACATTTTAGGTTCAACCTCTTTCGTCTGCCTTCAAAGTTTACGGCAAATTCTCCCGCCTGGAGGGTATTGTGGACGACCACTTCCCCGTTTTCTGCCCTTCCTGGTTCATTACTCCCTTTACGTTTGAAAGGGACGACTGGAACATGTTCTCTATTTTGGACGATGCAGTGGTTCGCCAACTAGTCCCACACTTCATGCTGGACATCTCCGACGACATGCTCCCCACGCTTGCCTCAGACCTTACTCGGGCTCTTCCGCGACTCGTAAGTCTTTTTATCTTGTCATTTTAGTTTGTCCAAACTGATCCTCTTTATCAGCTTGCTTTCTCCGGCATGGTCGCCTTGCGTGCCATGTCTGATCTTTCCAGACAGTTCTTTTGGGAGATCAACAGGCTCATCGAATGTTTTCCAGCCTCGTTTCCTGCACGAAACCTTGACTGGGACCGTGTTCTACCTTCGAACAAGTCGCTACTTGGTGTTAGTGGTTTGAACAAACCTCTTACGAGCTTCTAACTTATATTTATTTGACAGGAGGACTGTCTTCCAACAAATTTTCTCCTTCCGTCGGGCGACTGGGCTCCTCCACCCGGTCGCCCAATAGGATTTTATCCTTTGATAAAGGGAATGTTCAACCTGAAACTTGAAAAGGAAGTCTTGAAGCACCAGAAGTCTCAGTGGGTCGACTATTACAACCCGTACCCCAAGGATTGTTGGGAACGGACACAGAAGAACACCACAGTCGTGACCGCGGTCAACACGGTAAGCCCCTATCTTGTTTGCTTCCTTTTTTTGTGCCCCTCATCCTTTTTCAGACACTTGTTCCTGCTAGTTCGCGTGCCTCTAGCCGCTCGCCTAGCCCAGAGGTGGAAGAGCCCGTTACTCCTTCCAAGGGAAAAGGGAAAGCCAAGGTGATCCCTTCGAGTCCCCCAGGGGAGAAGTGGTTTGGCGTAAGCTCCATCTTTTTTACTACGGTTTGTACAAACTAATTTTGTAGAACCAGTCGCTTAACACCCCCATGGCGGGTGGCTTTGATAAAGCTGGCCCGCCACTTGGCGGCAAATCTCACTCCAAGTGGTGAGGATGTCGCTATGCCTGACGTCCCTTCAAGACCTACCTCGCCGAGCCCTCGCCCATGGCCCGAGCCGTTGACTGTCGACCCTACAGACATCTCTCCGCCTATCGCGTCTTTTAATGAACCATCCCCGTCGGTAATTGACCTGGATGAAGGACAAGCGGGTGCATCTTCTCAACCTGAGCGCCGGGTTTTGGGTCGCGCGAAGCGCCAACCTCCAGAGTTTGCTAAGGGCGAAGGAGCCCCTCCTCCAAAATGTTCACGCCCCACTGTCGACGTTCGGCCAAACCCGCGCACCAAGTCCAAGGTTGCTACAACGAGTCGCCCATCGGGCAAGAAGGCTGCCGTAACAATTCCTCATGCGCTGAGCGCGTCACCTACTGGGACTATCCACACCTCTTGTTTGACCCCTGTCGTCAAGAATCAAGGTGGTTGTCCTCGTCGAATGAACTACAAGCCGCTGGAGGCTGATGAGAAGTTCTCCCTAGAGAAACTTGTCATGGCGTTGGACCGCTTTGACTCCACAGTGAGTCTTTATAGTTTGTCCAAACTGCTTTGGCTAACCCAGACGCTATTTAGTGTGTGTACAAATGCACCAACTGCCTCAAAACTGGACTCCGCTGCCACAAACATGAAATCGCCGGTCAACCATGCGAGGAGTGCAAGGACAAGAGCCGCTGCTCACACTTGCACCTTCCCGGCAAGATGGTAGGCGGATTTCCCGAGTGGTTGGTCGACAACGTCAGGCAGATTAACTCTGTTGCGCTGATGTATCGCCATTCGTTGGGCAGTAAGTTAAATTTTAGGTTTGGCCAAACCCTCTACTGATCCCTTGTCTTAGATCTCGAGTTCATGCACCGGACCCTGGAATCTGAAGACTCGCGGCTACTCAACGCCGTTCAAAACCTTCCAAACGTCTACAAAGGGTGGTGGCAAGCATACTACGGGTTCGCTGCAAACCTCAACGACACGGTCCACCACCTGGGCCAGGGCCATCTCGAGGCCTTTGTCGATATCCAAGGTGAATCGCACGCCGAGGCGCGCGAGGTTATCAAGGGTGTTGTCAAACGCGCCTTGAACCTTGTCGAGGAGAAGCCCGAGCTGCCCGAGGCGGCGTACAAGGGTTTTGCTCCCCTCATCTGTGAAGGTGCACTGTCGGTCCGCGACCTGAAGGCAGAGGCTGGTGATGAAGAGTCTTCTGAGCACTCCGGTGACAACTAGTAGCATATTTCCTTCTAGTTTTCCACCATTTCTTTGCTCATTTTCTTACTCTTCGTTACCTCAACATTCGTCCAAACTTCGGGGAACTCTTTTCCCCCGCTATTTACTTACGCCTATCTCACACATGCAAATACCAGCACTTACATTGTACTGGTCCAAATTACATAGTAATTCTGTTCTGAGTATCAACCGTGTGAAATTCCTGAGTAATTGAGCATGTGTAATCTCGGCTCCGGTTTGCTCTATCTCCGAGCGGCTTTCAGTTTATCTAATCTTATCTGATGCTTTATTCGGACTTCGTCTCTTATGGCGAGAAATTCGTAGAAGTAGAGATGTCGCTGGAACATCCGGGCATAATCTTTTTCATCATAGTTCACACTGTTCTTTCATCATTTCCGAGTTTCCGGATCAGAAAATGGGCTTTGAGAGTGTATGGAGGTTTGACCAAACCCCCACTGTTATGTCTCAGCCCACTTTTACTGGTTTTATTGACATGTCACCCTTGTCTTCTCAGCTGGAACGCTCCATCCGCCAAGACCCTCTCTGCCATGGTACCGAAACTAGTTGGCCTCCTGGCTGTAATACTGCTCATGCGGGGCGCATTGCCTTTGCCCTGGAATATATTTGTACCGTGCCCGTGCGTCTCTATTTGTCTATGCAGGGTTTTTACAAACCGTTTTCTTTAGGAGCACGCCCCTTGCGACCGCTGCGCCGCTATTGGCATTGAGTGTAACCCCGTTATGTGGAGCCAGCCTTGCCCTCCTTGCCTACTGGTTGGTCACTGCGAGTGCAAGTTCACCTCCCGACGCTCCTATATCGACTACATCTAGAACCGCCGACGCCTCTATGGCTACTTAGACATATTTCACTCCTAGTAGAATAGGCTCTTATGAATTGAAAACACCAATTTACTGGCTAGATTCTCTCCTCCTTATCCTCTGGCATGTCCTAAGTCCCTGTTTCATCGTTCCTGTGCCTTGTAAAATTTTCCGATCCTTTTGGGAGACCATCAGATCGTCAAACCTTCCAAGTGTGTGCACGGATAGGTTTGGCCAAACCCACATGGTCGTTTTTACTACCATGCTGATTTCTTTTTGCCTCCGTGAACTTTGCACATGGCCAAAGTCGTATCTAGACTTGGCTTTTTGGAACAAATGCTGTCATCGCGATTATGCACTTCGAAGCGTCGGCCACCCGGGAGGAGAGGGCGTTGAGAGCAGAAGACACGGGTAATCGCTGGAAAGCTGGAGTCTCTATGTACAGCACTGTTAAGAGTTTGTCTTCTGAAAATTGATTTATATTTTGGCGTGTAATCAATGTTATTTTGAGTATTTTGCAAGCAGTGGACGGAGCGGCCAAGGAGCAATCACTAACACGTCTGCAGTGAGCCAATGGGAGGCGGTCCGAGAATTCCGATAATCCCGAAATCACTAACTCGCTCCCATCGAGAATATTCACTGCGAGCCTCCTGAATTTCCAGCACCTCCTGTTTTTTGGGTGAGGGTGACTGACGACTATAGATCCTAGTTTTTTTTAAAAAACTGGGGTTCGACACAAAGCTGGCAATTTAAATTAATTAAAAAGTGCCGTCCAATCACTAACACGTCCAACAGAATTGGAGTGATCCAGATTTGCTTATGAAACTTGGACCGCATTCACTGCCTCCAATGTCACCAGAGCCACAATCTCAGAAACAGAAGATCACTGCTCAACTTGCGAGGCGCAAGGACAAGTTGTGCACACTCCGGCACAGGGAAGCGCAGCGGAAATACCGTGAAAGGTACGAGTCTTTTTTTTCGTCATACAGTACTGCCGAAGTCACTCACACCATAATCCAGAAATAAAGAGGCTTTACGAGACAAGGCACGGGTCAAAATGAAAGAGTCGGTGTTTTTTTTTTGAGTCTTTGGTAACTACTACATGGCTCACGATCCAGATATCGTGCCGAGGTTAAAGAAAGCGAGGCGAGGAAAAAAATGGCAGCTGAACTCCGCCGTGAGCCCGACACTGATTACCGTGAACGGTGAGCGTCCTATTCAAAAATCTCCTCACACGTCACTGAAGTGCACACCCAGACAGCGGCAAAAGTGAGTACAATCATAAATGAAGTGTGCAGGCTGACAATGTACTGTACTATTCAACCAAGTGTTCACGGGGTGTGACCTGTGACCTCAAGTGTTCAAAATCCAAGTGTTCAAATCTCCCTTTCAGGTGATATTCCAGCGCAGCCGGAGCAAAAAATTGCCCTTTTGAGATGGAAAAGCTCAAAAGCCTCGATCCAGAATGGCCAAAACCTGTGACATTTTTCAAAAGTGTTCAATTTGGGCCTGGTTGTGACCAGTGACTGAACACTTGGTTGAAATAGTACAGTATACCTCAGAAAGATTCTGGCAAAGTTTGGTGAGAAGCTGTTCAATGAAGTGTACACCCCACTGTACAGACTTCACGGCAACCAGACCTTCAAGTTCAAAATCGAATGGGACCAAGAGGGGGAATCGGAGGAGGAACGGGAACGGGTGAGAGAAGACGGTGCTGAGGGACAGCGAGATACGCCAGCTAGCTTCCAAAAAATAAATTACCGGGGACATCCCTCGTCTTGTTTCCGTAGATTTGGGTATAGCGACACTGCAGAGATCAATGTGATTATATCATCTGTGTTTGTGTCGCGATCACGCTGAACTTGACTCTGCTTCTCATGTCATCTGAATCGGGCGAACCCTTGATTAATTTTCGATCACTCCTTTCACAACCTCCCTGCTGGATTTCCTACGACGTTAGGTGTGTTGTGTTGTACTTGTGGGCCTTGGTCGTTTACATCAAATCAATCGTTGACACAGCTGTCCTTGTTCGTGTCCCGGCCACATCGAATACCAAAGCGAGATGGCAGACCAGTGGCTCGCCGCTGAACAATTGTGAGTTAACTGACCTGTTCACCTGTTGAATGTATACCAATTGTATGCTGAATCTTTCCTAGTCTCGAATATCTTGAAGGGCTAGATTGCTCTGATGAAGACAACAATTGCATTTTTCCTGCGCAATACAATCTGTTCACCATTCTCCGGCGTCTTGAGGAGTCGAGGGGCAACGTCAGAAGGCCGGCGCAAATCAGGGACGACTTGATCATGGAAAAACGTTGGGCGATGACCATTATGCACGCACTCTGCCTTGCTAGATACCTCTTGAGCATTAATTACAAATTTTGAATCCTGCACCTTACCACTTTGTGACCTGACGAGTAACGTCACAATACCAATTCCTCCTTCTCCATGATCGTTGATATCATGCAGACCGACTTACCTTTGCGCATTGCGGCTCTCGTCCCACCCCCGCCTGACTTCATTCTGTGCTTTGTGCAACTTCACCTGGCGGATAACTTTCGTGGTCACCCCGAGTTCTCGACGAAAAGAAACAAGACGTACTGGGTGTTGTTCGCGGCAGGCCGGAAAGCAGAAGGAGTCTACAGCAGGAAGTAGGCAGTCATGCTGCATTTTTGGGACGTGCTCGCTGACACGCTCCGCAGGGCCGACTGTACCTTGGCATTACCTGCCGACCTCGCAGCCCACGACGTTGTGGCGGGTTTCGAGGAATGGCGGGACGTTTCGCCTGTGTGGGCAAAACACTGCTTCCACGACCATGAAAAATGTGCCGCCCATCCCAACGCATGCTCCGCCAGCATCTGTCCAGCGCATATCGCTGAGAGCGCCGAAGTCAAGGTGGAGCACTCAGATGTTATCAAGGTGCGGCGCCTAGCGCTAACTCTTTCGTCGCCCGCGGCAGTCAAACGAGAGGTGAAAGTGGAGGGCAGAGGGACCACCCCAGCCTTCGAAGCTCCACCCCGCGTCTCACCAGTCGCAGCCGCACCTGCCCCGGCAATACGAGAGGCTGGGCGTCGCCAGCATCGCCAGCGATGGGTCCCGCCTCCGCCGCCATCGTACACCCCCGTACTCGAGACGGACTCCGACGATGATCACATGCATCTGGGGACGGTGCCATTATACGCCTCGGACTCCGAAGATGAGGTCCCAGCGCGTGGGGCAGTCGAGACATCCCGCCGCAGCACCACGCAGCCGGTGGAAAACACTCGGCGGGCCACGACAGAGCTGGCAGGGCCCGCTGCGTCAAAAATATGTTGTGTCCACAATCCCCCGCCCTCCGCCGTAATCTCCTCTCCGCCGTCGACAGCTTCCCCATCCACAAACACGGAATCTTCTCTTTCGGCGTCAACAGCCACCGGTAGTGCGAGGGCAGGGATAGAGCCTGTGAGGGAAAAGATGGCAGAAGGGTCGAGCTCAGGAACGGCGTCGTTGGGCGACATTTACTATGTGGGCGCTGGGGGGTCGATTCACCATTTGAGTGCGGCCGTGTTTGCAGATGTGAGCGAGGGCCCTGTGCAGGTGGTGCTGGGCTGGCATACAGCAACACGCCTCGGGGAGAAGCTGGTGAGGAGGCGGGCGCGGGCAGAAGCAGAGTCACGGGAGGCAATGGATGTAGACGTTTAAATAAATATACTGTCTTGCGATTAGGGCCCTGCTTTTTTTCGAATATGTCCCTTCCTACAATCTAAATTTGTGTGCCTGAGACATTGTTTGGCAGAAGCACCAGACAGGATGTGTTGCCAAACAGCCTACGATCTGTCTTGACGTCCACTTCGCTCCCAGAATCTGGCAAACAATCAACCTCGAGGCCAAAATGCGCTGGAAAAAAAAAAAAAACATGATCAACCTGTCCAATTGCCTACCCCAAAAGCATGGGAAATTACGACAGAAATACCGTTGTCGTGTTTTCTCTGTGGCGAAATGTGGAGGGAGGAGCGCCACCACAGGAAGGAAAGACAGGGGATAACAAAAAGGGAAACCACGCCGTGGCAGATGCGAGAGAGGTTGAGCGGCAAGCCTCTGGTGGATTTGTTGCAACAGAAATTGAGGAAGAGGAGGATGGACAGGAGGCGGGTGGGCCTGCTGCGGGAGTTGGCATTCTTACGCGCTGAGGATGAGAGGCTTTTAACGTCAGAGTCGGAGGGTGGGGATTCGACACGGAATACAGACGCGTTGGAGGAGGAAGTGGAATTGCGGGAGGTTTTCGGAGGGGACTGGTATTTTTTTGTAGCATGAAGTGTCGAATTGTCTGGAACATGCAGATAAAAAATTAAATAATATGTTTCCTACAATATTTTGCATGGTACAGACTCTGACTGATTTGTGAGTACACTCTGCACGTGAAGAGCAGGCAGCAGAGACGAACGGTGTATTTGTTTATTTGGTTTCGGCCCCTCGAAATCAGAAACTCGACTCCACCACATCTCGAAATCATGGCTCCTGTAGCATCCACCGCCGAAAAAAAGGTTCGAACACGCGTCCGTAAAACCGGGAAGAAGCCGGGCAAGGAATCCTGGATTCATGGAACGAAGCTCAAATTTTCTGGGTCGCGCTCGCCAGCCTTCAAGTCTGCGAAAGCACTTGGCGTCAAACACGTCACCAAGTTCTATACAGATGTCACGAACCTCTATCTCCAAAAATACCCTGCAAATATGGAGGACGACGAGGATTTGGAGGAGGATGAGCCCGACCCCGTCGATCCCAATGCACCACTACCCCTGACAACGACAAAGGAAGAGGCAGAAGAGCAGTCACAGTTGTTTGATTTTGTACGGGGCGTGAGTCAGACGTTTTCGAGGTCTAGTGTTGCGCTGATTCGAACGCGTTGAGCCAGAGAATTGGTCAGTGGTACCGTCGCGAGCACGGTGGTGGCGTCAAGCAGACAGATGTCAACATGATCCGCGAGCTTATGGACGCGGGGTTGGAAGCGGGTCTGCCGAAGCCGCCGAAACTGCAGCCCTGGCAGTTTTATTCCAAGCTGCATTACGATGATCGTGTGGTGGAACGCTTCAACGAAGTTTGGAAAGTAGAGGTGCAGCGCGCGATCGACTTGGAGCAGAAGGCGCCGGCGGCCGTGAAAGTTTGAGGAGAAGTCACAAGAGAGGTGTAGGAGGGAGAATCGCCGGAGTTCAAGGCCGAGTTGGTGGCGACCTTGGAGAGACAATATGCACAGGCGCTGGCCGCATGGGATTTGGGCTGTATGGAGGGTCCTTCTAGGTCGAAGGAAGAGTTGGGTGCGTAAGTGGAAGAATTTGGGCCAAAGGTTAGAGGCTGATTGAATTGTGCAGGGCATTGAATAACGCGGGCTTTTATCTGCAGCCTATTGCCGACGCGATCAAGGACAAGCTGGGTTTACATTGCACCATCATGATAGCTGGCCCAATTGCGGACCGTGGAGGTGCAATTGGAGCGCGCAGGTAAGATGAAATCCCTTGAAAAAGTTCTTTCGTGGACTGAGTATAAATACAGTGTGAATTCCGGAACGACTGGGGGCCTAAACCCCAAGAACTGGCATCAGGACGATCCAGCAGGGTACCGCGAGGTGGAGAAGGCCATGATAGGTTTCGCTACAAAATGCTACTGTGAGTTTGTTTGTTTCATGACTGGGAATGGCCGATGACTTACATTATGATGACAGCAGAAGAGGAGTGCCGTGAACGTGCATTGGGGGTGCCGAAGGAGGGGGCGGAACGCGTGGAAGAGGCAGGTATCGTGTTGTCAGGTGTCGCGCCCCCTGCGCCTTTGCTCTCGGAGGGGGACGGGGCGACGGGCGCTACAGTGACACAGAGCGGCAAGGGCGCCAGTGGTACAAAGAGTGGTAGGAGCGGTGAGGGCACCACTGGTGCTGTGAGCTCTGAAGGGACGCAGTCAGCGGGACAGGTGACGGCCTCCCCGGCGCGTGCAGCAGCTGTGCCCCGTGAGGAACCGCTTCCCGTGGTGGAGCACGAGGCGTGGATGCGAAAGGACATGCGGAGCTGGCCAGCGGAGTTGCGCAACGTGCACACAGCGTTTCGGATGGGGGAGAGGTGGGGGCCAGAGTGGGCCAATTGCGTGAACAGGTATCTCAATTTCGAGAAGGCCAGTGGATACTCTGAGATGGGACCACGAATCGGAGGGGATGACAGGCCTTCGGAGGTGAAGGCGTGGGTGACGAAGGGAAGGAAGTGGTTTGAGCCGGCCGTGCTGGATAGAGCGAGCGTGGGGAAGTTGGGCAAGGACGGCAGCTTTGCAGACCGGTGGTGGGCGTGGTCGGTCGATCCAGCTGCAGGAGAGGAAGTGGACAGGTGGAGGATTGACGTGCCCCAAAGGCATGAAGTGGGGCAGGATGCTCACGCTCTGCGGGCCTAACGGCTACATGCAGGTGCTGCTTGCATTGATGTGGTGGGGAAAGGCAGTGGGTGGCGGGGCAGACGAGGAAGATGAGTTGGATTGGTCGAGTGCTGTCGGCGACGTGGACTTTGCCCTGGGACAAATGTTGGTGTCAGGAGCGGTGAAGTAAGTGTATTGTTACCTAAAGTTGGTGGACCCACACTGATGGAAAGTACGACAGGATGCGCGAAGCGCCGAAGAAGCGCGCAAGAGGTGGGAAGAAAAAGGTTGCGGAGGATGCGGATGACGAGGAACAAGAGGAGCCAGAGGAGAATGAGGAGCCTCCGGCCGCGCAAAGCCCGCAGAGCCTGACCGTAGACAGATGTGCGCTTCCGCGCCTGGCCCAAGGTACGTCTTGAGAAACTTTTTGCTGTCAATCGCCGATGTTTGAAGTGTCAGCAGATTGCGCCCGAAGCCGAAGCCACTGCACAAGGGAAATGGGAAGAGCAGGGCGTAGTTTTTTCTATTGTAGCGTACACGACTGTTTTCGGGAGAAATGTGGACTTATTGCAAACGAGTGTGGACGGTCACGTGAGCGTGGACTTGTGCAGTGCGAGATCTTGTTCTGTGAGCGTTTCAAACACGCAAGTCGGCATTGGCCATTGTAGAGTTCAGAAACAAACTAAGGGATGGTGGATGATGAGGGGCACCGATTTTGTTGTGAATGGAAGCTAACGAAGGTAAGCTAAGGTTAATTCTACGTAGTAATATAGCACTGGGTGAGAGAGTCACTGGGGAGTGGAGTGGTGGTAGTTCAATGCCGAGCCTGGCCGAAAATAAATAAATAAGGCTTTAGAGGGATTTGGTTCAAAGGTAAATTGACCTTTTTGATTGTGTGGGAGCTGGCGGCGGGATCGTCAGCGTCGCGTGCACGCTTGGTGGGATGGAGCGGCGGCGGACGTGGCGGCATCGATGCTTCCAGTTGAGGTCGAGGATGTTGTCGACGAGGTCGTGTCGGTGGCCTGATTGCATTTGGTGGGTGGGGGGAGCGTGCAGATTCATCGCAGCCCACGCTGCTGCAACGTCATGGTGGTCCTGCGGGCTGCGCCGCGCGACGTGCGCGCGGTATTCATCACCGGCAACTCTGAAGGCAAGTTGAAGGTCTGCTCGCGTGAGAGAACGAGGAGCAGGAGGCCCTCAATCTGTGGTAGGGAGGCTGGCAGATGAGAGCAGGAGGGCGGGCGCAGGGGGGAGGCATGCCGACAGTGTGGTTTGGGCTGTAGAGGATGTTGAGCTACCCGTCGGGCTAGTAGCTGGACGTACGGTGCAAGGGAGCGCAGGGCGGGTATCAGAGGAGGAGAGGAAGAGGGAGGCTGATGGTGTGTGATACAAACAAGGGTAAGCATTGAGATTTTTGTCGGATGAGCGGAGGAACGGCCCGACAAGTTGGCCGGGTCCAGGCGTGGTCATAGGCTTGAGAAGGAAATATGTGCAAGCAATCGGAACGGCTTTCCGAGGCGTGGGAATGTAGAGAAGGCGTGGGTAATGGCCGGGTCCAGGCCTATTTTTTATCTCGGATCAACATAGGTGATGGAATCAAAAATCAGTGGAGAAATTCCCCTATTGGGTGTTGAAAACTAGCATTATTAAATGAATATAATGAAAAAATCACCTTAAATATACCTATGGACAAGTAGCCAGATGTCCCCGGGGAATGCATTATTGACCACAAGAGGTGTCAGGATCAGTTATCGGACCCACTATCAACGACACGTGACCTGAGTTGATCGGAGTCCAGACAAGAGGAAGGAAGGCTAGTGAGGGAGGATGCAAGTGCAAAGAAATGTGTATAATAGCCTAATTGACATATTCATACCTCCACAGGAGCTGGAGAATTTTTCTTTCGTCTCAGTTGCATTGATGGAGGGAATCCCGGATTTGTCTCCCGATTTGGCAGGTTAGGTTTTACTTCAATATGAGGTCGGAAAAAATCTCCCAGTGGCGGAAAGTGCCTTTGGCCCATTAAAAGAGCCTCGAGATGTTTTTGGTCCAGCTCAGCCATCCCTGCAGCGCTGCAAGGGCATGATGTTTGGTTGGAACAAACAATAAATATTTGGCCCCCCTTGCCGTCACGTGTCGTTGATAGTGGGTCCGATAACTGATCCTGACACCTCTTGATTGACCATTTGGCTGGCTGTCTTGCGCTGTGAATAATGCATTATCATTTACAGCCATATCTGTCCATAATGCATTATTGGTACAGTTATTACATCTTTCCAAGAGCTATCTTGGGGTCAGATATTTTGCAGAATACGCAGTGACTGTTCATTGTGCATGATGGCATGCATCTCTCCTCAGCGCCACCATTTTCCGTAGCCAGGACAGGGTTAATCCTTTTCTTACAGCGGGGTCATGCTATCAGTAGAAAGTTATTATGTGATCACTTTCCCTCTCGCGCTCTGCGGCGCGCGAAGGCAGAGAATCCATCAATTTCAACGACAGAACACTTTAGAATGTTTCTATCCATGTTTTCGTCTCCTCAGAAATTGAACATATGCCGTTGAAGATGCTCTGGAAGCGAGACAATTCTTCTCGGGTACTTCCAATGCATTTCTTTGAAACATGGCAGAAAATTCCCTGAGAAATCAGACACAATCTGGGAGAGTAGTGAATGTCTAGCAACAGTTTGAAAGGCAAAATCCCTTGGAGGCTGAGAAGAACTGCATCTCGACTTGATGTATTGAGAATTCAAACTCCGATATCACGTAATAACATTCTACTGCTAACACAGCCCCCTCAGGCTTGTAAGCAACAGGCTTCAACAAGCGAGGCACGAGCTCGAAGTGTTGAAGTGTCTGTCTAAGAGAGACTAGGACAGGGTCATCTGAGACATCTTCTGCCGCATCTGAAACGCAGCTTCCAGCCCTTCCAACTCCGGTGTATCCAGCTTCCGTATTTTCTGGCTTCCTTACTACAATTATGTTTGGCACGGCGGCCTTGACACCTGACCTTACCGGCCGCATTTGCCGCATTTCCGTGTGCTCGTGTACCGCTGACGGCCTGCCAGTGACGCCCTGACGGACACCTCGCCCGGCGGAAAGCGGGAACGCCTGATTTCCCTGACCGCTCTGGGCCTGACTTCTTCACTCCAGGTCTTTATTTCTGACATTCCGACATTCTGGCACTTCATCTGGGCACTTCGGCACTTCTGCCAGCACTACCCGGGCCGACTAACCGACTCCACGGACTTCCCGGACTTCTCAACTTCTCGCTCCTTCCAAGTACCAACGGTTCCAACGACAACGACAACGACAACCAGGCGCCCGATTCCACGCATTCATTCTTCGTGTTTTGCCGTGAACGCGCAGCAAACCCGGGTTTTTGAACCTGACCGGACGGGTTTGCAGGTGGGAGTTTTGGCCTAGGTTTTCATAATCTGTACCTGATGTTTTCTTTTCTCAGGTTTTTCAGGCGACCGCAAGTTCAGGTTTTTAGGCCTTTTATGCTGCCATTCCAGCGACTTATTGGTTCGCTTCGTCAGTTTTCCAATCATTCTTCGTCGACGTTCAACCATGCCCCTATCAGTTGCGTCTCCTCAAATCCGCAAAGGTGCCACCCTGTTCAAAGCCCTGTAGTAAGCGAAATCATGTACTACCAATTCCACGCTTTATTTATACTGCTGAAGGCGACTACTTGTCTACTGTGAAATGAACATACCGCATACCTTGCAAAAAATCCTTAAATCAAATATTCTTCCTTCAGAGGAAGACCGCCGAACATTGGATTCGTTCCTCCTTCACGAACGGATGACTGCGGCTGTTTTAAGGGCACAAATCGGCGCTTTTGACTGGACCTCGGTCATTAAGCTGATGGACGGATACCTCCTCTCCACTGACTTTATAGAGGCGTGTGCTGCGTTGGCATCGCCCGCTCGTACCCTACCGTCCGAGGTGGTGGCAGAAATATTCCTCGCGTCTGTTGAAACCGATGGCAATGCAATCATCAGCGCCAAGAAACCTCCGCTGCTTCTGTGCCACATATGTCGGGCATGGAGGAACGTCGCGTTGTCTACTCATCGTTTATGGACATCACTTCACATCGTCGCGCCTTCGTGCGGCTCAAGACTCGCAGAAATAAATGAAGTAGTCGACTCCTGGCTGTCCAGATCAGGTGTTCTTCCACTTTCGGTTTCCATCGTCCGTTCGCAGCCAACCCCGTACAACGACATTTCCGCTCTACTGGAAACACTTATCCGCCATCGCTCTCAGTGGAAGCGGATGCGGTTTGCGCTCGGCGATCATCTTTCCTTCAAGCCTTTGACAGTCCTATCCCCTGAGGATGTACCCCTCTTGGAAACTGTCATTATCGACGGCTTCGGAAACCATGACGAACCCCCCGCGATCGAAATGCGCCACCTACGTTTCCTTGAAACACCGAGCCTTCGAGAAGTCGGTGTAAAGCAGCCAATCGATGTCCTCCCGCTTCCTTTTCCCTGGAAAAATCTTCGTCACTTGATCTTTGGGCACCACAGTGCCCTGACGTCCTGGGGAATTTCATCAGAGGAGGGACTACAGCTGCTCCGGCTCTGTCCTGCTTTGGAGAGTCTAACCATCCCATTTGGCCCCGCTCCAGTCAAATTCCCGACAGCATCATTACCATTGGCGCCATTGGAAATGGAATGCATCCGCTGTCTCTGTGTCGTTGACGTGTGGAACCTGGCAGGGATTTTCCTTCAAAATATAAGTACTCCCAACCTTTCTATCTTTGACTACACAAGTAACCCCCGCGGGTCCCTTTTGAGGCTCCCCATCTTGCCCATATTATCATCGGCTCACCAGCTCCAATGTCTACGGCTGGACGTCGCGAAAGCGACTTCAGAGCTGCTCGTAGACTGCCTCCGGCTTGTGCCTACCCTTCGAGAGTTATGCATTTCCAAAGAACCATCTGCTTCACGAGCGCGTGATTCAGAGGCGGATGGGGCGTTTTTAATTCGCTTCAACGCCAGCGGCGACATTTTGTGCCCTCAACTTCGAAGCCTAAAACTGCTCCGATTCAGTGCTCTATCCGATACCACCCTCCTAGAATTCATGCGGGGTCGTCTAGGATCACATTTAGGCCAAGTTCGCCTATCAAGTCTCCATGTGCGGTTTTTTCGTCACGAAGAGTTTGAAATTGCTCCTTTACTTCATCTCCCCCCGACTTTCATCTTGAGTTGTATTACGAGACGAGGCGCGAGATCAGATATTTACCTTGGGAGGACAACTACCCACATAGGCTAGATTGGGAGATATTTTCAAAATGGGAGTGAAGACTCCTAATGTAAACAGACTGCTCTGGTGTGTTTACCCAAATTAAAAGAGTATCCATGGGATCGCTGGTACGCGCACATATGCCGTAGATATACATCGAAATTTCAGTCGAACAGTCGAGATCTCGAATACGCTATTAAGTTAGTCGAATTAATCATACATGATACTTCAACTTCAGTTGGAGTTCCGACTCAGAGGCGGGAAGACGTGGATCAATAGTACGGCTGCATGGAATCATATTCGATATGTAGTACAAGCAGAAAAGCAGACAAAATCCGAATTCACGAACGAAGCTTTCAGATATTATGCATGGTCCATACTGCGCGCGCGACACGAGACCGTTCTTGCTCGCGAACCGCACCGAATACTGGGAGCAATTTGTTCACTTCCCTCCAAAGCTTCGCCCTTCCGTTGTTGGGCCCACCATCACTCTCGTCGTCGCTATCGCTTTCTTCCTCGTACAGGGAGCTGGAAACACTCTGGAGAGATGGGAAAATATCGGAAAGAAATGCAGCTACCTGTGCTGGTTTCGATATCGGAGAAGCCCCGACATTGATGTATACCAGCTGGTTTTGTTTAGTTGGTGGTGCACCGGCGGCTAACGCCGGTGGAACTGTCACCGCTGTCAATGAAATCCACAGAGACCCTAAATACGGGCAATGTTCCGCAAAAGCACGAAGCCCACACAACGTCACGTCTGACGGGTAGTCCGTCGTTGCAATGTCGGCTTTCAATGTAAGAGAGCGTATCTGTGGCCATGCACAGGCCATTTCGGTGACTATGCTGTCGTTGAGGGAGAAGCCGAAGGGGGCGGGAACGCGCAGATGCAGGAGATTTGAGAAGCAGAGAAGATGACGGAGAGTAGACGGTGGTATAAGATGATCCACCATATTGGCGGTCTGATCCCTGCACGAATCGGAAGCTGTGATGTCGATGGAACCGAGTCCCCCGTGTGCGCAATTTGTGGCTAAGGAGGCAAAAAGACGCGACATTTCCCATGCGGTTGCGGGAGTCGTTATCTGGATGTCGATCTTTACCAAGGTGCATCCGGACATCAATGATATATATGACTCCGCCACCGCGATTGAGGTGCCTCGGAACGCTAAATACCGAAGCGCCGGAAAGCAAGAGTTCGAGGTAACGGGGATGTAAGTATGTTCGTGACCTCCGCGAGGCTGCGCCAAACCAACAAAGAGAGATCTGAGGGCCGAGAGTTGGCCCAAATACTGGAAGGCCTGGTGATCGATGATATCCAGGTCGAGTTCCTCGATGTGCTTTAGGCCATGGGCGAAGGAGGAAAAGCTTCGTAGACGAAGATGATTGGTACTGGGGAGTGACGTGCGTAACGAAACGATCCTCAGTCTCGGGCAGCGGTAAAGGACGGCTGGTAAACATGATAGGTTGGATACAGAGTCGCCAAGATTGAGGGCGATGTCGCGAATCTGAGGGCCAAGGAAAAATCGTATGGTACCGAAATGACTAGGTTGAGGTAAAGACCAACGAATGGTCTCCAGTTTGGGAAAGAGATTATGTGGTGTAGGAAAGATATTCAATGCGTTAAACAAGTGCGAGTGATTGTTGTTCTCCGGCTGTGCTAATATCAAATGCTTGATACGGGCGGCATACATTGACGGCCGCTCCCAGTCTGAGGGGATTATTGGCCGAAGGAGGTGCTGTCAGAACGGTCAGAACAATAGTCGGTCCGGATTCAAAGTGATGATGGCCAGTCCAACTCACAAAATTATCTTCACTCTCGAAGTTTTCCCACAAATCCGAGGGCATGGAATTAAAGAGATTCCTGAGCGTATACTGGTGCCTCCACGTAAGGTCGAGGGCGGGGCTAAGGAAGAATTTGCAAGTCCTCGCAAACGCCCAAAGATTCGGGAAAGGAGAGAATTCGGGCGCACCCGCGGCATCGTCAATCCGGAAAATATGGCCACAGATCATCTCAACGAGTTCAAGGGTGCATAAGACGCGATGAAGTCTAGGATGGACTCGGAGTGGCTCCGACCTAAATGGGCGTGATGGAGATAAACGATGAAAACGCCTAGTTAAAACGCTGAACACTCACATCTGAGAGATTGCCACGGAGCTCTTGATGGAGCTAGTGCAGTGGTTGCGTGGCTGGGGCGGATAAGGCCGGCAGGGCCGGAAACCGGGAAACCGGGAGAAATGGAGGTGAGCTGTCCTGGAAACCCTGGAAAATGGCAGCTCACCTAAAATGGGATCATGTGCATACGCCGGAACTACGACTCGTAGTACGACGTGGGAAATCCGATGGCGTGGGTACGGGGAGGCGGAGAGCCGTAGTACGGTACTTCAACGAGCCGCGCGGGGCCGCGCGGGGTGGCACGCGCGCAAAACTCTTTCATAATTAAAGCCTCTCTTGCGCCTCTCCCGAAAATTTGAGCTGGAAAATTTGAGACCATCAATTGAGCGTCAAAGATCAACAGCATGATCAGAGGAGGTGGGTAACAGCCATAACAGTCACGTCGATATCAGCTGGTCGATATCCATCAAAACAAGAAGTCACGGGTTCGTCAGGTGATTTCTTCCCAAAGCGGACGGTTCGGAATCATTCAGATCTGAGATTCAGCGGGTGTTGGCGCGACCGGCCCCGAGTACCCGCGAACCCGCTTTATGTGGCGAAACTCAGAATCTGCTCTGTGTGCGAAGCTCGGAATTGGCTCTGTGTGGCTAAAGGCTCTGCCACATTGAAGAGGGCAGGTTCAAAGAAGCTGCCTGCCGTTCCTGTAGCTGGGCTTCCACTGGACCAATTGCGGCATTGCGGCCACTGTGGTCACTGGTTACTGTGATTACTGTAGGCCGGCAGGCAGCTGCACCTGCCTGTGCAGACTAAGCGGAGACCGCGGAGACCCGGAAACGCGGAGACGGAACTTAGCCGCGACCGTCAACCCCGAATCCCGAGGTCCTTCTATCATTCCAGCAGGTCATTCCCTCAGTTGAACCTGACAAACTACCCTTAGCCTCACGCACTTGCGCACTTGACAATGATGTCCACTAATGTTAGAGTTGAAACTAACTGCTTTCAAATTACAAGGCGAGTGATTTTGAACTGATTGCACTTTCAACTTCAAGCTTATCGCAATTTCAAAGGCTGCCAGCAAAAGAATATTATCTGTATGATCTTGGTATGCAAGACATTTCTCCTCTCCTTGCCGTTGCACATAGTGCATGTAGCATTCCAACCGGAGCAGCCCATTGCCAACAAGCGACAAGAAATTCTTCATCGTCTGCAAACGTCGGTTGCACCGGAGATATTCCATCCCCGTGGTATATACGATGGCAAGAGCCTTTTATATCTTTCGCACAGACTTAATGTGCCTGGTGCAAATTGCAAGGTACCTTCGACCCTTAGTTTGTACACACATCGATTATCGCATTATCACAGTTTACGGTTGCTTTGGGTGACGGCCCCAACGCTCCCTCGGCACCCCGCAGAGAAATTGAGGTCTTGGTAGCCCCGACAAGCAGTGAGATAATCAGGCCGGCGTGCGTATTTGGACCATCTTCACGTCATTATTCGCCCAGACTTTGGCCTGGCAGCGACAGGCTCAACGAGCTAATCAAGAACGGAGAAGAAGCTCATGGGGAGGCGGCAACTGCCATAAACCTACTTCAATTGCTGATTCGGCAATCGTTGAGCCAGTGCGTACACAGTTCCTTCCGCAGTCGCAACCTCTGAGTGTTTCTTACAGGAGCGGTGCTACCACGAAAGGTCGTGCATATTTCCTCGCTGCAGGTAAGAAGGATCTTCCAGGCACGGGCATTGAATTGTGGCGTGGATTTTTTCAGTATGATCCTTTACATTGTGTGTGCTTCGTATTGCCTCTGAATCGGATTTTTGTCAAAGGTCCGTCCGTCCAACAATTGGGCGCATGCTGGTTACTATCGACGCGTCGATAGCCGCCATGTAAGTATTGTTTCTTTTGTTCAAGTCGCAGTTTATCTCTGATTTCTTCTTCTAGGTATGAAAGCGGGCAATTAATGGATGTTGCCTTGCACGTCCTAAAAAGCAAAAATACTCGAGACCTTTCTCTAACCAGTGACCGACATCCCAACTTCTCCAAACTGCAGACACACTTCAGGAATCGTCAGATCAAAACCAAAACAAGCGGCGATCGAACCAAGACGATACATGGTCTTGTTAAGGGTCCAATCGGCAGTCTTCGTTTCGAGAAGAACGGCGCGTCCATCACAATTGCGGTTGTTATCAAGTCGATTCCATCTTTCTGATATGTATTGATGTACTTCAGGAGTACTACCACCGGGCCCATAATATCCACCTTGCGCACCCCGAAACTTTTGGGGTTCGTTTATCTGGACGAAACGCACAAAACGCCGTCATCGTTCCCGCGGAGATTTGTATAATTATACCTGGTCAGCTCTACAAGAGACATATCCCCGCATCGGCCACCAGTCAGGTTGCAGACTTTGCTACCATTCCCCCTAACATTCGTAAGCAGGTCATCACAGATGGCCATCAGCATGGGATTCAATCGCCAGTAAGTAACGTTTGTATTACCTACTTGGTTTCTGACAGAGAACCTAAGATTCACGGATATAATAATTCCGAATTCGTCGTTGATGCCGGTGAGAATTGCACATTGAAAACGGACAACATTCATCTAAGGTGTCGCAGGCATGAGTGTCGATTCACGGCCACTCACGCTTAGCGCCAAACTCCTGGCCCATCCTCACATGAACTTTAAAGACTTGGATGTGGTGCGCCAATTTCTTTGTCTATGCGACATCGTCCCGTAATTTGACTACAGAAACCCAACAATGGTGCATGGAACGTGGCCAACACGAGGTTCAAGGTCGCGCGACGGATGAAATCATGGGCTGTTGTGAATTTCGATGCATTTGGCAGGATCAACCAAGACCTGGCAAAAAGGACTATATTACAGTTCATCAAATGCTGTCAAGCGCTGGGTAGATGCTGCTTCCTTTTTTGACACGAATGCTTATACACCCACCAGGCATGAGTGAGTGCGCTCTGAACATCGTTTTCACCTTGTACCCTGTTTGCAGGTGTTGCGGACCCAGTTGCAGTTCTCCAAGGTCACGGAAATTCCCCAGAAAAGGTCAAGACTTGCTTTTTTCCTTGCATATATTCATTCAACTGCGCCATCAGACGCTTGATAATATTCTTACTCAATACGCGAGACTCGACTTGATTCTAGTCCTCCTTCCATCAAGAGCAGAAGAGCTGAGAAACCGTGTGAAGTTCTGGGGTGATATTAAGGTACGCACGTATTCGTCTCGAACCATGACTTCTAATCATTGAATAGCATGGCATTCACACTTCGTGCCTCCGCGAAGACAAGCTACAAAAAGCTTCCAACCTATATTTCAATAATGTAATCCACCCACTCTTGTCTGCGGACATACAAATAATTGATACAACCTTATAGGTCGCGATCAAGGTAAACGCCCGTCTAGGAGGTCACTATGCGTTGCCCAGATACCCGAGCCAACGACCCACTGTGATCCAGGAGCTGCAACAGGCTCCATTCATGATAATGGGGGCCGACGTCTCTCACCCAGGTCCCGGGGTTTTAAGGCCCTCTATTTCAAGCCTTGTCTGGTCGCATGACCTCGAGGCTGCTAGCTATGTTGCCTTCTCAGATGTGCAAGCACCACGACAGGAAATGATCGCTGGGTTACAAGAAATGGTGAAACGTGCAATTCAGCAATTTGGAAAGAAAAATCTTCCCCCCCAACGTATAATATTCTATCGTGATGGTGTTAGTGAGGGGGAATTCGAAACAGTCAAGGCGGCCGAAATAACTGCAATTCGAAGTGAGCAGCATCCTACATACACTTCATATGAGATATTAACTCATTTTGCAGATGCTTGTGCAGAGCTGTGGGAAGAAACTGGCTTGAAACTGCCTCTCCCGAAATTAACTGTAATCATCGTGGTCAAGAGGCATCACGTCGTATTTTTCCCAAATGACAACGAGTACATGTGCCTCCGTTTTCAGGTTAGGACGTATGCTGATGCTTCTGCTGCAGGGTGAATGATGGCAAGACCGGAAATTGTCGCTCTGGATTGGTTGTAGATGCGCTACGCAGTCCTTTCGCTACGGATTTCTATTTGCAGGCTCATTCGGCGGTAAAAGGCAGTAAGACAACCCTTCAGCTCAATCGTTCTCGTCCAACGCCATCACAGCTTCCAGGTCGGGGCACTACTCGGTTCTTCTGGATCAGAATTTCAATAATGATATCTCCAAGTTCGCTATCCTTCATGATTTGGTTCAATTCTTTACTTTTTTTTCTTGTAGAATGCAACGACTTTCTTTTGAGCTATGCCACGTGTAAGTCGTTCTTCCCATCGCCACTATTCAATTTACTCATTCCCTTTCAGCTACGCCAAGGCTACTCGTTCGATCTCTATTCCAGCACCAGTTTATTGTAGGCTTTCAGATGTTCATCGTTGTATGTATTTCAATCTACTTTCACAGATGCCGATGTGCGTCACCTTTGCCTCTCATCATTGGGACATGATTTTAACCGGATTTCAGATTGTTTGCGCGCGGGGTAAATTCCACGTTGATCCAACTCGCCTCGATTTCGATGTGTCCACCACGGCCAGTGCAGCTGAGGAGTTCGACCTCGAATATTGGAAGCAGGCGTATGAGCCTGCTAACGGGGCCTTCAGTTACGACAAATCAATGTATTTCCTTTGAAGAGGCTGTCACTCGGAGTTCGATTACTACATACGTAGGAAAGTGTACGAAAGGCTGTGTATGGTGTCAATTTCGAGCGAGACAAGGAGGGTGTGAAATCCAACCACCTGATGCTTATATCATGAACAAGAATAGAAAATGGTGGCGTTGACTTGCGTCGTTGCATTTGGAGGTGTCCAGGTGTTCAAACTTCATTGCTGATATCCGGAGATGCCGTGCTGATTTGTTTCAGTGGATGCCTCTCAGTAGCTCAGTAGCCAGAGGTTGTGAAACAGAAACAAGTGTCCAATACTGCCCAGTTGGGTGCCGCCAGAATGGACGTCAGTCGGTTTCGAATCAACTGTTCCCGATGAGTAGAAAAAAAATGAACGAAAGAAGGGGTCAAGATAAAGAGGACCGAGGTACGAGAAACAGAGTAGGAGCATTACACTTCCAGGCAGAAAAAACGAGTCGAAGATATACATCCCATTCCGGGCGAAAACCCGGAATCTATCTGAGCAAGCTAGGCCGCAGGCGGCGTCTCCCTGCTGCCCGTGGATGAGCGAGGGAAGAGACGGCGTAGCGCCGGACGAAATATCTGAGATAAGTGCTACGCTGCGTACCGAGCGCAAACGTGAGGACGGACGACGGGCGTTGGTGTGTGTGGGGGGTGTGGCCGTCCCGGCCGACTGGGCTTCGGAGCACCGTGCGCTACGGCGGGGAAGACCGGGTCGGGAGCAAACGGGACGCAGGCACGGCCAAACCCGTACGCAATCGAGAGCGTAATCATGAGAACGTAAGAAGCGCCGAAGGCGCTAATCGTTGTGTCCAAGTTGTGTCGGCGAGATCGGAAGGATTAGAAGGATTACCTGGAAGGATTCACTAAGCAGACCCACAGTTGATATGTTGGACCTAGTTTGTAAGAGTATCTTTTCTTCTTTTCTTTTACGCGGAGATCCTGACGGGAATGACAATAAATATGAATTCAAGCTTAAACATCCTCATCTTGTATGGACTACTATGCTCCATGATACCTACAGGCCACCCTATACTTTTATACCCGAGTCAGCCGACCGCTCACAACGTGAACCAGAACCGCAGACTGGATGCTCTAAACAAGTCACGAAATACCCAAGACGATATACTTCGATAGTTCATATTAATTTGTGTAGTTACCTACACCGGCATCTTAGCTACGTAGTATTGCACAGCTCAGCTTATTGTAGTATAACTTCCGCCGTTAACCGATTTTCTCTCTCTCTCTCTATTCTCATCTTGTCCACATCCGCTCCGAAGGAGCCCGGCATTCAATAGAAACGTACATTTTGTGACTATTGTTATCTAGCCCCGATTAGAGTCTTGCTGCTAAGTACTCTATCTTGAAGATGCGCCCCATAACGTCGGGAACGAGACTAGCAAGTCGACTGTGCTCGAGAGTCCATGTGAAGTTGATGCCTTGATGTGAAGGTATCGTGAAAGTGATTGCCGCCGGATGATCGGATCCGCCGGATCCACCAAATGGATCCTCATTCTCTATCTACCTGGACGAATCAACGAATGCATCGAGGCCAGCGACGCGAACGCAAGTTGAAAGATTAACCTGTTCATCCTTCTAACCTTCACTTCCAGTGCCATACTGGTCTGCCAGGCGCCATCTGGAAACTCCCACAGGACCTCAGACCCACGCGACATCGAAATCCAGTACATGGCGTGCTGGGAAGCTAAAAATTGCAAACGCGGCTCTCGTTTTACTACTCAATATTGGTGTGGACCCCCCCGGAGTTTCTAAACCTAATCCTAGCTCCGTCCTAGAGGCATGGGTCGACCCTCGCCGCTTCCCATCGATACAAAAGGCCATGGAGAGTATTGGAAAGAATCTGGTCGAACAGTTCCACGGTCTCAGCTCCGATCCTTTGCTCTACAAGCAAATTCAAGATCCAACGTATGATAATCTTCGGCAGTCTTGCTTGTCCTTGCGCCAGCATGCAAAGGAAGATGCGGTGCTCTTTCATTATAACGGGCATGGAGCCCCAAAGCCCACTGCTCGCGGGGAGTTGTGGTGTTTCAACCGGAATTACACCCAATATTTAGCTGTGTCTTTACGAGACGTAGAGGCGTGGGTGGGCGCCCCGGCGATTTACATATGGGACTGCTCTGGGGCTGGACAGCTCCTCAACTGCCTGTTTGCTGAACAAGCTGAATATCCGGTGTGTGGAACCCACTGGCCCCCCATTCACCTAGCTGCTTGTACCGCCAACGAAAAACTACCGACATCCCCTGAACTCCCTGCCGATCTCTTTACGTCGTGTCTCACATCCCCCATGAGCATTGCCCTCCGATACTTCATGTTGCATAACCAGCTCCCTGAGGGTATCACCGCCGACATGGTCCTCAGGAGGCTTCCTGGCACGCTCGACAATCGCCGATCCCCGTTGGGGGAGTTAAATTACATTTTCGTGACCATCACCTTGACTATCGCCTGGACATCCTTTTCGCCCGATGTTTTCGCCCGATTATATCGAGCCAATCCTCTAATTTCCGCCCTTTTCCGGAACTTTCTCCTTGCGGAGCGGGTTATGAAAGACTATGACTGCACGCCGCATACCTATCCTCCGCTTCCCACAACCAAAACCCATGCCTTGTGGGCAACGTGGGACCTCGCAGTAGACGAGTGCCTGCGCCAACTCCCTGAGTTGCTGAAGACCTCTGGAGGTAAAGCACTCGCTGACAATGCCCTTGTTCTGCTCACATCGCATACCAGGACAGACGGAGCAGAACCACCTTTCTAAATGGGTTAGCTACATCCCAAGCCGATATTTCGGCGACCAGCTGACTGCGTTCGGGGTATGGATATCACGAAACGGCGTCCCCCTTCGGTGCAACGCCTCGGAGACCATGAGCACAACGAGTCACCGTTGGGAAACACATCTGGTGTCTCAAAAGCTCCCACGTCAGCTCCCCGCTACGCTCCACACTCTGCTATGCAATTGGCATCACCGATTGCCCGCACTGATCCTTCTTTCGCAATTCGTCGATCTCGGTTCGTGGGCAGTGCATATCGCCTTGGAAGTCGGAATCCTCCCGTATATTGTGAAACTCCTCCAATGCCCGAACCCTGATCTTCGTCCACCGCTCATTTTTATTTGGGCTCGAATACTGGCCGTTGACCCCTCAATCCAAGTAAACTTGATTGCCACAAAGGAGGGCTATGACTCGGGGTGCACATATTTTGCGAAAGTCCTCGGCCGGCAAGACGACTCAGCTCTCCCGAATCCCTCAGAGCTCAAAGCAATGTGCTCGTTTATACTTTCGATAGTGTCGCGGGGCTATCATCCCGGCCAGGAGGAGTGCATTCGTACAGGGGTCATGGACTTATGCTTCAATAATTTAGTTGACCTCGACCCCCTACTCAGACAGTGGAGCGCACTGTGTATTTCGCAAATATGGGATGGGAACGAAACGCACAAGGCCAGAGGCTTGGATTCGGGAATTCATGATAAGCTCGTAGACTTGCTTCAAGATGTTTCAGTGGAGGTTCGCTGTGCAGCATTACATGCCCTTGGCACGTTCATCGGCGTCGGCGGGTTTTCGAACTCAAACGGAAGAACTGGGGAGGGTTCAGGGACAATGTCCCAGTCGCAACTGGACACAAACTTGACTCACATGAAGATGGAGGTAACCTTGGTCACCAGTGCGGCGGCTACCGCAAAACAGGATGCTAGCCCCATGTATCGAAGGGAACTGGTCGTCCTCCTCAGCTTTCTTGTAAAGGAGTATCAAGGCTTCTTTGTCGTTTGTGCGTGGCTGTATGGGGCAGAGGACCGCCATCAAAGTGGCAAGACGCAAGAATGTAGTAGCCGCTCTTATCGGTCTGCCTCCATCGACATGCCTCCGACTTTGACCGCCCAAGCGATTAACGGCTGGCTGGATCGGTTCAAAGGCCAGGAACGAACAGATCAGAGTTTCTTTCTGTCCTCATTTTTCACCCTGTTCGTTTTCATTTTAGAGCTTTCTGCGGATCCTTGCCACGAAGTCGCCAGCGCTGCACAAAGGCTGTTTTACTACATCATGGCGCGTCTCCTCGAATCGCCCTTTGCCCAGTTAGGCTCGTCATCCTTTCATTTTCCTCGACAAGCCCCAGGATCACAGTATTCGTTTGCCCATTCTCCCGGTTTAGGGTCCTTCGGGCCCTGCCGCACAGACACGACGGATGAAAATATCCAAGTTCAGGATGGCAGCTGGACATCGGTCGCTACCGGCGCCCTCAAATGGGTCCATAAGGCTTTTACTGCTTTCTTTTCTAGTACAAGATTCAGAGAGACGGGTGGCAATCATCACGCCCGTTCAAATGTTGTTTCACTGGAGTCTGAACCTGATATCCATTATTGCCCTCGGTCGCCAAACGAGAATCTATCAGTGCCGCGGAGTGCATTACACGATTCGATGACGCTTGTTGCCCTTCAGCCTGACAGGGCAAACCAGCCGAACTATCCCAACTTACCGCCATCTTCGCCAACCCGTCCACCAGGGGAGTTGATGACATGGAGTGTCGTTGAGAGACTGGTAGAAGAAGATATGGGCCGTCTGACGTTTCGCCGTTCAAGTTTGAGCAACCCGGATCCACGTCGAAAGAGTGCTTCCTCTATGAATCTCGATGATGACTATACGATTCACTCCAGCGAAACGGGGGATGTGCCCGACGACTTGCCGGTCAAAAGCTCATTGTTTGATTGGTGCTGTGAGTACTTCACTGAACCGCAAATGAGGGTACGCAGCGTCCTATCCTTTGTATAATAATCTGAGTTTTTTTCTGTTTTGGGCATGTTCAGGAAGCAGAAACACACGAACCGGAGTGTTTCCAGTCTAACTATCAGCTCCAGCCGCAGCGCCGGAATGAACAAGTTGTTGTTGAACCGCAAATACTACGCGAGTTTGAGGATATTCCTGTGGCAACGGTACAAATTCCGGGCCCCCTTTTGGCCATGACATTTCACGCATTCGATGCAAATTTATTCATGGTGGATGAATCCAATGCCATCAGGTTTGTGTAAGTTCCATCGGGATGTCTCCAATTAACAATTTTGAAACTTGAAGTGTATGGGACTGGTCGAGGCAGCAACTACTGAGCTCTTTCCACAACGGCAATCCGTTGGGCACAAGCGTGACGTCGCTGCAAGTTATCAATCAAAACGTTGGTGGAATTATATTGACTGGGTCGTGTGAGTCTCGATATTTTCCGTACTTGAAATACAGTCGTAATTTTTCCATGTCGTTGGCAGCGGATGGGGCTCTTCGGTTCTTTCGCAATTACGATTCGACCAGTGCTGAACGAGGAGTCCAGATGATCAGCGCATTCCGTGCGTTGGACCAAGTTCAACTTGTAAAACAGAGCCGCGACGCAGGGATCGTGATGGAGTGGGAGCAGTCCACCGGTACACTCATTGTAGGAGGAGAGTCCCGAATTATCAGAGTATGGGACGCCTATACGGAGACTTCGTCCATGGTATGTCCGGTGCTTTGGTGTTTGTGGGCTAGGCTCACTCCGACCTCCAGGATTTGAACACAAACTCCGAAAATCCTGTGACTTCCATCGTCTCCCACGACTCAATCGCACATTCCCAGATTTTTGCAGCCAGTTTCGGCAACGGAGAAGTCAAAGTGTACGATCGACGTCTCGGTGAAAGCAATTCTGTGATTAGACAATATACCGAACACAAGTCTTGGGTTCAAAATATATGTTGCGAACCAACGAGTGATTTTCAGTTCCTCTCGGCAAGGTGCGCCAAAAGTCGCCCTTCCACTGTTTCCCCCTCATGTTGATTTTTGCGACACTCGCCAGTTTGGGTGGGAGGGTTAAGCTGTGGGATCTCAGATGTTCTGCTTCCCCTACGACCTGGGATGTAGATCTTCGTCACGGGCTTTCTTTTTTTGACTGCCATCCGACAACGCGGATTTTTGCTGCGTATGTTATGTACATATCGGCTCTTCCTCTCTGATGTCTGATTTTCATAGAACCTCCGCTATCACTCCAAACAACTGGAAGTCTCACTGCATCTCAGTTCATAGCTTGAAGCAGGATGTGCCAATGTCAAGTTTCAATCTATCGACTGGATTGAAGAAGCAGCCGTCGTCCTATTTTGTGTCTCCCTTCGTCCCGCGACTGAATTCTGTCACATTTCATCCTACGGAAATGTTATACGGAGTCAGTGAACCGGATGGCACTGGTACATTTTTCTTCCACCGTCTAATCACCAGTCGGTTAATCACTCAATCGTACAGTGAAGGTGCTGAGCTTCAAATTTAAGGCGTAATTACTATGAAACAACTCGCATTGCCACATTTTTCTTCTGGCACGATTTCAATCCTACTTTTTAACTACCATTGCGTTAATTACGAGTTCCAAAACATCCTTTTTAGATCTCTTGGTCTTCCGTATGAGCCACGAAATTGAAAGTCAGGTTGAATTCTCGTTCGGCCTGCCGGACCGGAGACAGGCTTGCGCCGAAGCTACTACTCACGCACCGCCATCCGCACCGACTGAGTTCACGATCGGTTCCCCTGTGCCGCACCCAGCGCGCTTTCTGCCATCCTATACGCCGCCGCTTTCCGCCGTTCCACACGCAGGAACGCTGCTGCCTTAGCCGTGCGTTGTACGTGCGCGGCTCACGGATTCCCGAGATGCACCCGGGACTCTTTGCTGTGCGACGAATCACGATCCGTGTGCATATTGACATGTTTATTAATTTCAATGATATTGAAGGCACTTTTCAGCGGCACGTTTTCAAGAGCAGCGGGTGACAGCACCGGACCAGCGCGCGACGATCTGTGTACATATTACACATTTGTTGAGGGGTTCGCGCGCAATTCGAAAAAGTGTGAGGCGGGGAGGGCATGCGAATGCCGCCGGATGAGCGCCCAATGTCTGTAGACTGTAGCGAGGTTTGTGTCGCTATACTCACCGCAACACGCGCTCCCGGACCCAAACAGTGGGCCTCTATCGCTCAGATGGAGCCCCCGGTTTTCCGTCTGCGTCCCGCTACGGAAGCCGCCAACGGCGTTACCCCCAAGCATCGTTTCGTGTCGTCGTCTTCGCCGGAAGGCGACCAGCGTTATCAACGCCTTGAAGATGGCGCTTGGCTTCAAGCGTTACGAGCTACGAGTCGCCGCCGTTCATTGGGACTTCCGATGCCATCGCCGTCGAGGGTAAGACTCGGGGCGGCGATAGGGTGCACATCCTCCCCGTCGGCGCTATTCCCCGACCTGTGCATAGCCATGGTCAAGGCCACGGCCACCGCACTTTGCCTTCATGTCTCTGGGACCTTGGGAGGGCCGCGCCGTCGCCTTCTTGGTGCGTCGTCTTCTCACTGCTTCTGACACCCTTTAACCTGCCAATAGGCTGCGGTATCCGCGTCCCTCCGTGCCTGTTCTGGGTCATGCTGGTGATATCGTACCGCAGCGGCATACGCAAGGATGCAACGTATACTTGTGACGGCAAGTCGAGTGCGCTGGCAAGCGCCCTTCCGCTCGCCACACCCCCTCGATTCACGTTGCAATCCGCGTGCTGCACAATTGTTAATTCGCTTTTCATGACATATGTGAGGAGACTCGGAGTCGGCGACGAGCAACACAGAAGGTCGTAGTTAATTGATTGGTCGCGCTAACTTAGCCATGGTTTTATCCGGTATTACTATAAGATATCATGCGCTACGTGTGTATCATCTTCCTGCCAACCCGTTGAGACTTGTTTCACTCACATGATCTTGCGCAGATATACGTTCCAAGTCGAGACTTCAAGATCTCGTACCCTTCTTACTTCGGATATTGTTCCATTACTGCCGAGCGCGTCGGCGGCGCGCTTGCGGCGCGCCAATTCTTTATTTGATATGTTGAGGTCCCGCGAGAAGGGTCAATGTCTTTACGCGCATTGGCGGCAAGGTGCAATAACCTCTCCACCCTGTTGATGAGCTTGTTCACAGATCCTTATTCTCGAGACTCCAACCCTCCGCAATCACTGTTGGGCCCGTGCGGTACATAACGTTAGAATTATTTTTATCGGATTTTTTTTTTGCAATCCTGCGAGCGGGAATTCAAGGTGTGTGCTATTCTACCCGGCCCCGATATCCTCATCCTGACCTTAAACAGAGTCTCAATACACAGTGTTGCAGGACGTTGTCGGTGTCGGTAATGCATCTGGGATGTCGACAATTTGTTCATGAGCTCAAAGGCGCATTAGTTCGAATTCGTGCGCCCGGCACCACGAGTCCCACGCCGAGTCGCTGGGTGGAACGTTGGGTGCCTCGGTGCTGTAGCGCGGAACAGTACGGTACATACGCCGGGTGCGAATCACCCACAGCGTGCAGTCTGGTTCGCATTGGGTTCGAGCGACTCGGGCGGGAATTTGCCGCCGTGTTCGACTCCGCCAAGTCACTTTTGGCGCGAAGCCCGCAGCACCAACCCGATTTGGTGTGGTGTTGGCAGGAATTCTGCACGGGTCGCACAGTCACTGAGTCGATTTGCCCGCAGCATCGATTCTCCAGGAGTCGCACCTGGCCATTTGTGCTCATGCCAATCCCGTTCGGTGCGAATTCCGCCGAGCCAGTGAGCCAAAACAGGTTTCGGATTTGCCGCGTGTAATTCGGATTCCGCATGAACAGGAATTTGCGTGACTTGCAGTGGTATGCGGTCAGTTTTGACCGTGCGGTGGGTGGTCTGGAATGCACTGAATAGCAAAGGGTACGTGCAACAAACATCATCTTTTTGAATTCCCAAGGGCAGAGTGTAGGCATCCTCCAGATTTTGGCGTGAATAAATTGGGACATGGGATGTGTTATTTCCTTAGCTCGGCTGCGTGCTTACACCCGTAATGTGACGCGTCCCGCTGGTACAGGTGAAGCAGAACTTTGGAAGCGGGATGGAGTATGCTGCGGTTAGTCATCGTTTCCGGTCCCCTTTCAACCACACTCTAACATGTTTTGTTTTAGGAAAACCTGCGGGCGGCTATCACGTTCTTGCAATTGCCGCCTGCTATCGCGTTGTGCACCATATGTAGTCGCACGGTGGTGGCAGGATGTATTACATTTGATACCGGGGCACCGCCAAAACTGAGGTATGTCCCCACATTGCTTTCGATTTTCACAACATCGACCATGTGCCTTCCAGGGACAAACGGCCGGAGGCCAGCAATTCATGATTACCCTAAAAATTCCACCGTCCATGCCGACCAGATCCGCCAAACCTGTCGCAACAGTAGTGCGCTTGCAGCGACATGCATCCCCACGACGGTGAGTTCTTCTGGCGCGCTTATGCACATGGCACGGTATGCGCATTTGCAATGATTGTGCTGTCCAGTGGCCTTCCCTCGCCACCATCCTCGATCCATGTCGCACAGTGCACACTAAACCGCAGGCGCGTTTTCCATGTGTTGTGCATGTGTGTGGCTCCGAGCACGTCCATCTAGCACATATATTCATACTGGTAAAGTTTCGGATGCGCCCGCAATGATCGCCTTCGGGAGAAAAGGGCTGGTACGGTTTGGCAATGCATTTTTGAAAGCAGTGCGTGAGGTCGCCGGATGCGAACCAGGCGCAAATGATCCGTGTAATGGTTGACACATCAGTGTGTGCATAGGCAGAGGAGGTAATCATTACACACGCATTCCGAAATCTAATCCTGGGCATTAACTCTTAACTGACCTTTACTTGATTAGATATCGCTCGCTTTACACCTCAAAACCAAGACTATCGGGACTATCCTCAATTCGAAACTGGATGTAGGGTATCTTAGGGTATCTTACATTGAAACTAACCACGGTAACGATAGTATTTACTGATCTTAATTTCGGTTTTATATCATCTCCATCAAGCTGGTGCCTGGACGCATATGAGACGATCAATACGATAGGACCGGACTCTAGTCTGGCATGTAATAAGAATGTGTTTAAACAATCCAGTACTCCAACCATATTGACTTCGTTTATTATATTACAGCGAAACGCACGCGGTTTCAACTCGAAAACAATTCTATAAAAATGCTACGTGACGAGGCTAGTTCTGATCTCGAGGAATTTTCAACGTTCCTGACTTGTTGATTTAAGTTATGATTCTCCATTGAAGCCACGCGTGCTACAACGGTGCCATGCAGCGGCTATGCAGAGAATGGAACCTCGTCTGAATACGAAACAGCACCTTCCCAAATTTTGGACCCATAGTACAGCATGGGAGACATGTCTCAAATCCTTGTCCCAAATTATTGCAGACGCAGAGCGATATAAGGAACGTAAATCCCTGCCCTTGAAGTTCATCCCGGTCTCAGACTCTCAGCCTCGTGCGTTACAAAGTCGCTGGATATGGGCCAGGCCATCTGCTGCACAGTTAGATGCCGATATTCGGCGAAGTGGGACCAGCCAGGCTGCTTGAATCAATCCCAACGAACAGTGACCAAAAACCGATTAAATGGGGTCAAGACTTTCGCGACTTTCGATCAAACATATATATATATATAGGTCAAACCAGCATGTCGAAGGGTTGACCCGTATTCCTACTACGAAGCGTCTGAAGCTTTGGGTTGAGGGTAACGGTTAAGCCTCCGGTCGAGGTTCTGAGGTTAGGTCGACAATGATCTCAGCGGCTCTTCGCGAAAGATAACGTACTACATCCTCTGAGCGAAAGGTACTAAGGTGAAGATCGAAAGACAACCTCTAGCTCAGCCGATCACATTTGAAATGTGATCCGTCCATAACCTCAGCTGGTCAACCTTATGCAATCAGCCTAATGCGCAATCACACGATGAATCGTCGATGATCCACTCTTGAGCATACTTATTCAAGTGTACCGGAGCATGCCGAGCTCCTCATTCTTCTGAAGGGGACAGTCGGAGTCTGACGGACAATATCACCTCGGAGCGTTTGCGGTGTGTCTGTAGCACATTGAAGTTGTTCGAATTCCATTTTGGCAACCGCTGTAGGCAATAATACTAGTGATATATGTAAAATTTCAAACCGGCCGCTAGTACTCGTGTATTGGGTAGCAACCCATGAACTCCCCGGTAACGGAGTACGCCGCCGACGGTCGGGCCCAGGATGTGGTGTATGAGCCGTGCCACACCTTCATGACCATCGTTTGAGTCGTGCAGGAGTCGCGGCAGCCGACACACGTACCAAGTCATTTGAGTCGCCCTGACAAGTGTACATGGAAGGGGTATGATTCAGATGACCCGTCCGCGAATAGACGGGGGCAGTGGCAGCTCGTTTGAGCTACACAGATACGTGAGTGCATTGTCACATGGTAGGAGCTACAACACACATGATTCCCATCCCCATAACTGCGGGGGGTTCCAGCAGGCTCAATAGGTAACTTGTTCCAATAGATGAGAGAGGAAGAGCTGCCGTCACCCCCATTGTTGCAACATGTTGATGACATACCTGGAGTAAGCTTGAACAAAGTAAGACCGCAAGAAAGAAGCTCCTAAAATGAGCACCTCATGCATCATGTCCCTTGAAGATACATCCGTGGCAGACTTGAATGGAGTGGTTGGTTTCTGGAGCGTAGGGAGTGCGTACTTCTGAGATCAAGTGAGTTGCGAGTCATATATTCTGGAAAACGGGTCGGCCGTACCTGATTCAAGTTGAACGCCTGAATGGGTAATATCTCCCCCGACCTATTCACAGTGCGAGGCGGGGTAGCCGTCGGGAGGGGTGGAGAAAATTGGATGCATTTGAGAGAGTTCTGAAAAAGGTGAGGTCCAATAGTAAACGGCGAAATATTTGTGCAACCTTCGACGCGGAGGCTTTGCGTTCTCGACTCAGGACGGATTCAATGCGAGGAGACTTCACATCCGTTTGGGTGGTGATGGAGGGTAACTCAAACTCAAACTCATAAGAAATTTCGGCGAACGAGGCACTTGGCTCATCGGGGTAGAAGACAGTGTGCGAGATCGACCATTGAGTGCGTTCTAGATGGAAGTCAGATACCGCATAACAGGCAGGATCGAACTTACTGCCATCCTGCCGACGGGGTATCTCTGCGATCGCGGGCCACAGATCCGCCGCCACGGAGCTCAGATACCGCCAATACCCATTCTGAATCCCATTGGGAACAAGGGAAGTTGGCGACGTCCAGTACGGTTTCTTATCCTTGCAGACTCGCAATGTCGAATGCGCCGCCAGAGCGATCGGAGAGAGAAGAATGACGGTGGGGTCCATTCCACCCAGGACTTGAGTTTGAGGCTGGAACTCGGCAAGGGTGCGCAGTTGAATACTTTGTGGAGAGGGTACCAAAGCAATCTCCGGAGGCAATGAGGGATAGCGGGCGCTCGGCAACACGATTGTGGAGGGAACTCGAATCAGTTTTCCGTCCAACCCATTGTCACCGTCTGACGCAGCGATCAAAGGACGTGGCGTGGTTAATGGCTTGATTTCGGCTTCAGAGATAGGGCAACGCCGTAAGATTCGGATAACTGGGAAACATAAGAAAGACAAAGAAGAAGAAAAAAGAAGAAAAAAACATACCACGCTCGTCTCTGGTGGTGCCTCCTAGCTGCTGGAGGCGGCTGCTCACTTGTTTGGGGGTACGGACTTGGTTTGTTGTCTCAAAAATGAATTTGGAAAGGAACGAGTTGCGGTTAATGAACTCTTTGCGTTTCTGGGCTCGTTCTTTCGTCCCGTAGAGCAAAGAGTGATGGAATAACCCTGAAAAAAAGAATCAACCGGAACGTCGAAGAAATAAAACTGTATGCACCTTGCAGTAGAGCGGCTTCTCTGCAGGTAAATTAGAGGTGCATAGAATCATAGCTGACCAGAACACATCACACAGTTGCAGCGTCCACACGGCCTCGGAGCAGCCTCTGATATTTTTGAATGAGGTGCGTCTGGTAATTCGAAGCTGATCTTGAAACTCCAACTGCTCCTGATTTTTTTGTGGTTGAGAACGGACGTGGTACAGCAGAGAACGGGATATCGAAATACCTCCTGCGTGAAGTTTTTCCCTAGGTCGGCTATTGTTGAGACGGAGACACTGTAAGGTCCTCGCTGGCCCCCTCGTTGAGCTTGGGGGTCCTTGCCAGTGGGGTAGTCAAGGGCAAACATGGAAAACTATGCGAATGGAAGGAGATTGGCGAAACCCAGGTGGAAAAACCTGAGGCTGCCGCCGTTTTCGACAGTCACTCGGCTTTCAAGGCTTTATCCGGGGTCCCAAGCCCCCCAAGCCCCCCAAGCCCCATAAAAATAGAATAGTAGAACCCATCGGCGGGTCAAGGCCGCCAGGGGGTTTTGGCAGGACTAAGTATTAGCCTGGCTTCCGCCACTCACACCACTTACCGGGCATACATTATTTTTTTGACCGTCGCCCATGGCGTATCCGAGGAGTCTGAACCCTTTAAACCTTGCCAACTTTTCACCGTTGGAAGACCATCAAATTGGTGACCAAATGTGACCACTGCTTCACTCTATTTTGACGCTCCTGTGCGACGCTCCTGACTTTTCGAGCACATATCAGAGGTAGTTTCAGGAGTGCCTGAGACACTTTGACCTTGTAAGATGCGAAGATACGATTGATACATCGATGCAGGCGACCAGGTTCGGAGTCGAGCGGACACGGCGAACACAGCGAACACAGCGAACACCGACTGCTGCCTATCGGAGAAAATGATGTCCCTTCTGGTTATATAAGCAAGCGTTGATTGGCTGGTGATTCAACACCGATTGGGTCGAGTGGCCGTGCTTGCTCCTCTTCTTTTCAACATTCGGGTTCTGTTTCCCTGCTTGTTCACCACGAGGAAGCGCCGACTCCGTCGGCGCAGACCTTGCTTGAATGCACCTGTTCCCTATGTATTGTTTCCTTACACTTGTCATTTATTTTGATCCCAGGTTCCGAGTGAAAGCTGAACAAAATGCGATGATACCTATTCGAGGATCAGTCCCGAAACCTGACTTTGTTCGATACCATTGAGAAGACAGTCGTTATCAAGGACGTATATAAATTTGAGGATGGTGAATCCCTCTTCAAGAGACTCCATGAATTTAAACTGCGCTTCCTAGACATAGATGCTAATTATGAACTCCAGCCTATGTAACGAAACGAAGCTGCACAGTTCGATCTGAGCACAAATCTGTGCACGTATCTTTATTGTCTCATCTCTTCTTTGAAGCAGGCTCTCGTCGACCTCAATTATCCGGCACACGATCCCTCGAGCCCCAACTTCGCCCATGGGAATGCGTAGCGGGGAAACGCTGTTCCGAAATTACATTGCAGTAGTTCGAGTTGTACTTGAAAAGGTGATCTCAGGCTGTCGCAGTGATACTGGATTTTTTCATTCAGTTCGATAGTCATGCGTCCGAGCAGCGCAGAGGCTTGTCGAGCGTGTTGTGAGGTGTGATGCACCGCAAGCCGCTGCCGAGCTTTACGCCAGTACTGTAAAAGAGATTCTGTCAGTGGACTGGTGCACAACGCTCACCCGTCATCGCTCAGGGTCCGTCTACGTCGAACATCATATCCCGCCCGCCGAGCTTCTTGGACGTCCGCGCGTGCATGGGCACACTGGGCTCGAAGACCTGCAGGAAGCCCTGCATGATAACGCTGTTGAGGAGTTCCGTCGTCCCTGGCGAGGTCGAACACAGACGCGCGCGACGAGCAGAAGAGGTCCTCCACGGCGGTGCAGGAGATTGGGCAGAAGTCTGCTAGTTAGTGTCGACTGTGCGCTGCACCAGATGTAAGGAGATTAGCCAAAGTTCAGAGGCAAAGGGAAAGGGAGACGGACATCTTGTGCGCAACCTCGGCACCCTTTCGCATCTTCTCGTACTGCGCATGGATGTGCGATGGGCGGATGCGGATGAGCACAATTGGGCGCCGCATGCTGGTTCTCAGGCGCGGGCAGGAGAGGCGCTAACGAGATCGTACAGAGAGGGGGCGAGCAGCGAGCAATGGTGGAAGGATGAAAGAGACGGCTGACGATGGATCAGCACAGCCGCCATCAAACTACCATATCGAGTTTCGGGTCTGAGGCGGAACAAAGGCGGAATGTCAAGCCTCCCTTTTGCCTCTTTTGCCTCCCTTCACAATTATTCGACTCATCTAAGCGATTCAGCGCTCAATAACACGTCTCCGCCAATCGCCGCCAAAAGCGCCTGTGGACAGCGGAGACCTGCGGTATCGCCACGCACACCGAACTTTGTGGCTCGGAACGATTCCGATCATCCCACCACTCGTGAATTGTATGTTATCAGGCATTAGGTGAGTTTGAGTGCACGCAATCTGATATATGGGGTGAATTTACTGACGCACCTTTGGCAGGTGTCGAATGCGACCGATTCGGCGCGACTGCAGGTCCGATTCGGCGTGTCTGCAGTCGAAATGCGACTCGCATAGGCCTCGCACAATTGGACGCGAACGGCATAGCACAGGTATTATTTCGTTATCAATGAATCCGCGGTAGCGCGCCCTTCAAGATCAACGTCCGGATCAATTACAGTCTATGCTTCAAGGTGGTGAATTTCAACTACTACACTTCTACTGACTCCCTTCAATCGGTCTATCTCGTTCGCCTCAATGCTTCAACTCTTCGAGATTCGTTTCGCTTCGGTGCAAGACCTGGTTGAAGTTTGAAGCTTTTGAAGGATGGCCTCAAAGGAAGAGCGGGGTTTCAAGGATATCCAACCCGGCGGATGGTTCAATCTCTGTTGAATCAGTTTTATATAATTATTACCCGACTTTGCACTCTCCCCATTAGGTCGAAGTTACAGTTACACTGTATCTACATGTGGAAAGGAAAGAGGATGGCATTCAAGGTAAGTAGTACTTTTTACCATTGTGATACACTATATATGTTTGTAGCGCCGGAATTACCCACTCGAAGCCACGAAAGTATGCTTGCATATATTCATTTTCAGGTATCTACACGCTTCCATTCCTGTCCTTATTTTACTATGCAGGATTCGTGCCAACGTTGAAGACATGATGATGTAAGTCTCGATTACTGCTTAAATTTCGTATATGATCCCGATCATAGTCGCATTGAACGTTTCACTGAGGATACGGCGTTTGACTCATCTTCACTTCGCTCTCGGATGGTTCAGCTCTAAGTCGGAACGTCGTTTGTTTGTCCTTGAACCGATGGTGGGATGCTGAGACTACACTGGTATGAGCCCATTGGCACTATCCTCTCTCGCGGCTCGCCTGGATTCATCTTGACCGATCACCATCGGCGTTAGGTTTTAACATTTAAGTAAGTCACTACCACATCATGTGAGCTTTCAAACATCTGTTGCGAACTTGACTGGGACGATGGCTCCTTTAAACATCGTGCCGGTTCCTGACTTTCATTTCTTTCCATTAGGTCGAAACCAATTATGTCGTTTGGCCTTGATATCCTTTCCTTGAGTCCTGGACAGTTTTCCACTGTGCGTTATGTCAGATTCAAATGTCATCATGCTAAAAGAAAGTCCTTCTCATATCAGATCTCAACTACCGCCCAAGCCTCCCGCATATCTCGACACGACATAATCACTGACATGGGTGTTGGCGACGCTCAGTACCGCCCCGGAATCCAAATTCGATATCTGAAAGTCCCGCGAATGACTTTGATTAATTATTGTACCTTTGACTTCCAGCTACAGTACTGGATAATCAAAACTTACCCGCAGAACCATAAAAACGACGTAAATTCAATTTCACTTCAACGGCGCGTAGAGGTATTCTATTAATATTGAACTCTAACTTACACTCTTGATGCAGTTCCAGTGCTCGGATTTGTCGCGTGCGACGCGTTTTATATACCCCCCAGCTTATCCATTCGTCTATCGTCTCAATTCTGACTCAACCCTGTTATTGAAGCCGGGCCAAAATAACCACACTCATCAGTTTCCTTAAAATTCAAATACGACGCGGTCCAGGGATCTTGGGGAAGCTCAGTGACTTGGTCTTCTTGCTTCTTTGACGCGCGCTAACTGCAGTGACTTTGCAGAATTGGCGTAGATAGTACATTTGCAACACTAGTGCAGCTTTACTGACATCTGTTTTTTTTGACTCCGGTATGTCCCGTACTTCCATTTTGACTTTGCTGTCAACTTACCTGCTAGGTCAATGCATTCTTCATTTCTTGGTGTGTTCCCCATTCCCCTCCTCACTTCATGTCCCTCCGTTCTATATTTTCCAACATCCTTTTTTCTTTTCTTTTTCTTTTCTTTTTCTTTTCTATACACCTAAACACGCTAACTTGATTGATCTACTCTTGACGACCTTGGGGACGGGTCGGATGGAACTCGAAACCCTCACGGAGCCACAGTCCAGGTTTTACGATTTCTTCGTCTGATGCGCCAGTGCAGGCACAGACGGGGCGGCGGGCGGCACATTTTCTTCTTTCCCTTGGTAGCCACCAAATATATACATTTCGACTACAGGCGCGTACCCGCTAATAACGCAGATACCAAATTGACCGTGCTGTGTGTATATAGGCGTAGATTCCAAGTACGTAGTAATAAATGCAATCCTCCTTCGATGACTTCAATAACTTAGCATAAAATGTGACTTCTGTGTTGTGACTCTCTGAATGAAGCAGTTTTGGTTTTCACCGCGAGATTCCGCTTCTGTTCGGAAGTGTACGGATGAATGATCATCTCCCTAGGCCTGCGGGAGCGATGGGACGAGAAAAGTAAGTAATGGGGCGAGTGAGTGCGGGAACGAGAGCAGGCCTGATGAATGTAGGATGTGGCTGGAGTAAGATAGACTGTACGGTGATGTCATGGTTAATGTGAGAGCAAAAAGCCTGCAAGGACAATGGGGCCAAAAGCTACCAGATGGCGGGAATAGCGAAAGCAAACATCTTGCTTTTCAGGGAGCGTGTGAGCGATCCCTCGGTAGTTATCGCCAGGTTTGGCGATATCTCGTAGCTATTGTCGTTGCTTATTCTCGCAGTGAGGTCCACGGGCCCCGGTGGCGTCGGTGGCGAAATCGACGAAGCGGGCGATGTAGTGTCGAAGTAGCTGTGCGGTGGCGTGTCCGGAGTCACGAGGGACATCGATTTCTTGCATAGGGAGGGGGGAATGGTGGGCGGCGGGTGGCGGTGGATACACAGCCTTGGTGGACGTCACCTGGCACTGCTGCCAGCCAAAGCCTGGAATGGGGCCCACGGTGAAATTAGGCTCGGGGATGGCCGTGGCAGAGGTAGAAGCAGCGGCTTTGGCGACGCGCTTGGACACCATATGGAGGGAGTACGTCGGATAAGGACCCCTAGAATTAGGTGGGAAATCGCGCTGAACCATGGCTTCGAATTTACCCAAGATTGGGTTGTCAACGGTGAGTTCCCAATCGAGGTAGTTGCACATCTCGCGCTCCATTTGATTAATCTGAGACAAGGTAAACATCCCTTGTGCGACGAGACTCCATGATTTATTCGAGTAGGAGTCGTCGCAGATGATCTTGGAGGCAACCATGAAAGCGGAAATGAACAGGCGATGGCCAGAGGAGCATTTTGCGGTGGGAAAGCGCGCTTTTAGGCGCTGCAGCAAGACAAGCGCCCCATAAGTGACGGTTTGGTGAAGCTTCGTGCGGTGGAGGGCATATGCAATAAAATATGGGAGATTCGCCCGCCAATGGTTGACTTTCGGGGGAAATGGGGGACACGTGAAGAGATGCGTGATGAACCGTGCGCTCAAGAGAGCGATGTATTCGTAGCCATAGAAGCAGTCTATGGTTGTGGGTGATGATTGCGACTGTTGTTAAAAATGAGGAAACTTGAAGACGCTGGAGGAGAAGGAGGAGAGCACAAGACAGACCGGAAGCAACGAGTACGTCGACCGACATGGAGCCTTCAAGGGCACTTTCTTGGGGATGCCGCGACGATGGGAGGGCTGCTGAGCCGCGGAGTCGACGGTGACCATCTTTATTATATACTTTATATAGCGCAATAGGTGGCGAGGAGCGGGTGGTATCTTTGTCTTTAGGTCTGGGTCCTATTAAAGGGGCTTCGTGGGAGGTCCGGGCGTTTGCATACTACCAGTAAGTATCAATGGGGGTGATATAATTGATGGTGCTCGCTTGACTGCCACGAACAGTAGGATCAAATCGCATCAAGGTCGGGTGCAGTGCAGATGTTTATTTGGGGACACCTAGGTCCCGGCTTGACTGGCCCGGACGCCCTTGGGAAATAAAGCAAAATATGAACCGAACTTCATTAGGGTCCGCTGACATGTGTCGCAAAAGTCCGATTTGGGTCATACGCCGGTATAACTGTGTACAAGGCCGTATATCACCCATGGACTTGTCGTGAGAGCTGAATTTCCTGCGACTTTTGGTTGAGTGGTTCAATTTCTGACCCTGTGTAGTATGACGAAGAAAATCCACTAGGGCAGTATGCGATTTCTGCTATAATTGAAACCTGATCTTGGCAACGTTCTGACGTCGTTCCGAGCCAGAGCGAATTTGAAATTTGCGTGAAGAAACGGAGTAAAAGCGGATGGTAGATCCCAGTACGTAGGTAGAATTACGTGACCACTCCCGCCTGCCGAGGGAGCAACTGAGCGTACATGAAATCTTACAAAACAATTTTGAGGTAAGTCGAGCTTGAATATTCGTCACACGTGTTACCGGGGCGCAGATGTGTTGAGCAATCAGTCGTATTCAAAGACCGCCCTGACGGCAGCTGATGGCGGGTCAATAATTATTCGTTCTCTTAGAGTTACTCCGGAGTCCATCAAAATAGAGAAATAAGAAATAAGAAATAGATTTTCGTAGTTACGATCAAAACAAGTGTGTAGCCGGCTGATGTGGCAGCTGTCAAGGACTGCTTGACAACGGCCCTTGGGCAAGAGCTGGTTGCGCCTACCTAAGGTGCCTTGGTATATTCTAACCATATGATTGTTGAATTACATTCTCTACACTGGATGAACATTTCGGATTTTTGACTGAAAAAATTGGTGAAAACTATTTTGAATTTTAGATCAATTTTTCAGTGTAAAACGGGTGAAAAACTTGAAACCTTTTGATGGAAATTTTGATTCTGAGTCAAAAAATGCTGAAAAATCCGAAATATCTTAAAATATCTACGAAAAAGTTTCAAGTTAGCTTCGTCGCGAGAACTGAGAAGAGAGGCGGCGGAACAGAGACTCGAGGAGTTTGGGAACAATGATGCATTGGGTCCTAAAGCTCTCGAGTTGATCTTGTGGATTAGACTCAAGCCAGCGACGAGAGACATATGTATGTAGAGAGTAGATAAAAGTAGTAGAATGAAATAACGTGGAATAGGGACGGAGGGTGGGGTCAAAATTATTGTATGCGACGACAACAAGATCTAAGTGGACTGCGAGCGCAGTGAGACACAGAATGAGTGAGTAGCTGAGGAAGACTTACCTGCGAGCGCAGTGAGACGCGGATAAGTCTCAGCTGCAACTCGCAGGCACTATATACTGTGTAGCACAAAGGAATATGGAATATGAAAGGGATGAGAGGATAATGGGAAAGGGATAAAGGGAAGGAGACACGACTCGGGGTCGTGTCGAGGAATGAGGCGTACACGGCTTGTTTGCTAACAACGGGCAATCCCAACATCACCACACATTGCCCTCCCATTTTTCACTTATTTTTTCAGTCAAAAATTTGAAATGTTCAACCAGTGCTAGTTCAAAATACACGTCCTTGTGAATTTATCTCATGAGAAACGCGAAACTGAAGAAGAGACACATCTACTGTCTTCGTGATATCTATTTTTAGTACCAGAACATTGGCCTCAGCTCAGGCTGCATCAGTGTTCGCTTGTTTCTGCTTTGATCGCAACTCCGGTTATCACGAAAATCTATTTCTTATTTCTTAGGCCCTGTTCGGGATCCCAAAATCCTAATTTTGTTCTGGCTATCTACGGCATCACATCAGGTCACCAGTGATGAGACTGGTGCGAACATCCACTCGGTAATTCGGTAACAATCAATCCGAGTACCCGGCACCCCGCCTCCTCCCGCTCTTTGCGCGTTCATCCCGCCGGCAGTGATGAGGACGTAAATTTCGACATCAAAGCCACTAGGAAGGGCGCACTTTGCACCCTCCAGGGAATGAATATTTTAGATGGATTTCTGTATCTTTTGCCGGATTTTCTCAGCTGTCTCAGGTGAACAAATGAATATAACTTATGAGGAGGCGGGATTGTCCTCGCCGACGAGCATAAGAGTTTGATGCGCGGCGTCAATACCGGGAAGATCTGGAATGTGGTTCCAGACCGCAGAGACTGATGGGTGACTGCCTTATGGAGGTCCAGCTAGTAATTGAAGTGTTTGGTGGGGAGAATTAGTATTTGGGAGTGTAATTTGGGATCCCGAACAGGGCCTTATTTCTAATCGTGACTCCAGAGTAACTCTTAGTAACTCTGTAAGATTTTCAGGGGGTCTATAACGCTCAAAAATCGACTATGATTACTTACAACCATTTACGGTACTTAATAGACTTATAAGTGTTTACCACCACTTATTGAACATTATAAGTGATGTTCCTGGAAGCAGGCAAATATGTTACTCTATATTTCCATCCTTGCCATTTACAGTGCAATTGAGTAACAGAACCGCAGTCGTCATTTCAATATGTAATACGACGTACAATGTACAGGTATGCGACAGGGAAAGATAGCAGTTCAATGGGAGTGGGGAAGTGGAGACTCACCATAGAAGTTGGATAGTACGGGAAGGGAACTTGGTTAGAAGAGGTAAGTAAGTACGGAGGGAAACAAGACGTACCAAACCTAGACGGCACATAACGGGATTGGCGATATTAAAAGGAATGTACATGTAGAGTCGAAAAAAAAAGAGGACGCAGAACATACCCCATGCAACGGTGAAACTCGAGCCTCAAGCTATACAGATCAAAGTAAGAAGGAGCTGTGAGCACGGTGGTACACAACACACGATACTTATAAGAGGTTTCCACTCATTGGGTGGGGCGGTGGGCAGGTAAATCGCTGGCGAGGGATGGCGAGCGATCACGTGCGAAGGACAGGTGGTGGCTTGGGCACTGGCGAGGCTGAGTGGACGAAGGTGGTGGTTGGAGAGAGAAAGAGGCAGAGTCACAGAGTCACAGGCCTGTGGAATATATATGCAAAGATGACGTCATCTTGCTCCACCGCTCCACATTTGGTGAATTTGGTACTCGTCGCCCTCCTGCACGGTCTCCAGCTTCCAGTAATGCCTAAACTACACCGATTTGACCTCACGTCTCCGATTCTGAACTGGAGAGAGAAGCTTGCAAGCACAGAAATTCCGCTGCTATGATTCCACATGATCTCCGACTCGGAGTCCACGCCTTCGAGTCCACTGTCGGGGGAAACCATTCTCGGATCTTGGTCAAACACTCCTCAATCCAGAGGACCTGTGCCGACTGGCTTTACCACAGCACAGCTCATGCATATCGAGAGCGAGATCACACGACTGAGCGCACAGCTTCACATCGTGTTTGAAGGTGTGTGGTAGACATGTATATTGATTCTCTTCCTGACTCCCACAAACTCCCACAGGAGGAACGGTTCGATTGCGTGGCCATCAACATGGACAATGATCTGTTTACATTCAGTCGGATGTTATTTCTGTTCCAGTGCCGCCTTTCTTCTGGTCGTTCCGAGGATATCACGCTCGTGCAATTATTCAAAAAGTCCACATGGTGGCCAAAGACTGTGGGGAAGAATTGCCGAATTTTTGAGGACAGGCGCACCAATTTTACGGCGGTATTTCTTGCGCGGAGCTCACATGGTGAAATGTTTCGGATGCAGAAATGTGAATCATGCATTTTCTTTGAATGATGTAGCCAATTTCGATTGGCTTTTACGGGCTGGTAATTAATAACTGTGAAATGAGTTCAAATATACCTGTGTGAGCATCCTGGACTCCTGTAAGCTCAGTGAAAAGCAGTTCATACGTAGTAAAGTTATAAGTACTTATAAGTAGCTACAGCCCGGCTCTAAGTTCTCTATAAGTTCCCTATAAACACCTTTTAAGCCTGTAAGGATTCATAAACCCTTTCAGTCAGTGACTGACAAGCAATTATTTAAATTTTTGGCGAAATTCTACCTGTCTGACAATCACAACTTCGAAAATGATGACCGCCAACGGACTTGAAAAACCTGCCAAGTTGACTTGAAGTTGGCCAGGAGGGCACCAGTTCAATATATCCTCACTCAAGTTGTCTCAAGATACTTCTATATCCTAACAGCACTTTGAATTTATCGCAAAGCTCTATCCAGACAACAGACACACATCCACATCAGCAAGCTCCCTCTCCACCTGCACATAAGCTTCAACCACTCTTGTAGCTGCAAAGTGTCAGATCAATGGGGTGGTCCGGTCGGGCAGTGGTTGAGCCTGACCCAACCCGGCAGGCACGTGGTGCGACCCGACCGACAGCCCAAGTAATAATACAACCAAATAGCACATACATTTCACGTGTTTTAGGAGCATTTTAGGGTGGATAACCTGATTGCAAACAATGTGAAGTACCGGCCAAAGGGGTGCTGGATAGACTGATTCTGATGGTTGAAAATAAGTTACTTCCGTATTTCCATTTTCAACAGTGCAAGCCTTGACAGCTGTTTACAGTGACACAGCCGATGGTAGAATATTACAATAATCTGCAGCCATGGAGGGCATAGGCATCTTTCTGTGAGGCTACTGTGCCTTGAAGCCTTGACCTAGTAGTACTTATACCCTTGGTTTAGAATCTAAACCAAGGAAGTAAGGACTCAGACTTCCTCCTTCACGGCATGAAAACTTGAAGAAAGGATACAACTGTTTTGTGCTTTCACAATGAGTCTCACTCAGTGCTACTCAGCAAGGTAACCTTCTGTTGGCTTATGGAGTTGATGTTTTAGCCACTAATAGTGAGGAAATAGGGGAAAGGTAGATATTATAATGCACGACAATGCTTGGAGAGTACATACCCAGTTCGAAAATGAAGTGCAAGAGCAGCACTCAGCTGATAAATACTACTCAAATGACTTACTAAATTACTTCCACCGTTGTTACGACATCACGTGCTGGCTGGGTCAGGTCAGGTCTGGCCTGACCCGACCCGACCTTCCCATGGATCAGACCCTCACCGCAGCTGAAGTTCGGGGAAACTGCTTGTTGAGAAGCTGTGTGATTCAACCACACAGCTGGAGAACCTTTCAGAATGCTCCGTGCAGACTGTGATTGAACATTATTGATTTTGGTAGAATATTCTAGAACATCATATGTAGTAGTATAAATCCCCCGCAATGAAGTGGCAAAGGGTATCCGTTTGTCAGGCAATGCCCTAGCCTTAGTCAAACTGGAATCTCTCTTGTGTTCTTCGCTCGCTCTAAGCTTAACAGCTTAACTCACTTACACACACCCAAAAAACCAACACAAACAGAGGCTCCTTGTTCCCGACCACCATGTGATCAGGAGAACCCACGTTGCTAGGACAGGGTCGGTTTTTGTGTCGAGCTCTTGAATGATGGCGCTGCCTTTGTCAGATGCAAGCAGGCACGATGCTGCACCTCCCCATCGGGCCGTCGACTTCGAGACATCCTAGACGTCGTTTGAGCCACAGAGATCTAATCTTGGCTCCTCTCCAATGCCCTTTGTCCCCTGCATTTGTTTCTTATCAATGCCAAGCACCGGAAGGTTTAGAAGTCAGAAAGATGGCCCGGGTAAGGGTGTCTCGAGACCTGTACACGATGCTGCAGCCCGTACGCAGGTGATACACACAACACAAAGAACAACAACTTGCCGCGCCGGACGACCTGGGGATAAAGAAACACCCTTTATGAGTGGAAGCCTGTGATACCCGAGGTGAGTTACCGCCAGGAAGCCCACATTGAACTCCTATCGATTCCATCACAGATCTGACCGCGGCGACATCTTTATACACAAGGGCCACACCTCTTGCAAATCTAAACTCCCCCCTGAGAGCCCACTCGCAGATTCTGTGAATATGTCTGGCAACAACCCACAACTGGGCAAGAGTGGCAGAGTCTAGGTACCTATCCTTCTGGGACTTTCAATGAGTCGGTTACAAAGATTGAGGAATTATTTCCGGAAATCAAGTCGTTCACTATGGGATCTTTGGAGAGGTTGAATAAAATCTGTGCCGATTTTACGCCAATGCAGAAAACTGAACAGGGATTGATAAAACGGTTCAGCCTTTCATTCAAGAATGAGGCTGATAAGTTGAGTAAACCCCCGGTTCTAATGACCAACAATTCCTTGGTGGACAAATATGTTGCATGTGTAAGGGCAACCTCAAGGCCCGAGTATACTCAAGAGTCCTGACGAGGGGGATCCGAAGATAAATATCACAGAGTAGCTACAGATACAAATGGACAGACCTGACGAGGGGGATCCGAAGAGAAGAAAGACTAAGGATCACCCGCGTCAGATCCCGGTATATAAGTAACTACGGACGGGGGGCATGTGATAGCAACCGGAGTGATCGGCAGAGGTCCCGGGCGGAATCACAGGCCATGTGATATCGGGAGGAGCCGGAACGGGTCGGAACGGGACCGGAGGGTCCGGATGCGGAAGCGGAAGGGCCGGAAATAGGGGTTCCCCTGACATCACCCCCCCCTTGGAATGCGGCGACTCGACGCATAGAATGGATACGGAGGGCCGGGTCCCGGAAGGGGAGCGAGTCGAAAGCGGCGGAGGCGATGGAGCGAGGGGCAGCAGGGTATCTCCGGTAGTAGTCGGCGACGAGTTCCGGGGCGAAAAGGTCGGAATGCTTAACCCATTTATCATGTGAGTTATCATATCCTTTAAATCGACAATAATACCAGAGTCCGCCATAGCGTATCTTGGCTTCCAGGATTTCCTGTACTTCCCACTCCGGCGCGGCGTCCGGAGGGGCCTCTTCGTCGATGACCGGAGGAGGCTCGTCGTAGCCGGGGCGGCCTTCAAAGGGGTCGTCTTCCGCGAGCTGAAGCTTCACGACCGGAAAGACCGGGTGGAGGCCGGAGAGACGGGGGGGGAGCGCAAGCTTATACGCACCTCGGCCGACGACTTGGATGACCTTGAAGGGGCCCAGTCGTCGGTGAGAGAGCTTGACCGAAGGGCGGGTCGTTTGGACGTCCGAGGCATCAACCCAGACACGGTCTCCGACCTTGATGTCCGGAGCCGGAGTGCGCCGACGATCGTAGTACCGCTTGAACTCCTCCTTCGCCTTTACCAGAGCTGCGCGGGCTTCGGAGACTCCGGATGCAATCCGGTCTCGGAACTCGTTTACCGACTCAACCTTCGAACGCAAGCCGTTCGGCTCAAAACCCATCTGGGGGAGCCGTCCGGTGTCCGTCATGAACGGGACCTGTTGCGTAGAAGAGTGAATGTGGTTGTTGTAGGCGAATTCCGCGGCCGGAAGGAGCTCGTCCCAGTCATCCTGCTTGTAATTAGTGAAAAGCGATGAACTGCTCCATCTCCTGGTTTACCCGCTCCGTCTGCCCGTCGGTCTGTGGGTGGTACGCCGTGGAGGTCGCGGGTTTGATTCCGATGAGACGCCAGAGCTCGGTGGTGAACTCCGCTACGAACTGAGGGCCCCGGTCAGAGATGTACTTCTCCGGAGTTCCGTGGTGGCGCCAGACGTTCCGGTAAAAGAGCCGGGCCGCACCAACAGCGTCGATCTGGGTGTGGCACTCGATGAAGTGGGCTCGCTTACCGAGGACGTCGACTACAACCATGATCGCATTGTAGCCGTGCGCTTCCGGAAGTTCGACGACGAAGTCCACCGACACGGCACTCCAGCGTTCCTCCGGAATCTCCGTCGGGTGCAACTCCCCGACCGGAAGCTTCCGGAGCGCCTTGGTCCGGAGACACAAGTCGCAGGTCGCTACATACCGGCCAACGTGACGGGACAGCTGGGGCCACCAGTAGTTCCGGGAAATGAGCTCCAACGTTTTGAAACGGCCGGCATGCCCAGCAATGCGGGTGTCGTGGTGCTGCTCCAAGATCCGGCGACGAAGGTCCTTGTTCCGGGGAACAACGATCTTGCCACGGAAATAGAGCAGACCGGACTCGACATGCCACTCGGAGGACCAGGAGGACCGGGCGCCACGAACCTTCAAAAGTTCCCGGGCCGCGAGAGCGACGGGGTCCTCGAGGTCAGGTACGCCGGCGAGGGCATCACGGATCTCGCGGAGGATCGGGACTTCCGGTCCGGAGACTATAACACCCTCTAACGCACGGATATGGAACAGCTGTGGAGTCAGGAGCGTCACATCCTGGTTGTCCGAAGCCGCTCCATGGTCAGCGCGTCGGGACAGGGCGTCCGCGCGGCCCATAAGGCGTCCGGGTTTGTGGTGAAGCGAGAAGTCGAACCGGGACACGTACAAAGACCACCGGGCCTGCCTCCGGTTGAGGTTCTGCGCCTTCCGGAAGTACTCCAAGTTCTTGTGGTCCGTCCAGATCTCGACCGGATGCTGAGAGCCCTCGAGGAAGTGCCGCCACTCCTCGAGCGCCCGGATGATCACCAGCATCTCCTTGTCGTGGATCTCGTAGTTGCGCTGGACCGGACTCAAGCTCTTGGAGAAGAAGGCAACCGGATGCCACTTCCCGTCGGAACCCTCCTGAGAGAGGACAGCTCCGGACGCGAAGTCGGAACTGTCCGCCTCAACCCGGTACATCCGGGACTCGTCCGGAAGGATCAGGACCGGCTCGGTGACCACTGCATCCTTCAAGGCTTGGAACGCAGCGGCCTCCTTGTCGGTCCAGACCCACGCCTGGCCCTTCTTGGTGAGGTCGAAGAGAGGGCGGGCGATGTCGGAAAAGTCGCGGATGAACCGCCGGTAGAAGTTCGTGAAGCCGAGGAACTGCTGCACGTCCTTCTTGTTTTCCGGCGCCGGCCAAGCGGAAACTCCGGCGACCTTGACCGGATCCATCTCCACATGATCGTGAGAGGTGATCACGCCGAGGTATTCGATCGAGGACTTCTCGAACTCGCACTTCTCCGGTCGTAAGTAGAGCTTATGCTCCCGGAGACGTCGGAGGACCTCCCGGACGATCTCCCGGTGCTTCCGGAGGTCTGAGTGCGCGATGAGGATGTCGTCGAGGTACACCATGACGTCGCCAGACAAGATGAGATCTTGGAAGATGTCGTTCATCATCGTCTGGAAGGTCGCCGGGGAGTTGGTAAGGCCGAAGTACATCACCAATGGCTCAAAGAGCCCCCGGTTGGTACGGAATGCGACCTTCCACTCGTCACCCTCCCGGATGCGGACGTTGTTAAAGCCCCACCGGACGTCGAGTTTCGTAAAGAACCGGGCTCCTTTCAAACGATTGATGAGATCGTTGATCAGAGGCAGGGGGTACCGGTTCTTTACGGTCATCGCGTTGAGCGCCCGATAGTCCTGGACGAACCGGAGGCCTCCGTCCTTCTTTTTGACGAAGAAGACCGGAGAGGCCATCAGGGATTTCGACAGCCGGATCCGTCCGGTAGACAAGCCCTCTTCGATGAACGCGTCGAGTTCGCGTTGCTCGAGGGGCGAGATCGGGTAGACCATGCAGTTGGCGGGCTTCGAGTCCGGAACGAGTTCGATGGCGTGGTCCCAGGTTCGGCTCTCAGGGAGCGAGTCGAAGGACTCCCGGTTGAAGACGGCCTCAAAATCACGCACCCAGTCCGGAAGTTCCGAACCGGCTGGAGCGGAGTTTTTGGCATACGCCTCGGCCAGTCGTTGCGAAACGGTGCTGGTCGCGCGGATATCCTCCGGAGGCGAGAACTGGGTGTACAGGATCCGGTCACCGTCCTCGAGCGGATCGTCCTCGTCATCGGAATCGTCGGAATCATCCGGAGAGAGTTCCGGCAACTCCTCATCGAAGTCGAAGTCGTCGTCGTCCTCGCCGCTCCGATCATCCACGTCGATAGCGCAGATATCCACGCTTGGCTGGGACCGGATGGACCGGAGGATCTGGGCGACGGCCTTCGCATGTCGGCGTTCGGCCCGGGCTTCGTCCGTGCAGGTGTTGCAACCGGACGGGCATCGGCTCATCTTGACCTCCTGAGTGTCCCAGTTGATCTCCGGGTTGTGCTTCCGGAGCCAGGAGTACCCAAGGATGAGCTTCTGCTTACCTAAGCGCGTGACGGCGAGTTGCACGCGCTCGGTGTGGCCCTTATAGCGTAATACCACGTCCGCGACGGCCCGGATGGAGCCAGCCTCGTTCGGGGTACCGTCGACGTTGAAGACCGGGATTGGCTGCGAGAGCTGCCGGATCGGAAAGGAGGTGGACCGGACGTACTCGGAGTCGATGAACTCGGAGGTGGCTCCGCAGTCGACAAGGCCTTTGAGCGAGAGCTTGGCGGCGTTGTCGGCAGACTCAATCTCCAGAGGGAGGTGGAGGGAGTTGGCGCTCAGAGCGGCGGCAATCATATACCGTTTCGGGAGCTTGCGTTCCCAAGACGGCCTACGAGGCGGCCGGGTTTTCGGAAGGACCGGAGCGGCCGGAGTACCGCTCGGATCAGGGGGTGCGTCTATCGTTTCGGGGGATGCAAGAGATATATTGTCAGACTCGTTACATAGAACAGCAAAACGATTAGGGGACGCAAACGAGGGTGCACCGCTCACTCGTCGCGGAGGGGAAAATCCTCCGGTTCCGAAATGACCGGACGGTCCGCGACAGCCTGCGCGGACGCTACCTTGGCAAGGAGCTCCTCCAGCATCTCGCCTCCCAGCTGCCGGATCACTTCGTCGAGCACGTCAGTCGACCGGATGTCGACCGGAACGGTGCAGTCCTTCGCGAAGTGGTTCGGATCGCCGCAGCGGAAGCAGCCACGGCGAGGGACATTGCGGGTGCGGGTGCGGTCCACGTCCATAGGGACCGGAGGTGGAAGCACCGGCACGGCAGCCCTCGGCTGGGGGGTCGAGACCACGGCGGGGGCGACGGGAATCACCCGGGCGCGACCCGTTGCGGTTGCATGGCGCATCGGAAGGGCGGCTTCCGAAGCGCGGAGCTTGGCCTCGTACTGGCGGTAGGCACGAAGCCTCCAAGCGGGGTAGTCGCGGATGTCCGGAGGGTCGGAAGATCCGGTTATCGCGGTGTTGATCGCCGGATCGAGGCCCGTCCGGTACTTCGTGACCTTGACAAGAGGGTCTTCGAAGCCGGCAAGGTCGACGAGGTCCTCAAAGTCGTCTGTGTACTGGAAGACGTCCCGGGAGCCCATGTGGTACGAGCGTCCCTCGAGCTTGTTCAGCGCATGGTCCTGTTCGTTCTCCTCGACGAACCGGAGCCGGAACTCCCGGAGGAATGCGTCCCAGCTCGTGAGGAGGAACGGGGTCTTGTTGGACTGACGCTCGGCCCAACGCTGTGCGGAACCGGTAGCCATAAAAGACATGGCGTACCGGACGACCTTCTCCTCGGAGGGTTCCCCGTTCTCCGTGAACGCCTCCGGAAGCAACCGGGCGTAGGACCGGACCTGGTGAAGGAAGGCCCGGCCGTTCTTGCGGTCACCGTCGAAGACGATCGGGGGGTTCGGCCGGAGGACCGATTTCGCTCCAGGAGCAACATTTTTAAATAACCCTGGACCCGGGTCGGCAAGGGACGGGGCAGGCGAAGCAGCAGTGGGGTGTTGGTTTTGGACAAGTTTTGCAAGCGACGCGATGCTCGCTTCGATCCGGTCCAACCGGGCGGCTTCCGCGCACGCGTCGGACATGGAGGGATCTAGACGAGGGGAGGAGGGGACAAGATTCGGGTTCGGGGAGACCGGAGCACTTTCGGAGTCGTCCGAGTCTGCTAAACCGTAACCCGCAATCTTGGCCGGTTAATCCCTTAGAGTCTTTCTTCTGCTGTAAGGGCAACCTCAAGGCCCGAGTATACTCAAGAGTCCTGACGAGGGGGATCCGAAGATAAATATCACAGAGTAGCTACAGATACAAATGGACAGACCTGACGAGGGGGATCCGAAGAGAAGAAAGACTAAGGATCACCCGCGTCAGATCCCGGTATATAAGTAACTACGGACGGGGGGCATGTGATAGCAACCGGAGTGATCGGCAGAGGTCCCGGGCGGAATCACAGGCCATGTGATATCGGGAGGAGCCGGAACGGGTCGGAACGGGACCGGAGGGTCCGGATGCGGAAGCGGAAGGGCCGGAAATAGGGGTTCCCCTGACAGCATGTTTCGAAAGCACTTTTGCCTACGAAATCAACATGATGATTATGCAAACTCCTCATTGGAAGTTTGTTGGCGCTCCAGGAGTTGGACCGTTGCCTGCCGTTGCACCCAAACCAGTGCAGCCAGGTACCGTGGTACCAATGGCCTGCCCAGAAGAGACCATTCTATTGTCAGCTTTAATTGATATGGTGGCCAAGCTCACCGAAGTCAATGTAAAGAGTGGAGTTAACCTTGTCACTGAGGTGAATACTAGTAGTATAGCACCCACGTTTGTGAGCCCGTCAATAACGCCAGAATTTCTTGTTCTCAAGAAGGAGGTTTCTGAACAGAAAGTTGCATTGGATAGTTTAGTTGGGGATGTAGCCCAAATAAAAGATAGCCATGCGGTTTCTGAGAAGAAGATCAACTTTAGCTTCCAAGAAGTGAATGAGAATTTGGCGGCTATGAGGCAAATGGTGAGCCAAGGCTTTGAAGGACAGAAAAACCGCTCCTGACGCGAGTCGTGGTTATAATCCTCAGGGTCAACAAAGCCATAACCACAGTGACATGGGTGAAAGGCCTTCCTTTCGTCCTGGGTATTCTGGTGGAGGATGGAAACCTGGGGAGGAACAACGGAATTGCTTCTATTGTTTCCATACTGACCACATGATCAAGGATTGCCCTTACAAGCACTGGTTGAACATTTCAAGTTTTTCGGTGAAAAAATTGGTGAAAAGTAGTTTGGCCACATACCACTTTAATGTCTTTCATTATTTTTTGATTTCCTGGCCTCGTCTTCCTCCGACAGGTCGAGATCGAGGGCCTTGAAAGCCTCCTCAGCTGTCTTTGGGTCGACGAGCTCGCCGGCTGGTGGTTCCTCGTTGAGGGCGAGGCGCCAGGGAAACATGCGCCAATATTCATGCAGTAATTCTACCCAGAATTGACGGGTTTTTTTGCTCTTGAAAGCCAAGATGTACGCAGGGATCCTGGACAACAAAAATGCCAGGCGGCTGCTTTGGAAGTCGCTAGGACTCCTGCGCTTTTTCAGTGGACCATCGCTCTTTTTCTTGCCCTTCCCCATTTGAATCTGCGGCTGACGAGATGTCAGGTAGATGGAGCAGCGACAACAGTCGAAAGAGATTGCGAAAGGTTACTGTTTTTTTCAGCATTTTTCCTGCGCAACCTCAACTCGAACAAACAAACAGCGGCATTCTCGCTCAGGCTGATTTGATTTTTGCCTGATTTCCTTCTTTGAGATTCCTATCACAAACATGCCAAACAGAGGCATTCTCGCTGCTCAAGCTTCCCTCGAGTGATTTCCTTTGTTCCAGTTTTTGCCAAGTCTCGAATTACAACCAAACCAATTTGGTATTAAATAAAATAGGTACAGAGTTATATATAAATCTACAAGAATTGGATGAGACTAAGTGGAAATCTACACGACGATACAAGACAGAATAGGAGGATAATGACAAGACTGGATGGACATCTACAAGATGATACAAGAAAGGAATAGGATGTGAGAGGAATAGGATGTGAGTGTCCAAGATTTGGAATGCTACACGAATGAGAGTCCAAGAGATAGCCACAACCCGACCGCAACCCAACGGTCAAGAAGGACAAGACGTAAAAAGAGACATGACGCACTCAGACAAGAAGGAGCAGAAGATGACGATGATGGATGGATGCAAGTGAAGATGCGAGTGAATAATTTACGTGACAGACAGACGAGGACGACGGCGACGGCAAGCAGAAAGAACACGGGGAGGGAAGCAATAGAATGGGACGAGAACAAGAAAAAGAAATGAAAGAAACAAACCCAAAAACAAACAAACAAAAACCCCGCACCTATTCGCCTAGTCCCTGGCGAACAGCTTGTTAGTGGTCCAGGCCTCCAACTTTTCCACGTTGTCCGACACCATGATGCGCGAGTCGCTCAACCCGAGGCATGCCACTGCCGCCTGTGCCGCTGCATACAAGTTGTAGAAGATGGAGACACCGCGGATCCCGTACAAGGACACGCGGGGTAACTCGGGAGCAGCGGGTGGACCAGGCGACATGTGGGGTCCCGGGGTCACCAACACCGTCGCTGGGTGACTCCGAAGGGTGTGCGGGGGTGTGCGGCGCATTGGTGCACACACCTGAGTTGCCATGGGCGGTGGGAGTGGAAAAGGGCGACTGCGCATACAAGGGTGGCACTGTGCAGGATGATGCAGGAGACGCGGTAGCCGAGGGATGAGCGCGAGCGAGGGCCTCAGCGCAAAGGTGGCCTGTGGGTGAAAGTTGCACACGAGTAGAAGGGGCAGGAACAAGCTGGGGGAAGTTGTTTCATCCTTTTTGGGGGTGGGCGAGCCAGAGGAGGATGCTTTGAAAGGGGACGGTGCGGCAGTGGATGGTCCCGGGACGGGAGGAGGAACCGACGAGAGACCAGCGACAGGAGGAGGAACCGACGAGGCACTGGCACTGGATTGACCGGCGGTGGATACACCGTTTGCGCGTGGCGTGCAAGGGGGCGGGCCGGGGGCGGCAGTAGGGCTGGGATCGAGGCTAAAATTGACCGCCTTGAACGGTTTGCAACGGGCGCCATTGGGCCTGTGGACGGTGTTACACTTCACCCGCCACCACGCGAGAGCCTCTTGCTCGGTTCTGAAACTTTGTTGGCGGCTGTCGGAAATGCCATCGGTCTGCGCGCGCGCGATCCAACTGCAATGCAGCATTAGCGATGCATCATCTTCACCAGAGAGGCGAATACTCACGAGTTGCTATATATCCCGCGCACCTGGCCCTTCCAAACAGCGTAGTAGGCGCATCCCGCACACGCATTGTGAGCAGCTCGGTTTTCATGACCAAGTTTTTGCCCTCAGTTGGCCCACAAGCTGATGAATCCTGGAGCACAGCCACCTTTTCGCTTTTGCTTCCCAAGTCCATCAAGCCCATACCCGGTGAGTACAGTCCCGCCTCCCGCCCGCCTCCCGTACCGTAGGTAGCACGTAGATAGTAACAAAATAAATGCCGTGAGCTCCTCAAGTGTGAACGCGCCGTACAAAGCGCCAGAAGCGCGCCGTAGTGCCGCCCAAAAAAATATGATAATACCTACGATTCATGCCGAAGTGCTCGTCGCACACAGTGCTGACGCCGTTACAGACCCCGCACCACGCCATTCCCGCCCGTGGCCCGCCCGCCGTCCGTCAGTACATCGATGACCGTGCTCAGGAGGCCGATGCCGAGAGTGAGTGATGCGCGCCGACGCAATTATTGGCGCTGCGGCTAATTTTGATGCGCCAGTGTCCGACGATGACCAGCGGGCGGACTCAGACTCTGCAGAGGACCTCATCCAGGCCATGGTTGCCCAAGACTTCGATATGGCGGGCCTCCAAGTCGACCACGAAGCGCGCCAACGCTCCTTACCGAATGCCGCACCAGTTTCTCGGCACCACCACGCCCTCCCACATCCCTCAAGACGATAACGCCGACATGTACGGGTTTGCACCCGACCAGCCCCATGCCCAATCCCACCAGTGCCCCGCTCTGGAGCGATTTTGGCCATGTTACGCCCGCCCGCATCCCAGACGACGGAAACACGTACCCATCGCGTGCTACAAGTCCCCTGGTGGGGACCCAATTCCTCCTGCCTGCAGCTCGCGAGTGCGCCGTGGTACATGTGCTTGGCATTTGATTGTTTCCATGCACTAATCTTGTCTCCAGCCCGCTGTCCCGCCTTACTCTGCCACTGCTGGTCCATCATCGACCTCCCCGCTCTTCCTCCCTGGCTCGCACGACCCCACACCATTTATCGCCCGAGAACCTTGCGAGTGGACGCCCTGGGTGGCTCCTCAATACGTCCCCGGGGAGAAATTCAAAGTTGTAAGACTTATTTCACTCTCATAGCTGTGTACATGCACTCATAACCATCGCTACAGCCTGCAGCACCATCTACCACATCCTCAGAAGAAGAACCTATCCCCGTTGCAGTAGAACAGGCCAAGCGCAAGCACGCCGAGTCGGATTCTGGGGAGCAAGGAACAGAAGACGAGGAAGAGGACGACGAGGATCTCGCCCTATTCTGCGGCAACCTTACACACCCCGCCTGCTTCTTGGATGTGGCGGCAGAGGATTCAGATTCAGACGGCGGCTCTGAGGCTGAGGACTCTGAGGATTCAGAGGATCTCGGTATGTTTTTTTTTTTTCATTGCACCAGGTCATGTATTTTATCGTTACTTAGGTTTTATCGACGACGCTGAGCAAGACAACGTCGCTCCCCCCCTTTCATCAATTTGGTCCCACCCGTACCCACCGCCCAGGACTCGGACGACTCGGACGATCCCGACCCAGAAACAATGGTGACGCGGTATGAACGACTCAGAGGTGGTTATGCAGCGGCTGCACACGCCGAGGGGGGGTCCAGTCTGCCGCTGGAACAACATCCCGATGAGACTGAGGTGCAGAAAGAGGAAAGAGAGGAAAGGGAGCGGGTCGAAAGAAAGCGCAAGTACATCATATGGAGATGGCGTCGGCCATATCCATATCACAAACCCGCAATCTACCAGGAAATCGCCGACACAGACAAGACACTCATGCGCCGTCCGACACCACCCCCAATCGACCCCACAGTCCAACTTCCTCGCCCTCCCGAATTCACAACCACCGTGGAACAGGGTGACTGGATCGCGCATAGGAGGGGTTTGGCCTGGGTGGTGACCCCAGACGTTCTCCTTTTTGCTCCTTCCCCAAACCAGAAGGAGAAAAAAAACGGTTGAAAAAATTCAAATCACACGAATTTGTGCCAGACCAGGACGATGAAGATGAGGAGACACACAAACCCTGGAGCCCCTACGCCCCCATACAACAAACAGTCGCAAGTGCTCGCCCGCCGCCAAAAAACTTCTCGCTGATGCTCCCCCCAATTTGAGATTACTCAAACAGCCCCTCATCCCTACCAAGTATCTTCCCCTGTGCCCAATCATCGACCAGCTCCTCCCGTTCCACCGCATTCGACGCCATCCAGCCTTCCTGGACGTTCCATATGAATTTGAGGGTACTGACACCGCGTTGGCAGAGGGGGACCTAGTGGTCGTTAAAAAAGATGATCTTCCCCGATGGACCGGCACAATCCTCATGATGCGCGACGTAAAGGAGCGCGGCCGCCTCGTCCTAGTCAGTCGGCGGACGGTGTTCAGCATCGACGACACACCTCAGAGTCTGTCCCCTGCACAAATGATCAAGTGCAAAGGACGGGTTCTTAACTACCACCAATTGGTCCGCCACCCCCTCGATCCATCACCCAATTTGCAGATCGGGGACCGCGTCAAAGTTATCGCGGGCCAGAAATACAGGGGTATAGTTGGTCGGGTGGTTTTACTGAGCAGGCGCGTTTTCGTCCGGTATTCGGCAAACAAAGACTACAATGTCATCGAGGTCCCCTACGATCATCTCCATCGAATCTTTCGCCTGAGTGATGAGGTGGAGATACTTCGGGGTGAGTTGGTGGTCGAGGTCGACGGGCTTCGGGAGCCTGTTCCTGCCTTGGTGGTAGGGGTATTCTGGGGAGGGAGCGTATTAGACGTCCTGGTCAATGTGAGTTTGTATTTTCAATTTCTTTTAGACCCAACTCATTGTTTTCTTTTTTTGCTTTAGAAACCACAGAGGCAATCGAAAGCAGTGGAACGGTTGGACACATTCAGGCTCAACAATGAACAATTGGTAAGTCGGTGCTCTCTATCAACCGTTTACAGGTCCACATTTTTGTTTTAGGTTCGCGTGAGAAGCAAGGATGTGCGTCTGAAGCTCCGGGGTGAAACCCGCTATGTGGCGTCGTCGAGCAATATTAACACAGACACCGATGCACAAACTCTGATGAAACTTCCCCAGGACGCGGACACTGACAAAGACGGCAAGAAAGGGATGAGGCACGCTCAGAAGCGTGCTACGTGTAGATCGCGAGTAGCGGCAGCTTTACTGGCGCAGGGGATGACACCCGCCGATTTGGACAAGCTCGTTGAAGCCGCGTTGGACAAAGACGAGCTCCGCCAGCAGCAGCACCGCGACCGCGTCAACGAGTTGATGTATACCGGTACGCCATGGAGAAACCGCGAAATTCTCATTGTGCAAGGTGGCTGTCGGGGGCAGCAGGCGGTCGTGATTGATTATCATGATACCACGGAGCAAAGGACGCAGCAAGCCGAAGCACTTGCGAACCTCCATAGCAGGTCGGAGGTGCCTGACCTCGACGGGGCGGGCATTATGCTCACCGTCCACCTCGACATGTCCAATACGCGATTCCAGGTCAAAAATTGAGGATTGCGTGGATCGCCTGTGAGTCTCAATATTGGTCTGTTTAGCGTGTTCACTTATCCATTGCAGTACCCTTGTCCCACTCGTTCGTGCGGCGGCCATTGAGCCGGAACTCCTGGCGGCGTACACGACTTATCGAGATCCTCCAGCACCCCCGCCCCCGCCACGCTTTGCGACACCCCCGCCGCCGCTGGGAGCACAATCTGAGGAACTTTGGACCGGACCACCAGATCCCTCTAATCCCTCTCTGTCTGTTCCCTGGGCGACGGAACTTGCGAGTACGTGCCTCATTTATCATCTGACTTCCGTGAAGAACTCATAAACCGCCAGCGGAGGACAACTCCAACTGGCTGTGTATTGCAGGCCTGGCTGGCAAACGTGTGGAAGTCCGTATCACAGGACTGAAAACGCCGACAGCTAAAAAGTTGCAGACGGCAGCCAGATACTACAATCTGGAGGGCAGAGTGGGTGACGTCCTTCCGGAATTCACGATCACCAAGGGCAGCTTGAGCAGTCAGAAGGTGCATGTGTACCTGACGGATAACTGGGCCACGCTCGCGGCGATGTGCCTCAAGCCGATACGGGAGAGTCCCCATGGAAGGTCGCTCTGCACATATAAAGAGCGGGTGGTCATCATTGGACCGAACATTGACGGTGATCATGTTGGCCTAGGCCAGTACGCACAGACAATGCCAAACATTTGGCATGGCAAGGGCCCTGATGTCGTCCAGGTTCAGTTCGCGCTGGGCGTCGAATTGCCGTACACGCTGTTCCATTTGTCGTCGTTGTGTCGTTCCACAAATTTGGAGCGGGCCGTTGGAAATAGAACAATTCCTGTCACCGAGTTCGAAGATCAAAATGTATAATACGCCATGTACTTCCAATAGTTGTAATATACCACCGTTAAACGTCGCCGCGCAAAAGCGCCAGGCCTGTGATGTGAGCTGAATACTGGGGACCGGTGAGTTTTGTTTTGTTTTTAGTTTTTTTTGGGTGTCTTTCTGTCTGTGCCGGAAAAGCGCAAAAAGCGCGACGGGACGTGTTTTCTGGTTCATGAAGGCGCCATGCCACCTTTAGTAGGTGTGTCCGACCCTGGAACTGCCCAACCGGTGTGGCATGGCGTTTGGGGATTTATGAGGCACAGATGCGCGGACTTAGAGAAAATTTGGACCTGAGCTCGATTAGATATGATTAGATGAACTGATAAGATATGATTAGGTGTGATGTGGCCCAAAGTAGAAACCAAAGCTCATGTGAGTGGCAAGATTGACTGATCAAACCCTTTTCTAACTTCCCCCCACCTTGGCTATGCGTATCCCCAAGGCCGATTGCCACCGCGCCCAAGCGCAACAGTTTCATGCGCCCGAACCCGGCCCCTCGAATACCCACCTACTCACGAAAATTCCGATTCACATCAGCAGATGCGCAGACATATACATGGCGGACAGGACTACGCTATTCCAGCGGTGTCTGCCCGCGCTCCTTCCATTGAAGAACCAGCGACAGGATCCCCTGGACACAGGTGGCGACGACGCCAAAATCTCCGAAATCATGGAAGCGGACAGACCGACTCCCCCGCCCAATGCCACCCAGCATAGACATAAACACGCAGCCCAGTGGCGTTGCTGGCAAAATGACATCATCCCCAACCTCCTTCCCGTCTTCACCCGCACTCTGCATGCCACCAAATCGCTGAGAGAATGTGATCACCTCAAAATACCTGCGGCCAACTGCGCCTGCATTGGAACAAACCTCAAAATTGCCATTGTGCATTCTACATGTATGTAAACGTCTTTGACGTCGTTCACCAGCTAATCCTTTCGAAACAGCTATAGATGACATTCAGATCAAAGTCTGCCCATGTCATACGGCCGTGGAGCAACTCATGCAGGTTGCCGCGTTTCCGTGCTCCCCACTGAAGCCCACCTTGGCGGTGGACTTGCGTGTTTTGGAGTTCACAATGAACCTGTTCCTCCAGGTTGCACCCAATAATACGGCCTTTTCTCTGGCCTTGGAGCGCGTGCTGGCGAACATGGGCTATCAGTTGGATCACCAGGTAAGGGGCAGTTTGCGGCTTACAAAGTAAGCTTATAGCTGGCAGAATTCTCTATGACGCCGTTTCGGGAGCTGCTTGATGTGGTACACACATCTGCGAAACCTGCACAAGGCGGGGGTCAGTTAGCTGGTCGAGGCGTTGCATTTGCGCTATTTACCAGAAGAGCCACTGCAGGAACCGCAGCCCCTCGTTGATCCGCCAGCCGCGGCGCCAGCAGCCTCGGCGGCAACTCCAGCAACATCGGAGGGCTCCCCCTCGTCCTCCCTCCCTCCGCGCGGCCGCAACGCTCGCCGCACGGAGAAGGGACGGCGGCGCGCGTCTTCATCTACGACACCTACCCCAGGAGACAACGGTGGGAAACACGCCAGGGAGCATACACCTGAAGCGCCACCGCTAACCTTCCCCGAACCACCACCTTGCACACGCCCAAGCGAGTATCTGCGGTGCCGGTGTCCGCTGTGTTTCGGAGGCCTGAAGCACGATCCGTCTTTGATGTGAGAACATTAAGTTTCATATGTTCGTTGTATTGACTGACTGTTCACAGAGCCGATCTCTTAGTCTGCATCGATGCCTGCTTTACGCAGAAGGGCAACAAGGCCGGGCGAGATCCCCCGAAGACTCATCCCAACACCCATTTCGTGCCGGAGGATGTGGCGGCGCGAACAGAAGCTTACATCGACACTGTTCGGAATGGGTCGGGGACGCAGAAACGTCAGAGAGCGACTGTCCAGGAGGTCGAAGAAGAAGACGGTTACGATGACCCAGCGCTCCCATTACCGTGCTCGGTGTTGGACGGATGCGAGGCGTCATTCAAGGCGGCGGACGAAAAGCGCGAGAAAGCCAGCACCCAACATTTCCCAGACACGGCGGTCATGGCCCTCCTCTGCCGGCATGACCGCGTCCTTTGGCTAGTCAACATGCATTCCACAGGGGAGAAGCAATTCAATGTGGTGCTTTTGATGGAAACTCTATTCCAGCACCTCCCTCCTGAAATCACCGTTGGTCTCCTCTACGAGGGGGCGTGTTCTATGGAACGGAGTTGCCGGAAATGGGGCTTCCTTGGCTGCTACATCGACCGCATTGCGTTTGCGGTCTCTGTATTCCACGCGTTTGGGCACGAGTAGCCGTGCCAGCTCTACTTCCATCCACGGAAACGAGTGGGCTTCGGCTTGACGGATGGCGAGGGTTGCGAGCGCTTCTGGCACTCCATCAGCCACTTAATTGCGCATCTCCGCATCTGCGGCGTAAGTCCCTCAATTTTTTTTTGGGTGGCATGAAAAATTATCTGAATGTTTTTCTAGTACCACAATCGTCTCTATACGCTGGACGTGCAGATCGAGCATGCTGACGAGGCCAGCCTAATGCGGCTTGGCGAATGGATACGCCGGCGTCATTTACACACTGCGAGGAAAAGAACAGAGGTGCAGGCGGCGCTGCACGAAGCCGGGAAACCTTTGCCCCTGCTGCGGGAACAGTGGGTGGTTCAGGTGGCGGCCCAAACCAAACCACTTCCCCGTGCATCCCAGTATTTCCCCACATCGCTCTTTTGCTGACGGAAACTGTCTGTCCCAGGTCGTTCAAAAATCGCGGAGAACGCGCTGTGAATGCGATCATACTGCTCCGCACGGCAATCAAGACCAGGCAGAGACTAGTGGCAGATCTGCGCCGGGCGTATCTGGAGGCGGTAGATGATGAGGGAGAAGAGGCGAGCTCGCTGGAGATGAAGTATTGGGCTGAGAAGGGGGCGCTAGAAATGGTGGAAGGAAAGTTGAGGAACAAGGAGGCCGCCTTGGGCGTAATTGGTGCGCAGGCTCTCAGGAAGCTCTTCATGAGTGAATACATCCGTTTCAAGATGAACGCCTATGCGCTCAAACGTCGGCTGCGAGATCGTCTGCGCTGTCGGAAGTTCGAGATGGACAAGGTGGAGCGATCTGTCCGCAGGTTGGTCAACGGTGAGCAGTATTATATTCTTTACAACTCAACACCGGTATTGATTTCGGTATCCAGATCAGAAGCTCTACTCGCACACGGAGTCCACTGTCAAACGGCGCGAACCAACCATCAGTACACTGGGTGCGGAATACAACAAGATGTGCGCTCAAATTGTGCAATTGATCAAGGGTGGGAAAGCACCCCGGCAGGCGACAGCGCCGGCCCCGATTCTGGCGGGCCAGCTGTGGAAGCTCGACGTCGACAATGAGATTTGGCAAGACGTGGGGTTCGATGATGAGGACGACGCTGCGACCGAGCCGCCTCATTGGATGGCCGACGAGAAGGTTCAGGCGGGCATCAAGGCGATGCTGCAGCTTGATCTCTGCGACGAGGAGGACATCCGCCTTCGCATGGAAGGGTGCGGCTTGCAGGTTTGGTTCACAGAGGAGTGGGATGTGGTGGAGCTGGCTTTGGAGGAATCAGGTACGTCTGAACTTACTCACGAATGTGGTGCACTGACTAGTTTTTAGAGCGGGCGGCAGAGAAATATCAGCTCCAGCTGCTTCGCGACAATTTAGTCAAGCTGTGTGCGACCTGGCAGAAGTGGCTGCCTGATCTCGGGATCGACACATCGACCTTGCCACCGTGGGGGCCTACCGCAGGGCAGTTGGCTAGATGCAAAGTCGACACGCATCTCCCGCGCCGAGGTGAGAACAGACATTACAGATGGCAGGCAGGCCCGACATCGGATGATGATGAGGAGGAGGAGGCGTACGTAATGGATGAGACGGGTGGTGAGGAGGCGGACTTTGAGACGCTGGATACATTAGCGACGGCAGACGCGTATCGGCAGGGGGAGGATGAAGAGGAGATTCTGCATCATTCTTTCGTTGGACGGGGATAATACATAAATTGAGCAAATTTCCTATGAAGGGAGTAAACTTATATGGCTTCTGTATGTAATTCTAATTTTCTTTGCGCGAGCGCGCTAGACGCATCACCACGTGACTGTGAATTCCGGCCACAGAATCCAAAGACGGCGGCGAAACGAACAATGCATGCGCGACAATGCAGACGGACAATGCACGCGCGATGGCGCGAAGCGAGGTGAAGCGGCGAGCCACGGTGGGTGGCATGGGATTCGGGGGCCGAATATAAAGGTGCGCAATAATATTTACTACGCCTAGTGAACCTTCACTTAGTACCCCGCCACTATGCCTGCCATCCGTTCCAACAAACCTGCCACTGTCCCTGCCTCCGGCACCCAACGCAAGATTGTTCGCCGCCTCTCGTCCCCGCTGCTCCCTGACACGATTCTCCCGTCGATCAACTCAGTGGCAGCAGAGGAGGAGAAGGCCACTCGTCTGAGTGAGGAGGAGGATGAGTGGGCCATTCTCAACGACCAGCTGTGTCAGCTTCAGGTCTTGAAAGGTGCACTGTTGTGCTCAAAACGTCCGCTTCCATAGCCTGACTCGCAGTATCCAGATGAGAAGCCCGGGGATGACCTAGTCCAACAAGAATTCAAATTCCTACATATGTGTACTGCTATTTATCCCGGCTGAGGCTTGCTAACGTCTAGTTAAGTGGAGGACTATGAAGAACACTTTGGGTGATTCATCCCCGACAGCGACAATGCCGAGTGGCATCGACGGAAGGAGGCGCATATGCGCAGGTTGGTCGAACTGCGGCAGCAAATTGGTGAGTGCTTTGCTGGTTTCTTCTTGCCGGTTGTTAATTTTTGCAGCATATGCGTCGATTGCGCGCAATTACGACGCCGTGGCCGAATATTTCAATGCTGGTACGTGGGCTTGGCTGTTGATAATGAGGACTTTGCTTACCAAATGTAGTCCACGACTTCAAGACTGAGTTCGACATCGTGTTTGCACCCAGGGACGGGTTGCGGGCCAAGTTTGCTGCTAAACACCGAGCATTGGATATGTACGATGACCTGATGGACAGGGTCAATGGCGATATTCTTCGGGCAGTAGAGGTGTCGCGCCAGCGTTGGACCTTCAGCATCCCCAATCCATTCATCCCCGACGATGAGCGACACTTAGACTTTCATCGGCATCGTGAGTTTATTATTCTCCCAAGTGGCATTCTGTTCGTTGATTTGTTTCAAATCAGTGCAACAGCGGAATTACGAGTTCCAGAACGGCTTGTCGATCCCACGAGCGTCTGCGTCTACGTGGAAATTCGTTTTCTTTGTGCCACCTTGTATGTCGGATCCATGCGATGTAATCGACCATTACTGCCTTCGTTAGTGGCTAGTCCTTTCCCCCTCTCAAGGATACTGATATTTTTTCTGGGATAGGTCGCGTTTTGCGAGAGGATATATGCGAAGAGTTCCGCAAGGCAGTGCAGCGAGCTAGGCTGCCGAAGGTGGCTCCGCACACTATTCCCGCTGGCGTCTTTTATGGCAACTAAATACATACAATATTTCCTTTCGTTGTATTAAGAGTCAATTGTATATCTATGTGCTGTCTCGTATCTCATCATCCTGTCATGTTGAACGATGGTGAGGATTGAGGTCCCGTTTGACTTAGAAGTTTTCGACATGTATTAATTTCCGTGATCAACGGCTTCTTTTAATTTCCGCGATCGGGGGCTTCTTTGATGGGATTGGTGATCAGTCTGGAGAAGGTTCGTGCAAAGCGTTTACACTGGTGTTTTTTTAACGCTGACCGTAGAGATAGTATATAGGATATGAGTTAAAGCCTAGGTACAATGTGTAAAATGTTAAAACCCTTGATTGTTTGGAGCAAAAGACTAGAGACAAGTCTAAGAAATGAATGGGATGTCCCACTTTGAGTGAAAACCTGTGGGACGTCCCACTGTGTGTGTGGGATGTCCCAGTTTGCTTTAAAAAACGGTGGGATGTCCCACTTTGGTTAAAAGAAAATGTGGGATGTCCCAGTTTGCATGAAAAAAATGTGGGATGTCCCACTTTGGTTAAAAAAAAACGTCGGATGTCCCAGTTGGCATGAAAAAAACCGTGGGATGTCCCACTTTGATTAAGAAAACAGTGGGACGTCCCAAATGTGGGTGAAATTTGGTGGGATGTCCCACTTGGTGTTGAAATTCGGTGGGACATCCCAGGTTGGGACATCCCTGGGCATAGTATGGCGGCGGATTCAGGAGTGAATGGAGCTGTGCATGCCATGGCGGTGGATTTGGAGTGAATAGAGGTATGCATTGGCAAAAATTTTATGACGACCCCTGGCCAGCTGCCCCCCAAAAAACCATTGTTGTGCTGAATATTGAGCAAAAAAATTGCTGCCCTAGCCCTGCTTGCAGGGGTTTTGGACCATCAGCACCCTGGCCAAGTGCTGGCCAGCTGCCCTAGAAAAGCCCATCTTTAGGGCAGCGTGACGTGATGCATGTGGGATATCCCACAAAATTTTCTCCGCCTGCAGCGGGCTGGGACGTCCCATATTTTAGGTCCCACCACCCCAGTGGGACGTCCCACGCCAACGCCCCTATATATGGTGGGACGTCCCATCCCCCCTGTGAACACCACCCAAAAAAAATACCCTTTGGGGTAGATCCTTCGGATGTAAAATTTACCCCTAAGGGGTGTCAACATGGGTAGCCTGAAGTGCCTCAAAATGCGGAACCAGCTGCACGTCAAGTCGAGATTCCTCCTGTACAAACACCTTCACTCACGCAGCCAGCGTGCAAATACGCGCGCGTGCAACCTTGTTACACGCAACAAGGTCAAGATTCGACTACATTCAGAGAAGTATCAGGCCGCCTGAGGGTGCTCTGCGGTCGCTGATGAACGGCGACGAGTCGAAGGTGGGGCAGCGAAGGCTATGCCAGGAGGATATCCGAGCTATGGAGGATGCCGAGGAGCTATCCAAGTGCCAGGAGAAACGCAAGAAGCAGCGCGAAAGACGGAGGGCACATCATGAGATGCTGGATGCGGAGGGGGAGCGAAACCACCCAGACGACGAGGAGGAGTGGTCGGACGTCGAAGAATCAGGGAACGGCGAGGCTGACAAAGGCCCGACGTGCAACACGATGGAAAATCGCTGTGAAATCTCCTGGATATGGGCTGCGAGGACAGCAGGAAGAACGGATGCAGGGATGGAGGAGGGTCTGAAGATCGAGTGGGCCAAAGCTTGGGCCCGGAGTTGATGCTGGACGGAGGAATGCTCCCTGTTGGAGGAGGAGTATTGTCGCGTGCTTGTGTCGTTTGAGCACGAGGCCGTTCGGTGGGAGCAGCGTGCACAGGCAATCCCGCTGGGCATGGTAGAGCTTGTGTATGCGCAGGGCGCCGTGGCGTACACATTGGGAAAGGCCAACATGTTCCGCGAATTGGCACGTCGAGTGCAGACGACCATGACCGAGGTACACATGGGCCGCGGGCGGGAGCGCCGCGCCGCTACCCCAGATCCTACCAAAGACGACACCCTTGCTGAGGACAAGGCCGCCACTGTTCCCAACGAGGGTGCCCGTGATGTGGATGCGGACAGCGGTGATGCGGATGCAGACGGTAGCGACACGGGTTCGGACGTGGAGACTGACGGCGACAAGGCCGGCGATGTCCACAGCGATGAGGAGTTTTTCTAGGGAGGGGAGGATGAGATGGATTGAGCGCGAGCGTGTTGCGCTTGCGCCAGTGGGGCGGGGAGCTGGCACATACGGCGCGCAGGATATTCACGGGCGTGACGGGGCGGGACCAGAGCCCAGACGTGTTCAGGGCTGGGCGGGGGCGGCGCTGTCGCGCCCGAGCAGCAGAGGGGGCGGGTTCTAGGGTATGGCGCGCGGGAGGAAAGCCCACGTGTGCTCGGAGCCGGGCCGGGAGGGGGCGGGGTGCTCGCTCAATGGATTGCGGAGCACGCCATCGCGCCCGAGCGGCGCAGGGGGGCAGATTCAATTTAGTTTTTTTGTATGCGTCCCATTATAGACGCTTTCGAACGTGACCGTGTGTAGCACGTGCGCCGCCGGGGCTGCTGCCGAAGGCTTTTCTCCCTGATTGCTTTGATCTGCCAGAGCGCTTGAGTGAAATTAAGAGTCCGACGCTTGTGCCGGGGGGCCGAGCATAAGCCCCTGGGCCAAACAGAGCCCACGGCTTCCCTATTTGGAAGGCCAGCTTTTTTTGCAAAACACATGTGGCCCAGGTAAGATGTTTTTGCAAAATCCTCCCCTCAGGTGTGAAGATATCGCTGAAATGGTTAACCTAAGCCCCGACATACCCGACGGTGTATACGTTGATCTGAACGAATTATTTCGTCGGAATGTGGCTGCGTTCGGCGTTGGGGGGCACCTTGGTGACGCCACAGAGAAAGCCCCGGTACCTCTGAAACCAGGGGTGCAGCCAACTCTATGCCCATGTACACTGCGTCTCCGGTGAAGTGCGAAGTTATTGACAAGCAAATGGATCTATGGTTCGAGCACGACATGATTGAACCCTTGACAAGTCCCTGGGGGGCTCCGTGCATAGTTGTCTACCGTAACGGCAGGTGCGGCTAGCAGTCGACTATCACAAATTGAATGCTGGTACCATCCCCAATGAATTTCCAATCCCCAGACAATCAGAGATTATTCAGGCCCTCTCCGGCGCTCAGGTCCTCTCATCCTTTGATGCCCTCGCAGGTTTCACGCAGGTTGAGATGGAAGACAACGTGAAGGAGGAGAGGGCCTTTAGGTCTCACAGGGGTTTCTTCCTGTGGATTTTCGCGCTCGTCTACATAGACGATATCGTAATCTTCTCCAAGATGTGGGAGGAGCATCTTGTCCATCTGGACCAGGTTTTGGGCGCTATCTCCCGTGCTGGGATCACTCTCGAACCGAAGAAATGCTTCATAGGCTACTCCTCTATCCTGCTGCTGGGGCAGAAGGTGTTGCGACTCGGCCTCTCCACACATAAGGAGAAGATGGCGGCTATTCAGGAGCTGGATCGTCCCGCTAGCGTGAACGAACTCCAGAAGTTTTTGGGGATGATTAACTATTTCACATCTTATATTCCTTTCTACGCGTTCATCGCGAAGCCACTGTTCAGCCTGCTGGCTAAAGGTGTGCAGTGGGAATAGAGCTCCCGAATTCCTGCTGCGAGCCGGAGGAGAATCCCAAGAGGAGCATGAATACGTCGAAGCCAAAAGGCGCGACGATGTCGCTGAAAACTCTGAAGGAATGCCCCCGGAGGAGCAATTCACCGCAGCAGAAGCACGCAACTATTCCGTGACTGACTCGGCAAATCTGCCCTTTCAGGACGGAGACCACTGGACTTACCCAGTGGGAGTACACCCAGAAGGGAACGACCACGCAGAGAATTGGAATAGACGGGCTCATCTCCTCATCTCTGTATCCCCCACTGTATTGGCCGGGTTCGTAGAAGGGTATTCCAAGGATCTGTACTTCCGAGACCGATACGTGGAGGATGCTCCCAGTCCAGACAAAGTGCTGACCGAGTCCCGGTTCCAAAAGGTCCGTGATGGGCTCCTGTACTTCCTAGATGCAGATTGGAACACCTGCCTATGCATTCCGCGCTGCAAGGTCCCATGGGTCCTTAAGTGGATCCACGATTCCCCCCACGAGAGCGCTCACGCTGGGCCATGGAAGTTCATCGCCAGGTTGCGAGAACTATTCTTCTGGCCGTCCATGTGTAAGGATGCCGCCGAGTTTGCTGATTCTTGCGACGTTTGTTACAAGATCAAAACTGACCGTCGCAAAATGGGCGGTCTTGTCCCGCCCACGTTCCTTCTCGCCCGTTTGCTACCGTTTCCATGGACCTTTTCACCAGCCTCCCTCCGTCTTGCCTGGAGGAATTCACTGCCATCCTTGTCATCATGGACAAACTTTCACGTTATGCTGTCATGATTCCTACACACACTAATCTCTCGCAAGAGGGGTTCGCCAAATTCTTTGTTGACCAAACCGTCAACTTCTATGGGATGCCTGAGCGGATCATCTCTGACCGCGACAAACATTGGGCTACAGACTACAGTGTTCTGGTGTTTAGTCGTCATGCAGTACGGCAGCGTCATGGCGCTCTCCTCTGCTCATCACCCCCAAACGGATGGGCAGACAGAGATTCTCAATGCTCACATCGAGCAGATGTTGCGTGCTTATGTCGCGACGGACCGCTCCTTCTGGGTGCGCTGGTTGCATCACATTATTGAACCCACCGTTAGTCCGTGGAGTTTCCCTTGTCTCGTCGTCTATTGAAACGGCAAACCACATTTGGTGATAGATTTACCGACTTTATACGGACACCTCCGACTACGCGCTAGGTTCCAGCCTGCAGCAGATACAGCCGATTGCTATCAGGGATTTAAAGGAAAGATCAACCCACCTGAGTAGGTACCTGTTTCGCGAAACTTGTGGGGTGTACCCAGGGACCTTAACGCGAAACTGTGTGGGTGCCTTATAAGGAAATTAAAATAATGTCAGAGGCGGGAATCGAACCCAAAACCCCTCGTTACCTAGCATAATAACAAGGTAACAGGTTAACGAACTGAGGCAAAGCGCTAACAGAGAAGCATATTTTTAACAGGGATATACTATGCGCCTTCAAACACATAATTAGCTGATGCTGCCCTCACAGGGCCCGGCTTAGGGGCCAGGTTAGTGTTAGGGGTTCAGGTTAGAGTTAGTGTTAGGGTTTGTTAGGCTTAGTGTCCAAGGTATATTGAAAATGTTGTTGAAGAAGCATTTGTAAGCATTTGATGGTGAGACTAGTTAGACTTGGTAACAGTTTAAAACACCTCAAAAACACATAATCAGACTTTAATAACGCTCACTAGTACCTGGCAAGGTACGGGGTATAGGGGTCCTAGTTAGGGTAAGGCTTGTCCTTACCCTAACTGGGACCAATATGCACTCTTTATCAGCTGTTTGGTACACTGGTTAAATGCTGCAACTTTCACAACGTATCAATTTCGGGAGGTCCGCGGTTCTACCCCACATTTTGGCACTTATTATCTTTTAATAACTCACGTGTTTTCATTGCCGGGGAGCACCCGGGAAACTTCGCAATAGGGTCTGTGGGTATACCCAGTAAGTTTCGCGTTATGGCAACTTAATGAGCTGATCAACCTATGACAGACTTTAGGGGGCAAGGAAACTTGGTCTCCCCGCGCCACGTCTTTTTGCCAATCTGACAAAGGATGTGGTTGAACTTCCGGAGAAGTATGAGTGGGCTGCGGAGTTTGAGGACACAGTGGTGCATGTTGAGAGGGTGATTGCATACTGGAGCCGGACATTGAAGTTGGCTGAACGCAATTACAGCGCTACAGAACAGAAAGCTCTCGGAGATAAGGAAGCATTGGTCTGTTTTCAACCCTTTATTGAGGGTGAGACGGTTGTCCTTGTTACGGATCATGTGGCCTTGCAATGGACCGGAGTTTACGAGAACGCCAACCAGAGACTTGCGGCGTGGGGGGCAGTGTATGATTGTACATTGTGCAGGCCATATTCATTCGAATGTGGACCTGCTGTCCAGGTTGCCTCGGATTCCACCGCAAATCTCGCCTGCACACGATATCAACATCCCTTCCATAATCCTGGACTTGGACAAGCAAGAGCACACTCAAGTGGATGAGGATGTGGAGACTTATGTGCCTGCTAGGACAGCAGCATTCATCGTGTTATGATGGGATGATGTCGAGGTGTTTCCCATGCAAACAAGAGCTCAGATGAAAAAGGCAGACAAAACTCCTGAAGAAGAACAATTGCTACCCGGCAACCCCACTGCGGACAACCTACCCTTCCTGTCAGGCAATCATTGGACTTACCCTATGGAAGTCAGACCTCCAACCGAACCGCTCGAAGAGGACTGGCATTCCTGCACCCATCTTCTTATATCCATCAGTCCTGAACTGATCAAAGAGTTCACTGAAGAGTATCGACAGAATCCAGTGTTCCGCAAACATTATGCAGAGACTGTGGTGAATCCCGAGATTCTTCTTATGCCTTCGAGGTTCCAGAAAGCCTCAAACGGCTTGCTGTATTTCCTGGACATGGATTGGAACCCACAGTTGTGTGTACCCAAAAGCAAGGTCAACCATATCCTCAAGTGGGTCCACGGAAACTCCTACGAGTGCTCATGCAGGGCCTCGACGATTCATTCGACGCCTACAAGAGCTATTCCCCTGGCCGAGCATGAACCAAGATGCCGAGGAGTTCACCACAACTTGTGATGTTTGCCAGAAGATCAAGGTTGACCACCATCAACAAATGGGAGGGCTATGCCCTGCTCATATTCCGCAGCATATAATAGCGGACCACAATAAACGCTGGGCGGCGACATTGTTTTGGCGGTCGGTTGTTGAGCACTATGGGAGCATTATGGCTCTATCCTCCTCGCATCGTGCACAGACAGGTGGACAGACCGAAGTGCTCAAGATCACCATTGAGCAAATGCTGAGAGCTTATGTCACAAGCGACCGCACAACCTGGGCTCGATGGCTCAGCGAGATATCTTTCACATACAATTCCTCAGTTCATAGCTCAATGGGTTACACACCCAATTTCTTGTTGTTAGGTTACAACCCACGAACCTCCACTGGGTTCCTGGTTCCTGAGAGAGATCCTGCCGGACAAGCCTTCATTTCTAGTCAAAAGGCGGAGGACGACATTGCAGTGATGGAGCAGCATTGTCAATTTGCCAGAGATGTGCTGGCTCTAGCTCAGGAGAGACAAGCATGCACCTTCAACAAGGGAAGGAGACCCGCGGAAGAGCTACGCCCAGGCGACTTTGCTTTCATCAACCCTTACATGCTAAAGTTGGTTGATGTTTCCAGCACCAGCAGGAAGCTCATTCAACAAACCATTGGACCCTTCAAAGTAATAGAAAAGATCAACCCTTTGGTATACAGACTACGGCTACCTGACACGTACCCCATGCACCCCGTCATTAACTTGGCTCACATCTGTAAATATCATCAATCCGACCCGTGTTTCGGAGGACGCACTACCTTACCATCCACCTGCAACCTACTCAATGTGGCCAAAGAATATGAAGTGGAAGCCATCCTGGGACATTGTCTTACTCGACGCAAGGATGGAAACCACCACATGTACTTGGTCCGATAGCGCGGATGCACCCGTAGGTGTGGGTTTGAGCCTCACGTGGTGGCCCTAGCCACCCCATCAAATGTCTCCCCACATGGACCTAGCCACCCTCCCGCTAGCCATTTCTCCCTACTGCTTTTCGGTGCATACTATCCTCTCTGGGTCCTGAGCTACCGCTGGTGGCCTACCCTTTATAGCCAGTATCCCCGAAAAATTTAAAAGAAATCCTTCCCGCCTCCAATTAAACTCATATATTCATTCTTTTTTGAATACCTGTCACAACCATCCCCAGAAAGAAAGAAAAACACCATCCATCCTGAGTACGTCCCATTTTGCAAACACCCGGTGCGAACCAAATCCCGCCCTCTTGGAAAAGAAAATGTGCCAAAATTTGCATATGTAGATAGTCGTTGCCCACACAGAGTCAGAAGCTAAGCATGTGCACCTAAGTTGCTAGCCGGTCAAGTAAACATAGATGTGGGATCTTCTGCCTCAACTGTGAACATAGAGAACAGTTCCACCAATTCCGCGCCATCATCGTCTGGCACATCATCCATCACCGACCTCGCAGCTGCTCCCACCAACAAACTCCATTTGCTTTGGAAGAAACCTGCCAAAGACGTGTGCATCTGAGCATGCCTGTGCGCATACACATCAAGACCATGCCACAGCTCAGGCAACTCCTCTCCCTGCACCCCAACTCGTGCCCTTCACCAATCCTGCTGCCACTCGAGGTACCACAGAACACTGCACATCTTCTCAGGCAAAATCAGTACTTCCTCCTCCCACCGGACCTTGCGCGCCTTTGCGTGGCACCATTTAACGCGCATGCATGGCTGTGTTAAGCGAAGCAAGAACGTCAGCATCAGCGAAGCTCAAGTGGTGTGCTCAACTCACAGTCGTGCAATTCGCTCTTGTCGTTCCCCAGCACACCCTGTGCTGTCCAAATCCAGCGATAGCACCTGCCTCGACCAACCCGTGATGTGCTGCAGAGTGCGAGCACCCTTCCCCGCTCTCATGAGGGCTAGCTTCTTGTGGGCCGCCGTGTCGCTCTTGATGAGCTCGTTGTCGAGAAAGAGTTCCACTGGCTTGAGCTCCTTGAAGTGTAGCACACGGCTCAGATATGACTCGCCATCATCTGCCACCAAAGACGCAAGTGCCGCTCGCCCTTGATGGTATCCGCTCTATGCGCCCTGCCCGCCTTGTTGTTGCCAGTGACACGTGAATTCCGGAAGCCAATGAGGTGGCATTTAGCGTGGAGTTGCTTGCACACAGTGGCAAGTGCAGTGCGACACTGAGCTTCACGGCATGTAACACACCAAATTCTCTGCTTTCACAGCCTGGCGAGTCAGTGTTCCTCTCCGGTTCTTCCTCAGCGATAGCGCGCACCGTGCCTGGGGCAAAGATTGTCTGCAGCTGATGGAAGGTCGTGAGCTTCTTGAAAAAGGCGAGCTGACTGTCGTGGGTCTTGCTCATGCGGTCTGCTGTCACCAGCGCCTCGCCCGTGATCTCCGATTTAATGCGACGTCTGGGGGAGTTGGTCAGCAGGCCATTCATGCCGTGCAATTACTGTACGACCCTGTATGGACGCAACGGTCACGGTCACGATGGGGCCGTTGCGTTGCGTTTTTTGCAGTCGGTCACGGTCACGACGAGGCCCGTTGCCTCAAAATTATCGTGACATTCAGAGAAAAATGCAGAAAAAAATTATGTGCAGTGCAAATTGGTCTGGGATGGTAGGAAACCGTTGAAAACTTGCTTTCATGAAGAATTCTTCCTTGGAATAAGGCTGCAATTGATGAAAAAGCGGTCAGAAACTGTTCGAAGATATAATGTGGTTGCTTAAATTTGCAACCGTCACGATCACGGTGGTCCCCGTTGCCTGAAAAAAAGGCAACGGGGTTGTCACGGTTGTCGGCGCGTTGCTCCCATACAGGTTCGTACAGTATCTGTCATGTACTGGGTGTCCTCAAGCGGGATACCAGCCACAAGGAAGCCTGTAGCGCTTGTACCGTGCAGAGGTGTTCCTGCCTTGCACACCTCCTCCTCCTCCTCGCCCAGTCACAGCTTCAGTTGGATCTCCGACTCGGACAATCTGCCTGGAAGCACGCAAAGCAGTATATCAGTGTCATTCCATTGTACCACACACAATGTGACAAACCTTCGACCTTTAGCATATATGGATTAGGCTGCCCGTGGTTGCTAACAAACACGTCAATGGCAGCCTGCCATACACTGCGTAGCGCTGTCGCGATGGTCTTGTTAACATCCACCTGTCGGGTGCGCTCGGCAATAGTGACTACGAGTCTTTGACGGAGAACATTCACTGTCCAGAACTGTCAGCCAAACCGCCATGTACACAATCACAACTCTCACATTGTCCCAAATTCTTCCAAAAATTGTGGGAGTCAATCTTGTCCTTCAAGGTATCTGCGTGGTTCCCACACCCATCTCCTTCGTGTGAAACACCACTGGGTTCAGTGCGGCCCACATCCTCTCAACACCTTCCCCGTCACTCTTCCCCACACCCACCAAAAAAACTCAAGCTATTTTTGTTGCTCAGTTGGCCTCGTGAGACGAAGCGTGCCAGACCGGCAGCCCGCATTGAATGTTGATGTTGTCCAAATGCAAACAAATTGCCTCTGGGAGCTTAGCATTGTGCTCATGCAAGTGTTTTTTTCCACTGACATGCAAGATAGTCCTACAAGCGCCACACCCACCAGACACAACATAATAATGTAGTCCATATTTGCGTATCTATAAAGACACCATATCAGTCAGATGCCCTCACATAATACAAGCAAGACAACCACATACCTCTCGCCTTTTTGGAGATCCCCCAAATCGTTGGGGTGGACACATTTGTGCCGCACACACACACACCCACCAATGCCGGATGAGCATAAGCCAGTTGTCAAGCAAGTATCTTTCTGAAGCAATACTGCAAAGCTATGCAGGCGCTGATCTGGTGAATCACAAACCCATCAGCACCCAGATATCAAGAAACATGAATTTACTTACATTGTTCTCAGTGACATAGTTTTTCAGATGTTCCTTATATCCCATCGGTTCCATGAACACACCCCAGCCAGGCCACAGCGAAGGCTCATATCACTCATTCACTCAAATGTGATTCTTGAGCTTGAAGTTCACATCGAAAGCGAGCAAGAGCATGTAAAGAAATGTCCCAGGACATCAGTATAATTCTAGACAAAAAGCACCGCCTAAACTCACCTGTATTTCGGAACCATGTTGTGCCAATCGGGCGGAAGATTGCGAAGGTCCCAAGGGCACGCCCAGCAAACCGGGATCAATTCTCTCAAGGCCGTCGCATCAACACCAGCTTTGTTGTACGCCCTCCTGGCGCGATGAAGCCTTTGCAGGAATGCCCATTGACGCTGCATGCGTGAAAATGCCCTGTACCGATCCTGCACCAACGTCAGCTTGACTGATCATTAACACGATCAAAAAACCTCACATGCATCCACCTCATCCCACTCGCATGGAGACTGTCCGTCTACCGCTCCAACGACACCACAAACTCATGGGTGTTAACATTCCCCACAATGTACAATAGATCCAAAATGTTGAAGGTGGCACAAATACCCGGATCCGTCAACAATGCAGGATACCACCCCCCGCGCATGAGCTGCTCCAGCTCGTTTGGCCTGTTTTCTCACAGATGGCACCCACAATAGTGGAAATGCACACTATGTATGCCAGTGGTATTGGTTACAACCCTTGTCCGCATGGGTAACACGGACTGGGTACACAGGCCGCCCACGTGCCCCACTTGGTAAATGAGGCCCATGTCGAGTAAGGAAATGGGCTTCCAAAATGCGCCCTTCCACTCCTATGAGAAGAAGAAGGAAACAAAGTCAGTTGAGACGTCGCAAATGGAGAGAGGCAGCAACTTGCCTCCACAAGATGAAGCTGGGCTGGTGACGTTCCAAACAACATGCTTTGGGGGGAAAAATGTCGCCCTTTGAGTTACTGCCAACGCCCATAGTGTATGCCGGCTTTTCATCATTGCCAGTTACGGACACCTGTTTTGAACCCTGGACTTCAAACGTCTGGCTCGCATTTGGGCGGTGGTAGACACCAGTCTGGTTGTAATTGATAAGAAGCTGTCGATGAGCATATTAGTACACAGTATGAGCGAGAAAATGAACAGAGTAACTCACGGAAGCAGGGATATCTTGGTGTTCAATTGTATGGGCGAGGCAGAAAAAAGTCTGTTCACAGAGCTCTGAGGCATTTTCCGGAATATGTTTGGCTGCGCGCATCGCTTTACGCGAGGACCAGTTCAGTGTGCTGTCCAAGAAGGCCCGAACAAATTTCTTGGAACAAGAAAATTTGTTGAGAAGTTGCGGGTGGTGTTTGCTGATGATCGCGATCATCAGAGACCATGTGATCTCGACGTTGACAACACAACCAGAGACACGCAGCCCCTTCAGCACGGTAACGATTTCCTGTGTAATCTCCGGGTAGGGTGTGAGGATCCCAGTCCATCTGGTGCCAGCCAGAGATTTATGGCCGACAATGCTGCATAATGCGGCATCCCTGAATCGTTTCTCACCCATAACAATCCACTTCCAGACAGTGCCACGATGCAGTCTGCTGTGCGGTCCATTGAAAAGAAGCGGGTGAGCGCGATGAAGTTCCTGAACAATTCAAGCTGCCGACCAACCACAGCGGCAAATGGTGGGCTCGATAATTGCCCAAAGGAAGGGTGTGAACCAGAAGACTTTGATAGCCATCATCTTGACCGTGCCACCAAGGGTCCCAGTGCGTTGTTTCCTCCACTTCTGGGTCGAGGCTGTGCACGAGAGAGCAGCTACATCCGAGATGGTATTGGACCCGCTTGCCAACGTGTCTGCACCCTGCATCAAGACTGTGTTTGCATTGGGCTTGTCGCCCTCATTGTCTGAGTCTGCAGCAGCGGCTTTCTTTCGCTCCTGTTCTCTCCGTTTCAGGACACACGCCAGATCGCGCTCATGCTGCTTTTTTTCGCACTCTTCTTCTCTTTTGCCTCCAGAACTGCCTGCCGATGTTCAGCACCATCCTCCTTTGCCTCGGCCCAATATGCGGAAATATCTCCCAGTGCGGCCTTCTTCCAGCCAAAGGATGCAAGTGTCGACTGCTTTGGATTGCCGATAAGAATCTGGCACAAGGAGGAGGAGGAAGGATTGGGGAGACTAGGAACTGTGGCATTGGATGTGATCACTGTGTCATCCCCTGATTCGACAAGATCTATGATGTGGGGACGCGATTTCTTTGTGGCAGGTGCAGCCGTGTCCATGGTGAGTGGATCTTCTGAAGCTTTGCGCTTATTACGGGGAATTTTGGTGCCAGAATCGACAGCAGCGGAGATAAGGTGTTCGAGCTATGTCTCTTGAAATGTAGTGCGCTCGCCAGCCGACATTTTTTTCACTCTATCTTTCAGCAGTTTGACCAAGTCAGTCAAACGCTGGCCCCACTCCAGAAACAGCATCGGTCATCCCTGAACTCTCAGAAGGTGGACTCAAAAGACACCTCCAGAGCATGAGTGACGGCCGAAAGATGACTCTCCTCCTTGAGAATCTCGGGATCAAGGGCAAAGTTGTATAAGGAATGCGATGGATTGTCTGGCAAAGCAGAGGGGAGGCTTTTCAGAGACTGTGGAGATGTTCTATTCGCGATACAAGGGCCTGAGGTGGTCCAGTAACTGCTTTAACGGTGGGGTTGGCAAATTTTCAGGGCATTCTAGGTGAGGGAGAGAGAAGGGAGAATTGTATTTTGCCACCGTCTATTTAGGACAGCATTGCTAATTACCATACTGCGGAGCACAATGGGAATGAATTACATTGTCTGGAAATTTCCAATAATGAACATGGCCCGAGTCGCCCAACACTTTGAGGGTGTTGCTCCTTTGGGCAACAGTCACAATCACGGTGGCCCTGTTGCCTAAAAAAAGGCAACGGGTCTGTCACGGTCCTCAGGCCGTTGTGTCCATACAGGGTGGTACAGTATTCAGTTTGGGAAGATAGCTGGATGGGGCTGCCTGGCCTCAATCCCTCACTCTTATCCTTCTTTGCAGGTTTGATCGCCAGGCGGGCTGGGTTTCAGCCATGTCATCCGGGCTCGGAAGCTAGCCGCCTGGTAAGTCATCCTTATAACATCATCTCTTAATCAGTCTCGGTTTCTCTAAAGTGTCCAACCGGGCTGGCTGTGCTTGTAATCTAATCTCTGTTCCGTTTCGTTCCATGGTTCAATAATGGGTCAAGCCGGCCTGATAGCCAACTCAAACACTCAAGGTAGTTCCTCTTGTTTAACCTCCAGCACACAAGAAGCCAGCTGTCAACTGGCTCTCAGCGCCCAACGGTATGAATAATATCCTGAGTCGGACCCCGTTGATAAGCCGTGAATTGCTCAACACGTGTAACCACGTATTTTGCGACTTTTAAGGCATTTACGCGCATCAGGGAGTTGGCATTAAGCTCCGAGGTGGCCGACTTAGGCATAACTGCGAAGGAACACTAAAGGCAACAGTTCAATGATACTTAGGCCTTTGCGGGTTTTAGGTTCATTAGGGCTTTAGCCTGTTTATACACCAACTTAGATCCAGCCTCACTGGATTTAGTCACAGCAGAGCTGAATATCATACAGGAGACATATTATCCACCTTAGTGATTTTAGTATCAGATGGAGAGAGTCAGAACACGTCAAAGAAGCCATTGTTTGGTTGCCTTTGTACTAAATCTGAAGACGTGTTGGACCATGTGACTAAACAACACATGATTTAGCGGGGTCGTGACTCAGGAAACGGATGCATTGGTGTCATATAGGGGTTAAATCCCGAGATGCCTGGCACAACTTTACGAGTCTTGTTAAAGTCCTAGGCAAACTTCGTACCTACAGGAAGCTATGGTTAATCCCTGGTGTCCTGTGAGTATTGCAAGCGCAGGCAGCTTAATCCTGGAACTTCAGAGAGTAATCCCTCTCAACAGGAGGGATGACTCCCAGTTTCCTCAGTGATCGAATTACCTGTCCAATGTGTCTGATTAGTATCTAGGCACTACGCCAAGCAGACATATAGGGCTATGATCATCCAATAGCATAAATACGAAGTGTACACCTGATACCAGGATTGCTGACTGACTCGATTGTATTTAGCCGTCTAGCACAGTAATCTCGTCGTTGTAAGCACCAATGTAACAGTATATAAGGAGAGGCATTTGGCAGTTGTAGGGCACTGAATTATACCTAGCTAGTAGGAAGCAATCACGTTCCTACGTCCAGGGTATCGTTTAGGCTCAACTTCTGTTCAAACCCTTAAACAAGGTTTCTACTAGAATTTGATATCTTTTGGTTTCGATTTGTGTGTGTGATTGAGTCTTAAGGAACACAGGGTTACTAGAACACGGAGTTACGCGCCTACGGGACACAGAACACGGAGTTACACGCCTTCGGGACACTTAGGGTCTAAACCGCCCACCACCAGGTCTAAACAGCCTACCCACCGGGTCTAAACAGCCCACCCCCATTTGCCGGTTTTTACCGTTACGCTGTATAGCTTTTGAAAGCTCTCAATCCAACCAAACCTTTTGTGGGACTTTTGCTCGGCTTTAAGTCAAACAAGTCTTACTAAATCCAACTCTTGTATTCCCTGTTGAGCCATTAGCTCCTTGGTGTATTATAAACAAGATATTCTCTCTTCTGGTATCCTCTTAGCACGTACCCTCGTCCTAAAAGGCAATCTACTCGTCAGAGTTATCTAGCGTCGTTGAGGGGTGTTTTGTGTTCTAGATTCAACTTGTCGTTGATTCGGGTTTAGTTGACAAGGCTCATTTTGTGAGGATTGTCATCGACTCAGTCATTCGCCTTGGAGGGATTTGAGCATTTTAGCATTTGCAGCGTTAGAGCCTGAGCCACCGTTGAGGACCCTTCTTAGTTACTATGTTGTGTTGTCCCGATGGCTTTTGGCCTTCAAATGTCTAATGTACCGTTCGGAGGAGAATGTACACTCTGATACTAAGCCTCACTTATGAGAATGGTAAGTCAATGAAATGAATGAAAAATAGCATTTTCATGCGTGCTTTGTGCATGCCTTATCATCGGATCTGTTGTATGCTGCATACATGGCAGGCAGGTGAGGGTACGCACCCATTCTGCTTTTGATATGCTGAGCTGACCTGTGAAACAGTTTTCAGATGCTCAACAGTGCACGCATTCAAAGCAGTTACAGGGACCTGCAGGCTCTCAGGTGCCCGTGCACCAAGTCAAGGTCTGACGGCAACAGTCTGCAGCAAGGCGAGTGCTACCACGACATGGACTATCTATTCATGCCGGTGCTCGTGGCTGAACACCTTTGCGTTCTAGCAAAAAAAAAAAAAAAAAAAAAAAAAAGAGCGACCCGATCTGAAGATCAAGAGGTGCACATTACATTGCTGACACACTACAGGCACTTTGTTAGTCTGGTGAGATCACTTCAAAACCGGGTCGCACAGTTTTATTTATCAGTAGTTTTATTAGTTGTAACTTGACTTTATGTATTCTGTTGGGTCTGAGCATTCAGTTTGTATGTTTTCTCTCTGATCCTTGTGCAGGAGGCGGGGCACATCGGTGTGTGCCTTTTGGAGCTGTGAAATCAAGATCTGAGGAGCGTCAAGAATCCATTGAGATCTTCCAAAGCTCATGAGGCTCTTCATTGTTTTCTCCTTTGCTTCACCAACAGAACAATGGTGTCGTCCCACGACAACTGCATGCCGCCGGTCTACACAGACCCTGGCACAGAGGGCTTATCTGGAAGGGCAAATTTCTACTAGTATCTTGTCACTGGCAGAGAAGTTAAGGTGCCAGGCAATATTGTTTGTTGTATGTATATACACATCCTATTCTCGAATCTGCCTTAACCATCCTACAGGGCAAGCGAATGCGCAATACACACGTGTATCGGGTGCCAACGTCAAAGGGTATGAGAAGTCCGAGTGGCTTCTACTTGTGGCTGCATGGCGTGCTTCCTGCGGCCAAGGCAAGCACCTTCATACGGTAGAACCGCCGGCTGGGCGTGTGCCCTCGACACCACCACCACCAGCTTCAAACCAGTCCTCATGTCCTCGCAATTCGCCTGCTGTATCACCCAGCCAGAGTTATTGACCACCGTCAATGCCTTTCTGCATGGTGATAATCGAGAGCCGCAGCCTGTTGCCAACTTTGCCTCCACCGCTGTGTGCCTATGCTGTTTGTACAGGAGCTGTGGGCGAAGTCTTTGATACAGCTGTAGCTGCCCAGGCACACTATGAGTGGCTACAGCATGAGGGAATGCACCCCGTGCTCAGCATTCAGTGTTCGGTGGCAGCAGCCATTGCTTTTATTGAAGAGGGAGACATGCCCGATATGCTCTACTCATTTGAGCATCGACGAGTCGGAGCAATCTACTTCGACTTAGACTCACTCACATTGGTAAAAACCTTTTCTGTGTGTTCCTGATGCTGATCTACTATGCATACATTGCTAGTCATTCTGTACCTTGTATCACTCGTTTGTGAATGTCCGCCATTGCATAATCAGTTTTTTTTCAGTATTAAAAACAAGCCAATGGATATGTCTTGGAAAGAACAAATCTGACAATTGATCGACAAGACCATCATGTCAAAGAAACACAGTTGAGGAGTATGTGTCCACGACACCCATAGTGAGGACCTGCCTCCCAGCTTCACCGGAAAAGGACAAGCGGCCCCGACAGCACTACAATGCCTTCGATATTGCAATGGGGTATGGGGGGGAGGAGGAGAGCTCAGGAGAGGCAGCCACGGAGGGTCCTGCTGGATAAAAATCAAGAAAAAGGCTAAGGCTGCAAGGAACAAGGAGTTGGTGAGTCTTCTTTTGTAGTGTCAGACTGGGTGCATCATTGATGGCGGCAAAGGACCGACCAATGAAGGTGTTACAGAGGAAGGGTAGAGGGCTGTGGTGGTCGAAGGGGTGTATGGGGGAGGGTTGCCTTAGACTCTGGGCGGAGTACTGGTGTGAGGACTGCTTCGGAGGTCGGCTGCTGTGTGATCTCTGTGTGGTTAATTGGCACCGCGATGAACCTCTACACATAATCCAGGTATGTTTTGTCTTGTTTTTTTTTTTTTGGGAGGTCATTGAAGTGAATTAATGTAGATGTGAACTTGGAGTGCATACGGCAACGAAGTCAGGTGACTTTGATGGGGAATTATGTCTACTTTCGGTAGTGCTGTGCTTCTTGCATAATCATTGTGTGAGACCCGCCCCGACTACCTCGAAAATGCCTTCTGCACCGTCGCGCTGAAACGGTGCACTGGCGTGCAGCTGTGAAATCCAATGCCAACTAATGAGAGACGAAGTCTACTCAAAAACCAACACCAAACTCAACAACTAACAACTACTCAATACTTTGTGTGTGTTCGAGGGGGGTGGGTCACGTATCAACCGTCAATTTCAATTCAAAGGTAGGTTTCCACAAGTCTGATAGGTTTGGGACTGCCAAAAGGTAACTGCTAATAACTCCAACTCAATAATGAGAAGGGTAGGGTTTCTCGATGCGCGCCGTTTTACAACGTGCTTTAAGGTGGGAATCCACAGACGGCCAGAAAAGGTTTCTAAGTTCTTTAAGTTTGTTTCCCAATTACTGATAGATGGCCCCTAGTGCTTCAAAGGAAGGTACTAGTCCCAACCACTTCAAAGGCTATAATCCAATGCAAGTTGTTCTCAAGTAAAAGGTAATCCTTGTTTTAAGAGGTCTCGAAAATCCAATCTATTCAATCTAACAGAAATCCAACACCTAATTGCAGTATAGATGTGTAACGAGCCGAAGACCCGGAGCTACTGGAACCCTTGTATCCGAGTAAGGCTGAGTTTACAAGACTTGACGAGAGGCGTCTCAAAAGTCAACTGTTTAGGCTGCACTCTTAAGCTGATATCCACTAGTCGTGCCAAATAACGGGGGCTTCACTGATCTGTCTACTACATTTGAGGGAGCTTTATATACTACTGCTACTTGGTTTCTAAGATTACAAACGGATGAACGAGCGGATTAATAAGTTTACATCGAAGCGAGTGTGTGTCCGTCATTTAGACAGATTGGTCAGTGTTCAGATGTCCTGTTGTCCACAAGAAGCATCGACCTAAGCACTTCTCTCCTCCTCAGCCATTCCAATGCTAGGTTGGGCCTCTGTTGTCCCTTGTCCGCATTACAGAGCTCTCTTGTTTTAGTAACCTTCTAATGCCCACCTGACTGATCCTTATGAGCGCGTCGCGTCGCGACGCGACTTAGTCACGTGGCCGTTATTCAACTCGAGATCCGCGCGCCTTGTCCTTATAATCCCAACCAGGCGCGTACACATAGCCTTTCTCTAGTTTTGTCTCTTAGTTCCTTCCATTGGCCTTTGGTATTTATCCTAGTGCTGGTATTGACACCGAGCTTGTAGCACCGTGTTCAGATGCTGCCGGGTGAGTCCTTAACCTCAGTTTTGGCCCTTTTGTTTCAAGTTACCTTCTCCGGCCCCAGTTTGGAGGTACCATTGGAGATTACTCTACTGCTCCGGCTCTTGTTTAACTGAATCAACACATCTCGGGACTTTAATGCTCCGTCCCAGGCTTCAAGACTAGCATCCTCTAGTATTTACTATGCCTTTAGCAAGCTTTAACAGACTTGTAAGGATCGCGAAAATGAACGATTTCAAGCTTGTACAGAGTACGGCGTATCAGCGCACCGCCGAGGACACGACAGGGCGACGTAAGCTACTCCTAGCTGCCTGCAATTTCATGTGCATGGTCTATCTCGCTGTTCTACTCTATGCCTCCCCGCTCTACTGGAAACAGGCTTATCACACCTCCGCTCTCACTGGTGAAGCTTGGGTCCAAGAGCTCATTATAGGACATCCTGAACGGATTAAAAATGAGTTGGGAATGCATCTGCATGTGTTCCTTGCCTTCGTTTCCCAGCTACGGGTTGTGGGAGGCTTGTCCGACTCACGATATGTTACACTGCAGGAGCAAGCAGCTATCTTCCTGTATACATGTGTCACAGGGCTTTCCCTTCACCATCTCGGAGAACGTTTCCAATGGTCTACGGACACCATTTCAAAGTAGATTTCTGCTCCCCTTCGGTTAACTCTGACTAACCATTCTCAAATAGATATTTCCGCCGCATTCTCATGACCGTATCTTGTCCCCCCTTTTATACCTTCTATATAGAAACCAGGAGCACCACGCTTTTTAGCGAGTGTTCCGGTGTGATGCGAGTGATGGCACATGTTTTCGACTGAGGACCCCGATGTACTGTCCCGAAGGAGCTCGTACAGCGTCTCCGGTGATTTCCCCGTTTGGCCCTCGTAATTAAAGTCTTGCCGTCCTTCGAGATGCGAAGACGATGAGCAGCATCGGGGCTATCCGCAATAACAGAGTGTGTTACTGAAATACTGTATTATTTCGTTCAGTTTGACTTGGGGCGTGATGCGTGACATTTTCTACCAGTTCGACCATCCGACCAGGGGCCGAATTTTGCGTGACAAACGGGCAAATTAAGGGGTGTGTGACGCATGACGGTCGAATTGAACGAAACAATACAGTAAACTGCTTTAAATTCAGGATCTCAAGTACTAGTCACAACGAACTCAAGTCCCAAATCTCAACTTGAAGTCTTGCCGCACAGAATGTTCTGCCACTGCCGTATCCTCGGATTTTCATAGATTCTTTCATACCTAGGACTTACACCTTACATGCTGCTTGAACAGACCTGCAAGACCCGGCAGCAGATGGTCTTCTGAGGAACTGTTCCCTCAATTCGAGCCTGGGTCGTAAATGGTGTAGCAAACAGGCTTTTTATTCTACAGTTGAAATTTGGTTTCCAAATCCCTCTCGCAAATAGACGGCCTGCATTGGAGTCTTTGCCTCGAAACTCATCCTTCCCCCCAATCTAATTCGCACTATGGCTTTGTCCCTTGTAAGCCGGAATATGAATTGAACTTCATGAGTCCGGGATTGCCAAATGCTACCAAGTGTGGGTGCGGACCATCCACAAGCGAATATTGCATTCCTTGTGTTCAACATCACCATAATGCGAATTTCAATTTGATGTTTGAGCGCTGAATGTGAAGAATTAAACTGCGGGGTATGAAAGTATGTATTGGGAGTAGTTGAATGCAACCCACTGTATGCATGTTGCATGAATTTGAAGATGATCACTGTACTGTACTATTTTGACCGTTTCTTCACTATTTTTAGATTTTGGTCAACCGAAGAGACCAATAAATTTCCTTTTGAATTAAGGCATCTTTTGAGCACATTAAAAAAAAATCGGGTGTCACCAGTCACTGAAGAAATGGTCGAAATAGTACAGTATTGCAAGATGTATTGTCAGAGTGTGAGTAAGACCAAAGGAAAGCAGGAAGGAAATTTATTCCCTGTTTAATTTCAGGCTCAATTGTTGGCAATGAACCAGTACCATTGAACCTCGGTGGGCTGGCAGAGAGCCTCTTCAATCCGCAACATAAACTCATCCTAACCACTCTGAGATGTGATCATATTGTCTTACACAGGTCCTACAGGCTACTCACCAAACTCAAACATCAGGGCCAGGCTCACGATCGCTATGCTCCAGTAGGGGCTGTTCTCGCTCATCAATGTATGGTGTGAGATTGGTGTGAGAAGTAAATTTATTGCAGTACAATAAAATACAATTGTCCCAGCGAGTGGAAGCATGCATAGTGACGGATGATCAGCAACAGTTGGACTCAAATTCAAGTAAATCAGGCCGAGCCAGGGAATATCATACAGAGGGATATTTAGCATTGAAGCTGGGCCATTATTACGTGAAACCTGTGAAAATAAAAATAAATCCAATACGGGAAGTGCTCAGCAACTTGCGCTAGTGCTGTTGAAGAGATCGAGGAAGCGGCAGCCCTGTCACAACGAAATGGTTGCCAGAAATGCAGGTAAACAGTCAATCCAGAGTGCAGGGTTTTGGTTTCAGTCAAGTGCTTGAAGTAATCAATTTGAGGATGCGAGCCACAGTGTTGAATTGAAGCATCAGTTGCTCTAGGTTCCACTGTTCAACATCAACTCGCATTATTTAGTGTTCGCTTGCTCCGGGACCGCTGCTTCATACACTTCAACCTTCTTAAATTCACGCCCCATGGATACAACATGAATATGTACTCGTCCTCGGGTGCATTGTTTCTCAACAATGGGGTTATGCTTACGGCTCAGCAGGATGCCGTGATCCGGTCCCGGCGGATGATCAACAGCAGGCACTAGGTTCGGGGTCTTGAACCAAAAGGGGAATCTCAAAATCAGTTGGCATCACTCACATCACACCGGAACACTCGCTAAAAAGCGTGGTGCTCCTGGTTTCCATACTTCTATGTTTGCCTGCCTTCGACCCACAATCCCGTACCCCATCTCATTCGAAACAATCCCAAGTGGTTTCCCTTTTTCGCTGGGGCTGTCAGATCCATGGACGGAACACACATCAATTGTTGTCCAAACGCAGAAGACCGGCAAGCATCGCGTAATCACAAGGGCGGTATAACCATGAACTGCCTCGCTTGTTGCTCTCAAGATATGTGGTTTCTGTATATCCTCAGTGGATGGGAAGGTTCGGCTGCTGATGCTGCAGTGTATCTCGACGCTCGCCTCAGCAATCTCAACATACCGGATGGCAAGTATTATTTGGCCGATGCAGGTTTCGGGAGTTGTGATGCCTGTCTTGTTCCTTTCCGTGGCTTTCGTTATCATCTGGCAGAGTGGGGAAGAGCAGATGTCAGGTACCATTCCTTCCGAGTCATTCCGAGAACCTCTTCGAATTCTTTCTTAGACCAGCATGCAAAGAGGAACTGTATAATCTTCGGCATGCATCAGCACGCAACGTTGTTGAACACATTTTTGGTGTTGTCAAAAAGCGGTGGGCTATTCTCAATAATCCGCCAGAGCTGGACAAGCACGGATCCTTCCTGGTTTAGCCGCCATACACAACCCCATCCTGAAACACGACCCGACTGATCTCGAAGACTTCGATGGAGTGCATGACCCTCAACCAGGATATGTTGAGGATTTCGGATCGCTCGCAGCAGGGCCTACGCCACCGAGGGAGAAGGCACGAGCTGACCGACGAAGGGATGGTATTGCACAACAAATGTGGAACAGTTATCAGGCGCTTTTGCGTGAGCGGGGAGAAGAGTTTGCAAACGAGTAGCTACAACACTTTCTAGACAGTAATCCCAACTTTCCGTTTGACCCACCGAATCCGCAAATCCTCATCGTCGAGGGAGTCGTAGACATCTACCGCACTCTTGCTGGCCTCCAAAACCTCGAGGAGTGAAACGAGCTGCTCCCTGCCCATCCACATTTCCAATTTATGTGCACGTTTGATCGCTTTTTGAAGACGGACTGGGGTAGGTGGCAGCTCCAGGTCGGCATTGCTACTCGATGGACCAAATGTGTCACGAATAATACCATTGAAGTCAAGGGCCTGCACGGCAATATCTTGAAGGGCAAGAGCACCAGATGTTCGCGCCTTTTTGACAGTTCCACCAGCAGACGCTGCAGCCGGACGTTTACACTTCGCTGGAGCGGGTGTTCGAGGAACAGACTAGTATATATGAGCACAAATGGCGGAAAAAAACTATCTGCAACGCGCCTCATTCTCCTTATCACTACCATCATCACTGTCGTCCCTATCACCTCCTCCTACACTACCGGAGTTGTCGTTTTCGAGGTCCCATGGCTGGCTTTGGCCATTGTAATCGTCCTCGTCATCTGGCTGAGTCACATCCTGTGGTGGGACGACCTGAGGGCGGAAGACATGATTGCCGCGTGGGGCCGACTGTGGCTTGAGCGTCCTGAAGGCCTCAAGGTGTGCCCATCCAGCGTTGCAAAAATGCTCCGCTGCCTTGGGCTTTTTCTTCACCCAAGCGGCCCAGACGCCCTCGTTTGCTGGACCAATGCAGGCACCGCCATCATCAGTCCATGCCCACCCCGAGTTGTTAATAATGTCGATAACAAGTTGGTACAATTGTTTAAGCTGCAGAAATGTGTTAAACAATGTCTATATGTGTGTCCAAACACGCACTTTTTGGTATTTACTTTGACAGCTGTCACCATCCTTCGGTGCACCCTTTGTAAGACTGTCAGCATTAACAAAAGCTGCAGCTGCCTTCCAGGTGGTCTTGGTAGGGTTCGCTCCTTCCCCAGCTGCTGCCTTCTGGTGCAAGAGGTAATCCAGGAGCACCTTCTTGTTCCGGACTGTCCAGAAGGATGATGGCTTCCGCTGTGTAGCCGAAAGCGGAGTAGCTGAGTCGGCTCGGAGACCGGGATCAAAGGGTATTTCAGTTGGTTCAGCGCCAGGAGCCATCGCGTCGTAGAGAGCGATAGCGGACAGATTTGCTCGATGGACACCAGAAGGAGAGTCACAGAATGTCACGATTACGCAAGAAGCACAGCACTACCGAAAGTAGAAATAATTCCCCATCAAAGTCACCCGACTTCGTTGCCGTATGCACTCTTAGAAATGGGCAGAGGGCTACTTCTGGCCATGCTGCCTTACAGACATTGACCCCGGGCTACACTTCCAGATTGGACATCCACCCAGAGAAGATTGTGATGCCTGTGATGCGCTGCACAAGTTTGTTATCCTCGACAACAACAGAACTCACGAGATCATTGTAGATTTTGGTGGATGCCTTGGTGCGGCAACGCCGAACAATCAGCTCTTGAATATTTGGTGGTTTCCCATGACGGATCGCCACGGTGGCATCATGTACCACGCAATTCCAGTCGCGTTTCTGGATGGGGGAGTCGACGAGCAGGCCCATGCATAGGTTTTTGCTATCAACTAGTGGTGTAAGACTGTATTTCAATTGAAGGGAGGTGTATGTCAGGTGTGTCGTCCGAGAGTCTAACATGAAAAAGGCTTACCCCGTCCAACCACTGACATACTCAAAGCCATGATGCTCGCATTCTCCGCACGTGTAGATATGTGTCAAAGGTGTGAAATGAACCAGCGGGGTGTAAGGGATACGCCCACCACCGCCAAAGGATATGCCCTTGGGCCCTTATTCAATTAGTATAGTACTATAGATAAGGATTTGTACTTGTTACATTTGGAAGGTGTTACCGATTGGGGCAACTAAACTCTACCCAATCGTTGACACATTCTAATTCTCAATATAAATTAGGTTGATTCAACTCGGGTGTGAGCTCCTAAGTCCACAGAACTCAACCCTCCTTACACTTTTTTTTTGAATCCTATTGTTTCTTTCGCCGAAAAGAACGATATCTATCGACTTCAAGAACATACAACAGATCTAACTATACTATGTCGAGGAGTGGCTCAAACACTGGCTCTCCTCCACATCAAACCCCGCTCACCATTATTCAGCTACTTCTATCCTGAATCCTAGTTGGTCAAACTCGTGACGTGGCACCCTGTTGCCCCCAATACCGACCCCACGAAACGGGATCAGTGCTCACTATGTTCATATGGCTGATGGCTCTGTAGTGGTAGTGGAAGATAGCACTGGATTTGCCATCAGACTCGGTGGTGACTCTGATAGAGCCCAAAGCTCTCGGTTTGGAAGCCAGGGCCCAAGTTCTAAGTTGTCGGTGTCAGCAGCAGATGTATGCATATCATTGGCATTGTGTATGCCCTCGCCTTCTTAGAATTACGCAAACAACCCAATGATTGGGCCATTCTCCAGCCTGATCGAGCGGATCCAGCCAGGTGCACTCCCAGAGGACGATTTGAGTCAATTGCATGCTTTACGATAACTTACTCACGTCAACAGTCCAAATGCAAACACAGCATGTTAATTTGCAAAAGTCTCATAAAAACATTGTCCAGTTACGGAACACTACAGCTTACAGTATCGAATAACTACGCCATGAAATTGCATCAGAGAAAGCTAAAATAAACTGATGCTTACAGGACAATATTCAGGTGTTACGTGACATGGGAGTGTTTGATGTGGAACTATCCAATACCACAATCAGTAACACCACGACGTTACCAACGATCCCTGACCCAGACCCAGTTAAAGCTGCGGAAATGCCAGAAGGTCTGCAAAAAGAAATGGATCACATTATTTCGCCACAACGGCCAAATGAAAGTGACCAACAATTTGGACTGTGTCCTCAAGACCGTTAATCGCAAATGTCAAGCTGCTACAATGTTTGCTGCAAAACAACCCGATAATCGGGACGGACGGAAGGATATCCTTGAATGCAATCAGCCACGTAATGAACCGACCCAAGGCGTACCTGGCTATAATCCTACCTCCTCAATGAGGGCAGCTCACGTTGAGGATATAGGTAGTGCGGTAGTGCGAGCATACGGGATTGGTGGCAGTTTGGGCCGATTAGTCATCAGTTTGTGCATGTTGTAGCCAGATTCCACCTTTGCTTCATCTACGCAGCGCGACATTGCAGGACTCTCTGGTGATTACCAAGAGAGCATCTGGGAGCAACTAGCCCATATGGGGATTGGAGTGTGCTTCGATGATATGCTCCGAGGACTCAGCTTTTCTGACTGCTGCGCGTGCTCTTGACTCTTGACTCCTGGCCCAATTTGGTCCCGACAAGAAAAAATGCGAAAAATGATGTCCGCAAAAAACCGAAGCGATAGGCGGTACAGAAGACGAGTTTCAGGCCACTTTGGTTACTTACACCAAGGCGGGCAACAAGACAATGGCGATGCGGGGGCTATGGAATGCTGCATACGAGATGGGACGAGCGGCCGCACCTGTGCGCCTGGTAGTGAACGATGCAGCGACATTGTGGCAGAGGGAGAAAGAGTGAGTCAAGGAGGCGAGAGAGACAGTGTTCGGAAGGACGGCAGAGCGGTTTTGAAGAAAGACGGCAGGCTGGTGAGAGGGACGCTGATACGCCGTACTCTGTACAAGCTTGAAATCGTTCATTTTCGCGATCCTTACAAGTCTGTTAAAGCTTGCTAAGGACATAGTAAATACTAGAGGATGCTAGTCTTGAAGCCTGGGACGGAGCATTAAAGTCCCGAGATGTGTTGATTCAGTTAAACAAGAGCCGGAGCAGTAGAGTAATCTCCAACGGTACCTCCAAACTGGGGCCGGAGAAGGTAACTTGAAACGAAAGGGCCAAAGCTGAGGTTAAGGACTCACCCGGCAAGGAGCATCTGAACACGGTGCTACAAGCTCGGTGTCAATACCAGCACTAGGATAAATACCAAAGGCCAATGGAAGGAACTAAGAGACAAAACTAAGAGAAAGGCTATGCGTACGCGCCTGGTTGGGATTACAAGGACAAGGCGCGCAGATCTCGAGTTGAATAACGGCCACGTGACTAAGTCGCGTCGCGACGCGACGCGCTCATAAGGATCAGTCAGGTGGACATAAGAAGCTTACTAAAAACAAGAGAGCTCTGTAATACGGACAAGGAACAACCGAGGCTCAACCTAGCATTGGAATGGCTGAGGAGGAGAGAAGCACTTGGGTCGATGCTTCTTATGGACAACAGAACATCTGAACACTGACCAATCTGTCTAAATGGCGGCCACACACTCGCTTCAATGTAAACTTATTAATCCGCTCGTTCATCCGTTTGTAATCTTAGAAAACCAAGTAGCAGTAGTATATAAAGCTCCTTCAAATGTAGTAGACAGATTAGTGAAGCCCCCGTTATTTGGCACGACTAGTGGATATCAGCTTAAGAGTGCAGCCTAAACAGCTGACTTTTGAGACGCCTCTCGTCAAAGTCTTGTAAACTCAGCCTTACTCGGATACAAGGGTTCCAGTAGCTCCGGGTCTTCGGCTCGTTACGCATCTATACTGCAATTAGGTGTTGGATTTCTGTTAGATTGAATAGATTGGATTTTCGAGACCTCTTAAACAAGGATTACCTTTTACTTGAGAACAACTTGCATTGGATTATAGCCTTTGAAGTGGTTGGGACTAGTACCTTCCTTTGAAGCACTAGGGGCCATCTATCAGTAATTGGGAAACAAACTTAAAGAACTTAGAAACCTTTTCTGGCCGTCTGTGGATTCCCACCTTAAAGCACGTTGTAAAACGGCGCGCATCGAGAAACCCTACCCTTCTCATTATTGAGTTGGAGTTATTAGCAGTTACCTTTTGGCAGTCCCAAACCTATCAGACTTGTGGAAACCTACCTTTGAATTGAAATTGACGGTTGATACGTGACCCACCCCCCTCGAACACACACGAAGTATTGAGTAGTTGTTAGTTGTTGAGTTTGGTGTTGGTTTTTGAGTAGACTTCGTCTCTCATTAGTTGGCATTAGATTCCACAGCTGCACGTCAGTGCACCGTTTCATCTGGAGCCCACCGCGAGGGGAACAGTTTTTATAAAAAGGGATATTCCTGCAAGGAAAAATTAGTTGGCCTCCGAAAGAAGTCAACCTAGGTTGAATAAAAACTCTGATAGCACTTGGAGTATAAAATTAAAAGCCCTACAATCTGTCGAGCCCTAGCTCCGGATCTTCTAGCCCTGAGGAAGCCACCTTCTTTAGCTACCCTCCACCGCCTCAGCTGAGCGCAACGGACGGACTATATTGGAACCGCCCCTTATCTAGACCGAGAAATAGAGAAAGAAGCGAGTCGGAGTCATCCGCGCGCCCGATCTCAAACCCAGCAGCGAGCGCCCGCACGGCAGCCGCAGCACAAACACTTTCGCGAGTTGAATCAAATTTCGAGTTGCAAAAACAGAGACTAGAACAGAGCCAAACAGCCGAGTCTAGTTCTCCGCGCCTTCCTGTTCCAATCGAACAAGGCGCGCCAGAGGATAATCCTCTAAACAACCAAATCTTGCCAGGGGAATCCCCTGTTCTCCCACGCACTCCAGCTTTCGAAACCAATACCCCACTCTCCTCGAGGAACATAAACATGTCCTCCTCACTTCATAAAATTCCCGAGTCATGGGAACGCAATGCGCCCCATTTTGACTCTAAAAAGCCAGAGGAACTACAACAGTTTCTCGAGCATATGGCGCGCCTGATCTCAATTGCCAAAACCCCGGCGGATGAGCAAAATGCAAAGTTGGTAGAATATACCGACTTTAGCGTCAGACAAGAGTGGATGGGTCTCCCTTCGTTTTTGAAAGGAGACCACCAGACTTTTGTTAAAGATGTGATAGATTTGTACCCATCAGTGCGGGATGCAAAGAAGGGCTCAATAGGTTTATTGAATAAACTATTGCGAAAGTTTCCTATGCAAGAAATCAGTGCGGATGATCAAGACGAACTTATGGAATTGATCAGACCACTGCAGATCGAGATAAAGAAACTAGTCCCGTCGCAACTTAACAATAAAACGGCGATAGCTCGCTTCCTAGAGAAGCTTACCCCAGATTTTGTAGCCAGAATCTGGGCGCGCCTGGACATAGAGGAGATCAATATTGATTCTCAACCCGTAGACCCTACTGATGCGGTAGCGGTCGAGGCACGAAAAGCCCGGATAGCTGCCCGAGAAGTAAACCGTTTTCTGTTTGAGGACATAGTTCGGGTAGCCCAGTTAATATCAAAAGGCAGTGCTGATAGGGGAGAGTATGATAGCGGCGCCAGCCTTGCCACAATAGGTGTAGCGCCCAAACTCCCAAAAGTCGAGACAGCGGCCATTCATTTAGAATGGGAAAAGAAGCACGCCGTAGATAGAGAGGAGTTGAACCAGTTCAAAGTACACCTGTTGGACGAAATAAGGACCTCACAGAAGTCTCAAATGGAGCAGATTGTGAAGACCCTGTCTCAAGGGCAGTCTAGAGGACCAGAATTGCGCCAAACTCCAGTAGAGAGGCCAGCCTGGCGGCCGGTAGCCACTAGTGACTTAATGACCTGTCATTTCTGTCATCAGTCGGGACATTTCATAGCAGATTGTGAACATCGTCGCCGACTGTTAGAAGAAGGCAAGCTTAAAATAACAAATGGCAAAGACCAGCTAGGAGACGGAACACCTCTGTTCGTACCTAGAGGTGGAAAGTCAAAGAAAGAATTCATTGAGGACTATTATAAGAGAAATACGACTCAGCAGCATTTCCTTGGTAATGTAATGTCGTCCTATGCGGTAGCCACGGATGTTGAGGACGTATTGCAAGGAGACCAAGAGGACTATGACACTAGAGATGATGAAATCCTCTCCCTGAAAGTGGCAGAAGCTAACCTCAAGAAGCAGTTGGTACAAGCAACGCAGAAAGAGGCAAGGGCTATTCAACTAGTCCAAAAACAGAGCCAAGGAGTTGCTCAACCAACTCCTATGGCAGCCGAAACCCCAGACTTTGGGCACGTAATGGCGGCCATAGCGACTCTGAATAGCGTGGCACACCAAATGCAGCCTCAGCAGTTTTTGAATATGGTGCCCCAAGTACAACCCCAGTACGTGGCGCAAACCAGGGCCAACCCGAATAGGGCGCCTGAAGAGAAGGGTTTCTGAATGGTTCGAGGAAAGGGGGAAGACAAGACCTGAAGTCTTCGGCGAAACCCCTGGAGGACCTGAATAAGCAAAAGCGCCCAGCGCCTGAAAGGACAAAGAACATTGGGACGAGAACAAAGGCTACCGATAGGCCGGAAGTTGAAAAAGAGGCCAGGCGCGCCAGAATCGTGGCTGAGTATGAAGGAGAAAGCTCGGACGATGAGGAGACGCGTCCGGAGAAAAAGGACTTGCCTTTCAAAGATGTGCCACCAATTGAATTCTCGAACCGTGAGAAAACACGAGAGGTACCATCAAAGACCAACAAGGCGCGCGAAAGCGAACCTCTTGAAAACAAGGCGCGCGAAAGCGAGCTGTTGGACAAGGCGCGCGAGAAAGGACCCAGAGCTCCTGCCTCTAATATAAACCCAATGGTGGACATGGCAGACGTGGCTTACCGATTGAGGGCACCCATAGAACAGATGAGGGAAGCTAGCGCCCGGTCGATACTTGAGAGTATAAAGAAGACCTTTATACCCATTACTTTTGAAGACCTAATGGCGGTTGCACCCAGTATTCAAAGGGACACAAAGAGCCTGGTCACTAAGAGGCGGATAGCGCCTGAAGAGTCGACTAGGGTACACTTTCAAGAGGGCGCGGAAGAAATTCCGGAGCCTTATGAGGTGTTCCCTTTCGAAGAAGAGGAAGAACTGGTCCAAGATCAGTTTGTCCATGTAGATGCGATAAGTACTAGGCAACTACCTGAGTGCTATCCGCAGTTTATGGTCACTAAGAACGCGAACGGCTTAGTACCAGCAGGGGCGATTGTAGCAAACGACCCTGTCCTGCAATACTTGGCTAAACTACCAAAAGGCCAGGCGCCTAAGAAAATCTTTGTGATGATGGAAGACCAGCTCATCGGGAAGGATTCGGCTGCCTTAAGAGTGTTATACCCGCTCATTAATGGGCAGGGTGAGGAAGAGGCCATCCTAGACGGAGGGTCCCAGATAGTGTCCATGGCATTGGCCACTGCAATGGATATGGGGGTCCCTTGGGACCCGGATATTACTATCTTTATGCAAAGCGCTAATGGACAAGTAGAGAAAACAGTGGGCCTAGCCAAGAATATTCCCTATAGATTTGGGGACATCACAATATTCCTACAAGTCCATGTTATAAAGGACCCAGCATACAAAGTGCTACTAGGGCGCCCTTTTGATATCTTGACGGCCAGCACTGTTCAGAATGAGGCCAATGGAAATCAAATGGTCACTCTAACAGACCCGGTCTCGAAGCGCCGTTGCACTTTGCCAACTCACGCACGAGGAGCCATAAGAAGGATTCAGAGGACCAAACCTGCAAAGGAGGAAACAGAAAACAAGGCGCCCGAAGAGACAGAGGCAAATTTTTAGAAAAACTCAAGGAATTGATAGACGATCAACGAGAGTTTGCTGCAATAGTCGAGATTGATGAAAGTGGACAAGGTTGGATAAAAGCCACTCAGCATTCGGTTGAGGTTGATGGCAAGTTTTCTAAAGACGTATTGGCAGCGCTCTATACTGAGCAAACCTTGCCATACATCAAGGATGACGATCCAGCAGTAGCCTTGTTTCAGGAATTTATGGGAATGAGCAATCCCAGACGAGATGTGAACGGGACATACGTGGTTCAAACGACTGACGGACCACACATACCCGGGACGGACAAAGAAATTCCAAAGGAATTTGAAGAAAAGCGTCCTCACAAGGCGCATAAGCATCATGCGCAAGGCGCGCGATGCAATTGCTGTGAATACGCAGATTGGGTATTGCCAGGACCTATGGAGGCCGGGCGCGCGCCAACGAAACACTCAGGCGCGCCTGTTGCCTCTGTTTATGCTGGTAAAAAGTACAAACCGGTAGCGTTAAAAGTTAGGCCGGTCTTGCAGGAACTACCAGAGGAATACAGAATAGTGAGGAATATCACGGGGGACCCATTGAAAGATATGCCGGTCCTACCTGAAGATCCGCCCGATTTTGAACCCACTGGACGGTACACTCAAGAGAGAAAAGAGATAGTAGATAAATTACACGATGAGGAATTCTTGTGGCCAGGCGAAAGGAAACTCATGCACTACTTCATGATGCTGCATGAGCAGAATTTCGCTTGGACCGATGCTGAAAGAGGAGAATTCAAAGAAGAATTCTTCCCGCCAGTACGGTTTCCAATATTAAAAGATCACAAGGTATGGGTGGAAAGGAACATACCCATTCCTCCAGGACAATTAGAAGAAGTATGTAAGGTACTTAGGGCCAGCATAGACTCGAATATATATGAACCGTCAAACGGGTCTTATAGGACAAAGTACTTTAGTGTATTAAAGAGTGACGGGAAGTCTATAAGATTGGTACACTCTTTAGAGCCACTAAATGCGGCCACTATAGCTCACTCAGGGGTACCACCAGGCGCCGAGGAATTAGCAAACCATTTTGCTGGGCGCGCCTGCGGTGGTTGCTTAGACTTGTATTCTGGATATAACCACAGGACTATTCATGAGGACTCAAGGGATTACACTACGTTTCAAACTCCTTTCGGGGCCTTAAGGTTGGTTAAACTACCTCAGGGCTGGACAAACTCAGTTCCTATATTCCATGAGGATGTTACTTACATCCTCAGGGATGAGATCCCGCACGTAACTTGGCCGTACATTGATGACGTACCGGTACGAGGACCTGGGACTAGGTACCAGAGGAAGGATGGGACGTATGAAACAATTCCCGAGAATAGTGGAATCAGACGGTTCGTTTGGGAACACTTTCAAAATTTGAATAGGATTGTGACTAGGATGGGACACGCAGGAGGAACCTTCTCAGGCAAAAAGGCGGTACTATGCCGGAGCGACCCAACTATAGTTGGGCACGTCTGTACTTATGAGGGCCTGCGTCCATCCGCAGACAGAATAGGAGTTATCTTGAGATGGGGGCCGTTAAAGACTTACACAGACGTAAAGTCCTTTCTAGGTACCATAGGAGTAATGAGGATGTTTATTGAAGACTTCGCATTAAAAGCGGGGCCTATCAACAAGTTGACTAGGGCAGGTGTAGACTTTGAGTGGGGACCAGCCCAGGAGGCCTCAATGGCGATCCTAAAAGAATCTCTGAAGGACTGCAAATGCTTGAAGCCCATTAACTATGATTGGTTAACGGATGTAGTCCTCGCGGTCGATACCTCCTGGATGGCGGTGGGTTTCTACCTATACCAGATGGATCCCGAGGACTTGTTGAAGAAGTATTATGCGAGATTCCAGTCCATCCCATTAAATGAAAGGGAGGCCCGTTACTCTCAACCTAAACGCGAGTTATATGGTTTAAAACGGGCGCTCGCCTATATGCATTACTGGTTGATAGGATGCCGCCGTCTAGTGGTTGAGACTGACGCTAAATACTTAAAAGGCATGTTGGAAAACCCGGGCATGGGACCTAACGCAACCATTAACCGCTGGATTGAAGAGATTCTAATGTATCAGTTCAAGCTCAAACATGTACCAGGCAAGACCTTTGGGCCAGATGGGCTATCTCGAAGGTTGAAGCAGCCAGGAGATGAGGACTTCCCTAATCCAGAGGTCCAGTTCGATAACAATCCTCCTCCATTAATGCATGAAGAGAGTGATGAAGTTGAACCACCTCTAGGGTTTGAGGAGTTTAAAGAAGAAATCGATGTAAGGGGAGGTTATCTGGCCTCGATTATGACAGGCAGTGAAGCCACCAGTATCATGGATTTCGATAAAGAGATAGCGGGCGCCAGAATTAGGCAGTGCCCGAGAGAAAAGGAAATGCTGGGGGTATTCGTTCAACAACTGGCGCAGACCAAGCACAAGCATAGAGTGGTTAAGCCAGGTGGGGAGCCGATGCTACCAGACAGAGAATTAAAGTTCGACGAGAACAAGCGCGCGCCTTATCCCGAGAAACAAAGGACCGCTGTGGGAATCAGTATTGACCATAGGGTCGAATTGTTGAGGATTTGGTTCAGGGATACCCTGGAGAGGCCCGAAGGGATGGAAGATGATGAAGACTACAGAAAATTCATCAGATTCGCCCGAGACTTCTTCATGGATAAGAAAGGGCGTTTATATAAGAAGGCGCCGGGAACGGGTCATAAACTGGTAGTCGAGAAAGACCATAGAATGTATATGCTTCAGGCAGCACACGACAGTGTAGGCCACAGAGGGCAGTTTGCAACCAAAGCCCTATTGGACTTAAGGTTTTGGTGGCCGGAAATCGACAGGGACGTTAACTGGTACGTTAACTCGTGCGAGCTATGCCAACTAAGGCAGAAAACCTTGTTACGCATTCCTCCTACTGTCACCCACACGCCGTCTCTGTTTCAACAGATACATATCGACGTAATGGTTATGGGCACTCCCTCGAACGGCTACAACAAAGTTGTGGACGCCAGGGACTCTTTGTCTCGATGGTTAGAAGCACGGCCTATTAAGAACGAAAATGCACGGACTCTGGGTCTATTCATCTTAGAAGAGATAATTTGTAGATGGGGCTGTCCGGAAGTCTTGGTGACTGATAACGCGCCACAATTCTTGGCAGCAGTTGAGTGGTTGAAAACGAAGTACGGGATACAGGGGATAAGAGTGTCGCCTTACAATTCTCAAGGAAATGGCTCAGTAGAGAACGGGCATTGGCCCATGCGTCAGTCCTTGTATAAGGCGACAGGTGGCAACCCAGGAAAGTGGTATTGGTTCTTCCCGCAAGTGGTCTGGGCAGATAGGATAACAGTTAGGAGAGGGTTGGGCTGTTCTCCGTATTTTATGGTAACAGGCGCGCACCCACTCCTACCGTTGGATATAGAGGAAGCGACTTGGCTAGTGGAACTACCAGGGAGGCTGCTCACTACAGAAGAACTGATAGGATTCAGGGCGCAAGCGTTGGCAAAACATCATACACATGTTGAACAAATGCGCGCCCGAGTAACCCAAGAAAAGCTTACAGCTGTAAGGAAGTACGAATTGGCGCACAAGAATACTATCCAAAATTATGATTTCCAACCTGGGGACCTAGTCCTGATTAGGAACACAGTGGTTGAAAAATCTTTGAACACAAAGATGGCGGCCAGATACTTGGGCCCGATGGTGGTCATCAGGCGAACCAAAGGAGGCAGCTATATTGTGGCAGAGCTGGACGGAGCAGTCTTTCAATCCAAGATCGCTCAGTTTAGGGTGGTACCTTATGAGGCCAGGCGAAGTATAGCCATCCCTAAAGACATCTACAAGCTCATCGATTTGTCCAAAGAGACGCTCGACGAATTGGTGGAGGATGTGGGGGAATACAAGGGCAAGGATTTACAATTCGGTAACATTCGACTAGGCGCGCCCGACAATTATATAGAGGGCCGCCCGGAAGACGATCCCGAAACAGAGGATAGAACAGACGAACTTGAAGACGACGACGCACCTCGTGTCATGGGGACAAGAGCGGTCAAGAAAGCCGGCAGGGAGCTGGCGAAGGCACAGGAGGAACAGTTGAAGCGGAGCTGGGATAACTGGCAAGAACGAAAAAGGGACAGCCGCTAAATTTAAAAATCTCGCGCGCCTGACCCATGATATCGTTTCACGCGCCTGACAATGAGTACCACCTGGCGCGCCTGGTGAGAGAGTCACTTCGCGCGCCCGGTTGTTTTGATGGCGCTGGGAAGTTTGTGGCATCAGAAGTGGCAGTGGCCGGCCGGTGATCGGTGATGCCTGCGGGAGAGGAAATCTCTCACGGTTGAAACCAATAAAAATCATGGATGCCAAATTCACGCCCTGGCCTGGACTTGAACCAGGAGCTCCCCGAGAACGTTTACGGATGCTACAGAAAGAAGGCCGGGGTGTGGTAACCGTTACACTACCAAGGCATTGTTGGCTCGAGCCTGGCTGGACGGTATAAGGCATGAGCGGGTGCTTTGTCATGGAAATAAGGAGTGGGCGAGGAAAAAGGTCGCTAGCCTACACCTGGATTCGAACCAGGCACTCCCCCCTGAAAGTTGATAAATGGAATGTACTCCTATGTTACGGGAGGCGTGACAACCACTTCACCATGCAGGCGGTGTGGTTGGCATGCTAGGGCAGGGAGATAAAAGAGACGAGGCGCGCGCCTTCCTGAGAAACGGAAGACAAGGCGCGCGCGATGGGACAAAGATATCAGGATTGAGCTGCGGGCCGCTTCATTGATGAACTACAATACGGGCTAAGTCTGAGATAAAGAAGGCGCGCCGGTGTCTACAGGTTGGAGCCACTGGCTTCGGTGGGGATCTCCGCCTGTAGCTCCTGGAGGCGCTCGGTGAGCTCGGCAGCGTCCTCGACGTGGACAGCGCGAATGCCTAGTTCACTCTTGATCTTCTCGTTGATAACGGCCACCTCTACCATGAGCTGGTAAAGGCGCTTCTTGATGGCGGGCACAGTGTTAAGGAACTCAGTAGGCTGGGTAGAGATTAGCTTAGCTTCATCGACGATAAAGTTAGCTGAGGGTCCACTGGATAGGTTCTTCACCGCTGCTAAAGTATTTAGTAAGTGATTTGGGAAGTCGAACGGGCGATTAAGAACGGCTCGCCTTCCTGAATGAAGGCATTCTCGTCAAAATCAAGACGGCGTTTCTTCTTCTTGGACTTCTCCTTGGGCTGGTGACCCAGTCTGAGCTACGCTAAACCAAGAAGTCATGAAGGGTGGGCGCACAGTTTCATTGCCCTGCAGACAAGGGGTCATTGAATGGCCTGAGGTACAATGGTGGCATCTTACGATAGCGCTGTCGGGATGCTTGTTCTTCTTGAAATGAAGGTCGCGCGGGATAGCGCCTTCATCGTCAACTTGCATCTGACCGAGAGAGTTGCTCAGCGACTGAATAACAATTTTGACAATAGGAGCTAATTCACCCGGGTATCAGCGGAAGACTCTTCAGCAGCTGAAGGACCGTTACCGCCAGGGTGCATCCTGAAGTTGGCAGGGCCTGGGACGATGGACACCTCGTCATCAGACTCGGCAGCCTTGGCCTTGACGGACTTCTGCAAGAAAGGGAAAAACCGGGCGCGCCTGAGTCAAAATGTTGTGAAAGCTGAGGATGATAACACCACCAGGCGCGTGAAAAGTTGAAAAAAACTCGCGCGCCCGGTGAAGAAAAAAAAAATATAGTAGTAACGGAAAAACGCACCTTTTTGAGGGCGACGGTCTTGCGCGCCTCCTGGATTATATGCGTGGTCTTGCGCAACGCATCATAACTACTAGGGAAGACCTGCTTCACGTTGTTGTTCGGGTTGAACAGGTCATGGTACAGGGTTCGCGCTGCGAACAGATCCTGACGCAAGGGCTCGTTGTCGTGTTCCATAAGGATGCTAGGCAACGCAACAAAGGCTTTCTGTAAATTGGTCAGTAAAATTGGTATACAAGGAGGAGCGTGGGCATACCGCAGCATTCCCCACTTCATGGAGCTGCTGCTGGCGCTTGTCCGCAGGCGCGGAGAACTTGGCGAGTTGGTTAGCTAGCTCAAGGGCCTTGTTAAAGGACTCCTTAGCCAGAACAAACTCGGTCAATTGACCAGCGGTAACGTCGGGTGCCATTGATAGGATAGTACGAGAGGAAAGAAGAAGTGCTTCTCTGCAGACGGCGGGGCCTCTCCTTATAAGCTATGTTCCATGAGTAAATGCTTACAGGAGAGTAGGCATATCTCTCTCTTTTCAGAACAACGGATCAACCGAGGACGGTTGAGATGTTTAGAAAGGGGGAGGGATACCTAAGCAACCTAATTACCAAGAAGGATTTTTTCGAAGCCAAGATTGTACAATCTAGGCGCGCGGAAAAATCCTTAGTAAACATGCATTGGGCCAAGAAGGCGCATCAATTTATTAGAAATTGGCGCGCCAAGGTCATTATCAATGTAGGAATGATGACTTGACAAAATGGGCATTAGATGCTTCACTTCTGAAAAACACGATCGACGCGGAGCAGTAACGAGGTAGTTTATTCCTTTGGGAAACTAAATCGAAGAAATCTGAGTACGGAAGGGTACTAGTAAGGAGCTCGTGAAGTTCCTCATGGCCGGCAACCATAGCCTTGACAGTGTACTGGAGTAACATATCCACTACACTGATATCATAGTCCTCTACGTCTCTAACGAGCTCCTGGTGCAGACGAGCACGGGAGAGGGTGGTTGGGAAGGACGCGAGGATACGATCGATAGAAGTGGAAGGAAGATGAGCGATAGACGCTAAGTGGGCTTTAAAAAACTTGGGAATAACATCGCAATAGAGATGTAACAAGTGCCTAAGGTCGACGTTCGTAACTAGAACAAGAGGATTAGGGACTTTGCAGATGGGAACATAAAAGATGGGACGCACTTGGGTGTTGAGTAGATATCACGCCCTGTGTACACATCTCCAGGAAATATTGTTTCCAGATAGTTGAGGACATAAGGGAACAAGGATAGGTCATAATCCAACAACGAGCGCAAGGTTTAGCAAAAGCTATTCCAACGCAGCGTTCTCCGGCCTCGAGACAAGTGTGACAAGTCTGAGAAGGCTAGGAAGTGGGTCAGCAGTTTGCGCCGGCTCTAAAGAAGGAGCAAGGCGCACCGCGGCTAGTCCTAGTAAATATTCAGCTTGGACGTCCAAGGAACGAGGATGTTTCGGATCACCCTCCAAAGCTACCCTAGTGAAATCACCCTTGACGGAGTGAAGTCCTGGTCCCCAGGAAAGAGTAAGGGATTGGAAGAGTGGCACCGAGATAAGGTTGTAACAAAAATCTGTTCCGCTTCGAGTAGCGAACTCGGTTAAGGCAACCATAGGCAAAACCTCGGGCATGGCGCGCGGAAATCCTTCGATATCGGAGCAGGCGCGCCGACCTTTATAAGACAAGGCTTGATCGATGAGATCTTGGTGAACAAGGCGCGTGAAAATGGTCCCATGGATCAAAAATGTGGCCTTGGATATCTCATCAATTATACATCCGAGCATGTCTAAGCCGAGTTACGCATGGTACGAAGAACCTGCCCTAATCTAATGGCAGCCAACTCGGACATAAAGATACGACCTTCACTACGGTACCAGTGATAGAGGCTAGCGAGCGCCTGAGGATTGCTCTCAGTAGTAAATTGACGGTGTAAGCTACGAATGAATTCACGAGGGTACCCGGTAACTGAGATATCATCGAAAGTACTAGGAAAGACTTCGTGACGACGTTGACGGAAAAAGATCTCCGAGAAAACATGTGCTGAGAAACAATCAGCGGGATTCTCAAGGAGGGAGTTCAGAAGAATGCGCACGATATTGATAAGACATTAAAGATGTATTGGATCCATGGACAGAATAGAAGGCGCGCAAAGTAGTATAACAGCACGGAGGACCAACGTCGCGTCTCCTGCAGACTACACATTTGCCGCCCCAACGGACAAATTGGCAGACTTGATTAGAATCTTGGCAATGGACACACGAAAATGCAGGCTAAGAGGGTTCCGTTAATTAAATATTTAGAAAGAGGGCAACCACAGACCTGAGAACGGAAGGCTCGCATCAAGGCGCGCCCAGGGCCAGCAGGATAGTCAGTCAAAGGACGGCTAGGCGGCATACTGGACTAAGGATTATCAAAGATAAAAAGTCTGAGTTTTAAAAGGGGCACGCGTCAAGAATAGTGATGAATGTAAGAAGCCATCACTAGACTTAGGCTTCACCTGGGAACATCGGATGGATTAAGAGATTATCTGTGGGCATGTTCAGATGGTGCACTACCAAGTAGAAGGGTGTTGGGTCAGCCGAGACCTAACCTAGTTTAAGCCTTAGTCAGGAACATCAATGACTAACGGAACCGCTTTAGACGGGCTAAGCGAACCGGGCGCGCGGGGCTAATTATAGATCACGCGCCTGGTCCGAAATATGGGTCCGTGGAACCAGACTTTAGGGCTGGCTAAACCGGAAACAGCTGGATAAAGGGAAAGCCCCACAAGGCGCGCGATGCGATCATGAATTGGCGCGCCCGGTTGTGCGATCCAGACTTGTGAAGAAAAATGGCTGAGGAAGAATTATTCCCACGGTTTAAAAAGTTCACAAAAATATGGAGGACCCGATTTTATTGGCGCATAAGTAAGCGCGTCAAGACAAATTGTATGAAGTACAATAGGTAGGATAAGTAAAGCGTTCAGGTAAACGATACCCTGGCTAACTATCTACCTATGAAGGAAGTGCGCAAAAAGTAGTTCGATAAGTAAAACAAAAGACCCGCGAGAAACAGCCGCCGGTACCCTGCCAGTCAGTGTGACTGAGTGCGCTTCTTGAGGGGCCTGGTCCCGGGAGAGCGAGGAGCGGGCGCGGGGCGAGAAGGAGGGCGACTCTCGTCGTCGCTGCTATCGCTGCTGCTGCTGCTGCTCTCGCTGCTGCTCTCCTCGCTGCTGTCTTCGGCATTGATAGGAGCGGGCGCGGGCGCGGGACTTCCATCTGCCTCTGCTTCCCCGTCTTCGTCGTCGTCGGAATCCTCGATGAGCTAGACAAAAGTTAGTAAAAAGGCAGTTGGATTGTAAAGGAAGATTACTTACAATCACCTCCTGTCCTTCGATCTCGACCGTCTTGTAGGTTGAAGAAGGCCCGAGATGAGACTATAGAAAGGTGGTCAGAAAAAGATAAGAATAAAGAAAGAAAAAGGAGGTTTACCAAGTCTTCCTCGCGAGGCTCGGCCTTGATCACTTCGGGTTCGGGAGTGGAGGGGGCCGGGTTGGCAAAGACCAGAGTCAAAGGGCGAGGTCCCTCGGCAGGAAGGCGCGCGGCGGCCAAATCGCCCAAACCTATGTCGAATGGGTCGGAATAGTCAGGCCCAGGTTCAAAGCCAGCAGGATGGGGCGTACGAGGACTAGGAGGAGGCAGGTCTACCTCTGGGGTAGAAGCTGGAACAATGCCTCGAAGAGAACCGGTGGCAGGACGAGGCGCGCGAGGAGAAGCGGAGGCTGAAGGCGCGCGAGAATAGGCCGGAGGTGGGGAGCCAGAAGGCGCGCGAAGAGAAGGCGCGCCGGGAGCAACAGCAGGTTCCTCGACTACGGGAGGATCCGGGACCACGGGTTCAGCCATCTCGACATCCTCGCCCTCCATCGCGATAAGGCCGTCAGTGGGAGCCTCGGGCGGGAACTCGAATTCGGAGTAGTCGTCGTCGAGAGAAAGCTCGCCGTCGTGCAGGACGTTGAGGCGGGCCGCCAGCTCGTTGAGGGTCTCGCCGGTAGTGACCACGTAGGGGTCGAGGATAAGGCGGTCGTTGAGGGCCACGGAATCCAGAGTATGATAGGCGGAACGGACAAGGCGCCGCAGCGACAGCATATACGCCGCATCGGAACGTTGAAGGAGTTGGCGGAGAACCGCTGATTGCGCCCGGTGCGCCTCCATCTCGTCCGCGAAAGCAATCCACTCTGGAAAAGGAATGAGAACAGTTAGTCATAAAGTCAATGAAACGATAAGGAAAAAGGATTGCGCACTGGCTGGTGAGCTCTCCTCGATCTGAAGAAGCAACTGCTGGTCCCCGGCGATCTGCTCAGAAACCGGTCGTTCATTTGAACATCGCCCGCGGTTGCCACGACCACATTGGCGGCAGGCCAGGCCGACCGGGCGCGGGACGCACTTGGCGCCCGAAGAAAGGCACTGTTGGCAGCGCTGCTTCTAAGTAAAGAGAGGTTAGTATTAAACTAGTAAGAAGGAAAAGGAAGAGGGCTTACTGGGAATTTGCCGCGTTGAATGGCTTGCTTAAGCCGGAAATCGGCAAGGGCCAAAACCCTAGAAGAGGCGCCGCCATGGCGCATATAGTCAAAAGCGGGGAAGGGGGGCCCGTGGAGGTTTGGGAAACCCTCGCTCTCCAAGTTGTTAGCCGCCTGGTTGAGGGGGCGACTCTGGTGAACTTGGAAAGCTACAAAAAGTAGTGTCAGGAAAATAAGGAACCAAGTGAAGAGGAGCTTACGATTATCGTCCTCGCGGACGATGTGAAGGGGCAGGGGCATGGATTCGTCCCAAGGTTCCTTGGGCTCGACCTTCTCGGCGCGCGAGCTAGCCTTGGCGGGACCGAGTTGTTCAAGCGGCTTGGTTGGTTTCTTCTTCTTGGAGGCACCTATGGTAAATTGTGTCAGAAATTAAAGAAGGAAGTAAAAAGGAATGGCGCGCCTTGTTGCTCCTCGTCGTCGTCGGGCGCGCGAGCGCGTTTCCTGGTTGCCGGCTTCTTGGACTTCTGAGCAGGCGCGCCGGGATCTTCCTCGTCGGAGTCGTAGACTAGGCGCGCGTTTAGATTTGAATTATGAGTCAGAAAAGGATAAAGGCTTACCAACGGGATTGGACTTGAAGGCGCGCGATTTGCGAGGACGGGTGGTGGTGCTAGCTGGAGGAACCTCGATAGGAACCCCCCAAGACTCTGCACCAACCGGTGGAATGACGAATTGCTCAAGCGCGCCTGATCGCTAAAGGGAAAAATGGCGCGCCTGGTTGGTCAAATGGCAACAAGGCGCGCGAAGGAAACTTTACGCACCACGGACCCAACAATCCCACGGTCCCAGGAAAGGGCTTGGCGGAAGCGGTCGAGGCGGGGGTTTTGGCGGTCGGGGTCGATGGCCGTCACGATGCGGTATACGCCCGATAAGAACAAGTCGCCATAGGACGAAGGCGGGTGGCGGGCGCGCATGTAGGCGTGATGCTCCTATAAATAGACACGAAGAATCAGCGGGGAGGGCGCGTGAAAAAGAAGGGTGCCAGGCTTACGAAATCCTGCGCCAGTCCTTCTAGAACCCGGACGACGCGATCAGGTTCGTTGCGCACCGCCGACGCGAGAATCGGGAGGTGGAACCACTTAAAGAGCCATTTCATAAGGTTCTCGTCGGCGAGGCGGAGGAACAACCAATAGTCGCGCGACAACTGGCGAAATTGAACGGGATCACCGCGGACGCTGGCGAGGGTGGCGAGCCCAGTAGGATTAAAGAAATTGACGGGGAGACCGTCGAGGACGTTGTCGGCAGTAATGACGGGCTTAACGTCCTCGGGGGACGGTTCACGCTGAGGGCCCATGGAAAAAGAGTGGGAAAAGAAATAAGGCGCGTGATGGGGAACCTCAACGCTTTATAGGTATGGGCATCAGGGTCGCCCAGTAGTGCCCTCCATTATAGAAGTCTTGTTCCTGCTGCGCGACAGAGTTTAACTACAACTGCATGGAAGGTTCAATATAAAGGAATTGAGTTGGCAGGAAGGCGCGCTGACCCAAAAGGCAATTACCTGATGGGACGCGCCTTGCTGACAGAATTATGGGTCCCGCCGGGAGCAGACGGGATTAACAATCAAATGGTTCGAAGTTTGAACCGTGAGAAAAACATCGGCGGCTCGGGAGAAATCGGGACTCTGACTCAGGACATACCAAAAATAAAAATAGGTCAATAAAAGGCTGCTGCGCCGAGAAGTCCGGGACTATATTAGGTGGGAAAAACGAGCAGACGCCGTTATTAAAACCTAAAAATAGGCTGGTTCCTTGAAACATGAGAAGGCGCGCGACCAGGGTCGATTACAAGATAACAGAAGGCGCGCCAGTAAACTAGAAAGCCGAGTTCAGAAATAGTTTTGATGCGCCACCCCGAGGTTACTATAAGGGAGGCGTGGGACAAAAGTCGGGAATGCGCCTGCTCTAAGGTGACTGCGGACAGTCAGAAGCTTTAGAAAGGGGGAGATGATACGCCGTACTCTGTACAAGCTTGAAATCGTTCATTTTCGCGATCCTTACAAGTCTGTTAAAGCTTGCTAAGGACATAGTAAATACTAGAGGATGCTAGTCTTGAAGCCTGGGACGGAGCATTAAAGTCCCGAGATGTGTTGATTCAGTTAAACAAGAGCCGGAGCAGTAGAGTAATCTCCAACGGTACCTCCAAACTGGGGCCGGAGAAGGTAACTTGAAACGAAAGGGCCAAAGCTGAGGTTAAGGACTCACCCGGCAAGGAGCATCTGAACACGGTGCTACAAGCTCGGTGTCAATACCAGCACTAGGATAAATACCAAAGGCCAATGGAAGGAACTAAGAGACAAAACTAAGAGAAAGGCTATGCGTACGCGCCTGGTTGGGATTACAAGGACAAGGCGCGCAGATCTCGAGTTGAATAACGGCCACGTGACTAAGTCGCGTCGCGACGCGACGCGCTCATAAGGATCAGTCAGGTGGACATAAGAAGCTTACTAAAAACAAGAGAGCTCTGTAATACGGACAAGGAACAACCGAGGCTCAACCTAGCATTGGAATGGCTGAGGAGGAGAGAAGCACTTGGGTCGATGCTTCTTATGGACAACAGGACATCTGAACACTGACCAATCTGTCTAAATGGCGGCCACACACTCGCTTCAATGTAAACTTATTAATCCGCTCGTTCATCCGTTTGTAATCTTAGAAAACCAAGTAGCAGTAGTATATAAAGCTCCTTCAAATGTAGTAGACAGATTAGTGAAGCCCCCGTTATTTGGCACGACTAGTGGATATCAGCTTAAGAGTGCAGCCTAAACAGCTGACTTTTGAGACGCCTCTCGTCAAAGTCTTGTAAACTCAGCCTTACTCGGATACAAGGGTTCCAGTAGCTCCGGGTCTTCGGCTCGTTACGCATCTATACTGCAATTAGGTGTTGGATTTCTGTTAGATTGAATAGATTGGATTTTCGAGACCTCTTAAACAAGGATTACCTTTTACTTGAGAACAACTTGCATTGGATTATAGCCTTTGAAGTGGTTGGGACTAGTACCTTCCTTTGAAGCACTAGGGGCCATCTATCAGTAATTGGGAAACAAACTTAAAGAACTTAGAAACCTTTTCTGGCCGTCTGTGGATTCCCACCTTAAAGCACGTTGTAAAACGGCGCGCATCGAGAAACCCTACCCTTCTCATTATTGAGTTGGAGTTATTAGCAGTTACCTTTTGGCAGTCCCAAACCTATCAGACTTGTGGAAACCTACCTTTGCATTGAAATTGACGGTTGATACGTGACCCACCCCCCTCGAACACACACGAAGTATTGAGTAGTTGTTAGTTGTTGAGTTTGGTGTTGGTTTTTGAGTAGACTTCGTCTCTCATTAGTTGGCATTAGATTTCACAGCTGCACGTCAGTGCACCGTTTCAACGCGCTGAGCATGGACACATTTACTGTCTTGTTTTCGGCAGGGAAGATGGATGGGATTGCGATGGGTGTGGAGCTGGGACGAGAGTCAGAAAGTAAGCGATGGAAAGAGGCTGGACATTTTGAGACGGTACGTGCCGTGCAGTCGGCCTTGTGGATTCCTCACCTCCTCTCGACACGCATACCTTTTCGGTGCCGGGTGCCTTTTCGGTGGACACGGGATTCAACTGGGCTGACGATGCAGAATCCTTACCCATCCATCCCGTCCCAGTCATCTTGCCGCAGCCTCGCGACTTCTCCGACCTTCGCACGAGTTCGACAAACCCATTTGATACATTGCAACGCCAACATGCACGACACCACAGAGTACAGACATGGAGATGTACACGGAAATCCCAACTGTATTCTCTGAAGCCCTACACACAGTCCTGGGTCTCAACCCCGCATCCACCCACAACTCCGTCTTGCCCACTTGCATTCAAATCATCCGGGCTTGCATCATTCACTGGGATTTTCGCGTGGATATGGATCCTTTTGTACGGAGCTCCGCAACGGCGCGTCTCTGTGGGTTAGTGGAGAGCCTGGCAGGCAACGAGGACGTTGCCTTGTGGAGGGGGGCAGATGGGGTAGTGCGAGCGTACGGGATCGGCGACAGTTCGGGCCGATTAGTCATCAGTTTGCACATGTTGTAGCCAGATTCTACCTTTGCTTCAGCGCGACATTGCAGGATTCTCTGGAAATTACTGAGAGAGCATCCGGGAGCGACTAGCCCAGTAGTATATCCACTGCCATCCCCCATAGAGATGTGCACTTCAGCAGTCTCCCTGGCACCCGCATGCCCGAAACATTGTTTGCAGGTTTGAGCCAGAATGCTTCAAGCATACAAAGCCCTACAAGCGAACACAGTCCTATAACCGTCTTTGATGAATTTTTGGTGAAATGTCAAAACTAATATGAACCATCATAGATCGGCACTTAGGGCGGGTTTTTACCCTCCCTCCTGGCGTACGTTTGGTGAAGATTGACCCACCCACTAAATATGGTGGGGTGGATGACCACGGTGTATTCACATTATTTCTGGAATAATTCTGGAATTGGGGTTGTTCCCAGTTAATACTAGGGTACGACCACAATATAGATGAATACCGTGTCACATTGCTAGGTGGGACTGGCACGGATCATCCAGATGACGTCCGGATGAATTGTCGGATTATCCACGGATGATGTTTGCTCCTGTTGATTTTGCAAGCTTGGTCTGATCTTTCGAACACTTCTGCCTTCAACATGAGTAGATTTTTTTTGCTATGAGTACAATATGTATTCATAGTATTCATCCAGCTTCTGTAATTTTTGTGGGATGTTTTTCCCATCACCTGGTTGTGTTTTTCACTGAAATTCAGTGAAAATCCCACAAGATGTGATATTACCAACTTTGCATCTAAAATGAGCCGGGAAAGCATCATAATTAGTTCAATGAGCATATCCAATCAGTTTGAGGTAGTGAAAATATGAACTGGGGTAACGGGGAGCATAAACCGTAAAAAGCCATCTGTTCTTATCCGTAGGAAAGTTTATCCGTGGATAAAAAATCCGTACGGATGGCGATGAGGTACATACAAGTTGAATAGCATAGGCATTCAGATTAACCTCAGCTAGCCTCTGAATGCCTATTTCTGTCGAAGGACTACTTATTGCGGATTGATCGGCCATCACTTCAGCCATTTCTTGAATTTTGCACTCTAAGTCCTTCCTTCAACAGCATTTAGATACCTCAGCCCTGACATTAACAGACCTTAACATTAACCAAAACCCTACCTCAAAGCCTAACCACTCACCTAACCCCTAACCACCCGAACCTTAAGCAGCCGCTGCGCGGCAGGAATACGGCAGAAGCAGTGCCGCCATCATTAGCTGATTGCTCCGGATGATGGATAGGCGTTGGAGCCATCAATAGGCATTCGGGTGTCGGTCCAAACTTGGTCCAAACGCCTATGCTACTAAATTGTCATGCCGATCGGCGGACGTCACCCACGGTGTCCGGATGAAGCCGATCCGTGCCGGTCCCTACGTGACCACTCGATCAAAAAGTGTATTATCTACTCGTCTCTCTCTTTGTTCACATCGCCGCACTCGCAAATCGGAGGATTCAAGCATGAACAACTACAACTATGGTGAAATCCGCCAGCGAGAGGCCTCTCTCAACGCCCGCTTAAAGGAGCAATATTCCTTGGATCAAGAATGGGCCGTCAGGTGTCTACGAGCTCTCCGTCGTCCCCCTCGCACTGCGTATGTTACTTCAGATGAATTTCTCGTCTCATGCCCTAATCTATGTGTTTAGTCCCCGCATTCACCTTTACGCGCAAGCCTATAGCTGTCCTTTTTGCCTCATAGTGCCTCGAGTCTTGGATGGCGAGGGAGTCGAAAACGTCGCTGGACCCGTCGAGCCAATTCAGCCTGTCGAGGCCAGCGGAGAGGAACTCAATGAGGATGTTGACTACACCGACATGCCGGAGCTCGAGTGGGTTATCTCTCTCTCTCCGTCGTCTTCATTTTTGTCTGAATGTAATCCCCCCGCAAAAAGAGATCCAAGCTCCCCCATACTGGCCACACGCCAGAAAAAGCCCCTTTACTCCGTGAGTCTATCCTATGAACTATGTTCTTAGCAACACTCAAAGCGATCCAGGCAAAGCTTTAGTCTCCCGTCGTATATACATTGAGTAGCAGCCGGCCTCATGAATATACATATATCCCTCAATCTCAATCGTGTGCCTGTAACTTCTGCAATTCCCTGGCCTTCTGCCTCTCTGCCTTCTGCCACTCTGCCTTGCCAGCCTGTTCCTCTCTGCGCTTTAAAGCCTGCTGAATTTCCCATTGTTTGTCGATGCGATCTCGGTGGGCTTGTATACCATTTTTGGCGATGAAAGCCCTACTGAATGTTAGTACCATTTCCAGATAATACAAAGGTCCCAGGCACTTGCTCCTGGCGGCGCAAGCGCTGCTTGAATGTGATAATGTCTGCTTTCCTAAGAGATCAAGGTCAGATCTGAATCCGTCCAAAAAGCTAAGACCTTACTTCTGGCGATACCACCTCGATTCAACAGCGAACCACCGCTCAGCTCGCCCTCTGCTCACGCTAGTCCTCCTCCACCTTCTTCTCCGTGTGTTATGCACACGCCCTTAGGTCGCCCACATCGCCCAAGACGTTTTTTGTCTCTGCACAACACTATTTTGCACGCGGGCCGCTACTGTCCTGAAATCGACAAGCAAATCGAAATCCTCAGCGCCGCCCCGATCTGCATGAAAGGATAAAAACGGAAAGTGTTGCGGAGGCACTCGTCGTCCACCCACCTCCGGTTGTCCCCACTGTCCCTGAGACTCCGCCTCGGTCCAGTGGGCTGTGTACCTCATGCCTTACTCAGCCTTGCCTGCCAAGGGCGCGCCGGCCGCCTACCAGATCCAGATGCCCGGGATGCCGAGCATCGACGCGCGGCGAATTTGACATCCAACGTAGCGCTAGCAGTGTGGTCCGGTTCCTCAGCGGCCACAACTCGGGACGTCGAACTCGGGCCCTTAATCGGCGTGAAACAGTGCAAGCTGGACCGCTGCCAGGACAGCGAGTGCAGCGCCGGCAGCGGCGGGATCAGGCTGAAGCAGAAGCCGACCCCCGTGGAGATGTATCTGCGGTATTGAGCCTCGGACAGTGACCAGGTAGATGTAGACGTACACACGAACAGGATGTAGCTATGCAACGATGATGATTGGTTAGATTGAATCCCATCGGCAGGACCGTCTACGGTGTAGTAACCAGGTCTTAGTAACCAGGTCTTGATCATGCACACAACCAAGTCAATCTTCTGCAATCCTCTACGGCCATATTGGATGCGAGGCGTCATCTACATACGCCTGACCTGTGCATAGATGGATAATCCTCCGAATCTTTATCGCGTGTCGACGAAAAGCGCCCACTATCAAATAGCAAGTCTTTGTAAGGGGATCTTGCTCTCGTGTGACCGGTACTCACGCCCCTCTTCCCTTTCAACGTACTTGACAAATAACTCAATCAGCCTATCCCGAGCCTCCTCGTCCTCCACCAGGTAAGATCTACTAGTAGTCTCCATGGCTTATCCAGCGACTGACTTCTTTCCAAGATCAGTTACATCGCACTCTCGTAGTCCCGTTTCTCTCGCTAACTCTATGAATTTCCAGCTCGCGTGAGTGTTCTTTCTTGTTTTACTTGTTCCAATTTGACTATTTGCTGAGGTCGTTCTTCCCACAGCCAGTCTGTGGACATATCACCACCGTTAGAATCCTTCAAATTCCGAATCTCTTTCTGCCTCCAAATCATGATCCGCAGGTCGGAGTCAAGCGCCTCGACTTTGCCTCCAGTGGCCAGCCCGTGCCCATCTTCGTCTATGACCACCATCCCCTCGTCGATCATTCATCACTACGAGTAAGTTTTCCTCATCTGTCTCTGCTTACCGTCGTTGACATAAGAATGCAGTCTGGTCATCTCGCCCTCCGAAATCTAGAAAACCCTTCCAGCTCGCATGACCATGGATCTCCTCCGCCGCCTCCAATCCGCCGCCTCCAATCCGATGTCGCACCGCAGATGTACGGATTTCACTTCACGCCTTCTTTCACTCAACTTCTTCCAGCTTGACTCCTCGCTGCGTGTACGACGGTCGCAAGAACATCTCTGCCATCCGCAAAATCCCGTTCGATACTGGCTCCCAGGAATTCAATGTGACTCTCGCCGACTCGACCTCCACCGCCAGCGGGAAAGGCCCAAAGGTCTACAATGTTAAGCCCACTCGCGTCGCCGAGATCAACCCAGAGTAAGGAGAATGACTTTCTTTCCGACGCATCTGACGCCCTTCTCCTACTCAGAGGCTTGAAACGCTTCCCAGAGGGCGACCAGTGGCATGATAACACCGTCTTCACCGCGATCACTGTCAATATTTTCTTCTTTTGTTGAATCGTCTCTCATCTTCCCGTCCAGGCTCTCAATATGGACATTCGCATGGAACCCGCCATTAACTATTCTGCTTTTCAAGATCGTGGCAGCGACTGATGAGCTTCGCACAGTCGACGTCACCAACCACGAAAGAAAAAGGACATCGGTGCAGGGCTGAAATTGTGGGTGCGTTACCTACAGCTCGTTGTTTTCCCTGTCTACTCCTAGCGCGGTTTTTTTCAGTGGATCCGTCGCGCGATGGGCAAGATGCTCACTAACGTCGACATTTCGACGGGTACCATCTTCAAGCACGGGCGTCTCATTCGCCTTTGCCTTGAATACATCTGCAAGAATGACCCGAACGCTCTGTCGTCCAAGCGTGGTTTACCTGACCGCGAGCGCCTCCGCCTGCAGCGCTTCATCCCCGTATTGCCCACCCTGGACCCGGTGGGGAAATCCAGTCTCATCGCGTGATCAGAAAACTCAGCACCACCGGTGCTAGTTCTTTGACGTTCCAGATGCGCGAGGGAGCGGTCATGATCGTCCCTGACTATTTCCAGAGCGCACAAACAAATTCCTCCAGTTACCCGACGTCATTTGCTGCGAGGTAGGATCCGGCGCTTTGACTCCGTTGGGTGTGTTGTTCCCCAGCGTATTTTACCCTATGGCGACTGAATACCTTCCTTCCAGAGCTGTGCATGGTGCCCCTGGCCAGGTGAATTTCGTCTAATTTGCGACCATTGTGGATTCTAACATCCATGCAGCTGATGCGAAAACAAGTGGTGCGTTATTCCCTGAGTATCATATTCATCCACTCACGCCCATACATCCGCCTAAGAAGACCAAGGCGCTGTACATTTTAATATCTCGATCGTAACCAACGCTCATATTCTACTCCAGGCTCGACTTTGCGACCAAGAAACCTGCCGACCATCTCCGCAGCATCGTCGATGGCCTGGGTATGCTTTCATACGGGCAATCCGAATATGTCCGTCAGTTCGGTATGGCGGTGGACCATGCCGCTCCAGGTTCAGGTCAGAGAAACCTCCAACGTTGATGTATGGCGCCGGTTCCCGCCAAACGACGATCGTTCGTACATGCCCCGTGTTTGCCTCTCGATCTAAACATCTCTTTAGACTCACCGCGATGGCTCTCGGAACATGGTGAATAAAAAATTCTGCAAGCCTGTTTCCATTGATCGTTGGATTATGAGCAGCGGGTGACCCTCCTCAATGAAGTCCCTCTGCCATTCTCACCGGCTTGAACCAACGTTGTTTCAACGAAGACGCTGCCCAGGACATGATCAACGGCCTGGCAGGAAGCTGCCACGACGTCGGCATCAAGCTTGCACCCTCGCCGTTCATCTTTTCGGAAATGGTCAGGGCCGAATCGGTGACCAGCTCAAGGCTGCCGGCGCCGCTTGCGCTCAGAAGACGAAGGCCGGCCCCAACCTGATGGTGGTGATTTTGCCCGAGGGGTAGGATTCTCTTACGCTTTTGTCGGCATCTGCTACCTTCGCTGCTCCCAGAGGGAACGATATTTACACCAGCGTCAAGCACTTTGGTGATATCACGGTCCCTCTTGCGCTGTCCTTTTTCAAGTCTTGACTGACAGTATTGCAGATGGGCGTCGCGACATAATGCCTCGAGTCGAGCAAGTGCTTACGGGCCGAGCCGCAGGACTATGCAAACGTCTGCCTCAAGATCAACGTCAAACTCGACCGAATCAACACCATCCCCGACCCTTCGTCCGTGTCCGTCTTGACCGACCCGCACAACCCCACCATTGTCACGGTTCGTATTTTTCATTCCACCCTATAGTCTGATACTCACGTCCCCGCAGGTGGTTCGTTCCAGTCTTTCAATTTTCTTATACTACTAACGACCGTGCTCGAATCAATGCAGCCGATGTTCGTCCACTCCCCTTTTTGTTTCCTCCGCTGAATACTTCTTTGGAGGTCATCCACCCCGCCCCTAGTTCCGACGGGCGTCCTTCTTTCACAGCCCTCGTCGCGAATTTCGACTCGGACACGGCCAAATACGTCGCGATAAACGGCATACAGACGTTTCGCCGGGAGATGGTTGAGGACCTCGAGGGCATGAGCAAGCATATTCTCTCAATGTACATGCGGTACTTATCTTACTCACGCGATTGATCCCACCATCTCACTGACGTTTTTTGAACAGGTACTTACCGTGAAACGGTGGAGAAAAAGGCGGCTGGGACCTCCGCTTCGAAGCGCATCATATTCTACCGCGGTACACCACCTCTCCATACTGCTTTCGTTCAATTCACGTTCGCCTCAGATGATGTTTCGGAGGGACAATCCAAGCAGGTTTTGGACCAAGGTTTGCCTCCACTCTATCTTCTCGCGCCATTTGTGACGCTGTTCCAGAGCTTCCGCTTATTAAGAGTGCGTCAGTCGATATTGTCTATACTTGTCTACTCATTGCATACACTGCATACACCAGAGGCCAGGTCCGCCAGAGGCCTGCACTTGACCCAGGATAAATACGGGTCCGTCATTTGTCGTTGGAAACCGCCACCATGTCTCACCATGTGCGCTTCTTCCCAGAGCGAGCGAGATGCCGACCGCCCGACCGCAGCGGTAATTGCGTAATTGCCGCGCGGGGGCACCATCGTCCATAGGGGGATATCTCACCCTACAAATTTCGACTTCTACCTCCAAGCCCACGGCGGTATTTTGGGCAAGTGCTCAGCATTTTCTCTCTTTTTTTGTTTTTGGGCTCACTCTCTCGCTCGATTTCAGGCACTAGCCGTCCCGCGCACTACAGCGTTCTCTACGATGCAACTTATTCCGTTATTACCTATTTCCATTGCTGACTTGAACCTCCACAGGAAAACAACCTCAGTGCGGACGCTTTTCGGTCGTTGTCCTTCATCTTGTGCCACGTGTACGCTCATCTTGTGCCACGTGTACGCCCGATCGGCGCGCTCCGTGGCCATCCCAGCCCCTGCCTGTTCGTCTTCCCTCTTCGTCCCATTCATCTCGTTAACGATCAATAGATGCAGATCCCGGGCAAAGAACTAAGGGCACCGTCGACTTTACCTGGCGACTTTTACTCGGCGACACAAGTTGATGAGGGACAGGCTGCAGTATGCTGCTATTTGATTTTCTCTCTCTCTTTCTGGTGATCTTGCACCGTCTCACATTTCTGTAACCTTTAGAATATCGATTGTGTTACTGCTACAAGCAATCGAACGGAGGCTTGGAATATATGGCTAACGATAAACGGGCCTCTTTTAAGTACTCCCACAATCCCACGTAATCCACCTCACGAAATATCACCGTCGCCAGTTGCCCACTCCGATAATTGTGCCCCCGCTAAGAAATTACTAGAGTATGAGGAGAAGGGAATGTATCACATACAATTAACGAAAGGCAGCGGAGCGGATAACATTCGCATTTTGGTACTAGGGACGACTGTGGCTTTCAACCTTTCCATCAGACTGTGGGCAGTGAATACAGGTCCTGAAAATATGGTTAATCCGAGCGCGCAGTTAATTATGGCCAGACCCACCATCGAAAGATGAAGCAGGAGGCAACTGCCGCATAAAATTTTCGATAACAGGCGGAAGCTTTAGGCCGTCCGCTTTCCCGAACTGCGGGCCATGCAGACCTCGGGAATCTGCAAATTCCGCAAATTCTCTCTCGCGCTGCGTGGGATTATCGTCCAGTCGCCGTCGTTTGTGGATATCTTGACGTAGATCTTCTCTCGGAAGAGGAAGACGTTTGCTGTCATTAGAAACAGAAGAGGGAGGGCGACCATTACCGGCCGAAGGCGAAGCAGATCCGGAAGGCAAGGCCGCTTTACTCATTGTCGATGATGGCTTGGGAATCTTAGACCATCCAAGGTCTTGTTCTGCGATGGCGTCAAATGAATGAGACGCATGTCGGACGCCGAAAGACTTCATGAATCCGTCTGCAACAGCGGAAAGATTAATATGGAACGAGGCGTCAAAGGTAAGAGGTATGTGGGACAGAAGGGATAGAAGATGGACCACGGCAGAGACAAACAAGTAGAATGGACACGGCTGCCCGCAAAACAAGTTATGAACCAGCAAGTGGACATACCATCGGGATAGACCTTCGCCATCCTGGACTCGAGATCCAAGATAGCGTCCAAGGCGTCGTACCGACATCGAAACTGATACCAACGAGTCCAAATTGGTTTTGCCTCTGATGGTGTGAATGTCGTTATAACGGTCTCAAAAAGCGCACGAGCATCTACGGTGGCCACAAATAACTAACAGAGTCACAGAAACACCGGCGAGACCTACTATTATCATCGTTGATGGATAACAGAAAGTTCAGATAGCTGAAGACATAAGTCGCATTGCTTGCAAACTTCTTCAAACCCTCTTGAAATATGCGAGCTGCTGTTCCCCGCCCGTCCTCCGTATTGCAGTAATACTCTGTCATAGCTGACAGGGAAATAGTCACAACAAAGTCAAACTCAAGGAAGGTACAGTATGAGACGTACCAGCCGACTCAAACACCTCACACCCCGCAAATTCGTCCCTTCGCGCCTTGTCAAACCCCAAGCGGTACGGTTGCAGACCTTCAGCGCGGTATATGAAGCGCAGATAATTGATCCACGCATTGTTGTATGACCTCTTCCGCTGCGCTAGCCCAGCGTGATTCAGAGTAACCGATGCCCCTGGGTTTACCACAATGCTGCCAGTTGCTGATGTCAGCTTTGGAATCATGATAACGATAAGCGGGACAAACGAAGGTACAAACTGTGCCCGCAACGCCTCAAGCAAACGCTCATAGACTCTGTGCACATTATTGAAGTCTCGAGTACCTTTAGCACATTCGAACATCTCAACATATTCGGCGTAGGCATATGTCAGAAGGAAACTAAGAGAACAGCATCAGAAAAGATAGAGATAGCTGTAATGCAACCACCTATCGGGATTTGCTTCCAAACCTGCGGCGAGAAGAGCAAGTGCTTCTGCTCTCTTACCAGCTGATGTCACCCAACGGAACGCCATGTACCTGTGAAAATAAGTACGGGGCACAAAAACATAACGTCAAACATACCATATTTCAGGATAGAAACGCATACGAACTAGAGCCTTGTGATAGGCTAACCAAACTCGTGAAAAAAGAGACTGATTGTCACTGCATCCAATTCCAAGGGGATCTCCCTCTTCCCATTTTAGGTAGCTCTTCCACCGACCAACGAACAAGCGATCTTGCGGATATGTCGGCATAGCAGGCAAAAAAAGCTGGCCATCAAATTGTTGGCATACATCGTCCAGGCCTCTTAGGTGAACCGAGAGTTTCGCGAGAGCTGTACACGCCTGGGTGTATGCCGGCGAAAGGGCAGCTAAAATGTTGTGTCCGTCCCTGCTGTATCGCGCTTCGAAAGCTTCGAGTCTTGACCACAATTCTCGAACATTATCAAGAGGAATTGCGACCGCCCGATGATAGACTTTACGGATAGCGTCGAGGTTATTTTCCCTCTCCCCATCGGCAGCGACGTTGGCATCATCGAGGAATCCAATATAATCGATCCATATATCGCCACTGTCATGGCTATGGCCAACACGATCGAGAGCGTGATCATAGGCTGTACGGACAGCCTCGCGACTGCAAGAGGCCTGGTCGAAACGCCGTATGAAGCGCAAATAACTTTTCCAAAGGTCAACCGACAGGGAGGTGGAGAGAAATGTTCTGAATAGCACGTCAGCATCGCCGAACGATGCAGAGTTGCCCAGGGAGTGTCGAATATACGCCAACTGAACGGAGACGTTATCAGGATATTGACGGAGCAAGCCGTCATAAGTCTCCCGAATGCGAGTCACATCCCCACTCTTTTCGACCATAGCCACAGTCTGGATCCAAAAGCCAGGCGACTCTCTCAGAAAAGTCGTCCATCCGTCGTACCGAGACGGAACGGGGTCGACAGGACGAGATCCAGATTCAGAAGGCAGTTGTCTGGACATGAAGCCTGGTTGTGTTTAGCTGGCGTGGGGTGCAAAAGTTCAAAAGTTACTTGAAGCCCAAATTCGAAAGTTGGGAGTCAGGGTGACAACGGAGCTCAACGGAGTGAGCACGGAGATTCACCAAGGTATGCCAATTCCAGCTCAGATCAAGATGTTGTTGCCCTGAGACAAACACGAGACACGCTGAAGATGCAGCATGCCACCCTACGCCGACGCGTTGAACATGCACAAGACCTTTCCAATTCCTCCAATTCCAGGTATGTGGCGCCTGGAACACTGATGTGTTCGGCGCAGGTTCGGCGTGTTCGCGTGTTCGGCTATTCGGCAGCTCCGGCCTATTCGTCCAGCCAGGCGTGCCGGACCTGCCAGGCGTCCAGGTCAGGTCAGGTCTATTCGGCGGCAATTCGGTGAGATTTCTGGGATTTATTTGTACCTTGCCTTGAACACCTTGGACCATTAAAACCCTTTAAACCGCCCTGCGTGCCCTGCCCGCCACCAGCTCCTTGCGCCCCTGCATGGTTGGTGTGGTTGGTCCGGAGCGATAATGTCAAAGGCAAGATCGAGCAACTAATTCCGCCTTCATTCAAATCTCATTGATCTTCAGTCCAACAAGACTCCTGGCCCCGGCATCTCCATCCAACAAACCCAACAAAATCTACAACGTGTGCGTCAAGGCATCGCGGGAGTAGTGCTCCTCCGCATCCTAATCCTCGCCTCACATATCTAGTCTTGTCACGGTGGAACTCCAAGGTTTCTGTCATCGCCGCAGAGCGCAGCCAACAGTCCATGTGAAGACTCTTCGAGTTCCACGTTATCAAGGCCGTCGACCTTTATAAACAGCCCACGGACGGGCACTAAACGCGCGTCATACGATCTCCTTGAACTTCCCCAACAGCCCTCAAAACGACAGAATACTGCCCAGAAAAATGACGATAATGGCGTTCAACCCCGGCTAGCCACTACTCAATGTTTGAATCCGTTGCTCAGCAAAGCTAGTAAAGGCAAACACAAAGAGGTCACCGACGTCCAGTCAGTAAAACACCCGGATCTCATCGAGGTACGCGTTCCCACCGGAAATTGATGTTCCAAACTGACACTGAGCTATCTGTTCGAAAGAAATCCTTCAACTTGGCAAAGCTGCACATGTTACTTGGTCACAACCTCGACGGACGTCGCCTAGATGTGATGCAGATGAAGGACGACCACGTTACCCTCGAATTGCTGTTGTAAACACCAGTCTTTCCTGCAGGTTGAAACACAGTCACTCATTCAATAATTTTGCTACCTAGGGCTGTCTACGACAGTAGAATAAATGACATTCAGGATGCCATTATCGCGGAATCTACTTTAATGACGCCCTCTGCGTTTCAGACAGGACAGCATGATGTGCTTAATTTCCCCTCGTCGTCATCCGCAGATAGTTCCTCGTCGGTACCCGACCCCCTTTCCTCCATCGTCTCATCACACGTCTCATCACACGTCTCATCACCCGCCTTCCCTACCCCCCAGATGTCGTCCGAAAATGCCCCCGAGTGTAGCTTTTCATCTGCTGGGTCTCATTCACAGGAAGGAAAGGCCGCTCAACTGACTCAAAACTGGAACGACGACGATGAAGACAGCTTGTGGGAAGGACTCAGTGACATACCGATGGACGATCCAGTACCCAGCACGAAAGAAAGGCGACATGACCCTGCGCAGGTCGACGAAGCGCTCAAACGAGTCTTCCACATGGAGGATTTTCGTGATCTCCAGATCGAGATCATCAAGGAAACCATGGATGGACGCGATACGCTGGTGTTGATGGCTACAGGCGGCGGCAAAAGCTTATGCTTCCAATTACCGGCGGTGGTTCAAAACGAGCAAACCGGAGCCGTCACCGTGGTGGTATCGCCGCTCACTTCGCTCATCGATGACCAGGTTAGCGCATTGCAAGCCAAAGGAATTGACGCCTTGAGTTTTAGCTCGAAATCGGACACGAACGTCATACAAAAACTGAATAGCGACTCCAAACCCGCCTTGCTTTACGTTACTCCAGAGAAGTTGGCACAAAGTGGTTGCCTCTACCCTGCACTCCGTCATCTTCACAGCAAGGATCTCCTTGCACGGTTCGCGATAGACGAAGCACATTGTATATCAACATGGGGCAACGATTTCCGGGAAGCGGTAAGGTCTACGGTTTAGTTCATAGTTTAGTTCGAACTTGATCGCATTCCATAGTTCCGTGGTCTCAATACCATTCGGGATGACTTCCCGGGCGTTCCCATTATGGCTCTCACCGCAACGGCGACACCAAGAACAGCCGACGACATTTCCGTTCAGCTCAAATTGGAACATCCGTCAAAGTTCCAGTCGTCATTCAACCGTGCGAATATCACCTATATGGTGAAACAAAGAAAAAATGAGGTGAACGACATCGTCGAGTTCATTAAAAATGGACACCTGGACGAGGCCGGTCTCATTTACTGCTCAACTCGCGATGCCTCCAAAAAGCTGGCAGAAAAGTTACAAAAAACTGGAATTACTGCACGGCATTATCATGCAGGAATGAGCAAGACTGACAAAGACTCGACGTACACGGATTGGAAAAACAATACATGTCGTATAATCGTTGCCACAGTGAGTAGAATCGCCCGTCATAGTCTCATCACCTGACGAACACTGATTCTAAGACCGCATTCGGCATGGGAGTTGACAAGACAGACGGTAAATTATTTACCTGCCCTTAGCGGCTACGTATAATTAACTTCGTTGAAGTGAGATTCGTTATCCACCATGACCTACCGAGAAGTCTTGAAGGGTGATTAACCTTGTTTTTTCTTTTGTCAATATCCTTACCGCTTGTCTTGCTTAGCTATTTCCAAGAAACAGGGCGAGCGGGCCGTGACGGTTTACCAGCAATATGTCTCCTATGTAAGTTATTCGAGGTCGAATCAAATTAGCATGTCATAGCCGCAGATTTTAGCTTTCGGGATAAGAAAGGAATCCTCGAGTTCACCCCATCCATCAACGACAGCCCGGGCGCCAAGCCTCGTCGAGAAAATGCCCTATCGGAAGTCGTGGAGTATTGTCGGGAGCAGTTCGCCTGTCGTCGGGTCATTCTTCTCCAACATTTCGAAGAACCCTACAAAAAGGCGGATTGTGGCAAATCTTGTGATAACTGCCAAAACGAAGGCCACCGACATTCACTGGATGTTTCGAAACAAGCGAAATCTGCCGTGACCATGGTTCAGTTCTTCGACACTAACGTCACCGTTAGACAGTGTATAGAAATATTCCGCGGGGCGAAGACTACATTCATCACTGACAATGGGCACGTCAGAAATCCATCTTATGGGGCTGGCGCCAACCTTTCACACGATGCGACGCTATTATTCTTTGATGAACTTTTATACCATAACATTTTGGTTGAAGTCAAAATTGAATGTAACAACGGATATCGTAGGTACTGCTATTACGTGAAAGTGAGTTTTCTTTCTTTTGTCCCTTCTTGGTTGCTTTCGACAGTCTTTCCTAGAAAGGACCTCGTGCCGATGAGTTTGTCGCTCAAAATCAGGCCTTCAGTATCATCGTCCCCCAGATGCCAACCAGGAAGGCAACGCGAAAGAACAACCATGTCGCAGACAAAAACCATGAATCGTCCCCGCCTGCTAACGGTCGGATGGAGGGGAAAACCTTTCCAAGTAACCCACTTCGGTTAGATGAGGAGGCGACAAGGGATTGTGAGACGCATCATGATCCTCACCAATTGTTTCAAGATCTGCTCGCTCATCGGAAATGGGTACATTCAAGCCGTGCACAATAAAATCGGAAGCTAATCTTATTGATGAGGTCGCGGAGGATACGGACGTACCTTTGGCTGCTATTCTGGACGACGAAATTCTGGAGCTTCTCAGTATTGTCGCTCCACAAGGCATGCCAATTCCTCTGGCCGTCTTACTTCTTTCCTAACTTCCTTTCCTTTTCGTAGACGAGAACCACTTCAAAAGGATTATGCTGGAAGTTTTGGAAGAGCGGGATGAGGGGCATGACTCTGATAGAGCAGCACTGAAAGAGGATGTCAACGCCACGTATGCTGCATTGGACCGGGCTTTCCTCCAGTTGTGTCAGAGGTCTTACAAGTCCTGACCCATAAAATTTAAATGCATAAGTATGAAAAGAATCCTGCTTTCTTCCCGTTCTTCATGTGTTGTTTATTATTATGGTCTTTCTGAAGAATCGGCTTCTGTAAAACGGACGGCCTTCTCGACCACTAAATACTCAACCAGGTCAGGTCAACAGCGTCCCATCCATACAACCAGCATCCTGTTGCGCACGGGGTGATAGCCGAGCGTACTCAAGGGGTACCCGCCGGAAGATGCCGAGACACTGGGTAATGGGTCCGGGACGGTCCTAATTCACTTTTTGGAATCTGGTCAGACCCTGCTAAAAATGTGTTTAAAAGGGTCTTGAAAAACATTGACCTTCTTCAGGTTTCTCAGAAGGTCAAGAAATATGTGAACTGATCCGAGAAACGTCAAAAAATTGACTTGAACTTCACAAATTCTATCAATGGCGCCGAAAACACCGTCGTTTGAGGCAATTTTGAGGCCGAAAATTTTGATTCCGAGCCATTTTCGTGGGACAATACCTCGCTTAGGCTCGGCTAATAGGGTGGGGTCCTTAATTCACTTTTAGGACTCAGTGTCTAAAATTTTTGATCTGGGTACGCCTTGAGCATAGAACGAATCCGACTTGAGTCGGGAAATGCTCGCTGCACCGAGACGGCAATTTCCGGCCGACGACACTGCCACTTACCCCTTTTGGCCAGAAAGCCTGAGTGCGAAAGTAGTCGGGATTTCGGTACTGCCAGAACGACTGAGAAAAATGCCGCCGAACGGCACCACATGAAGCAGAACATCGCGAAATTGAACGATTTTGAAGCCATTCTTTGCGAAAAGGGCATGTCAGCCACAGTGCTTCCTCGTTTGTTCCTGTTTGCTGCCTAGCTTCACCCCCAGCCAAGTCACGTGTGCCAAATTGAGAATTGCTTCGCTGCGCTCGCAACTAGTAATGGTAAAGTTTCAAAATCGGGGACCTGGCGTCGTACTCAAGGTCGTACTGAATAGACTGGGTGGTTACGGCTAGTTATTCTCTGTATTAAATACTACACCGACTGCACATTTTGACATCTTCCATGCTGATTGGATAAAGAAGTGAAATATTGTGCGGCCCATACTTGATAATGGCCGCGGTAGGTGTAACCTAATACCAGTAATCAGAGTATGCAAGTAGCGAAACAGAGGAAATGCTGGAAATGTTGGAGGTATGCCAGTGCTGGGTGAAATGATTGATTGGCCATTGCTTTTGTTTTTCTCATTGCACGAAGTCCCTCCTTCAACAGCATTCAGATACCTCAGCGCTCAGCCCTGACACTGACCGACCCTAGATAACAAAATGTATCTGCTGAGGCGCAGGGTGCTCGCAAAGAAGACCGAGTGAAGTTTAAACAAATCCCTCCCGCCATTCTACTGTACTATTAAGTTCAATTCGACAGTCACGGGTCACAGGGACCCTTGTCGGCGTCGAATTTTGGCAAATGTCACGGGTCCCCCGGGCCTGTTGTCGAATTGGTCCACCGTGACACCACCAAGGGTTCACCTGGAAATGCTGTTTTTTCGAGTTTTCGCGTCGAGAAATGTCGAATTTTGGCCATCGGTCACGGTCACGGCGGCCGGTTGTCGGATGTCGAATTTGGTTCAAATCGTCACGGGTCACACCCCTTGTCGAATTAAACTTAATAGTACAGTACCGCCATGGGACACGTGTTTCAAAGCCAACTTGAAAGCAACTGCTCCGGAGTTTCTCCTTCTTGTCGATGAAGCACTTTGAGGCGGTAGCTTTTTTTTTGAGCAGCTTGTACAAGATTGCACCACCGGAGCTGAGAGCAGAGACCGGAGAAGGCGGTGCATAGAGAGGGTGATTACCGACTGGTGGTAATTGCGTGTAGTGGTGGCAAAGTTCGGTTTGGTTCGCATTCGGGCATGTTTTTCTCGAACACCAAACCTGAACCTCACGTTCAGTTCGGGCAAATGCTGAACCTCGAACCCAAATGCGGGTGCATGTTCGGTTCAGATTCAGGTTTGAATGTGTTTGAACCAGAATAAATTTCGTTTGCAATTTTTTATGATCAGGAAAATTCACACTGCTTTGGTTTGTGCTTAGGGACTCACGGAGATCAAGTTGACATCGAATATCATTGCTCAGAGGCAGCACTGGAGTTAAATTGCAAATTAAACCCTGACCATCATCAATGTTGAAACTCGTGAAAATGCACTCATGCGACAATATTGGAACTGCCTGGGATCAAATAAGTGTGCTTCAGAGGTACCCGGTACATAGTTCACCCAAAACTATGAAAATCGTACCGAAATTTAGGTTGAAAAGTTGATTTTTGATTCACAGTTCAAACACGTTTTCGAATTTCTGACCTCACATGAACGCCAAATGCAAACCTGGCGTCCAGTTCAGGCAGGCACCAAACCTTGAACCTGAACACTATGTTCAGTCCGGTCCAGCTCAGGTTCAAACTGATTTCCTAACCAGACTTTGCCACCACTGATTGCGCGAAATCACCGCAGAGGAGGGCATGATGGCCACCAAACAGGATATGGCTGCATTGCAGGAAGAGCTGGCAGAGGTGCACATCAATCATTGCCAAGGTCTTGGGGCTGAGCATTGATCTTTTGTCCCCAATAACAAATTGAACACCTTTCCACTGTGTTTGAATACATTCAAGTCTGGTGCTCGACAGAGGGACAAATTCAGTATTGACAGGGAGGACAACAGCAGAGTAAGTTGTATGTCCATCAATGTTGAGGGCGGCTGCTTCAGACAGGGCCAATTGTCTTTCACAGACTCTTCAGTGGCCATTTCATGTAGAACTTGACATATTGCATGTATGAGGTAGGTCTTACCACAGCCAGCAGAGCCATCTACCTGCATTAGCGATTGAACGGGGGGTGAGTCAGCAAGAGTATCCACATAGATAGACCCAAAGAGTTCGAAGATTTCAGCTTGTTCGTCCTCCAGAGCGCCATAGTTGACTGGGTCTGGATTTTGATTCGGCATCAAGCTGATGTCTGCCTGCCTCTTCTGGTCGTCCAAGTAGCCTTTCATACGGTCAATATTCAACCATCTTCCATTGTGCACCACACCAGAACATTTCACGCAGGCTGTTGACTCGAGGGATGATCAAGTGAGTGCCGATGTACCATAGGTGTTCCGGTTCACGGAACTCAAGGCCAACCATGCCTTGGCTTGCCGACTCGAACTTTTGGCACCAGGGGAGTCATCTCGATAGCCATTGCAGATGCAATCAAGCAATTTTGCATCCGTGGTGATCTGTCGGAAAAATCCCAGATGTGTCGTATTCGGTGGTAAGTCCTTACAAGCCGGTAATACTTGACCCGGCTTATAACACGCAGTTGAAGTTACTATAATGGGCCATAAGTCAGCATAGCATGGCTTGTAGGTAATGACAGGCCCTCCGGAGGTGACAGATGGCATATGCCCTTGAGATATCTTTCAACTCGTTGTAAGTCGGCCGGTGTGCCATATAAAAAAATTGATTGGATAGCCAGCAGTCAAACGAATGAGAAATGAGAAAAGTATGATTTGCAAGGAGGTGATATACAAGGTATTGATATTACAATAGAGAGCAGGGTGGGTTTGTATGGGATAGATCGAGTCGTTGACGGTGAACAATGATTCTGGAGTTGATTCTCAGCTTGCACAGTTTGCCAGTCACGTCGGCGATCAAAATCTATTTCCGTGGGAAATCTGGCGAAGAACTATAAAATATCGTTTCCAGATCTTTCCCCAAGAAGTAATTAAGAAATATTTAGAATTTTTCTCAAGAGGAAGTCAGATCAGTAGATCAGTACACGAAGTGTATGCATGGGTGGGGACCCGCACCAGTGCCAGGGGTCCTGCCTCAACTTTTCTTATGTTTCGCCAGATGTTTTTGTCTACTGCACGAAAGTCTAAGATTTTTGCGGCATTGGAAAGCCAGACATTTGTATGCTAAGACTCCTAATTTCTGTGCCACCATACATCCCGAAAGAAAAGATATGAGGAAATCGACATCAGCAGCCATCATTCCAAAAACGGAAGTAATTTGATGTTCATCAATTATTTTGAGCAGAAGCATCGTCTCCCAATGAATATTTTCTGCCGGTGCAGGTGGGAGGATTTGTTTTTTTGCAGAGGGCATAAAATGATAATTCAATTGGAAACAGCTGGAAAAAATGAGGTGGGAAGACCACTAAGTGCTTGTTTTAATGACACGGACCCCATAACTCGCCCTCCTTCCTAATGCGGCAATACATGTCCGGGATTACCATCCCGACCTCCTCTTGATTTTTCCTGTCAGATTTCTACTGGAAACAGATTTAATCTTCCCATGGGAAAAAATTGAGAAAACTGCTAACTTTTTCCCGCAGATTATCCGGGGGAAAAAGACAAGGTTTTTCCAAAGGAAAAGATTCGGCCGGAAATTTCCATAGGAAAAAGAAAGCATGTTTCCTGGGGAATGACCATATATAGTAATTTTCCAGGAAAAAGACTGACTTTTTCCTACGGAAATCTCCGGCTGGATGTTTTCTTTTGGAAAAACCTTGTCTTTTTCCCTCGGATAATCTGCGGGAAAAAGTTAGCAGTTTTCTCAATCTTTTCCAGTGGGAAGATCAAATCTGTTTCCAGTAGAAATCTGACAGGAAAAATTCTAAAAATTTCTTAATTACTTCTTCAGGAAAGATCTGGGTGGGAAACTATATTCTATAGTTCTTCACCAGATTTCCCACGGAAATAGATTTTGATCGCCGCCGTGAGTATTACAGTGCCAGAGTGCCATTGATACAGAAATTGAAGGATGAGATTGAAGTTTGCTTGAGATTGAGACAGATTGTAGTAATGATCTTTCTGCTGCACGAGCGAAGCCCAGACTGCCCAGTAGTATGGCGGTCAAAATGCACATTTATTCGTCCGCAACTTTATTTGATCTCCGCAACTTTTTTCCTTGTTTTGAGCCTTTTCCGCAACTTTTAGGCCCCTTTTGGTAAGTGAAAAATAGTTGCGGAACATGGTGTTTTTCCGCAACTTTTTTTTTTGTTCAAGGTAGTTCCGCAACTATTTTTTTAGATTCAAGTTCCGCAACTATTTTTCCACCTCAACTTCCGCAACTTTTTTTTCAGTGGATTTTCATTTTCAATGTGAGCTAGTTCCTAAACAGTCGGGAACAAGAACAGGTGCCAGTGGGCTTGAAATCACGTTGGTTGGAAAGTGTGGGAATACGATCAGGAATGATCGGAGGCTGCTTACCTAACCAGATCTCACCTTCTCTTCCTCCTCCATCCTCTCTGGAGTTTGACTATCACTCAGGCCGTTTCCTTGCCCATCCCACTGCATCTTAACCTATCAAAATGCTTCTCTTGACCGGAACATCATGGACACCAATTCAAGGAGTCATCCAGTCTGAATTATGCCACCCTGGTTGAAATCTGCCTTTAAATCTACTCTGCCGTAGTGGTTATTTGTGTTTGTTGGCAAAACAAACACATCTGGGACGGTTTGGGTTCGAACCCCATCATTTACATTATTTTGCGGCATTATCGGTGCTCTGTCTGCCCAAAATGTTGGTTTTGTACTCCGACAGTTTACCGGTAGAAATTTAATGGTTTGTATATCCACTGGAATTCTGACGGTAAACCATTGGAATTCGACGGCCATCAAACCCGTCAAATATTGATGCCAGGCGGGATAGCCGTGTAAGTTCTTTAACCAGACCGGCCAAGCTTCTTCTCTCTAAGGTAGGCGACGGCCACATGCAACCGATGTTTACATAAGCAAGTGTGACATCGCCCGAAATGGATAAAATTACATTGAAAAGCGCGTCAAATAATAACACGACGTGCTATCGAGCCTGAACATCTTGAGGGTTTATTCCATCCAAATGAGGAAATATACTTAGATTTAGTACAATTTGTGTCGTAAATATCTAGATGCAATTTTACTCGTCAGAATCAAAGATCTTTGCCATCGTCATCCCGCACCTCCCGTACAATGCGCTAGGTGCATGTAGACCGGTCTCAGTCATGCCCAAGCGATCGGGTAGTGTCGTGTCATGTCTGGGGAACCTTACAAGGACTGTGATCGAGAGCCTTTCCCCAAAAAAAAAGAAGCAGAGAAGGGAGGAAAAAGATAATGTATGAGGTCCTTCTGACGCATCGAAATGCTCACCGATACTTCCACAGGCCTCTGTACCTTCTTCCCCTACTGCTTCTGTGCTGTCTGTCAATCCCACAACTCACAACACATCCGATGTCTTTCTGGCATCTGATCTGTCAGCTTCAGTGCTTCCCGGGCTACATATAGGCTTTTTTTACCACACAGGACCACCAGTCGCACCCTCGCCGGCTCACACACAATTCTACCACGAGTTCACGCTTCCCCTACCGCCGAGGAGACGTGCTACCATGGAAGAAGTGCCGGATGAGGATGATATTTCCATCCTCTCATGTCATTCATTTGTATCCAAGGCCTCTGTCAATAACGATGACCCAATGGCGGAACTTTGGGCAGAGATGGATTGTGAGCGAGAAGCACGTCATAATGCTCCTGGTATGCCTACAGCCTTTGAAGTCTCACCAGATGCTTAACAATTCAATTCAGCTGAAGTTCCCAATACCGTGCCTCAGGTTCATGCTGAGTCTCTGCTTCCAGACGGAAAACTGCGTGAAGCTCCTACGGTAACCGCTGCCTTGACTGCATTGAAGGACCTGAAAGAGCTTCTCCGGCCACATCGCACCACTGGCCGCGGATATAAAGATCCCGGCACAGATCCTTTTGTCCGTGTCCGCATGGAAAATATGGAGATTATGCTGAACTTGTACACCGGCAATCTCTCAAAAACCAAGGGCTGTTGGGCTGCATCATCTTTGCAAGCTGCTGTTTCGTGGGGCCGAGGTACTTATTGCGCACGACAGCTCCGAATCTTGGTGCAGCAATTTATTGTGGATCGTGACATCCTGCCGCTCAACCCATGCGGCTATTGGAACATGTCGATGCTTGTCGACGAGGACCTCAAAACAGATATTAATCTGTTTTTACAAGAGCTTGGGAAGGATATCACTGCCGAAAAGCTGGTGGAGTATCTTCGTCGAGGGGATGTGATGGCTAAACATGACATATCTCGGAAGATCAGCCTTCGCACTGCACAGCGGTATTTGAAAGAGCTCGGATACAGGTGAGTGTGCCTCCAATATGACTTCTCTCAATTTACTGTTGATGTTCCAGATATATGACTGCGAAAAAAAGGCCAGTATGCTGATGGTCATGAACGTCCCGATGTTGACGATTATCGCCAAAACAAGTTTCTTCCAGCTTGGGCGAAGATTCAGGGCCATATGGATGCTTGGTCGAAGGATAATCTCCCCGAATTCGGTCCTCGGCCCAGTGGGAAGCCTGTTGTTGTTTGGTTTCATGAGGAGAGCATTTTTTATGCTCACGATTGACGCCGTAAAACTTGGTACCATAAAGACGCTCCTGCAAAGCCATATGCTAAGGGCGAGGGTGCCTCTTTAATGGTTGCGGATTTTGTCTCATCAAAATATGGCTGGATGCGGTCCCCTGATGGGAAGCACAATGTTCGGGTGGTCATGCGACCGGGGGAGAACAAGGATGGTTACTTCACTAATGTTGAGATTCGCCAGCAGGCGCAAGACATGATGGACCTACTCAACAAATTCTACCCTGTCGGGCGGGGTTGAAAGAATGCGGTCCCCGCCAATCTTAACAACAGTATGGTATAGCTAGGACGACTTGGTCGTATCCGAGTGATCCGAATACCGGTGACGGAAGAGTAGGAATACTTTACCTTGAATGCCATCTTGTTCCACATAACAAATTCTACCCTGACGAGGAGCACATCTTTGTCTATGACAATGCGACCACCCATCTGAAGCGCCCCGAGGGCTCGCTTTCTGCTACCAAGATGAGTAAGGGTCCCTCCTCCAATTTCCTCATCGAAGCCAACCTTCACGACGAGAATGGCGCGCAGGTCTATTCGAGCATGGGCCACTATGTCAAACACAAAATTCAAATGGAGGATGCCACATTCAATGGTGAGCCACAGCCATTGTATTTCCCCGATGATCATCCCCTCGCTGGTCAGTTCAAGGGGATGGTCACTATTCTTTCTGAGTGGGGAATCAACACGACTGGGAAATTGGCAAGCTGCACCGGTTTCAAGTGCCCCCCCTCCTGTGTTGGACTGCTGCTGCCATCGAATCCTCTACAACCAGCCTGATTTCGAGTTCGTCAAGTCGTCCCTCCAGATCGACTGCGAGGAGCGTGAATTTGGTCTTTTATTCCTCCCCAAGTTCCACTGCGAACTCAACTTCGTTGAACAATGCTGGGGGTATGCAAAACGGTTGTATCGTCTCAACCCAGAGCCGTCTTGAGAGGATGCATTGGAACATAATGCACTGGCAGCTCTCGACGCTGTTCCTTTGGCATCTATGCGGTGGTAAACACATTTTTTTCCCTTGTGTTTGCATCCGCATCTGATCGGATCCAGATTTGCCAACAGGTCAATGAAGTTCATGGATGCATACTCGAAGGGTTTGACCGGCACACATGCTGTATGGGCAGCACACAAGTATAGTGGCCATAGAGTGGTTCCAGATTCACTAATGGATGATATGGAGGCAGCTGGGTTAGTGTAATAATTTATTTGAGTGCCCCAAGGAACATATTACCATTGCATTCAAACTCCACCGAAGTGCAATTTGGGTGTGATGGGTTTGTCAGCAGCTTACACATCACCTTATCTTTGACCGTCATGGACCAAGAGAAGCCAAAGTGGCTAGAAACTCGTAAGCAGTGTTTTCAGAGTACATATTAATCATCTGAAGACATCCTAGCTCTTGGCTCAGCCAGCACAATCAACCAATATGTGGCTGCTATCTGGCAGGAGGTGCTTAACACCAGGCAGCAACTAGCTGATGCAAAAGCCACCATTCAGGAACTCGAGGAGAATGAGACGGAAAATCACTATTCGCTTTCGGTTGCACGCGGAGAATTGAAAGAAACAGTGGCAAAACTCTCTGATACAACCAATGAACTGTACCATTTGCGCCACATGGTTTTGCAGGTTTCTGACCGATTGACTGCGGCACAAGGGTGAAGGAACGGTTGAGGAACAGCTGGCAAAAACTCAGCGGTTCATTATGTCACTGGGAGGCAAGCTTCAGGACGTAGTTCAGGAGGAAATGGCACAGGAACATTGACACAACCGAGTCAATAACTAGAATTGTGAATAGAATTTGCATCTAGTCTATCAGTTCAAGTCCCTCTCGACCGATTTTCTTTTGTAGGACATCTGACATGCATACCTACAGTATGTTCAGGCTGGATTGTTCATCCATGTATTTCATTCCACTCAGTACATTGTTTTTCTATTTATTGCCCGTATTTCTCCCAATTGGGACACCTGTGACTGATGTGACTTGGGGTCGGTTGCATGTGGCCGTCGCCTACCTTAGTCAACACCTGTGGCTGTGTGCTTGGCTGTATCCACCAACGTTGTGCACCCAGCCCCCAACATCAGACCACACTGGACTGGTAGATAGTCCCCTATGAATGCTGCCTTTGACTTGAGGTAAGAACTTCTGAACCGAATCCAGTGCATCTGAACAGCATGCAATCCAACCACCCGAGACTGCCACTTCCCACAAGAATTCCTGCTCCTAATACAATTGAAGTAACTGGACTCGGAGGCTCATTGGAATTTGGCATACTACACCAAAGTGCTCCCTCTATACCCCTCGGTCATTTCACGCCTTTTGCCCCTGGTGAATTGCTGACCTCTAACCCACACCATTAGATGTCCATGACAGTGCATTTTTGTGCTACCAAGGTCAGGTGTTGTATAAATATTGTGCCTTTTTCAAATCCGACCTTTCTAGCATGTAAGCCCATGTCTGCACTTGCACGATTCTGGGCCGTTACCTCCATAGACCACAGCCTTAGCCTCAGCAAAGTGCATGCAGGTAAGATACGGACTGACCGTCTCTCCATTTACACTGATTGAAAGTATGCTAATTCGAATTTTTACATTTTGATTCAGGAAAACAGGAATTCCAATTTTCCTCCTGCAATTCCACCCAGATTCGGCCGGAATCATGCTCCGTGTCGTCATATGACGACCCCACAGTCTCAACACGCTGATTCTGCGGCTCGGAAGTAAGTTGTGTGCTTGTAAGTCAAAAACCCGCTTTGAGCACCCTCCAACCTAGCACTTGGAGGACTCATCTCGAGATCACAAGCCTTCGGTATACAATTGATCTCATTGCAGTGGACATTCTCTCGGTGTGGTTTGATTTTTAACCTCCACCACTCCAGGCTGACTCAAATTATTCAGGTTCCCACTCAAATGCTGTCATGCATCTGACGTACCTCCCGCACTTCCGCCCCCTGATTCCGGAAGTTGGAGGTAAGTCTTCTACTTCCGATTCCAAAGTCCTGTGTTGACCGGACACTGAATAAGGCTTGTCACAAGTCCTGGTGGACTCATTCTGCAGCCTCAGAACTCCCATTGGGAGGACATGACGCAGCGGGACGTCAGGTACGTTCCCCAACGAGTTAGCAGTCTCGACTGTGAATTTTCAACTTGCCACTCGAAACTGTGGTAATTTTGGTGTACCTGCCACAATTCCGCACAGATTCAGTTGAAATTTGTAACGTCGCTGGTATTGGTTGCACGGTGTGTGCTGTCCCCCGCGAGTGGTGTAAGAATGTTTCCAGAATGATTCACCATCCAGATTCCAGAATCTGGTCTTGTTGGCCTACTAAACAAAATCGGAGCTACCGACATTGATGAGTTGTGCAAGCCATGCCAGAAGCTGTCGGTTACATGGTTGTAGGGAAAGGGATAATCGAAGCAGGAGGAGCAGGAAATTGAGGCAGGTATTGCGGCCTTGATGTCATTGCAAACTGGGAGTCCGGCGCGTGCGCATGCAGTTAGCAGCTCTCAGGTCAAATTGGATCCCCCTATGTTATAATCACAATAGGTAGATTTTTCTTACTGCAAAGGCTTTCCAGTCTCGCTTGACTGAGTAATTACTTAGTTGACTAAACGGCAATCACTAGTTACTAAAAGCCGACTAAGGGGCCGGCCAAATAGTGATCGCTGGTGGAATTCAGCTTCTTTGCCGTTGTGCACACGTCTGGCCTAGGATTCTGGTGGCGACAGATGAGGTGATAGCACACATAAATATATGGACTTGCCCTAAGTGTTTCCATCCACACAGGTAGTACAACAAACTATCTCTGCAAAAATAGCGATCACTAAATCAAAGCGTAGTCAACTAAGGCAAATGACTGAATTGCTAACTAGCAATCGAGGACTAGTCGGCCAAGTCCTAGTCAGGCGAGAGTCTGCATTCCGTGTTATCAAATCACCACCAATCTATTTGTATTCCCTGCTCACACATAGCTACCCAAAATTGATTTACTGTTGTCTTTTCGGTGCGGTGCTGGTGGTTAGATTCACCTACTGACTCGGAGTTGCAAGTATGTTTTTTTTCGTAAAGTGATGTGCTGGTATAAACCCGATACGTCAAATCGACACAATAGTAGCAGAACACGCTGGTTAAGAACCTTACTGGAAGATGTCCATCAGTGGAACATCTGGTTGCTTCTTGTATTTGCCGCAGTTGTTGCGCCATTGTGTCAGAGTCCCGCAGCAATGCCGGAGTCCGCAAACACTGACTGTGTTATCTCGAGTGGATGGTGCCAGTATGGCCAGTCAATCCACAGCTTCAGGGGAAAAAGTGTGGGAGGTTTGCAGGAGAGGACAGGGTCCAAATCCCGGCGAGAAAGCTGCAGGAAGTCCTGCTGACATTTCAAAGTGAGTACACAGAAATTCGCGCGGAATGCTGTACCGCAGGTCGGATTTATATCTCTGAGTCCATGCCCACGGAATCATTGCAGTCCATCTGTCAGAAGTCAACTTCAATTTCAAGCGCGCGTGTACCACCACCTCAAGGCGCCAAGTTGCAGACATGTCCCGCCCATTCAACGTCGACATTGCCCAGTGCGAGCACAAAGCGAACATTCCACAAAGCGCATCCACATGAGACTAACCTTGGAAGTGTGCTTTCACGGTCTCGCAGAACACCGCGACACATCTGCGCAATGATACAGACAGACACCTCGAATGAGTGGGTGCAGAACTTGGAGAGGCAACTCCATGTTATCACCACCGAGATATGTAGCACTTGAAAAAATGACACCTACCCTACGAACACTTATTTGACGAGAACAAAACACTGACATGCTCGTTGAGTCCTCACACGGGGACTCTTGACATAGGATGGGTCTTGGAAGTGAAGGATTGGTGGGTGGTCAAGGCCCGAGGTCGGAATTATATGTACAGAGCGTGGACTTGGATGGGGACGACGATACACAGCACAGTTTCAAACGCCTCGGCATAAAATTCGGGGAGGTAAATTGAAATAACCGGTTTTAAGCGACATCCTGAATAATCCAAGTCAGACTCTACTCGTTGCAGGGAAAAGAAGAGCAGTCTACAAGTGAGGAGTTCATCCTTGAAGTGCCGCGCTGGTGGTGGTTGGTCAAAGTGGGCCCTTGGAATTAGACGGAGAGGGTCTAACCCACGGACCCACAATCGGAGCAGGGTCAATGTGGCGGCTTCTTACGATGATGCAGACCGGGGGCCTAATAAAGAAATTTGTGGATATCCGAGAGCCAAGTCGACATCATCTGTACCGATGAGGTTCTTGGAGTTTTCGAGTCGGGTACAAGTGGGGCGTGGAACGGACAAGAAGGACATAACAATATGCTAGTAAGGCTATGAGGCGGTCGGTGAGTCCGCACGTTTTGAGTCGACGGCAATAGCCTTTGCGGTGCATTCTGCAATGTGGTCAAAGCGGGAGTTTGAAATTTAAAGCAGAAGATTTACCCTGGAAGTGCAGACTCAAGGCAGGGACAATACAGCCACTCTGTATGATGGCTGGCAGTGTGTAAGTGGCAGGATCCAGGCGGAATTTGGGTAGGTAAGTCAAATTCCAATCTGGAAAGTGAGAATCTGAAGATTCAGAGTAAGTAATGCATACTAGGCAAGAGAAACGTACAATTCATATCAGTCACTTGTATAGTCATGACATAGCGTCCCCAGCGGTCTATGAGGTTCCAGGAGGCTCATTGGGAGTGCCAGTGCGCAACACAGGATCTTGACTTTCAAGCACACAGGATACTTTCAAGGAGCGGACTCGGTGCGGTGACAGTGCGGCATTGTCTTAAAATGAGTTGTCTACAGAAATGAGTACGTACTGTACAACTGGCGAACAAAGATGACAAGTAGATGCACTTGGATCCGAGAGTCCAGACTCCACAGTGCTCCCATCAATCAGCAGCAGTTGGGATGAAATGAGATTGGCGAGATAATAACATGAACAATCGCTAAACCATACTAGAGACCTTGAGAGATGGAGGGAGGTGAGAAGACGAGATCTGGTTAGGTAAGCAGCCTCCGATCATTCCTGATAGTATTCCCACACTTTCCGACATGATTTCAAGCCCACTGGCACATGTTCTTGTTCCCCCGACTGTAGGAACTAGCTCACATTGAAAATGAAAATCCACTGAAAAAAAAAGTTGCGGAAGTCGAGGTGGAAAAATAGTTGCGGAACTTGAAGCTAAAAAAATAGTTGCGGAACTCAACCTTGAACAAAAAAAAGTTGCGGAAAAACACCATGTTCCGCAACTATTTTTCACTCACCACACTGGATGAACATTTCGAGTTTTTGACTGCTAAAACTGGTGAAAAATATTTAAAGTTTTACATCCATTTTTCACTGCAAAAGTTGGTGAAAAATTCAAAAGTTTCTTACCACTTTTCCAAGTTAGGGCCTGATCGGGTGCATCAGAACCGATTCTCAGGAATCTGATAGAATCTTTCTTGCCTTACGTTTTGCACACTATTCGTCCCTAAACCACCCTAGAATAGGAAATACAGTCAGTTCTTAAATGTGGACGAAATGAGGTGGCGGGAGAGCCATGAGTTTGGGATATTCAACCCATTCTGTAGCTGAGCCCAGGATCTCCTGGAAATTCCAAGAATCTCAGGCAAATAAGACACAAGAGTTTGTCTGCCACCTCGGGTGCTTAGGACATCGTTGAATAGTTGAACTAAGGATTTCAGAATAATTTAGGGACGGGATTTTTATTTGGGCCAGATTGCAGAAAAATTCTCGCCAGATTCTAGTGCACCCGATCAGGCCCTTAGAATGAAAGTGAAAAACTTGAAATAAAATTGATAGTTTCTTTTAGAAGATTTTCATCAATAATGTTTCGGATTTTACAGAACATTTCTAGCTGCAAAAGTTGGTGAAAAATTTAAAAGTTTCTTACCACTTTTCTGAGTTAGAACAAAAGTGAAAAACTGGAAATAAAATGGATAGTTTCTTTTAGAAGATTTTTATCACGAATATTTCACATTTCATAGCACATTTCCTGCCTCATAAAGAGGTGAAAAATTCAAAACTTTTTTACCACCTTCCCCAGTTAGAATCAAAGTGATAAACTTGAAAGAAAGTTGATAGTTTGTGTTAATCTTTTTTTCCGTCAGGACAACTCAGCCAATCACCGAGATTCAAGTGAAAAGTTCAAAAGCAAAGATACAGTAAGTTCAGTGTCAATAGTGATGAAAAGCCCGAAATATTTTCCAGACATTTTTGAATTGCATCCCTGCAGATTTAGGTTCTGCTCCACAATTGTGAATAGGGTCGTTCACAGTTCACCTTTTTTCTTCCCTTTTTCTTTCCCTTTTTTCCTACTTTTTGTCTTCCTTTGTTTTTTTCTGGATTTTTTCCCCCTTTTCAACTTAGGGATGCAAAAAGGGTAGAAAAGGGAAGAAACAACAACCCTAGGTGCAAGACTCATTGCAATGGGAGATTGACGAAACAAAAAAGGGAGAGAAAAAGGGAGAACTGTGAAACCCCCCTCCGGGTTTCCCTTTTTTGCTTCCTTTTTGCTGTCCTTTTTTCCATTCCTGCTGGTATTTGTGGTGTCTAATTGCCCACTAACTTATCTACAAGGGTGGGAAGTACCCAGTATAGTGTGACTGTCAAATTGTGCTTGAATCAATGTAAAATATTGTACATCCTTGTTCTGGTTCAACGGGGAAAAGGAAGCAGAAAAGGGAAGGAAGAAGAGCAGAGAAAGGGAACTGTGAATAACCCTAATATATGATCTGATTCTATCCCGGCTTGACAGTGATTGTGAGCAACAGAAATCCCTCATAAGTTTGTATGCCCCCTATCCCCTCATGCAACGACTTGAGATGGCTTACAAGCCATCTACTGAGCGGCTTATAACCCATCATAATCCACTGTCAGCCGGTATTGCGGCTCAAGCCGTTACAACCCAAACAGGATTTTTCCGGCATCGTCGTCATTGCCGCCAGTGGTGGCGGTGTTGTTGTGGGTCCGTCACGAATTCTTGTATGTGCCAAACATTGCACCACGTGAAATGGTGAATCACGGCGGTACCACATAACAGCAGCCATGGGAGTGTCGTGTTCCTTGTGTCCGATGATTGGTTTGCTTGCTGCCAGCTCTGCAAGTGAGCTATCTTCAAATTTGGTCCTTGAGAGCACATCGGCTACAGTTTTATCTTCACCCTCAATGTATATGATCTTGTAATCATACTGGGATAGCATCTCCATCCAACGGGCCTGCTTCCTTTCTGGGTGTCAAAATTTTCGAGGGTTCGATGGTCTGTGTATATCTTGAAATGTGAGCCCATAAGGTCCACCCGCCATTTCTTTAAAGCTCTCATTATAGTTCAACTCCGCACCTTCAAAGGTCATGGAGTCGAACACCACCGGTCTTGCGGTCTCCCAGGTGTGTCCTCAGGAAAGCACTGCACCAGATCGTTAATCTGACGCGTCTGCCGTGACGTAGATGTCATTTTCTCCAGGATCCTTATGGTTGATAGTCGTAAGGCAGTCCGTGCCAAGGACAATTTCTTTTATTGCCTCGAAAGCCTCCTGGTGCGATGTGTTCCACTCGGGAAAACACGTGGTACATTCTTTTGTTGTCAGCTTTTCGAGGATGGGCGTGTTACCAATCCCAGGAAAGCTCGGACATTAGTTGCTGATTTAGGCTGAGGCCAGTTTTTAACTCGTTCAATTTTGGCTTTATCCGCCTCAATCCCACGCTGCGAGATACGGTGACTGAGAAAATCAACCTCATAGCAGAAAAGGTTCGTCTTCTTTGGGTTGCAAAATAACCTAGCAGCCTTCAGTGCATCGAACACAATCCTGATGTGTTTCTCGTGCTCTTCTACAGTATTCAACCAAATAATGATATCATCTAGGTAAACATGGCAAACCGATCCGATTTAGTCCCGCAGTGCTGCAGTTACTCGTCGCTGTTGGACAGAAGGTGCATTGTGCAATCCCTGCAGCATTACTAGCCATTTGTAGAGGCCCAAGGGTGTACTCACTGCTGTGTATTTAATAGAGTCTGGGTGCATTCTTGTCTGGAAGAAACTATCTGTAAAGTCAATTCTGGACCAAAGTTTTCCTTTGGCACAATCTGCGAGGATATCGACTATGTGACGTAGAGGGAACGAGTCGTGGACAGTGTTTGCATTTAACGGTCGGTAATCATTTACCCACCAGGGTAATGCTGTTTTATCATATCAGGAACGCCGGCAAAGCATGAGGGGAGAATGAAGGCTGAATCCGACCCACGTCGAGGTGGCCTTGTATCAAGGTCTTCCAGGCCTCCTGATAATTCCGTGGGCTCTGTTAAGTACGTGTCTTGAACATTTTATCTGTGTCCTTGATCTTTATCTCACACAGGACATTGGTTGGTAACTCGTCAACATGCAGCATTTTTTCGAAAAGGCAGTTATATTCTTTCTTGAGGGCCACTGCAATTTAACGTACTCAGTGAGGTATGTAGGTTCTGAACATTATCGGACATAGCCAGCAAAACGGCTTCAGGTTCATGTAGCTTTATTCTTCGTAGGCCCAACTTGATGACGAAGCTCTCGTCAATTAACGCTAGGTGAGCGCCATGGTCGATTAGTGCACAGATCAGGACAGCAGCGAGGGAAGCGGGCCGTCGGCGAGGCACTCCCAATAGAGGTGCTCAGCACGGTGAGGGGAGTGTGGGAGAGATGAACTTACAGACAGATCATCTCCCATAGTGCTATCATCACTGTCTTCGATGGCGTCAATGGTGCGCATGACAACGGCAACGGTGGGGGTCTTCGGGGCGGTGGCAACGGGAGCAGCGGTGGTGGACCCGCCCTTGGCTGTGAGGCAAGCTGCTTTGGTGATAGGGACATAAGTGTTTGCATTGGGGAAACCAGTCGGGCAATTCTTGGAAATATGGTCAACATAGGGGATAGAGCATTTCAAGCAACCCTTGTGGGCTCGAAGGAGCTCCTTCTCGGTGTCAGAGAGCGGCGGGAGGTGATGATTGGAAGAAGAGGCGCTGTTGGACAACGGTGTACTCATGTGCAATGCATCGTATGACATCTTCTTCGACTTGTTACCGCCGTCAGTCTCGGCCTTATGTTTCTCCACCTTGCGCTGCAATTCCATCTGCGCCTGGATTGTCGCAATGTGGTTCTGGCAGTCCTCGTCGAGGTCCTTCACGATGGCGATCCAGTCTTGTAGAGTCTTGGCAGCCTTCACCTTGTTGGACTGGTCGAGGCGGCGGAGCAGATCTGGGACGAGCCCAGCCTCGATCGTGTGCTGAAGACGTGTGGGGTCTAGTGCGGAAGCAGTGCCGGTCAAGAGGGAGTGGATCTTTACAATGCACGTGTGATATTCAACGAAAGTTTTGTCGGTCCGCATGTGGCACTTCAGCAAATCAGTTTGTGCCTTTAATTCACAGTCCTTGTCGAGGAAACGGGCGCGGAGCTCCGACATAAAATCCTTGAATTTCAGGGCAGCGACGCGGGTGGATTCTTCCTCTGGTGTAAGCCAATCGATTATGTGGACATCTTGCAGCCCGCCGACGATGACTGCGACCTGTTTCTTGGCAGCAATGTCTTTTGCGTTGAAATAGTTCCTGCAGGCGCGTTCGTAGTTTGTGAGCGTGGCTGGTAGCAGTGGTCCCGGGATCAGGGTCGGCTGTTTACCCAGGATGGAAATAACGGTAGCGATATCAGAAGTAGAAGACATGATGCATGAAGGGGAGTCTGATGATGATGAGGAGGAGGAGGAAGGTGTGGGCGAGGGAGGTGAGCCAGGCGGTGATGGGGAAAGGTGAGGAGGAGAGTGAGGTGGTGATAGGAAAAGGCGGGGAGGAGAAGGTGGGGTCGAAGGGTACGGGACGATGAAGGCAGATTGGATGTCTGCTGACGGTGGCTGTGTAGGTGATGTGGCACCTAAAGAACGGTTTTATGAGCTCGCTGAGCTCCAGATGGCAGAGAACGGTAAAGAGTAGTTTCCCCATGGGGAACAGTAAGCGACAGAGGCAAAACAGGACCAAAAGTTCGATGCCAAGGGCGTGGATCTCTGATCACTGTTGGCAATGGCGGCGGTGCGGCAGACACGATGGCTGGATTTGAAAAAAGAAAAAGTGGAGACTTGCCTGTACCAAGAAGGGCAAGACACACTAGAGGATACTCAGAGGCGAACAGAGTCAAATGGACCAAGGTATGTATAACGAGCACCAGGTGGTGATGGTAGTACAGGAGCAAGAAAAGGTGTGTATGTAAGCAAGTGGCTGTCCTGTAAGTGTCCATGCGCATTGTAAGTACTGTAGCGGGCTTACACGTTGAAGTACCGCACTGGTGACTGCGCTGCAGTGCTGGCTGCATGGTGAATAGCGCGTCCTCATTGTCGGACGCAATGTACGGCGTGGGGCCGAAGGTGGTGTCATCAACAAAGTCTCGTGGGGAGCTGAGACCTTGGCCTTAGACAGGTGGTGTCATCAACAAAGTCTCGTGGGGAGCTGAGACCTTGGCCTTAGACAGGGAATTGTTGACAGATGGCCAGGGAATCGTGCTCAGAGGGCTGGGTGAGTCGAGCACCAGATGTGATTGGGTGCGCTGGTACACTGCTGCAACGGGACACCACAGGTTTTGAGAGGACAGTTTTAGTCTTCACGGGAAAACTGAAAGACCCCACACATACCAGAGTCTTTGAGCTCTCGCCGCATTTTCACGTCACAGGATCACTAAGTTCTTGCTCGGCGGCAGAGCACATTGCAGCGCCATTTTCGAAGCGGTGGGAGCGGGGTGGTCGTAAGAAGAAATAGTGGACAATTGCAGGGCGCCAATTGACAACTGTTTGGTCTTGGTTTGGTCCCACTGCCATCGTACTCGAGAAATACGAGACTCGGTATAAGCTCCCTATAAGATGTCCCGTCTACATATGAGATTGGCCCTGGCACTAAGACAGTATAAGACCTATAAGACCGGCATAAGAGGCCCGACATCTATCTGACCAGCTCATGTTGACAAGGTGCTTATTTGTCCATGCTTATCTTACAAGCCGCTGATAAGCACCTTATCACGTGCCTCTCTTATAAGACGGATTGGATTTTTCTGACATGGTGTATGGGACTAGATTTTTAATCACTCATTCAATGATACATGGTACCTAAAAAAATGCCACCACAGGTAATTGAACACAGGAGCCTGCTATGACTTGGCTATGACTCGAATTCGAACCGAATTCCCACGCTTCGTAAAGGAAGGAACAACTGCATCGGTAAGCTTTAAGCTCATAGATAATCTTGCCACCGTGACGAGCTGACCCACGCCTCCCCCACTCTGACATGCCCAAAAAAGGCATATCTAATCAAAAGATGTGTCAGCTCTGACAATAACGGATAATAATGCCTCAAGGAGCGATGGAGTCATGTGCATTGATTGACTGCCGTTGGAGCTCTGCCGTAGTGGTTACGTAGATGTTTCGCTTGATTTGATGCAATTCATGAGATCTTGAGTTCGAGTCCCATCAGTTGCTGTTTTTTTAACCCCCGATTTGGCTTGCAAACACGAGAGGCCTGTGTCCCGCCTTCGAGGAGTTAGGGCAACTCCGGGTCTCCGCCTGTTGTCACGCCTCGGACTGGTTAGAGTTGGGGTCAGTATATAGAGAAAAACTAGCGAACGAGTCTTTAGCGTGCCTACCTGAGCTGCCCTGGCTTGGGGGACCCCCGAGCGCAGCGAGGGAGGGGAGGGGCAGCGAATGGTATAGGTACTCTTCGCGCCCAGAAACAGAGAATCCATGTTAATAAATAAACTCAACATCCCAGACTCGAACCCTCGACCTGATAATACTGATAAGGTCACGTGAATTGCCAGAGTGGAGGCGAAGGGTACTTGTGACTAGGCTCGTGACCAGCCGCTTCTTCACGTGGCTGCGCTGATCACGTTGCGAAGCGGCTGGGATATTTGGTCGCCGTTTTGGGTGGGCCCGCCAATCTTGATTTTGGACTTGGTGAAATAGCACCTCCAAACCTCTAAAAAAAGTGTGAAAAGTTGTATAACACAAGTGGAGCAGTTTTTGATTCTGAGTCGAATGAGCCCCAGAAGTTTTTCGAGGTCGTCGACGTTGTCTGCGCACGGACCAGTTGACGACGTCGAGCACCACCACATGACCCAGAAAAAAAAGTCGGTCTCATCCGATTCAGAATTGCAAACTACTCCACTTTGTCGAGAGAGAAGGAATAATAGGGATCAAAATTTGATGGTGGAGTCCATGGACTCCACCACCGCAGCAGGACCACTGCAGATATAGGGCTGCAGATGTATCACCACAGGGCGATCACTGGGGAGATGTGGATACAGCAGTAGTACTGTAGCAATAACTGTTCACCCATAATCCTGTAACCCTGTCCCGGGTCTGTTTCCTCCTGTTCTGGTAAAACGGCGCGACACGTTTCAAGTTTTGAGGATCTGCCAAACCACCGCAGAGCCAAACGACGAGTGAGTGGTTTGCACCCGTTCATTTCTTGCCGGAATGCGCCGCGGACCGCGGAACCTGCTGTGACATAACACTGTCACTTCCTTCCGTGGTCCTGTTGGCGGCGACAACACTCGACTCTGCGGCAGTCTCTGCCCTGCAGCCACATCTTCTACGTCCGACCCGTTGCCCGCTCAGGTTCTCGCGTGTGACAACAAGCACTGCATGCCCCCTCGCTCGCGTACAAACACGTTTTGCTGCGGTCACTCGCGCAGCCTTGGGCATCGTTTGAGGTGTGTCTAGACACTATATCTCCCTTCTATCTGCCACTTACTTACCATCCCAGCCGTTGTACAATGCTACACCATCTCGCCCGCACCAAACACCCTCGCACGACGCGGCCCGTTTTCACGATTTGTGTCGCGGTCGCGGTTCAGGTGCATGTCCTCCCCTTTTTATGCCCATCCACCCTCCACGTAACTTGCTGCAGGTGGCGAGTCATTTCTGCCCGAGGAACGTTCGGGGAATGCGTGCAGGGCTTGTCGCGGGTGGATCACCGCAACGATTCCGCTGCGGGTGAGTGGCTGTAGGCAGAGACCTGCGGTGTTCTGGTTCCACAAGAATTGTTGTGGGTCAATCCTCACAATGATTCATGCGTGGACGTACCGCTGCAGCGAAGGACCTGCAGCCGGTCTGCTGCGATAGAATCATTGCGGGTCAATCCCCGCGACGATTTCTGCATGTAAAGATTGTTGCAGGGAGACAGCGGCAGGTCGCGGTTCTGACTCCTGCAGCGGTCCGTTCGCGACACTGCCGCCCACTGACTCAGGGACATCCGTTTGGACGCAATGTGCACCCGCCAACATACGCCACCCCCCGTTTCGTGTAAGCCGCTGCAGATCTAGCCTTGCAGCGTTCGCAGATGACTCACTACGCTGACTCCTCCGTGCGCGTGTTGCTGCAGTGAAATCCTGGTGGGCATGTTGCTACAGCTCGACACCTGCAGAGCAACCACTGCAGGTTGATACATGTAGCAGTTTGCTCGCAGACATGTCATCGCAGGTCTATCCCTGTGGTGATGAGACTGCAGCGAGATGCCTGCAAAGATGTCCACGCGGGTCTCTCCTCGTGGGATTTCCTATGCACTCATGGTGGGTCAACACGCCCCGGAAGCGTACCAGAGACGTGAATCCACACCTGATGTTTTGTGCGCGGCCAGGGCGGGAGTTGAGGTACATGTAGACTAGACATGTACTTCGTTAATTTCTACAATCCTTATCATAAACATATAAAATAGTGGTACTCCTCTGAGTCCGAAAGTACCATTTTGAAAGTACCATTCTGTTCTCCTCGAATGGGAGTAAATAATAATAATATGGTCGACAATGTACTGGAAGGGATTTGATGCAGCTCAACAGCTGGAGGATTGCGCCTGCAGCCGTAGCGGTGGATGGGTTTTTGGGCAGCGTATCAGCCGCAGCGGTGGACTCCGGTGGACTCCGGACTCCGCCATCAATCCCATAGTTTCAACCATCTGACTTTGTCTATATGCCTTTTTGCACTTTTTTTGGAGGTGTGGAGGTTTTCAAAACCCAAGTCCAAAGTCATCTTTGGCGGGCCCAGCCAAAATGACGACCAGATGTTCCAGTCGTTTTAGGAAGCTTTTTGATCCCTCTGCTCGTCTCGTGATCAAAGGCGCTGACTAAAACAGTACTGGTAGCGAGTCTAACTTGTGACACAAACTCTCCTGCCTACATATCGTCAACGCTTCGTCAAGGTGGTGGGCGCCGGGCGCAATCCACGTTCGATGTTTTGATTCACTGTTTGCAGCATCGGGGCTGCCCGAATCAGCCTTTGGACCACTCCTGGGGACATCGCGTACGCATTGGTAATTTAACCGTTCCACGCGCGGTTCGACTCGCCGCTACAGACGAGTGCCTCGTCTACACATACATCACTTGAAGTCATAATACCCTCCGGACCCCTGCCATCAAGCGCAGCGCCACCCCGCGCCCAACACATCGGACGGCTCAAATGACGGAAAGACTGCTGGGGCTTCTCGTTACCGGGACTACGTGGACCTGCTCCAGTGTCAGATTTCTACTCAACTTTGGCACACCTCCGCCTGCAGGACCCTCCGGCGCAAGCGATTTAGTGCGGCAGGTTTACTGCTCACTCACACTCCCCGACGCGCTTTCACCGACGCGTGTCCCATTCACGTCTGCAGGGCCTTCGATTTCTTTCCACTGCGGCATGGAAATATCCGGGAGCCCATGCCCGACGTCGAATCCGTATCCGGTAAGTTGACTCTTTTCTGCGCGTGCATCCACAAAAGCTGACCATCCCTCTCAGTATACAGTTGCGTTCACGCTGTACGAGCGGCCACCGAACGTTTCCACCACTTCGTCTCCGGCTGGCGGTGGAACGCGCTAAGCAGCCCAAGCCCCTAAACTGAAGCCGGATCCATCAAGACGTAGGCGCCGGACATCGATCCATCGATCTGGTTTGCAACCGACATTGACAGAGGCGGCCGCTCAGGCAGGCGGCCGAGTCCCCACCGTCGAGAAGGCAGAAGCGCCCAAGTTCAACCCGGGCCCGGCAACGCCGGAGTCAAATCAGGGCCGAACACCGCCCCCGTCACATTTCGAGCCCGACACAGTCCGTATCTCGACGCTGGGGGCACACGAACAGCCATTGCGGGAAGCGGATTACGGCTCGACCAGCGGAATCGAAATCAAGGAAGTGGAGATGGAGAGTGTGAGCGTCCTTGTTGGGTTGTTCCCCCGCTCAGATCTGACTCCTCTCTTCATATGATAGGCACTTCCACAACCTCGACTTCCAGTGCGAGTACAACTCACAATCTGCGACGAGCCGTACGACGACACCAACCGTCGAACCACACGCCGCGCAAACATCGCCGAGCGCCACGCGGCGCACAATGTGGTCAAGAGGATGGGAAGGCAGAGTTTGAATGGGCGGATCTTGGTTTGGTTCTTGTGAACTCTTCCATTCCAGTTTAGTCCACGTCCTTTTCTTATATAAATCTGCATCATCTTTATTCGCACTCCCCCATTCACTTCCTTTCTTTTCTTTCTTCGCATTCCGCGTACCGTATTCCCCAGCGATCCTCGTCCGCAGAGTCGAAGATGCGGTGGTGGTGATCACCCACTTTGCTTTCTTTCTCGTCTGTCGTCCCTCGTGCGTTTTGCGCCGAGGCCATCCGTCCGGGCTTCGCATCTTCTTTCCTGATGGATGCAGGCGTGGACGTCGTGCTGGATCGCGGCCTCGCAAATACCTTGCACGCAACTTTCCTCATTGCAGGCGACGCTTCTTTGGAAGATTACAGACGCACTGTCCTCGGAGGATGGGCGGGGGGCTGAATGTCGGTGTGGAGCCCTTGTGCAGGAGCGCCTGTCAAGGATGGAAACCGTGCACGATGCTTGTGGGTGTTGGTGATCATCCTGCGCGGGTCGACAGAGAGGACGTGGATGACTTGTGCGACCGCTGTGCAAATGTGCAAATGGAGATGGCGCGCGGGGAGTACTGACGGTGTCGGTGTGCCTGGAGTCGCGGATGCGTGGGGTGCGGTCGATGTTCGCAGCCACAATGTGTGCTAGCTGCGTCCCGCGGCGACACGACTGCTGGCTGTGTCTGCGGCGCGAGTGCTAAATGCGTCTGCGGAGCGAGTGAAGGTCCGTGTCGCGGTTGTGCGCTGGTGGATGGCGCGCCCCTTCTCGGAGTCCGGTCTGCCCCATCTACCGCGTCCGCGGTGCCCCTTCCCTCGCGTCTGAGTCCCGCGTCGATCATGCTCGCTACTTCCCGAACGACGAACGAGCCGAATGACTGGTCTGCGACGACATGCGCATATCCCGCTGGTGTAGGTGGTGTATGGTGGAGCTCACTTGTTCCGCTACACTTGAGCCTTCCTCCTTTTCAATTCTCTTCTCTCCTCTTTCATTTCCCTCGTATTTTCAAAGCAAGTACTGACGATTCTTTGTTTTTTGGCGTTCGCAGACACTCACTTCGGTCCTCCCCTCGTGGCATTCAGACAGCCCAGCAAGGCTGCCCTCGCTGGTTCGAGGTGCGCATCTCCCGCTGTGCTCCTTTTCGTTTTCTATCTTCCTCTCTACTTTGTTATTTCCGATATGCGGATTTCCGATATGCGGATTTCCACCCTTAGTTCACGAGCTAAAGGCGGGGTTGTGTGCGTGCTTGCGTGCGAGGACTGTGGAGCGGACATTTCTACATGGAGTGGCGCAGGGGACGTATGGGAGGCGGGCGATGCGCGTGTCAATCCGCCGTGGCCGAGACTGCAATCATCGATTGCAGCCCACGTTCGATGCGCGCCTGTCTCCCAGATGGGTCAAGGGATGGAGTTGTAGTGGCGGCGAACGGGGACTGCCTGACGCCTGGTAGTTCCCTAGGCCCCTCTCTCAAAGCATGAAGTGGGAGGAGGACTGCCGATATACACCTCGGCTGGTGCACAGTCAACGGGACGATTTGCGTGCCGCTTTGTGTAGGAGGATCTTCCTGAAATGAGGACACGTCGATGGAGAACTCTTCGTCTTACGCGTTTGCCCCGCATTTATCTTTTTTTCCCCTTCTGCAAGCACCGAATATTGTAGTCTCAAACCAAAACCGTCCACTATGAACCTACCGAATATTGAATAAAGCGCTGACCATCCTTTGTTATTCTAGGTCCGTTGTTTGTCCTTTCTCTTACTCGACTCCCCTTCCCTTTTCTTGGCTTTTCCTTATTCCATGGAGTGGTGGTGGTGTTTATTTGTTCGCGATGCTGGCTCGGTGGGGAGCTGGGAGGTTCAGAAGGCCTGGAGCCAAGTGGGGACTCGTTGATGAGAGGTCGAAGCTCGCAAAAGTTCGAGCGCTGTCTCGCTGGCTGGCTGTGCAGGGTACCTCTGGTTCAAGAGAAGCGAAGTGCGGAGTGTCGAACGCGTTGCGTCCAGTCCGTGGATGACATCGACGATGACGGCGCTGATACCCGTGCTGCAGCAGCTCAAGTGTTCGGAGAGCGTCGTTGTTTGTGGGTTATCGACGAGACGCGGTCGTCGGTTTGGTAGCAGCGGGATGGTGGTATCGCGCTTGGAGAGGATGGTGTCGAGTGGCGTGAGCGCAGCGGATTACGGGCGCCACTGCTGGCGCGTCTTCCGTGCGTCGTACTCGTTCGGATCGTTCCTTCATTTTCTTGACCGCATGACAGAGATCGCGATGAGGGACTGCGTCCTCGGTTTCGGTGAGCGAGGTAATGGGGGTGGATGTTGTGCTGGGCGTCAGTCTCACGCTCCTTGCGCGCGCTTTCCGAGCCGCCGCCGCTCCGCTTATAGTCGCTGCGCACTCAGCGTCGTGCTCCCCGGCGATACTCATGTCCCCGGACTCTCCATCTTCTCCCTCTCGGCGTGAATCTGGTACTAACCCATGTCCTTTCTCTATAGTATCGCGACGTGTACGACGCCCGCTCATCGCGTCCGAGCCGCGCCCTCGCCGCCCAGACGTTGCGCAGGGAGGCACCTTCCACTTTTCCACATTACCCCTCACCTCTACTTTCCCACCTTACTTCCATCCGCACTTTGCCTCTCCCATGTTTTACCTCTGTTCTTCCACCACCCATTATGCTTCTCTCATTAACTTTCCCAGCCACTTTCCTTTATATCTCCCTCCATACCTGCCCCACTCCTGCTCGTTCTCGGAGACATACCCCACGACATCCATTGTTCTTTTTCTGGCGGAGTTAGGCGCTGAAATGACGGTTCTAGGATGTGTTTCTGGCGCGAGTGGCGGATTCTGACTGGGTGGAACGCCGGTGGAGAAATGCCTCACCTTTTTCTTCGTTTTTGCCGATATTGTTTTCTTTATTCGACGATACCACGATACCGTTTCTTACTTGCTATTTACACTACTTTGTCGTCTTTTTTTTTTCCCCCTTTGTGTTATTCTCCTTCTGTACCGCCTCTGGCTCCCATACCAATCCTTATTCCTTGACGTTGACTCCTCTGCCCTCACAGGGAGTAAAGGAATGGAAGGCACCTCCCCGCCCCCGTCCGCACCGAGGTGTACGCCGCCGTGCGGAGAGGTCGAGAACTTACCTCGATCAGAAGACGCCCGAGGAGGAGGACGGAGAGGATGCGCAGAGCGACAACGAAGGGCAGGGTCGGGGCCCGCAGGACGGAGAGGATGCGGAGGTGAAGAAGGAGATGACCAGGAAGAGGGAGGGGCGCACCAGGAAGAAACACCCCAGCCTCCCTCCGTGCACAGTCAGCAGCAACGGTCCAAGCTCGATCCGCGCGGCGTATGCACAACAGCAGGTCCGGTGTGCTAGCACCATTTCCCTGGATACGGCGTCGATATCCCGCGCCTCGCAAGCCAGGACGGACGGAAGGGACAACTATGCATCCTCGCACACCACCACGATCTCAGGCATGAACGTCCTGCAGATCATCCACGAGTCCGCTGCTACCACTGCAGACGCCTACCTGCATTCCGCACCCTCCGCACCCCCACACTACTCAGCCGCAGACCAGGAATGCTGCCTTGTCCGCCGAACGCCGTGCACTTCCGGCGTGCGCGTCGTTCGGCCACGTCCAGCCTGCCCATCTGTCGGCCAGCAACCCAAATCTACGCATCCTACAGCGTGTTGGCCGATTCCGAAACAACCGTCCTCGACAAGAAGGTCGCCGGCAACGTCCTGAGAGGAGGATCTCGCTCCGACCTCCTTTCCCTCCGTCGTTTCTGCTAAGTGCATACTCACCTCCCGCCTCACAGACGAAATCGACGAGGATGTGGACTTCTACACCTCTCACACCTCATCATCTCACTTCCGCATCACCTTCGAGCCCGTCGAAAAGGTCCGCCAAGATCGACGTGGCGACCTTCCGCAAGATCGTCCTCGTCGGTGACTCCGCCTGTATCCCCGCATCATGAGGCTCACCTCCGATTTCTTCAATGGGCAGAGACCAGGAAGACCATCAGCCTTGACCAAGTGGTTGATTGCGCCGCTGTCCGAGCTGCCATGCTCTTCTGGATTTGTGCCCCTCTCCCCCGGTATTGAGACTGTCAGCACGTCACAACCGCGGTCATTAAGCACAACGCCACAGTCCCCACTAAGAAGTAAGTTTTGAAAACCTTATTGGCCTACTCCGACAACCAACCGATTGTGTTCATCCAGGTATACTGGGGGGAGCTTGCACGCACGAAGGACAGCAACCTCCTCGGTAACCAGGAGCTCTGCGGCACTCCTCCTGCGAAAGCAAGAGATTGATGGGACGGAAGAAAACTTCGAGAGGATTGATTGAAATGGACAAGCCTGTAAAATAGAAAACGAAAATCTTTTCCGTTTTTTCGCAAGGAAGGAAAATGTCTGACGCCGAAGAATGCAGCAAACTGCTAGGAGCTCGTGAAGTGGATTAGACATTTATCAAATTGACGCCGACGCCTCAAGCCTTCAAAGCAGTTTCACAGATACTATAGGGATTGTGCGACTCTCAATTCAAGTTTTGTGAGCTGATCCGTCACAGGGGCGCAAAGGAGCATATGCCATGAAGGGCTTTCAGATATTTCTGAGCCAATGTACTAGGATGAAGCATATTGGAAATACCACCAACAAGATGACCTAGCAGAGGATGAGGGCTGCCGCAGATGGCCGACATCTCAGTGTGCCAGTGCGCCAGTGCGCCAGTGTGTATCGTGAAGTTGCAACATGAAAGATTTTTCCTATATCAGGCCTTATGACGGTCGCTAGCCAGAAAAAAATAAAAAACTCCGGCCTCGGCGAAATTGTCTTGAGTTTGCCAGGTCAGGTTGAGTTTGAGCGCTTGAGCCGTACCAGCCGTACAGGTTGTTTAAGACTTCTGGCTATTGCTGCCGGTTAGGGGGGGACCCCGAAACTGGCGTTGGTTTACTCTCTACACTTGGAGGGAATTATAGGTAGTCGCCGGGGGATGACATCCATTTACGCATTTTTTGACTCATATTTTGTGGTGGGATTAGGGCTGCCCACCGTCCCCGTAAAGACGGGTGTGACGGGTGCCGTCAAGCCTCCAAGCCTCCAGGTCAGCCAAGCCTCTGACCCCTCTGACCGGCAACACTTACGGGACGTTAATTGGCGGCCGTCCGGCCGTTGAGGTTGAACGCGCATCTCGCATTTTCCCATTTTCCGCTGTTAAAAATGCCAAAATGCATCGGTAAATTAGTCAGAACTCCCTCTAAATGTCGGGTACGCATATACGGACTCAAATTGTGCTCTATTCAGGGCAAAAATCAACTTTGTAGGAGCAACTGCTCACGTGCATCAAATCAACTCCGGTTCAACTTCAACCCAGTTCGAATTTGGTTCAATTATTGAAGTAGGCACTATACAACTTTCTGCATGGGTGCCGCAGCGTCCTATGTGAATTGTGGTGTAAAGCTGCTTCTAAAAAACCAGATTTTACATTCCAAATGGGAGATTCGGTGAGTTTGGCGAGTTTGGCTGCCGTCCCGTCAATTTACCGTTTACGGCCGTCTTTTCGCCGTCCCGTACCGTCTCAGCCTCAAAACAAAATCCCAGGTACAAAATCTCGGAAAGACGACCGGCATTTTGACGGCCGTACCCGTTACCAGGCTACCAGGTACCCAGGTACCCGTTAACGGGACGGTGGGCAGCCCTAGGTGCAGGTGGATTGGAGGATGTCAACGATGCACTCTCTGTACGAATTCTTGCAGAGATTGTCCCACTGCCCCACTGCCGGGATAGACCTGGATAGTTACCGGTATCTTCAAGTCAAGGTAGCAATTCAACCAGAAAGGAGGACAGTGCAATTTCTCCAATTTCTCTGCAGATACCCGGGCGCCCGGGCCTGCCAGAGCGCCCAGAGCAGCCCAGAGCGCCAGAGCCAGGTCAGGTCAGGTGCCAGAGCCCGCTTACCCCGCTTACCCGCTTACCAGGCTTACCGGTTCCCCGGTTCCGGCGGCTCCGCGGTTCCGATTATTGGGTCAGCTCCGTCAGCTCCGGTTCCTTTCGATCGTTCCATTGCCTCCATTGCCCCGATTGCACCCGATTGCCAGCTCCCCAGCTCAGCTATTAGTATTGACGGAGACTCGGAGAGTCAACTGTTTTGGAAAATTTGATGCCACAAACACCAAAACTGCAAGCACCGAAGACCATCTGATCTGGGATCTGACCTCGGTACACCAAGATCGCTTAATCTGCTCAATCTCTATCTGACAATCTCGACAATCTCGACTCTCAGGTCAATCTCTCAGTCGGCTAATATGATTGACACATTGTACTCCAATCGGCATTCGAAGGGACCTTTGGGGTGACATCTACGGGTGGCAATGATGTGACCAGGTGGTATCACCTGAATACGCCGGACCTGAAATTTATCGCTTCTAGCTATCGGCCCGAGATTTGGTAGAATATTTCGGGCTTGATGTACAAGCTGAATGAGGGCTCAACATTGACACACTTCGAGTTATCTGCCAACAACTTGAAGGTCATGAATTATTGTGATTCGACCTTTTCGTCAGGCCTTCAAGATGAAGATTTATGTTGAACATAAAAACGTTGTTCGCTGGCGCCGGGCGGATTGAGCTGATCACATTCAGTTTACATGTTTGGTTCACGATGTCAAAACACCGTCGATTCAGGTATGCTACACGTTGATGCGGTGCGATAATACATATGCGATAAAATTCCCTCCGAGCGCAGTCTCTATTTGTTGATTTCCTGCTGTGCTTGTCCTTTATCATGTTGCACGTTCCCCTGTGCCTGCTGAGACTTGTCGCCAGTTAATGCCCCAACAACGCTGTCCTTCTTGCCCTCTACTCGGTCTGCTGTGCCCTCAACGTAGCCCTGAGCCTGGGCGGCTTTGTACTCTGCTTCACCAGCAGCGTGCTCCTCCTAAAAAAAATAACAACAATGAGAGAGTTATTATTTTGTGAACAAGATTGCCAACAAACCTTTCCGGATTGCTGCCACGAAGTGGCACCGGTCAGGTTTCCGATGGTCTCGACAACCGTGCCCTTGGTGGAGTGGAATTGACCTGTGGTTTTGCTAGCAAATTATTGGAATCGATTTTTGTTTGACGTGGACAAAATGAACATACTCTGGTTGCGACATGTTTGATATGGAGTTTGAGTGGGTTAGAGAGGTTGGTTTGTGGGTGGGATGTTGAATCTAGTTGTCTCTTTCCTCGTTCCCTTATAAACTGTCGGGACGGAACCTAAATTCCGCGCACGCAATAGACCGAGTAGCGGAAATTGTGGAGCAGCCAATCAGGAACCGTTCGTCATTGAGTTCGTAAGTCGAGCGACGACGAAGTGACGATATGGACGTCATCCCGGATCAACACGGCGCGGCGGGGGCCGGTACCTGCACGGGCCGGATACTCAGCTCGTCAGAGTATCAGATAGCAGTAATCAGGCCTCAGGCCTTAATCAGGACTCATACGTCTCTTGCGACTCCTCACTTGTTATCATCCCCTTCCCTTTGGATTCGTCGAGGTATTCATACCTAAGTAGAGTCTACATATCACAGTGTTAGATTGTTAAATCAGATGCCTGCATTCCCAGGTGGACTTGAAGTTAAACACTCGTCTCTTTACTATTAATTATTTTTTTTTGAGCACAACTGAATTTCGAATCGCAGCTGTACATACCGTGTTAGTTCGTGTCTAAAATTCTCAATAGTTCGACACAGTTCGACATGATAAATTCCAGTATATATACATTGTTCGTCGTATACTGGTATGTCATGATATTGTTTGTAGCGTCGTTAGAGGTGTGGGTCAAGTCACTGGCACTTTTTTCGTGAATGCCTAACAGCCATTACAGTAACACAACCAGTTTGGCTCCAAACCTTCTCTCATGACGCAGCTACGATATCTACGGCACTTTTTCAAGTGCCAAGAATTGAAGCGGAAATCGGTCGCCATTCGAGTTGTCGCTGGGTTTGGATCAAAGATGCAGAGCAATATCCAGAAAGTGGGGGGGGGGGGGGGGGGGGGGGGGGGGATGTATTATACTCGCGTGGTCCACAACATGAACGACGAGTTTACCGAAGACAAACAGTGTTAACTGGCAACCGTGGGAATAATTCGTCGACTTGTAACCGTGGGAATAATCCATATTTTCGGATGTACAACCGTTCTGATCGTTCTAGGCAACCTCCGAGGGGAGTTCCCCGGCTTCGAAAATTTCTACCTCCCCCATCAGCGTTAAAAGTTGTCTAATCAGCTGTAACCGATCTGGTGCCAGTTCTGGACTGTAATTAAAATTTCGCTTCAGTGCCTTCGTAAGAATCTCTTCCACCATATTATTTGGAAGTCCTGGGCCTTTCGAGTCGTTGCGAGTCCCTCTGAATTCAGGGCGGCAAGCGTAGGCATCTTCGGGACTATATATAGATCTTGGTAAGTATATCGGGTTTGAAACATAAAAGTGGATGAAATTAGTTTGTCGGTTGCCCGCATCCTGCTGCGTTGAACACCACAAACACCTGCCCAGGGTTAGAATCGTCTTCTGGGTTCGATTCGTTTAAGCATCAAGCTCTGATAATGCGGCCGGATGTCCGCTGAGTATGGAGCTGTAATAATCAGGTCACCGTGGCGATTCATTGCTATGCGGTGATGCCTATTTTAAGCGAACTCATATGTGGACACAGGCCGCACAGCAATACAGTCATAAGCGTTATATCTGGTTTCTGTCTTGTTCCACTTTCTACACCTTCAACACTCAACCACTTGAAATGGTTACTTTTTCAACTTTCTTCGCTGTTTTGTTCGTCTTCCGTTGTGCTGGACTGATTCCGGGTCATGTTGCCCGCCAAGATCCCACGTATGAAGCTCTGAAATTCCTGACTCCAGTCAACTTTAACGTTTGTGCCATAGACTCACCACTTCGATTTCCGGAATATCTGCTCCTACATCCACCGCGCCAGCTGTCGTGGATGCATATCAAAATGTGCTGCAGAAATGCGGTCCGGACCTGGATTCTGCAAAGCAGACGGCTTTGGAAGAGTATAACGAGGACGTCATATCTCAGCAGAGTGGGGCGGCGAACGTCACGGATCCAAACAATCCGCAGTTCCTGACATGGGCAGGGGTCAACGCGCCAGTCTTGAACCAAGCACAGGACGTGTGCGTCGGAGCGAAGAACGAGTTGGCAAAAGCTGAGTCAACAGAGACGACATCGTCTTCGCCAGCTTCCTCCTCCCCAACAGGGTCTTCTTTGCCCATCGCCTCCTCCTCTCCAGCATCTACGTCAAATCCAGTGACCTCCCCGGCTTCTGGAACAACGATAGCCTCTAGCACCGGGGCTTCTGCACCGTCCAGTTCGTTGCCTGGAGATGGCGTACGGCTGAATTCCCAGCCAATGTTTGTTTTCGCGGGACTTATCGGGATTATGGTTGGACTAAACTAGAGCCATGAAAAATGCACCGAACAAGTAGCAGGGCTCCTGATACAATGCTTGTACAGCTCCGCTCATCTCAACATGTACAAAGAATTGCGATGGTTTTCCAAAAATGATCATTGCCTTGAACTTAGATGAGAGTTGCTCGACGATCATCAACTTGTTGCGAGTGTCGCTACGCCTCGGGGCTGCGACACAAATATAAAGGGGATCCTGGCTCCCCATAGTGTCGTAATATTAGGGTTTGAATGGAGCGGCGCGGAACATCTGCCAGTGGTCATTGACGGTCGTAGACGCGAAACAGGGCCCAACAGGGCTATATAAGGCAGCGCGTCGCCGATTGTTCCCAAGGGAATTTACCCTGTGCCGGAGCGGCCTGCGGAAACAATCCTTGTTGATCACACAATGATTTCGCGCACTTCTCAATTCTCTCGTCTCATAAATAGCCGCTTCCGGAAAGTACAACTATATGTGCAACGGTCGGAAGTCCGCGATCATTTTATGGAATGCCTTTTTGAACCACATTCATAGTTCAGTCATATTTTGTTTCGCGAATTCCTCGGATGCTCGTAGAGACTCTGAGACCGCGCTGAGGGCGTTCCAACCGACAGAGGATAGAGGTGACCATGGAATGACTTTGCCGAAGCTGAGGTTTATATATCGTTACTGGCTGTTTACTTATGTGAAAACTAATGGAACATGTAATAAGAAGGAGGAGGTATTTATCAATAAACTTGTGTGAGCGCCCCAATATTCGACAACCGTGTATACCGTTGTAAATATCGAGGTTTTCTCCATGGCATTGATATATCAACCAACTAGCTATCCACCGCGCCGGGACTGGAGTCAAAGCTAAAGATTACTTGAAGATACGAAAAATAGGTCGGCAGGTAAGATGTGGAGGTCAAATGAACAACTCACGGTGCATACTGTGAGGGTCTCGAAGGCAGTTGTAGAGGTCGACGTCGGAGTTAAGAGTACGTCAACCGGATCCGTCGTTGTTCTTGCGTCGGAGGCGGACGCAGAGGCACTTGGGATGGGCGCAAGGGTAGTCGTAATCAGAACCACTACCGTCCAGCAAGTGAAGATCAGTGATTCCGAGGGAAAGGCAGAGGTTTGCTATCAGAGTTCAGATTGTGATGTTACTTTTCGACAGGGAGCATGTCAAAAACGTACGGTGATCGTCCGCGGCTCTGACGTCGATCCTGAATCTGTCACGGTTGGTGTACCCTGAGAACAAAAACGAGCCTTTAGAGGAGCAGGATGTTTCAAGAAGAGCGCACCGTTGCTCCTCCTCCCGGACTGAGAACGCCGCCAGCGCCGTCGGTGGTAGTCCCCGCATCGATGGTGCTCTCCCCAGGAAAATCAAATGTAATGCAGGTCGTGGTCCCAGAATCGGGGGTGGACGGGGGCGCGGCGGTGGTTGGGAACGCCTGGGTCGTTTATAATGTGGGTCAAAACAATCCTCCATGTTGGTCTATATGTGCCATCAAACTCACCGTGAGTGCGATGGCTTGCACCATTGCCGCCAATGATACTACAGCGATCAAGGAGCGGATGGAGATCATCGTAGCACACAGTTCAGCGTTGAGAGCGATAGCGTTTATAAATATTGTCTTTGTGTGGGGCGGTCCCACGGAGCCTGTCACCGCTCTGTCAAGGGAGATTTTGGAAGAAGGAATTGAATGCAATGAATACGCTAAGGTCGCAGGCGGGTCCTTGTCGGGCCAAATAGTGTCCAGATGCTGACCTTGGCACGCCAGAATTCGTATCAAGCCATAGCAGGCAGGCTGTGATGGAAATCCAGGGCGCTTTTGGGTAGTAACACGAAGACAAGCATGACGGTTAGAACTAAAGTAGATCGACTGGCGTGAACATGTTCAATGATCTTGTTTCTACAGAATCCTACGCATGCACCTGAAAAATTCTGATGCCGCTTGCGGCTGCCAGTGGATTCCCTAGTTTTTTTGGACAGTTTCCTTGATACTTGTTGCGCTCCTCGTTTGAGCCCCTCCCCAATATGTTTTCGGATTGCCAGTGTGCCTCATATCGGTACGAAATCGAAATCGGTGCCCTTTTTGTAAATCATCCAGCTTGGTGATGGGTTCGAGTCAAGTTGCGGAGTTTCGGTCCGATGGAGGCGGTGTTAAGGCGGTGTTGAATCTTGGTCCACACCAACTCCACACCTCCTTCTCTCTCCCCATTCCCGCCCACAGAACGATTTTCAGCTTTGTTTCCATGCCACCCTACGGCTCTTCCTGGCCACCTCAAGGTTATTTTTTAATTCGTCCCTGTTGTCTCAAGCCATTCATGATGATGATTCATAAGCCAACACGTTGTTCCTGCGTTGCTCAATACTAGACGCTCGCTGCGGCTTATCTCTGCCTCTCTGACTCGCACTCAAGGATTTCTTGGGACATATGGAACGACTTGGAATCGGTCTGAATGCGACGGTGCGTCGCGAACAAGAAAATGCGCATTTGTCAAGAATGGGAGGCATACTAGGACTCTAGGAGGCATACTACAATTGTGTGAGAGGTGGCGTCGTGTGCATCGTTTTTGCGTACAGTGACTGGGGATACTGATACAGAATGGGGTGGGTTGAAGTGTGGGTACATGCTATGAGTTCGGGAAGAATTATCGTTGCATAAAATCAATCTGCGTTCACCAAGTGAGTTAAATTTGGTCATCGCTAGAAAATGGCAACTGACCGTGTCAGTTTACAAGTCAGGCCATGCGGGCAAACTCCAACTTCCAGTCAGCGCCCGATCGCGAGAGCCCGTCAAAAAACCGATGGCCTCTGAGCAAGTCCACACGTCGCATACCTGCTCTCTTCTCGGCGTCGGGTCCGGGAGAATCTAAGCAGCGTTGCTCAAAAAAACGGTAATACCTGCTAATGTCTTGTGGTGCTTCGTCTTCCCTCAGTCTTCTACGGTACGCGTCGTATATGTCCCTGAATACGTCGATGCAGCGAATTCCCGCCGCTCGTTTGACGGTAATCAGCCCAATGAGAGGGCAGTCGATGAACATCTCCGTCAAAGTGCAGTGTGTGGAGGCAGGAAGTCTCCGATCAGTATCCGACAACAGGAGCCAGTCACCACCCATTCTTTTGTCCCTCAAGTTTTGCGGGTGTCTGGGATCGAATCCGATATCGAAATACAAAAGAGGTTGTTGCTTGCGCTTCGGGTTCGCAGACCATCTGACCAGCGGCCAGCTCAATGAAATTGATTCCTCTTTCAGCGGCGCCTTGTTAATAACTACATCCAGGTTCCTAATGAGCGACACGGCAAGGTGAGTATCTGAAGCTTACCTGTGGTGGTGTGCGATTTGCCAAGATTAGGTCTCCGCGGTTCTGGCGTGAAGTCGGTCAATGGGATGCATGCTGCGGGTGACAGGCTTCCTACCAGTGCTTCTCGGATGCAGCGACGATTCGCGGTCTGCTCGACCCGCCGTAAGTCGACAATTGATTTGAAATGCAAAGACTGACTTACTACTGGACAGTGAAAGGCTTCGAGTTCTGGAGGACTTCAGGATCGATACAGGTAGAATCGGCGCGGGTGTCATCGAACGAGTTCTTTCCACTCCCTGAGGCCGGCTGGGTGGCCGATCTCTGTTCAGCGTAGCAGGAAGTCCCCACCCGTACGAATATTGCTTCGTCGGGTCTTGTGGCACTGCTGCTGAGCATCAGCATACGAGGTACCAAGTGACGTCCGACTAACCACTTCTCCAGTTCGCGTATTCAGTCCCCTCGTCTTGATATTTCCTTGGACGAACGAGCGAGGGTGCTGTTGTGCTTGGCCGCTTCACATTATGATCCCTCTTTTCTCTGCGGGACCCAAAGATATTTGACAGCCAACCGCTAGACCGTGACGGCGGCCTGACCAGAACCGGTGAATCGCTCGGCGGCAGCGAAACAAACGGCAGCCGGGGCGCTGAAGGGACCTTCAAGTTCCGCTGGCCATAGTAATCCATCTCGGAAGTTCGGGCGAAATTATTTGCTGTTCGTGGTACGTCGGTGCGTGGGAAAAACGCAGGAGGTGGATGAAAACAATCGTGATCAAGGCGCGACCGACCTCCGTGCGGCGCAGAAACCGTCAAGGTCTGCATGGGTTGGTGGTGGCCGTGTTGAGTGACGGCGAACGAGGAATCGCCCCGGGCGACATGAGGCTTTTAAACGGCCCGAATTCTGATTCTCACGTGAACCATCAGAATTCTTGTGGGCGTCTGTATAAGGTGCGAGAAAAACACGCTGCAGATAAGAGAAGACTATGATTGTGCGACAATTCAAAGAATGACGCTGGTCGAGTCTCGTTCACCAGCTCAAAGTACCAGGTAAATTTTTATGGACACCGGGACATAGGTTGATTACATAAATGACGCGAAGTGATGACACTCAAGCTTGGTACTAATGAGCGCCCATGGAGCAAACGAGAACCGGTGAAGAATGGCTAATACGGACATTTTTCGCGAATGTTCTACCAGGTTCTCCCAGCCATCGATTTGTGGAGGGTTTTCTTATCGGACGGGGACCTGGACACGCCGAGATCAGCACGAACCTCAAGCCCAGCTGAAAGCCAAGTAATGGCAGATGTTCAAGGCAAGCTTGCTACGAGGGACCACCGAATGCCGAGTTTTTTACGACCCAAGCCTGGACAGCGCCTGTGGGGAAATGAAGAAAGAGCTGCCCGAGTAGACGGTGCGTTTACCCGAAGTACTCACGGCCCACCTCGAGGCGTGCCCACAAATTGCACCGTGATTAGCACAAGTTGCTGCAGCAGTGTCGGCTACGTCCCCCCGTGCCCGGGAACTTCAACCACCCCATCCAGCCCCGCTAATCCATTTTTCTGCAGCGCCTAATGTCCTACCGCGCGAGCGGCGACTGGAATATGAGCAGATCCAGGTTCTAGAAGAAGCTCAAAGAAGTTTTTCTCCTGTCTTACTGGAGATAAAGACCTAGGCTGCAGCGAATAGGATGACCGGTACCCACAGATAACTATACGCGCCGGTGAGAGCGGGAATTGGAATGCAAGGGACTTCTTCCCCGCGTTCAGCCCGCTACTCTTCGGCTGTGTGAACTGTTCGCGGGAGAGTCGCATTTGACTGTAACTGTAGCGACCGGTGGGAACGGAGTGGCGTGCCTTCTCCCGCGCTGGGTCCGCAACATACTTCGTTTCCCAGGCAAGTGGTGATATTCGACGCAATATGGGCACGTCAAAATCCATTCTGTGGAGATATGCCAGCCTGGTGGTTGTTTTCCGTAAAGTTTTTTCAAAACACTTGAGCGCTGGCACCCACGAGACAATAGAAGGTTTCAGGGGAGGTTGAATAAATTCCGGACGGTTCAACTGAACGCAGTATTGAAACGATGCCGCGTTCAACAAACATGCATCACATAAGGACATGTGAGGGAGGAGAGGTCAACCCTTGAGAAGATCAGAGGCAAACGGGCTGGATGCGCCTTATGACAGCCCCAGCAAGTCAAGATTGACCAGCCACCAAAGAGCAAGTTGAAGGTGGCTTGTGCACCCGATCTTTTTTTTCTCGACAAACAGCGAGCCGAGTCGAGCCGAGTAATAGCTTCATCCATTAGAGGCCCGTAGAAAGTAGACAATGAATTAAGTAATTGCTTGTAAAAAATGTTCAGAGCACGAGAGATTTCAATTTTTCAAAGTCAAAGAATCCGAGCCCTGTTGAGCGGTTTATTCACGAGCGCAGGAAAGAACGCGTTCAACGTACCAGATGTTGGGTCCCACCTATATTCGAATTTAGTCATTTCCAAGGTAGACACAATGTAAAAGTAACCCACCCTTTGGTTGCATTGAATCCCGGCTGTTCGCAGCCGTTAACGAATCCTTCCCTGCCCCGTGCTTCAGTTACAGTACCACCACACGACAAGTAAAGTGAACGAACTCAATATCGACCATGCCTTCTGAGCCGATGCCATAAAGGAATGGGTTCAAAAATCCTAACGTTGATTTCCCATTCCGCAGTCGCCAGTCGTTGAGCAAAGCGATAATTCCTGCAGCAGTTGGAACAGCCGCGCTTGTTCCGCCGCTGATGTCCCAACGGTTGAAGAAAAAGTCGAAGAACGCACCGCTCCCTTATAACAAGGTCGTTAGCGCCTCCCTCATCCGAGTGATCCACCCGATTCGACTTTACCTGCGCACGTAATATCTGGATATGCCCGGCCTCTGTGGTTATACATACTCGACTGTAGAGGTGTTTGGTTCGGGTTCGCCGGGCCAGCAAGATAGTTTGAGACGGCGTCATCTGCACGAGCTCAAATGTGCTCTAATCAATATTGTTTCGGTCTGACCTTGGTACCATGGCCTGTCGAAGTAGTACGAGAATCCTGACCCGGATGCAAAGGAGGGATGCTGCGGGAATCCTAGTGTTTCCCCCACCGTCGTCACGCTGTATATGTTCAATTATCAGCATAGTCACAATAAACCCTAATATTCTCGTTGCTCACTATGGGCAGGACGCTGGGAATACCGGGAGGAATGTTGTGGCATTATTCCCCGTATTAGCGATGCAAGACTGTTAGAACATCAACCCAATTTTGTACAACAGCGGTTCAGAAATGAAATTACCGGGAGATCATTGGTCCCGAGACCCTGGTCCCCAGAACTGAAAAGAACAGAAACCCCCCTGTTTGAAGTGAGGCTCTGTATGGACCGATTCGTTGAGACTACTTGCCTAGCCCCGAGCTTTGCAAATCCCTGGCAGACCGCGTTGGCGTAGTCCTGGATCGGAATGGGTAAATAAAACCCAATGTTCTTTGGGAGAACATACTTGTGGAACCTGGGATTCAAATTAGTCTCGAAAGCATTATAAACCCTAAATAATGCATAGTCGCTCACAGTTTGTTCATCATCGCCGTAAGAAGTGGTAATGACCGTAGGCGGGTCGTCCAGGTTCAAAATATAGTCAATGAAGCTGATGATATCCAACCATAAATTCGTCTACTGAATAAGTAGTAGATAGCACTCACTCCAGATAGGGTTCATTGCGACCAGGTTGATCACCGTCCTGTTGCTGGTCTGGGATATACGGAGCGACCGAATTTGTGGTGTAATAAGTCATGGGGATGGGATACGCAACCTGGATAGCTGCACACGGCGTGAATTGAGATTTACGGAGTAGTTGATATAATGATCAAGACGCACCTAGCTGAGTGTCAAGATTTCCCTCGTCGCCGACGGTGGCGGCATCGAAAGGGCCTAGAGAAAAGAGAATGAGATATTGATATTGCAAGTCATCACAACCTACCAGTAATATTCACAACATCAAACGTGTAGTTGGATCCGATGGATTCCGGGATGTAATCGTTGAGATACAGTGTCATCGAATCACTGAAGCACAAGTCAGAGGATGTGATTGTTTCAACCGATGAATACACACGCTCTAGCCCATATGTTGAGATAACCCGCTCTGTCGATGAATCATGAGCGAAGACCTGATCCATAAAAATAAAAATAAAGAACACTCACACTCCAATACGATTCTTCAATGAGGCGTCCGGAGTGTAGTTCCCAATATTATACAGCTTCCGAACGCACGGTGGGTCAACGACCGCGACGCAGCTCGGAAAATCACTCTGGTTAAGTACGACGGGCCGCTTTTCGAGCTGCGACCGACGCGCCGCCAGCTCATCCGTCTCTGCCGAGAACCTGCCCACTCCATGGCGCAGCGGATCCAGGAACGCAGTGGTGGGATGGACGAAATCAATATGCGGAAGTAAGTCGGTGGGGAGACTGTAGCTGAGTGCACGAACAACCCGATGCCCGCTGCGGGCATGTTCAAAAACGCCGAACCGAGTAGACAACATGCGCTCAGCAGCGGAGACGGGCACTGCGGCTGAGACCCAGTCCTGCGAAGCGGACCATTTCACAGAGGTGGCGCCGTGCGTCGCTAGCCAAGTTTGCACTATTTCGAGGGTGTCGTTGGAAGGCGTCGAGAGGGCGTGCACCCGCTCTTTGGAGAGGTGGTTTCCATAGCTGGGATGGCTCGGGTCGCTAGTATTCTTCAGTAACGCCTCGAGTTGAGGGAACGAGTGCTGGTTGAGTCCAAATCGGAGGTTGAGGTGCTGGTCAGGAGACAAGGCCACGTCCTCAAGTGCTGTCCAACCGGATGGGACGTCAGGAAGGGCATGCTTCACCAGTGACGACGGAGATGCAAGTGCGGAGACAAGCAGCCCAGAGAGGACAAACCAGAGTGATGCGCGAGCCATGGGATGGGACTTTCAAGCTGAAAGTCTTTTTATACCCACAGCGGTTAAAAAAGCCCACTCGGGGACAAACCGCCGCCCTTGATGTAACCGGTTCCAGAACACGGAAGAATTGAATTGGGTCGGATGTGGGAATTCTCACGCAGCCGAAGGAGACGTTTCGGCGAAAACAACTCAGAGCAACTCAGATTGAACCACAGTTAACAGAAAAGTATGCTACACATCGTTTATCGACCTTCTTCGCGAGTACATCTCCACAATCAGCTGTTCAACCCTACAATGAACCATGTCAGCATCATACTGGAAGCAACAACGCTGGCCACCGACCGTCCTTTAACAAGAAAAGTAACACCCTGGCTCAGGAAGCCCTTGAGGATCTGCATCTCTAGGCCCTGATAGAGCCCCGGAATCCCAGGGGTTTTCGAATTGGGCTCTCTCCCAGGTACGCGCTTCGTGCTGCGGCCTTTCCCAGTGTACGCATCACGTAGCACCTCCTGCATGGACGTCGCAGAGGATGCCTGGAGGCGAGTCTTGGCCAGCATGAGGGGATACAGGAAGCTGGCCGCTAGGTTGCAAGCATTAGACCAGATGAAATGCTGAGGCTGAGGGACGGTACCGATTGAGTTCGACACGGCGGCGCCGAGGAAGGCCTGGCTCGGTTTCGGATCAGCGCCAGTGGTTTCGGAGGCCCGGGCTAGTACACGGCGGAAAACCTGGAAGAGTGCGAGCGTCAGAGCCGGGTTGAGCGACAGCAATGTCGTGGTCTTGAATCCTGCTTTGAATCAGTTTGCGGCATGACGCAAAGGAATCAAATATTACCGCGCCAAAATCCCAGTATCCCCTCTTCCTTGTATATTTTATTCACAACTCCACCGACTCGAGCACTTGGCAGCTCTACTCCCGACTCTTCCTCTTCATCATTCTCATTCTCGATTTGAAGTCTCAGCGTGACTATGTTGAGAGGCGTTGAAACGGCGCGAGAGGCAACGCCGGCGATGAATCCAAGCAGAACTTCCTCTAGGAGGCTAGGTTTGTGCGGGTGGGCGAGGGGACTGGGCTTGGAGTTCAAAGACAGTCGACGGCGCGTGAGGAGATACCGAAGGAAGGCGTAGAAATAAAAATAGAAAAAGCTTGACAGCCGAGGTTAGGATATGATTCTCATATGGGCGACTCAGACCTACTTTGAGAGCAAGGTCGCGCCTGTGTCTGTAAGCAGTCCATTGTAGAGATCTTGGAAGCCGTGTTTCTTGATGATGCCGCGGAGGATGCGAACCGCGCCACGAAGACCGGAGGATTTTCTCGCCTTCTCTGGGGGATCGAGCTGAAGGCGGGTGGTTACGACGTCTAAAGGATAGGTTAGCGCATTAGCGGATGCACTCCCAATGGCGCCGGAAAAAGCTTGGACGAGAGGAGGTAGAGTACTGGTCATGGTAGTAGGAGGTGCATGACGTAGCGCCATCAATCTCACTCTTGTCTACGCCGCGAACCAGTGATCGCGACTCCAGCTCACAAACTCAAGTCAAGGCTAACTACTCTACCCTCAGCGCGCCATCTTCCCTCGCATGGCGTTCTAATCTCTCCCTCTCCCACCTCCCGATAGCGCCGTCCCGCGCCCGCCCTCCCCGCGTGCCGTTGCGTACACTTTGCGACATCGTCAATTGGCTTGCAAGTCGAGTTGTCGGAACGAGAATACGCACTTTGGTCGTCCGCTGCGTTGCCTTTCTCGCATACATTTCGCGTCTCATGAACCGCGAGCCGTTCCCGTTACCATCCACCTTAGCACCGATCAATGACATCCGAAGAGAATCCGAGTTGCGCAGGGAGATTTCACGCGGAATTCAGTTCCGAGTCCAGTCTGAAACCTGGGAACCAGCGTGGAACAACAGCGAGCTGAACGATACTGCACCTGGGTACGCTTCCGCGCGAACTGGTTTCCGCATCCATTCAATTCGTCGCAGCGCAGCCCGGCCGGCTCGCGCGGTCTTCATTCACCCACGCGGCGTGGGGTGGAACCAGCGTGCGTCAGCGCAGCGTCGCAGAATGTCGGCACAAGACTTACCACGATACGCGACCTCTTGACGCCGACACGGAACGCAGCCTTGACGGAGTCCGTGTAAAACTCGCGAGGCGAGTCAGATTTATTGCCTTTTTCAAGTGCGAATCTGAACATTCTCCTCAGTGGCAAGTCGTGCTCGCAGCGGACGAAGAGAACACACCGCTTCATTGGTAGGGCTTCGACTGGGCCACTCGGAGGTCTTGAACCGCGCGAGCGAACAAATCCTTTGAAGAGGATTCTTGGAACGGTGCGTCAGCAGGACCTTGCGAACCCGAAGCGTAAACAACGTGCCGGGTCGGCACGGGGACGCTGCGACGCGTCCATACGACGATACGGAGCGTGGGTCCAACCGAATCCGTGCACAACTTCGCGAGGCAAGTCGAAATCACCATTTTTGAGCAAGGAGAATCTGAAAATAGATTTCAGAGCGAGTCAACAGTCCTTGACGAGACGGACGTAAACAGCGTACCAACACGCTCGCATGGTTGCACACCGGCGCCTCCGAGAGTCCCAAGCCCGGGCTCTTCATCCTTGAAGCGCCGCGCTGGAGCATGGTCAAAGCGGGGTTTCGGAAATGCAAGCAGTGTTTTACCTTGTGGGCGTGGATTTGACGCGCGGACGATGAAAGCACTCCCTACGACGATACGGAGCGTCGTTTCGAAGGAATTCGCGCAGACTCCGTGGAGGCAAGTCGAAATTACGAATCTTGAGGGAAAATCTGAAAACTCGTGTCAGCCTCGAGCCGTTCAGCTAACAAGACTGGACGAACGCACCGATATGTTCGCTGGGTTGATGTCCTACATACACTCCCGGAAGTCTCGAAGCTCCGGGATTCAATCTTGAAGACCTACGCTGGAGGGTTGGTCAAGGCGGAATTACCGAATAACCAGCACAAGACTTGCCTCAAGAACCCGGAATCGAGGCGGGGACGATGTGGCGAGTCCGCGTGATGCCATGGATCACGTCCTTGGAGGGATCGGCAGAGGAGGTCGGCAGGCAAGTCGAGTTTATCGGGAGAGGTATTCAGAACTGACCAATTTCAAGTCAGCGTCGGTTCGCAGATGTGGGGAAGGGAAAGAGCGTACGTACGTACGTACCAACATGTTATTATGCATACGAAACGACGCCTCCGCACATCTTGGAAGTGCAGGAGCAGTGGTTGGAGTGCTGAGCTGGAGGTGGTCAAAGCAGGGCTTCGAACTTTCAAGGAAAGGACTTGCCTCGGAATCGCGAACTCGGCGCGGGGAAGGCGCGTTGAGAGCATCGACGAATCGGGGCCCGACTCTGAAGCGATCCGGGCGGAATTCGGCGAGGTAAGTCGAAGTTGGCAGTTTTGATTGAGAATCTAAAGATTTCGAGTTGGCAAACTTATAATCGAGGCTGGGCATCGAAGCGACGTGTCCGTACCTTCGTTTGCAGCAACACAGGAGAACTTCGCGGCACCAAATGCCCTGGGATCGCCCGAACGAAGATACAGACCTGGATGCTAAAACAGTCAGATTTCAAAACAAGCGGAATTGATGTGCGATGACTGACCTTTGTGGCTCGTTAAAGGGCGCGGAAAGATTCCTAGGAACGCAAGGAAGAGGTGAGCGAAAGAACTGCGGTAAAAGATAGAGAACTGACCTCGGTGTGTCGAGTCGGCACTTGGGGTGACTGTGTTGAGTGAGGTAGATCTCCGAATTGAATCAAAACTTTGATAGCAGATTTGCGCGGAGCTAAAGGCCTGTTTAAATGAAACGCGATTATGGACAATTGAAGCTGATACTTACCTGCGAGTCGAGCCCCAATCACAACTCGAGTCAGAGGGAACTACTCAGTTCAGCTTTGAGCAATGAGAACATGGCCTGTAAATTATATGCCAGTCAGTCACAAGTTCAGGTTTGGACATATGAAGTGTTTTCATACCTTGCCATTGAAGGATCCTCTGTTCACCGAGCCCTTCCGCGTTCGAGCCGGTGGAAATTGAAGACAAGGCTGCGACGGATGCCTTCGGCCTCGGGAAGTAACACAGCCAAAGCAGAACCGTTCATGTTGAACGAAAATTTGAGGATCTTCTGCACGGATAAGGAGGATCGATGGGACCGTTAGTGGGAGGATAATGGGACTGTTGCGATATTAAGACTTACCTCACAAGTAACCGAGGCTTTAGCTGAGTCCGAGATGGCCGGCGGCTTGAAGTATTCAACCAAGCAAAGATTATCCTGGGTGTTCTCCGAAATTTTGAACCTTGGCGTGATTCGACAGGTGGTACAACATAATGTATCACAGCGAAAGTATACTGTGGTTGAAGAAAGAGTTGGTGAATGAGAAATGACGATAAGCTAGAGTGCCTACTTCGTATACATCCAACCTTGAAGCGTCCCCTCTGCGGACCATAAGGTCAACCAGTAATTATGGTTGTAAGTATGTCAGAACGTACCTGACATAGTATCTTGTCTCGATGGTTCAGGGAACGTATGGAGCCTATAATCGAGTAAGCGAATAACTGGGAATACTCAGGTCAATACATACCCGACGGTCGTTTGTTATACAACCAACCATGCATAGTCTCCGCGTGAACGATGTTGAAGGACTTGAACAGAGAGGTCAATGGTTGAAGAAAATATTATGGATGTTACATACCTCATTCGCAGTGCTTGAAGTGTCCAACCTATCGAACGATAGAGTCAGTCAGTCAAGGAAGAATCGATACAATAAAGGCCCACATACATGAAACGAGAGCCCATAATTCAACCATAATTCTAATCGAAGACGTTGACCTGACCTATCAAAGACAGTAATGTGGGTAAGTGAGTAGATAATCAGATATGGGATGGCTGAACGTACGAATGATAGCTTCAAATAAATATTGACCTGGTAACAATATATATAGATCAAGTAAGTTCAATGCTAAGGAGTAAGAATGTAACTTACTTTGAATAGCGATACGTGTGGAGTTGTCAATAATGACGGCTTACGGCCAAAATGCAAGTCAAATCTGATTAAAAGTCAATACGAGTTCAAAGAGCTTGTATTGAAATCGTCGCACCTGATGTTTCTAGCAAAAATGGAAGATAATTCCGGCCGTCTAAGCGGCGAGTCCTATCTGTGAAGCAAAATTAGTCAGAGTTAAACGAGACCAGATAAAATGCATATAATCGAAGATAGTCGCAGTCTTCTATGCAACCAGTCGAACAGTCTAATGCGAGGTTGAGAGAGGTTAGTAAGTGGATGGAGCGAATTAGGATGGAATGAACGCACCAAGAAACCCTTGTCTAAGTGTAGCATAGTCCCGGCGTTCGACAACTCGAGTCAGATCTATGGGACAAGATTCAAGTCAGTACAAATTCTAATCAGAGCGGTTGAATGCGGCGCACCGGCGGCCCGTTAACATTTTGAAGATAGTCCCGGCCTTCGATAATCCCGATCGTTAAACGAATAGCGGTCTGGTGAGATCTGAATGAAAAAAAAACCAAGGTCAGTGTGAGTAGAAGCAGTGGTTTAATCCCACGCACCGAAGACCGTTTGAGTCTTGAGTTCCAGTTTTTTGAAGGATAGCGAGTCAGAAAAATCTGATGGAAATCAATGAAGATCAGTGGAGATGTTGTAGTTAAGAGTGCGGTGCGACGCACCAAGGTAATCCGACCATAATCCCTGCCTTCTAAGGCACGAAAAGCCAGATCTAACTGAAAATGTTCGAGGTCAGTGGCTGTTGAAATAAAATACCTAAGTGAACGCACCAGAGATACAACACGAGTCAAAGATAGTCCCGGTCCGGGCAAGTCAGAGCTGAGAACTACGAGGTCAGTCAAGGGTTGAATGAAGGAGTCAATTGCGACGCACTAGAGATCCGAACAAAGAAAAATTTGAAGGCTTTGAGGGTGCCGAAACCTTAAAATTGAAGTCAGTACTAAGCATCTAGAAAATCCAAAAGGTACCTCGTAGTTTCAAAGAAAAATCAAGTACAAAGATCAGAGTAAGGTGGGTGTGGAAATTACGGCCAATCTGGAATCAAGTCAGTAACAGGTGTGTGAGGGAAGTAAAAATTGTTACCATCTGAACTCAAAATCCGCATTGAAGCCGCTTGTGAAGCATTTTGAAGTACCGTTAATACAAAAGTTCAGTGTGGAGGTAAGAAAAATGAAGGGAGCTTATCGAGAGGAACCCGCTCTGCGACTAGTGAATCTATGGGGAACGTTGCGGGAAGTCTAGAAAATTGAATTTCAAGTCAGTAAATTTGTAGTGGCAAGAAAATAAGAGCACGCACCAGGACTTCAGACAACGGCTCAACATGAGCTGAGCACGCCGAGGAATTTCCACACGCAGCGCTCTGGCAGATTTTCAAGTGGCGAAGTCGAGCGAGCGCCGGAGTGTGCTCGGCTTGTCGGGAGTAGCAGGATGGGGCAAAAAAATGAACAAATACTCTAAAACCAAGTCAGTAAAGCATAGAAAATCGTAGAGAAGGCTAGGCATACCTGAAAAATTCCGACTCGCGGCTTGATCCGAAGCGCGTCGTCCGGTGCAGCGGGCGCGGGCTGGCAGTGTTGACATGGTGCATATGTGCACTGTGAATAGGACAAGAGGGAAAATGGCACGATGTATCCGGAAGTGGGGATTTACGATCTGGGCGTGGGAACCGCGTCGGGCAAGTTCAACCGTGGGAAATGGCGGGCGGGGGGTGCTAGAAGGTGGTCAGTAGGTGCATAAAAGGATAGAGAGAGCCCAACACACCTAAATGAACCCATAAAAGCTCGCGCGCCATCTGATCCGATGTGCGCCGTCGCGGTCGGCGTACGCAATGCTGCGCATTGCTGATGCATTGCGGTGTGCCGAGGCGCGTCCCTAGAGCACGGGTCAGAGAGAGGAGAAGACCTGGTGATTGAAACTCACCACTTTGCTGAGGTGCGCCGACTGTGCCGAGAGCGCACCGAGACCCGTCGGCGCCGCCGGAGACGGCAAGTACGAGGTACTATAAGAGGATCAGGAAGGTAGAGAGGGAGAAGAGGGGTGCTTACCGAGTCCATAGACCCCCTGCTTGCTGGTGATATTGAGCGCAACGTCAGCGACGACGACGGCGATGTCAGCGGCATTACGGCGGGGTGGATGCGAACGACTGGAGAGGAAGGGTGAGCAAGAAGTGAAGAAAGAAGAGGAAATTTACCTCGAGTGGCTCTGACCATCATTGAGGTCGTCGCCGCCGCCAGCGACGAGCGAGGTGGTTGAGGAGGCCGGAAGCATTGGGGAGGATGTATTAGAAGGCTTGTTCGGCGCATAGGAGGCAGTGGGAGCTCGGGAGGGGGCTTTGGTTGAAGTGGGGGAAGTGGGGTGTTGGGGAAATTTGGCTGGTCGGACGCCCAGCTTTATAGAGACGCGTGTCGTTGGCCTTGTTTGTTCGAGTTCAACAAACTGTACGGGACGCGTTTGTTGACATCGGAAAACGTATATAAGGAGCGTACCATTTTCCAACTCCCCCCATTTCCCTTCCCCGCCACCTCACCTCTCTGCTGGGATTCAACATGGGATCACGCCACCATGTTGAACTCGTCGTTGCTGGGTGACGCTACCCCCCGCCGCTGTCATCGTTGGTGCTTGCCGCTGTCGTCGCCATCGTCGCCGACAATCTTGAAGCTCTTGAACATTGGGGTGAGTCATGGCTCTCTCCACCATACATGTTCGACTCACCGTGGCTGTTGCAGCACATGACCTCGGTTCAACATCACTGTTGGGCTCGTCGCTGCCGATGTCGACCAACCAACCACCTTCATCCACACTCTTTCAACGGTTCTTTTGGCTCGCCGAAGACGTCTCGACGCCGTGGGAAGGTCCCGAGGGTCGCCGTGGTGGTTTGGTGTAGTCTCAGTGCCGTCGCTCGTTGAATTAAATACATAGCACGGTATGTTTAATGGCTCGCTGTTGGTAAATGTCAGTGTTACTTTACAGAGTCCAAGATGCTTGCAGCACAGACCTATTAGCAGAGTTCTCCAAGTCTCTCAACATCGAACCCACTCGGCGGACTCAAAACTATCACATAGAAGCGATTATTGCGAGTTATATCTTAAAATTGAAAACCACGCACGTATTGGATGCTTCTATGCGTTCGATATCCTTGTACTTGTGAAGGAAGCCATGGAACATCGATGCAGGAGAGGAGTCAAGATGCAAGTCGTTTTGGAAGAGAAAGAAAATTCCGGAGAGTGATTAGTCCCAAAGCGCATGCTGTAAATGCCGTGATTATGCCCCTTGATACATCAAAGCCCTACGCGAAATGAGACGCCGTGGAATTTTTACGAGGGAAGTTTCTGCCAAAAATTGTTGTACAGCCAGTGAGTCCAAGAGAGTAAAGTCTCAGGACAGAGTGTAAACAACTGGAAGTATTCGAGGAGAGTCATCGCATGGTGTCCGAGTCGAAATGGAGACCGGAGCTGCATCCCAAAAGCTAAAATTTGTTGCGCGGAGATGAGCGGAGAAGCACGTCGGACCGATTTGCTCCTAGATCAAAATTGATTTCAGCATGTCAACCCCGCATTCTGTCTCGTATCTCTCCAATCTCACTCAGCTCCTGAACCAATCCGAGTCAAAAATGGTTACTCGGACATTCAAATTAGGGTAAATTTCCAAAATTCTCTCTGGGACCGGCAGAAAATGACCATGTTCAATTTGAAGTACCGAAAAAAGCGGCTGAAAGAGTCGATACTCGAACATCCAGCAAGATCTGCTGTAAGTCCAAGCATCTTTGTTCAATGATATGTTTGTTATTCGATATTCAACCTGCATCGGATTGATCTACGGCGATACAGTAACAGAATCCAACAAATTACCATTGGGTTCAATCGAGTTGTTTGCGTGCAACCCCACTACGGCTCACATCGGGTTCAAATTCAAATCCGGCAGGTTCAATTCCAAGTAGACCGAGGTAATTTCGAACGACTCTTCAACATTGAATGAACCAGCGCAAGCAGTAGCATTCAAGTATTATTTACCCTTCGTAATCTAAGTTTGCATTGCAAAATGTGCAAGAAATCACGCGAACGAGTGTCAATGCAAGTATCTTCTGTTCTGCTTTATGGAATTTGCAGTTCATCTTCAAATCTCGTCAATCTTTCTCACAGCTTCTGTTATTGTACGTTCTACATAAATGAAGCAACTCCTATTATACATTCAAAACTTTGGGAACACTTGATGACAGGTAAGGTCTTAGGTTTCTTACCTGACTACTCGTTCAACTTGTTGAGATCAATGCAGGTCACATCTTTTATTCTAATATTTTGGCAATTCGAGTTGCCTTTGCCAACATTTGTGAAGATATCAACCGTAAGTATCCAGTGCAACTCTGTTCGATGTAAAGTGGGACTCCACTGTTTTGTTTCTTGTCTTTTGAAGTTAGCGATGCAAATCTCAACTATAGAAATCTTTCTAGGTCAGCATTTACTCACAATAACTCAATTCCTCGGCCACTGCCAATTCAAGCGCTCTTGCCAAATTTACGGTGCGGTATCCATTGTCTTCTTGAATCTAACCAGCTCCAGTGGTTCGCAGCTGCAATACATTGTGTCAACTCATTAGCATGCAGCATCCAGCCCCGTATTATTCTAACACTGAATTTTCTCCAAATCGCTAATTATCTGATACGTAACTGGCAGACCTCAAGAGCTCGCAAAATGGAATTCATTTCGGTTATCTACAACAGCGATTACCTACTACTTAGCTGAGCGTAAGACCTAAGAGTGAGGACGATGTAAGAACTGAAGTGTGCATTCTTAAAATCGGGCAGGGGATATAATTATCTCAGGGTGATGCCAGAACTTAAATTTAAGAACTTGATGCAAGCTGTGTATGCGGTGTGGAGACAGGGTTGGTGTTGATGCCAACATGTACGTGTTGAAGGCAAGTGTTGATGCACATGTTGCTAAGGAGCCTGAGCGGCGACAGAGGCATTGAGTGTGATGCGGATGAGCGACTGAGTGTCGAGGCTTGCATGTTGGAATTAATCGTACGTGGCACAGATTCTGGAGACAATGGCAGGTGGTGCTTGTGAGGTGTTGGACACGATGTTAAACTGTGGTAGTACCAAAGATTGGAGATGGGAATGGAAACAAGGATGATACACGGTGCACCGTACTCCATTGACAACAACTCTCCGAGGGCAAGCTTAAAGTCGAGGTGCGATGCAATTCTGAATAGAGACTTTAAACCATGGATGCATAGAACAGGATGAGAAGGAGGAAGCACCAGGTGGAGGTCGTATTGCGTAGGAGCATAGTGGGGGCATAAAGTGGGCGATGCACAGCATCGGACGGCTGCATTTATAGAGACGCGTGGAGTTGTGTATGTTTACGCTGATTCAACAAAGTCACGAGCGTGAATGTTTGTTGAATTGGCCAAACAGTTGCAACCTCACGCGTTGCTATAAAGTCTCTTGCTTTCCACAGCCACCATCCCTCTTCCTTTCCCCCCATTATGACCCTCCGCGACACTATCCATCCTGGCCTAACACAACCCGTCCTCATCGTCTGTGCCCTGCACACCGACATCCTCTTTGATATGCTCGCTGCTGTCATTGAGGTCGAAGTCGAGTTCAACACCATCGACGCACGTCAGCGCTTCATGTGTTCAATGTCTTACAGTAAGGTTATCTTCTCATTTCCACTCAGGGCAGCGACTCATTTCCTCATCCAGCTCACCATCCTCAACAACATTCGTAGTTGTTCAATGTCAACACCGTTTAGTATAAAGACCTTATTACACCCCTCATCCTCACCATTGACTTTTCATATAGTCTGCCCTCTTGTCCCACATCCGACTGCGACACACACAACATCCCCGACATCCCCGACGTGTTGCTGCACGTGATCGTGCACAACGCAGCGCCGCCTCGAAGGCCTCACTGCGTTTAAGACAAACCTAAACACGGTCAGCATAGGTCTGCGGAGGAAATCTAGCAGACCTTGGCTCAGGCTCGGTAGAGGTCGGCTAGCAGGGACTGTCGAGGTGTGCACAGACGACATTTTCTGTAGTCCTGTTGTTACCGATCGGGTCCGATTGGGCTAGAACCTTATTACCAATCAGCCTTATAGCACTAGCACTGAAGTGTTTTTCCCACCGGGCAGCGCAGACCAATACTTTGGACTCCTGGAAAGAGTTCTATCTCTTCAGATTTTGCAGAAATACAGGAGAAGTCTTGCTATTCACCGTTGAAAAAGGTCAATTTGTGAAGATTTGGCAAGTGATTGGAACCAATTAGGTCAGCACCTGCCAAAAGATTATGTAATAACTTTCTAGCCCGATCGGACCCCAACGGTAAGCAACAGACTTCAACAAACCGAGGTACGAGGTAGGAAATTGTTGTAGCGTCTGTCTAGGAGAGACTACATTTTCTGGCCTTGGCAGACATTGTTTTTAGTCACTGACGTCATCATAGCTTTGCAAAACTAACTTTGACAACCTCGACGAACCTCTGCAAAATTGACATATGCAGAGGGTCTGTATAGGTATGTAATATTGACATGGGAAGACCTCCACAGACTCTGTCTAGGTTTGTCCTAAACGCAGTGAGGTATGTCCGTTTATTTTCTGTGGATCTCTGCCTCATATCGTAACCATTCTATCAGACACACATCCATTCACCACTCCTGGACGCGTCAGTGCCACGTAGCGCTCGCAATTGCCGATTCTTTTTCTAGAAGTCCGCCGAGCGGGGTTCCAGTATCAGTATGTGTGGTGTTCAATACATTGTGTCTGTGGTACTAACATTCATTCTGTAAGTGCTCAACTCAGGTGCGCGTGGGGGTATGCAGCGCTGCCCCAGAATATTTTATTCGATTTTTGGAGTTCCTGCGAGCGAGGGTTACGCGCCATCGGTAAGTTATCTTCATTTCAACTACATCTTGTTTCAATTCTAATATATCTTTCTCAAGTTCAACTCCAGCCAGTCTTCGAGTGTCCCACGCTCTCCTCGATGCCACACCATCATCGCTATGCGCGTCGACGGCGCACAGCGCTGTGCGCCACCCAGGAACTTCAATTCCATCTTTGGCCGAGCCGTGACTCAAGCAAGGTTTGTGAGTTCAATTATTCAGTGTTCAACATGCCTTACATTTCTTCCGACGTCGTCACTAACAGTTGCCGTGCAGGTCTGACGCGTCGACGGGGTTGAATAACGCGTCAATGACGCGCCGCTACTGTTAGATTCAATTATCAGGACGTCGTTTCTTGGTGTGTTATGTTCAATTATATTGTAACCCTAACTTATCTTTGTGTTCTCTTCCCAAGTCTTCAACAGCAAACCACAACTTGACAACCCGCTCTTGGTATGTTGCAACCCCAACACCTTGAATCCCTTCCTTACCCTTCAAATTTCTCTTAGGACTTCAACAACTGTATGTCTCGGAAAATCTCCGGCGAGTTCGGTGAGTTGATCTTCTTACTTTTTCTGACTTGCGCTGACTGTTACTTCGCAGAATTAGTGTACATAGCTCAGTTTGTAATCGTAGTATAGTTACTGACTTCGCTGCTGCGTACCCTTACTTCAATCTAGACCTTACTGACTCAACCTTAGGTCAATACCTTTCGTTTCTTTGGCACCTTTCATTTCCTCTTCCATACACCAGAATGCACTAACTTCTTCAATCTACCCTGACGACCTTCGGGACGGGGAGACTATGGTCGTGCGAAACCCGAAACCCTCTGCGGACTTAGAAATTTAAGCTTTTTTTCATCTGATCCATCAGATAGATGGGGTGATCAGCGAATTTGTTCAACCAGATAATATATTCAACCCAGGGTCGTTTTCAGCAACGCCAGGAAGGGCATGCTTCACCAGTGACGGCGGAGATGCAAGTGTGGAGACAAGAAGCCCGGAGAGTACAAACCAGAGTGATGCGCGAGCCATGGGATGGGACTTTCGAGCTGAAAGTCTTTTTATACCCACAGCGGTCAAAAAAGCCCACTCGGGGACAAACCGCCGCCCTTGATGTAACCGGTTCCAGAACACGGAAGAATTGAATTGGGTCGGATGTGGGAATTCTCACGCAGCCGAACTTAGGAGACGCTTCGGCGAAAACAACTCAGATTGAACCACAGTTAATGCTACACATCGTTTATCGACTTCTTCGCGAGTACATCTCCACAATCAGCTGTTCAACCCTACAATGAACCATGTCAGCATGATACTGGAAGCAACAACGCTGGCCACCGACCGTCCTTTAACAAGAAAAGTAACACCCTGGCTCAGGAAGCCCTTGAGGATCTGCATCTCTAGGCCCTGATAGAGCCCCGGAATCCCAGGGGTTGGCTCCCTCCCAGGTACGCGCTTCGTGCTGCGGCCTTTCCCAGTGTACGCATCGCGTAGCACCTCCTGCATGGACGTCGCAGAGGATGCCTGGAGGCGAGTCTTGGCCAGCATGAGGGGATACAGGAAGCTGGCCGCTAGGTTGCAAGCATTAGACCAGATAAAATGGTGAGGATGAGGGACGGTACCGATTGAGTTCGACACGGCGGCGCCGAGGAAGGCCTGGCTCGGTTTCGGATCAGCGCCAGTGGTTTCGGAGGCCCGGGCTAGTACACGGCGGAAAACCTGGAAGAGCGCGAGCGTCAGAGCCGGGTTGAGCGACAGCAATGTCGTGGTCTTGAATCCTGCTTGGAATCAGTTTGCGGCATGACGCAAAGGAATCAAATATTACCGCGCCAAAATCCCAGTATCCCCTCTTCCTTGTATATTTTATGAACAACTCCACCGACTCCAGCACTTGGCAACTCTACTCCCGACTCTTCCTCTTCATCATTCTCATTCTCGATTTGAAGTCTCAGCGTGACTATGTTCAGAGGCGTTGAAACGGCGCGAGAGGCAACGCCGGCGATGAATCCAAGCAGAACTTCCTCTAGGAGGCTAGGTTTGTGCGGGTGGGCGAGGGGACTGGGCTTGGAGTTCAAAGACAGTCGACGGCGCGTGAGGAGATACCGAAGGAAGGCGTAGAAATAAAAATAGAAAAAGCTTGACAGCCGAGGTTAGGATATGATTCTCATATGGGCGACTCAGACCTACTTTGAGAGCAAGGTCGCGCCTGTGTCTGTAAGCAGTCCATTGTAGAGATCTTGGAAGCCGTGTTTCTTGATGATGCCGCGGAGGATGCGAACCGCGCCACGAAGACCGGAGGATTTTCTCGCCTTCTCTGGGGGATCGAGCTGAAGGCGGGTGGTTACGACGTCTAAAGGATAGGTTAGCGCATTAGCGGATGCACTCCCAATGGCGCCGGAAAAAGCTTGGACGAGAGGAGGTAGAGTACTGGTCATGGATGACGTAGCGCCATCAATCTCACTCTTGTCTACGCCGCAAACCAGTGATCGCGACTCCAGCTCACAAACTCAAGTCAAGTATTCTACCCTCTGTGACGTGCCATCCGCCATCTTCCCTCGCATGGCGTCCTAATCTCTCCCTCTCCCACCCCCCGACAGCGCCGTCCCGCGCCCGCCCTCCCCGCGTGCCGTTGCGTACACTCTGCGACATCGTCAATTGGCTTGCAAGTCGAGTTGTCGGAACGAGGATACGCACTTTGGTCGTCCGCTGCGTTGCCTTTCTCGCATGCATTTCGCGTCTCATGAACCGCGAACGGGAACGCCTCGCCTCTGTACCCATCCATCTTAGCATCGATCAATAAAATCCATTACGGTCCCACCTTGAAGAGAAACCGCGTTGCGCAGGGAGATATCAGGTCGCGGAATTCAGTTTCGAGTCCAGTCTAGAACCTGCGAACCAGCGAATCAGCGTGGAACAACAGCGAGCTCAATGATACTGCACCTGGGTACGCTTCCGCGCCAACTGGTTTCGCATCCATTCAATTCGTCGCAACGCAGCCCGGCCGGCTCGCGCGGTCTTCATTCACCCACGCGGCGTGCGGTCCTGCCAGCGTGCGTCAGCGCAGCGTCGGCACAAGACTTACCACGATACGAGACCTCTTTACGCCGACACGGACGCACCCTTGACGGAGTCCGTGTAAAACTCGCGAGGCAAGTCACATTTATTGCCTTTTTCAAGTGCGAATCTGAAAACTCTCCTCAGTGACAAGTCGTGCTCGCAGAGAATGAAAAGAACACACCGCTATATTGGTAGGGCTTCGACTCGGCCCCTCGGAGGTCTTGACCCGCGCAACGAACAAAGGATTCTTGGAACGGTGCGTCAGCAGGACCTTGCAAACCCGAGGCGTAAACCTACCTTCCAACGCGCCGGGTCCGCACGGGGACGCTGCGACGCGTCCATACGACGATACGGAGCGTGGGTCCAACCGAATCCGTGCACAACTTCGCGAGGCAAGTCGAAATCACCGTTCTTGAGCAAGGAGAATCTGAAAACAAATTTCAGAGTGAGTCAACAGTCCTTGACGAGATGGACGTAAACAGCGTACCAACACGCTCGCATGGTTGCAAACCGGCGCCTCCGAGAGTCCCAAGCCCGGGCGGTTGATCCTTGAAGCGCCGCGCTGGAGCATGGTCAAAGCGGGGCGTCGAAAATGCAAGCAGCGTTTTACCTTGTGGGCGTGGATTTGACGCGCGGACGATGAAAGCACTCCGTACGACGGTACGGAGCGTCGTTTCGGAGGAATTCGCGCAGACTCCGTGGAGGTAAGTCGAAATTACGAATCTTGAGGGAGAATCCGAAAATTGGTGTCAGCCTTGAGCCGTTCAGCTAACAAGATTGGACGAACGCGCCGATATGTTCACTGGGTTGATGTCCTACATACACTCCCGGAAGTCTTGAAGCTCCGGGATTCAATCTTGAAGACCTACCCTGGAGGGTTGGTCAAGGCGGAATTGCCGAATAAACAGCACAGGACTTGCCTCAAGAACCCGGAATCGAAGCGGGGACGATGTGGCGAGTCCGTGCGATGCCATGGATCACGTCCTTGGAGGGATCGGCAGAGGAGGTCCGCAGGCAAGTCGAATTTATCGGGAGAGGTATTCAGGATATCTGAGACATTTCAGGTCAGTGTCGGTTCGCAGATGTGGGGAAGGGAAAGAGCGTACGTACGTACCAACATGTTCTTATGCATACGAAACGACGCCTCCGCACATCTTGGAAGTGCAGGAGCAGTGGTTGGAGTGCTGAGCTGGAGATGGTCAAAGCGGGGCTTCGAACTTTCAAGGAAAGGACTTGCCTCGGAATCGCGAACTCGGCGCGGGGAAGGTGCGTTGAGAGCATCGACGAATCGGGGCCCGACTCTGAAGCGATCCGGGCGGAATTCGGCGAGGTAAGTCGAAGTTAGCAGTTTTGATTGAGAATCTAAAAATTTCGAGTTAGCAAACTTATAATCGAGGCTGGGCATCGAAGCGACGTGTCCGTACCTTCGTTTGCAGCAACACAGGAGAACTTCGCGGCACCAAATGCCCTGGGATCGCCCGAACGAAGATACAGACCTGAATGCTAAAACAGTCAGATTTCGAAACAAGTGGAATTCATGTGCGATGACTGACCTTTGTGGCTCGTTAAAGGGCTCGGAAAGATCCCTAGGAACGCAAGGAAGAGGTGAGCGAAAGAACTGCGGTAAAAGAGAGAGAACTGACCTCGGTGTGTCGAGTCGGCACTTGGGGTGACTGTGTTGAGTGAGGCTCCGAATTGAATCAAAAAATTGATAGCAGATTTGTGCGGAGCTCAAGGCCTGTTCAAATGAAACGCGATTCTGGACAATTGAAGCTGATACTTACCTGCGAGTCGAGCCCCAATCACAACTCGAGTCAGAGGGGACTACTCAGTTCAGCTTTGAGCAATGAGAACATGGTCTGTAAATAATATGCCAGTCAGTCACAAGTTCAGGTTTGGACATAAGAAGTGCTCTTATACCTTGCCATTGAAGCATCCTCTTTTCACCGAGCCCTTCCGCGTTCGAGCCGGTGGAAATTGAAGACAAGGCTGCGACGGATGCCTTCGGCCTCGGGAAGTAACACAGCCAAAGCAGGGCCGTTCATGTTGAACGAAAATTTGAGGATCTTCTGCACGGATAAGGAGGATCTATGGGACCTTTAGTGGGAGGATAATGGGACTGTTGCGATATTAAGACTTACCTTATAAGAAACCAGCGGAGTCCGAGATGGCCGGCGACTTGAAGTATTCAACCAAGCAACAATTAACCTGGGTGTTCTCAGCATGAATTTAAGGTAGGGATAGCGTACATTGAAGGGTACAGTAGCATGACATGATTTCCCATCTCATGGTGAAGGATAACTTCGAAATTTTGAAACTTGGCTTGATTCGACAGGTGGTACAACATAGTGTATCACAGCGAAAATATACTGTGGTTGAAGAAAGAGTCAGTGAATGAGAAATGACAATAAGCTAGAGTGCCTACTTCGTATACATCCAACCTTGAAGTGTCCCCTCTGCGGACCATAAGGTCAACCAGCAATTATGGTTGTAAGTATGTCAGAACGCACCTGACATAGTGTCTTGTCTCGATGGTTCAGGGAACGTATGGAGCCTATAATCGAGTAAGCGAATAACTGGGAATACCAAGGTCAATACATACCCGACGGTCGTTTGTTATACAACCAACCATGCAGAGTCTCCGCGTGAACGATGTTGAAGGACTTAAACAAAGAGGTCAATGGTTGAAGAAAATATTATGGATGTTACATACCTCATTCGCAGTGCTTGAAGTGTCCAACCTATCGAACGATAGAGTCAGTCAGTCAAGGAAGGATCGATACAACAAAGGCCCACATACATGAAACCAGAGCCCATAATTCAACCATAATTCTAATCGAAGACGTATTGACCTATCAAGACAGTAATGTGGGTAAGTGAGTAGATAATCAGATATGGGATGGCTGAACGTACGAATGATAGCTTCAAATAAATATTGACCTGGTAACAATATAGTATATAGATCAAGTAAGTTCAACGCTAAGGAACAAGAATGTAACTTACTTTGAATAGCGATGGTTTTGGGCTGGTGTGGAGTTGTCAATAATGACGGCTTACGGCCAAAATGCAAGTCAAATCTGATTAAAAGTCAATACGAGTTCAAAGAGCTTGTATTGAAATCGTCGCACCTGATGTTTCTAGCAAAAAAATAGAAGATGATTCCGGCCTTCTAAGCGGCGAGTCCTATCTGTGAAGCAAGGTTAGTCAGAGTTAAGGTAGAATAAACGCACCAAGTGTCCTGCATATAATCGAAGATAGTCGCAGTCTTCGATGCAACCAGTCGAACAGTCTAATGCGAGGTTGAGAGAGGTCAGTAAGTGGATGGAGTGAATTAGGATGGAATGAACGCACCAAGAACCCCTTGTCTAACTGTAGCGTAGCCCCGGCGTTCGACAACTTGAGTCAGATCTATGGGACAAGATTCAAGTCAGTACAAATTCTAATCAGAGCGGTTGAATGCGACGCACCGGCGGCCCGTTGACATTTTGAAGATAGTCCCGGCCTTCGATAATCCCAGTCGTTAGACGAATAGCGGTTGGGTGGGATCTGAATTGAAAAAAAACTAAGGTCAGTGTGAATCGAAGCAGTGGTTTAATCCAACGCACCGAAGACCGTTTGAGTCTTGAGTTCCAGTTTCTTGAAGGATATCGAGTCAGAACAATCTAATGGAAATCAATGAAGATCAGTGGAGATGTTGTAGTTAAGAGTGCGGTGCGACGCACCAAGGTAATCCGACCATAATCCCTGCCTTCTAAGGCACGAAAAGCCAGATCTAACTGAAAATGTTTGAGGTTAGTGGCTGTTGAAATAAAATGCCTAAGTGAACACACCAGAGATACAACACGAGTCAAAGATAGTCTCGGTCTGGGCAAGTCAGAGCTGAGAATTACGAGGTCAGTCAAGGGTTGAATGAAGGAGTCAATGGCGATGCACTAGAGATCCGAACAAAGAAAAAATTTGAAGGCTTTGAGGGTGCTCGTTGAGCCGAAACCTTTGAAATTGAAGTCAGTACTAAGCGTGTAGAAAATCCAAAAGGTACCTCGTATTTTCAAGGAAAAATCGAGTACAAAGATTAGAGTAAGGTGGGTGTGGAAATTACGGCCAATCTGGAATCAAGTCAGTAACAGGTGTGTGAGGGAAGTAAAAATTGTTACCATCTGAACTCAAAATCCGCATTGAAGCCGCTTGTGAAGCATTTTGAAGTACCGTTAATACAAAAGTGCAGTGTGGAGGTAAGAAAAATGAAGGGAGCTTATCGAGAGGAACCCGCTCTGCGACTAGTGAATCTATGGGGAACGTTGCGGGAAGTCTAGAAAATTGAATTTCAAGTCAGTAAATTTGTAGTGGCAAGAAAATAAGAGCACGCACCAGGACTTCAACCAACGGCTCAACATGAGCTGAGCACGCCGAGGAATTTCCACAAGCAGCGCTCTGGCAGATTTCAAGTGGCGAAGTCGAGCGAGTGCCGGAGTGCGCTCGGCTTGTCAGGAGTAGCAGGATGGCGCAAAAAAAATGAACAAATACTCTAAAATCAAGTCAGTAAAGTATAGAAAATCGTAGAGAAGGCTAGGCATACCTGAAAAATTCCGACTCGCGGCTTGATCCGAAGCGCGTCGTCCGGTGCAGCGGGCGCGGGCTGGCAGTGTTGACATGGTGCATATGTGCACTGTGAATAGGACAAGAGGGAAAATGGCACGATGTGTCCGGAAGTGGGGATTTACGATCTGGGCGTGGGAACCGCGTCGGGCAAGTTCAACCGTGGGAAATGGCGGGCGGGGGGTGCTAGAAGGTGGCCAGTAGGTGCATAAAAGGATAGAGAGAGACCAACACACCTAAATGAACCCATAAAAGCTCGCGCGCCATCTGATCCGATGTGCACCGTCGCGGTCGGCGTGCGCATTGCTGATGCATTGTGGTGTGCCGAGGCGCGTCCCTAGAGCACGGGCCAGAGAGAGGAGAAGACCTGGTGATTGAAACTCACCATTTTGCTGAGGTGCGCCGACTGTGCCGAGAGCGCACCGAGACCCGTCGGCGCCGCCGGAGACGGCAAGTACGAGGTACTATAAGAGGATCAGGAAGGTAGAGCAGGAGAAGAGGGGTGCTTACCGAGTCCATAGACCCCCTGCTTGCTGGTGATATTGAGCGCAACGTCAGCGACGACGACGGCGATGTCAGCGGCATCACGGCGGGGTGGATGCGAACGACTGGAGAGGAAGGTTGAGCAAGAAGTGAAGAAAGAAGAGGAAATTTACCTCGAGTGGCTCTGACCATCATTGAGGTCGTCGCCGCCGCCAGCGACGAGCGAGGTGGTTGAGGAGGCCGGAAGCATTGGGGAGGATGTATTAGAAGGCCTGTTCGGCGCATAGGAGGCAGTGGGAGCTCGGGAGGGGGCTTTGGTTGAAGTGGGGGAAGTGGGGTGTTGGGGAAATTTGGCTGGTCGGACGCCCAGCTTTATAGAGACGCGTGTCGTTGGCCTTGTTTGTTCGAGTTCAACAAACTGCACGGGACGCGTTTGTTGACAAGAGAAAAGGTATATAAGGAGCGCACCATTTTCTGACTCCCATTCCTTCCCCCGCCACTTCGCCTCTCTGCCGGGACTCAACATGGGGGTCCCGCCACCATGTTGAACTCGTCGGTGCTGGGCGATGCTACCCTCACTGTTGTCGTCGTTGTCGGTGCTCGCTGCCGTCGTCGCCATCGTCGCCGACAACCTTGAAGCTCTTGAACATTGGGGTGAGTCATGGCTCTCTCCATCATGCGAGCTCGACTCACCGTGGCTGTTGCAGCACATGACCTCGCTTCAACATCAGTGTTGACCTCGTCGCCGCCGACGTCGATCAACCAACGATTCCCCATCACCTCCATCCAACACATCCATGGGCTCGTCAAGGACGTCTCGATGCGGTGGTGAAGGTCCTGGGGGTCCCCGTGGTGGTTTGGTGTAGTCTCAGTGCCGTCGCTCGTTGAATTAAATACATAGCACGATATGTTTAATGGCTCGCTGTTGGTAAATGTCAGTGTTACTTTACAGAGTCCAAGATGCTTGCAGCACAGACTTATTAGCAGAGTTCTCTAAGTCTCTCAACGGCGAACCCACTCGGCGGACTCAAACTATCACATAAAAGCGATTATTGCGAGTTATATCTTAAGATTGAAAACCACGCACGTATTGGATGTGTTCAATATCCAGTGCTTGCTTGTACTTGGGAAGGAAGCCATGGAACATTCATGCAGGAGAGGAGTCAAGATGCAAGTCTTTTTGGAAGAGAAAAAAAATTGCGGAGACTGATTACTTAGTCCCAAAGCGCATGCTGTTCATGCCGTGATTATGCCCCTTGATGCATCAAAGCCCTACGCGAAATGAGACCCCGTGGAATTTTTACGAGGGAAGTTTCTGCCAAAAAATTATTGTACAGCCAGCGAGTCGAAGAGAGTAAAGTCGCAGGACAGAGTGTAAACAACTGGAAGTATTCGAGGAGAGTCATCGCATGGTGTCCGAGTCGAAATGGAGACCGGAGTTGCATTCTAAAAGCTAAAATTTGTTGCGCGGAGATGAGCGGAGAAGCACGTCGGACCGATTTGCTCCTAGATCAAAATTGATTTCAGCATGTCAACCCCGCATTCTGTCTCGTATCTCTCCAATCTCACTCAGCTCCTGAACCAATCCGAGTCAAAAATGGTTACTCGGACATTCAAATTAGGGTAAATTTCCAAAATTCTCTCTGGGACCGGCAGAAAATGACCATGTTCAATTTGAAGTACCGAAAAAAGCGGCTGAAAGAGTCGATACTCGAACATCCAGCAAGATCTGCTGTACGTCCAAGCATCTTTGTTCAATGATATGTTTGTTATTCGATATTCAACCTGCATCGGATTGATCTACGGCGATACAGTAACAGAATCCAACAAATTACCATTGGGTTCAATCGAGTTGTTTGCGTGCAACCCCACTACGGCTCACATCGGGTTCAAATTCAAATCCGGCAGGTTCAATTCCAAGTAGACCGAGGTAATTTCGAACAACTCTTCAACATTGAATGAACCAGCGCAAGCAGTAGCATTCAAGTATTATTTACCCTTCGTAATCTAAGTTTGCATTGCAAAATGTGCAAGAAATCACGCGAACGAGTGTCAATGCAAGTATCTTCTGTTCTGCTTTATGGAATTTGCAGTTCATCTTCAAATCTCGTCAATCTTTCTCACAGCTTCTGTTATTGTACGTTCTACATAAATGAAGCAACTCCTATTATACATTCAAAACTTTGGGAACACTTGATGACAGGTAAGGTCTTAGGTTTCTTACCTGACTACTCGTCCAACTTGTTGAGATCAATGCAGGTCACATCTTTTATTCTAATATTTTGGCAATTCGAGTTGCCTTTGCCAACATTTGTGAAGATATCAACCGTAAGTATCCAGTGCAACTCTGTTCGTTGTAAAGTGGGACTCCACTGACTTGTTTCTTGTCTCTTGAAGTTAGCGATGCAAATCTCAACTATAGAAATCTTTCTAGGTCAGCATTTACTCACAATAACTCAATTCCTCGGCCACTGCCAATTCAAGCGCTCTTGCCAAATTTACGGTGCGGTATCCATTGTCTTCTTGAATCTAACCAGCTCCAGTGGTTTGCAGCTGCAATACATTGTGTCAACTCATTAGCATGCAACATCCAGCCCCGTATTATTCTAACACTGAATTTTCTCCAAATCGCTAATTATCTGATACGTAACTGGCAGACCTCAAGAGCTCGCAAAATGGAATTCATTTCGGTTATCTACAACAGCGATTACCTACTACTTAGCTGAGCGTAAGACCTAAGAGTGAGGACGATGTAAGAACTGAAGTGTGCATTCTTAAAATCGGGCACGGGGTATAATTATCTCAGGGTGATGCCAGAACTTAAATTTAAGAACTTGATGCAAGCTGTGGTATGCGGTGTGGAGACAGGGTTGGTGTTGATGCCAACATGTACGTGTTGAAGGCAAGTGTTGATGCACATGTTGCTAAGGAGCCTGAGCGGCGACAGAGGCATTGAGTGTGATGCGGATGAGCGACTGAGTGTCGAGGCTTGCATGTTGGAATTAATCGTACGTGGCACATATTCTGGAGACAATGGCAGGTGGTGCTTGTGAGGTGTTGGACACAATGTTAAACTGTGGTAGTACCAAAGATTGGAGATGGGAATGGAAACAAGGATGATACATGGCACACCGTACTCCATTGACAACAACTCTCCGAGGGCAAGCTTAAAGTCGAGGTGCGATGCAATTCTGAATAGAGACTTTAAACCATGGATGGATAGAACAGGATGAGAAGGAGGAAGGACCAGGTGGAGGTCGTATTGCGTAGGAGCATAGTGGGGGCATAAAGTGGGCGATGCACAGCATCGGACGGCTGCATTTATAGAGACGCGTGGAGTTGTGTATGTTTACGCTGATTCAACAAAGTCACGAGCGTGAATGTTTGTTGAATTGGCCAAAACAGTTGCAACCTCACGCGTTGCTATAAAGTCTCTTGCTTTCCACAGCCACCATCCCTCTTCCTTTCCCCCCATTATGACCCTCCGCGACACTATCCATCCTGGCCCAACACAACCCGTCCTCATCGTCTGTGCCCTGCACACCGACATCCTCTTTGATATGCTCGCTGCTGTCATTGAGGTCGAAGTCGAGTTTGACACCAGCGGCACACGTCAGCGCGTCATATGTTCAATGTCTCAAAGTAAGGTTATCTTCTCATTTCCACTCAGCGCAGCCACTTATTCTCCTCATTCAGCTCGCCATCCTCAACAACATTCATCCTGGACCTGCAGTTGAAGGTCTGTTCAATGTCACACCGTTTGGTATGAAGACCTTATTACACTCCTCATCCTCGCCATTGACTTTTCATATAGTCTGCCCTCTTGTCCCACATCCGACTGCGACACACACAACATCCCCGACATCCCCGACATCCCCGACGCATTGCTGCACGTGATCGTGCTCAACGCAGCGCCACCTCGAAGGTATGTCCGTTTATTTTCTGTGGATCTCCGCCTCATATCGTACCCATTCTATCAGACACACATCCCTTCACCACTCCTGGACGCGTCAGCGGCACGTAGCGCCGCAATTGCCGATTTGATTTTTAGAAGTCCGCCGAGCGGGGTTACAGTATGTGTGGTGTTCAATACATTGTGTCTGTGATACTAACATTTCATTCTGTAAGTGCCTAACTCAGGTGCGGGTGGGGGTATGCAGCGCTGCCCCAGAATATTTTATTTTATTTTTGGAGTTCCTGCGAGCGAGGGTTACGTGCCATCGGTAAGTTATCTTCGTTTCAACTACGTCTTGTCTCAATTCTAATATATCTTTCTCATGTTCAACTCCAGCTAGTCTTCGAGTGTCCCACGCCCGCCTCGATGCTACAACATCATCGCTATGCGCGTCGGCGGCGCACAGCGCTGTGCGCCACCAGGAACTTTGTTTCCATCTTTTTGGCCGACCCATGAGCAAGGTTCGTGAGTTCAATTATTCAGTGTTTCACATGCCTTACATTTCTCGGGTTTTAAAGGTCTGCTCATCGATATCAGATCTGTCTCCAGCGCGGCCAAGGCATATGCTTGTTTATCTTCTTCTGATGTCGTCGCTAACAGTTTTCCGTGCAGGTCTGACACGTCAAGATTGGTCAATGACGCGTCGACGGGGTTGAATAACGCGTCAATGACGTGCCGCTACTGTTAGGTTCAATTATCAGGACGTCGTTTTCTTGGTGTGTTATGTTCGATTATATTGAAACCCCAACTTATCGTTTGTTCTATTCCCAAGTCTTTAACTCGCAGCAAACCACAAGTTGACAACCCGCTCTTGGTATGTTGCAACCCCAACGCCTTGAATCCCTTCCTTACCCTTCAGATTTCTCTTAGGACTTTCAACACTGTATGTCTCGGGATCTCCAGCGAGTTCGGTGAGTTGATCTTCTTACTTTCTTTGACTTGCGCTGACTGTTACTTTGCAGAATTAGTGTAGATAGCTCACTTTGTAATCGTAGTATAGTTACTGACTTCGCTGGTGCGTACCCTTACTTCAATCTAGACCTTACTGATTCAACCTTAGGTCAATACCCTTCATTTCTTTGGTGAGTACTGACACCCCACCCTTTCTTTTTCCCTCTCATCCACCGGAACGCGCTAACTCGTTTGATCTACCCTGACGACCTTCGGGACGGGGAGACTATGGTCGTGCGAAACCCGAAACCCTGCGTGGACTTACGAATTTAAGCTTTTTTCCATCTGATCCATCAGATAGATGGGGTGATCAGCGAATTTGTTCAACCAGATAATATATTCATTTGTGTGAGGCAAACAATGGTCGGTTTCAGCAACGCCTCATGCTGGTTGAGTCCAAATCGGAGGTTGACAGGAGAAGGCCACGTCCTCAAGTTCTGTCCAACCGGATGGGACGCCAGGAAGGGCATGCTTCACCAGTGACGGCGGAGATGCAAGTGTGGAGACAAGAAGCCCAGAGAGGACAAACCAGAGTGATGCGCGAGCCATGGGATGGGACTTTCAAGCTGAAAGTCTTTTTATACCCACAGCGGTTAAAAAAGCCCACTCGGGGACAAACCGCCGCCCTTGATGTAACCGGTTCCAGAACACGGAAGAATTGAATTGGGTCGGATGTGGGAATTCTCACGCAGCCGAACTTAGGAGACGCTTCGGCGAAAACAACTCAGATTGAACCACAGTTAACAGAAAAGTGTGCTACACAGTTTATCGACTTCTTCGCGAGTACATCTCCACAATCAGCTGTTCAACCCTACAATGAATCATGTCAGCATGATACTGGAAGCAACAACGCTGGCCACCGACCGTCCTTTAACAAGAAAAGTAACACCCTGGCTCAGGAAGCCCTTGAGGATCTGCATCTCTAGGCCCTGATAGAGCCCCGGAATCCCAGGGGTTTTCGAATTGGGCTCCCTCCTAGGTAGGCGCTTCGTGCTGCGGCCTTTCCCAGTGTACGCATCGCGTAGCACCTCCTGCATGGACGTCGCAGAGGATGCCTGGAGGCGAGTCTTGGCCAGCATGAGGGGATACAGGAAGCTGGCCGCTAGGTTGCAAGCATTAGACCAGATGAAATGGTGAGGATGAGGGACGGTACCGTTGAGTTCGACACGGCCGCGCCGAGGAAGCCTGACTCGGTTTCGGATCAGCGCCAGTGGTTTCGGAGGCCCGGGCTAGTACACGGCGGAAAACCTGGAAGAGCGCGAGCGTCAGAGCCGGGTTGAGCGACAGCAATGTCGTGGTCTTGAATCCTGCTTGGAATCAGTTTACACATGACGCAAAGGAATCAAATATTACCGCGCCAAAATCCCAGTATCCCCTCTTCCTTGTATATTTTATTCACAACCCCACCGACTCCAGCACTTGGCAGCTCTACTCCCGACTCTTCTTCATCATTCTCATTCTCGATTTGAAGTCTCAGCGTGACTATGTTGAGAGGCGTTGAAACGGCGCGAGAGGCAACGCCGGCGATGAATCCAAGCAGAACTTCCTCTAGGAGGCTAGGTTTGTGCGGGTGGCGAGAGGACTGGGCTTGGAGTTCAAGACAGTCGACGGCGCGTGAGGAGATACCGAAGGAAGGCGTAGAAATAAAAATAAAAAGCTCGACAGCCGAGGTCAGGATATGGTTCTCATATGGGCGACTCAGACCTACTTTGAGAGCAAGGTCGCGCCTGTGTCTGTAAGCAGTCCATTGTAGAGATCTTGGAAGCCGTGTTTCTTGATGATGCCGCGGAGGATGCGAACCGCGCCACGAAGACCGGAGGATTTTCTCGCTTTCTCTGGGGGATCGAGCTGAAGGCGGGTGGTTACGACGTCTAAAGGATATGTTAGCGCATTAGCGGATGCACTCCCAATGGCGCCGGAAAAGCTTGGACGAGAGGAGGTAGAGTACTGGTCATGGTAGTAGGTGCATGACGTAGCGCCATCAATCTCACTCTTGTGAACCAGCCATCACGACTTCAGCTCACAAACTCAAGTCAACTATTCTACGCTACTTGACGTGCTATCCGCCATCTTCCCTCGCATGGCGTCCTAATCTCTCCCTCTCCCACCTCCCGACAGCGCCGTCCCGCACCCGCCGTCCCGCGTGCCGTTGCGTACACTGCGACATCGTCAATTGGCTTGCAAGTCGAGTTGTCGGAACGAGAATACGCACTTTGGTCGTCCGCTGCGTTGCCTTTCTCGCATGCATTTCGCGTCTCATGAACCGCGAGGCGTCTTACCATCCACCCATTACGTCCCATCCTGAAGAGAAACCGAGTTGCGCAGGGAATCAGGTCGCGGAATTCAGTTTCGAGTCCAGTCTAGAACCTGCGAACCAGCGAATCAGCGTGGAACAACAGCGAGCTCAATGATACTGCACCTGGGTACGCTCCGCGCCAACTGGTTTCGCATCCATTCAATTCGTCGCAACGCAGCCCGGCCGGCTCGCGCGGTCTTCATTCACCCACGCGGCGTGCGGTCCTGCCAGCGTGCGTCAGCGCAGCGTCGGCACAAGACTTACCACGATACGAGACCTCTTTACGACGCGCCTTGACGGAGTCCGTGTAAAACTCGCGAGGCAAGTCATTTATTGCCTTTTTCAAGTGCGAATCTGAAAACTCTCCTCAGTGGACAAGTCGTGCTCGCAGCGGAGAATGAGAACACACCGCTATATTGGTAGGGCTTCGACTCGGCCCCTCGGGGTCTTGACCGCGCAAGCGACAAAAGGATTCTTGGAACGGTGCGTCAGCAGGACCTTGCAAACCCGACGTAAACCTACCTTCCAACGCGCGGGTGGCCCGCGTCCATACGACGATACGGAGCGTGGGTCCAACCGAATCCGTGCACAACTTCGCGAGGCAAGTCAAATCACCATTTGAGCAAGGAGAATCTGAAAACAAATTTCAGAGTGAGTCAACAGTCCTTGACGAGATGGACGTAAACAGCGTACCACACGCTCGCATGGTTGCAAACCGGCGCCTCCGAGAGTCCCAAGCGGGCGGTTGATCCTTGAAGCGCCGCGCTGGAGCATGGTCAAAGCGGGTGGAAATGCAAGCAGCGTTTTACCTTGTGGGCGTGGATTTGACGCGCGGACGATGAAAGTACTCCGTACGACGGTACGGAGCGTCGTTTCGGAGGAATTCGCGCAGACTCCGTGGAGGTAAGTCGAAATTACGAATCTTGAGGGAGAATCCGAAAATTGGTGTCAGCCTTGAGCCGTTCAGCTAACAAGATTGGACGAACGCGCCGATATGTTCACTGGGTTGATGTCCTACATACACTCCGGAAGTCTTGAAGCTCCGGGATTCAATCTTGAAGACCTACCCTGGAGGGTTGGTCAAGGCGGAATTGCCGAATAAACAGCACAGGACTTGCCTCAAGAACCCGGAATCGAAGCGGGGACGATGTGGCGAGTCCGTGCGATGCCATGGATCACGTCCTTGGAGGGATCGGCAGAGGAGGTCCGCAGGCAAGTCGAATTTATCGGGAGAGGTATTCAGGATATCTGAGACATTTCAGGTCAGTGTCGGTTCGCAGATGTGGGGAAGGGAAAGAGCGTACGTACGTACCAACATGTTCTTATGCATACGAAACGACGCCTCCGCACATCTTGGAAGTGCAGGAGCAGTGGTTGGAGTGCTGAGCTGGAGATGGTCAAAGCGGGGCTTCGAACTTTCAAGGAAAGGACTTGCCTCGGAATCGCGAACTCGGCGCGGGGAAGGTGCGTTGAGAGCATCGACGAATCGGGGCCCGACTCTGAAGCGATCCGGGCGGAATTCGGCGAGGTAAGTCGAAGTTAGCAGTTTTGATTGAGAATCTAAAAATTTCGAGTTAGCAAACTTATAATCGAGGCTGGGCATCGAAGCGACGTGTCCGTACCTTCGTTTGCAGCAACACAGGAGAACTTCGCGGCACCAATGCCCTGGGATCGCCCGAACGAAGATACAGACCTGAATGCAAAACAGTCAGATTTCGAAACAAGTGGAATTCATGTGCGATGACCTTTGTGGCTCGTTAAAGGGCTCGGAAAGATCCCTAGGAACGCAAGGAAGAGGTGAGCGAAAGAACTGCGGTAAAAGAGAGAGAACTGACCTCGGTGTGTCGAGTCGGCACTTGGGGTGACTGGTTGAGTGAGGCTCCGAATTGAATCAAAAAATTGATAGCAGATTTGTGCGGAGCTCAAGGCCTGTTCAAATGAAACGCGATTCTGGACAATTGAAGCTGATACTTACCTGCGAGTCGAGCCCCAATCACAACTCGAGTCAGAGGGGACTACTCAGTTCAGCTTTGAGCAATGAGAACATGGTCTGTAAATATTGCCAGTCAGTCACAAGTTCAGGTTTGGACATAAGAAGTGCTCTTATACCTTGCCATTGAAGCATCCTCTTTCACCGAGCCCTTCCGCGTTCGAGCCGGTGGAAATTGAAGACAAGGCTGCGACGGATGCCTTCGGCCTCGGGAAGTAACACAGCCAAAGCAGGGCCGTTCATGTTGAACGAAAATTTGAGGATCTTCTGCACGGATAAGGAGGATCTATGGGACCTTTAGTGGGAGGATAATGGGACTGTTGCGATATTAAGACTTACCTTATAAGAAACCAGCGGAGTCCGAGATGGCCGGCGACTTGAAGTATTCAACCAAGCAACAATTAACCTGGGTGTTCTCAGCATGAATTTAAGGTAGGGATAGCGTACATTGAAGGGTACAGTAGCATGACATGATTTCCCATCTCATGGTGAAGGATAACTTCGAAATTTTGAAACTTGGCTTGATTCGACAGGTGGTACAACATGTGTATCACAGCGAAAATATACTGTGGTTGAAGAAAGAGTCAGTGAATGAGAATGACAATAAGCTAGAGTGCCTACTTCGTATACATCCAACCTTGAATGTCCCCTCTGCGGACCATAAGGTCAACCAGCAATTATGGTTGTAAGTATGTCAGAACGCACCTGACATAGTGTCTTGTCTCGATGGTTCAGGGAACGTATGGAGCCTATAATCGAGTAAGCGAAAACTGGGAATACCAAGGTCAATACATACCCGACGGTCGTTTGTTATACAACCAACCATGCAGAGTCTCCGCGTGAACGATGTTGAAGGACTTAAACAAAGAGGTCAATGGTTGAAGAAAATATTATGGATGTTACATACCTCATTCGCAGTGCTTGAAGTGTCCAACCTATCGAACGATAGAGTCAGTCAGTCAAGGAAGGATCGATACAACAAAGGCCCACATACATGAAACCAGAGCCCATAATTCAACCATAATTCTAATCGAAGACGTATTGACCTATCAAGACAGTAAGTGGGTAAGTGAGTAGATAATCAGATATGGGATGGCTGAACGTCCGAATGATAGCTTCAAATAAATATTGACCTGGTAACAATATAGTATATAGATCAAGTAAGTTCAACGCTAAGGAACAAGAATGTAACTTACTTTGAATAGCGATGGTTTTGGGCTGGTGTGGAGTTGTCAATAATGACGGCTTACGGCCAAAATGCAAGTCAAATCTGATTAAAGTCAATACGAGTTCAAAGAGCTTGTATTGAAATCGTCGCACCTGATGTTTCTAGCAAAAAATAGAAGATGATTCCGGCCTTCTAAGCGGCGAGTCCTATCTTGAAGCAAGGTTAGTCAGAGTTAAGGTAGAATAAACGCACCAAGTGTCCTGCATATAATCGAAGATAGTCGCAGTCTTCGATGCAACCAGTCGAACAGTCTAATGCGAGGTTGAGAGGTCAGTAAGTGGATGGAGTGAATTAGGATGGAATGAACGCACCAAGAACCCCTTGTCTAACTGTAGCGTAGCCCCGGCGTTCGACAACTTGAGTCAGATCTATGGGACAAGATTCAAGTCAGTACAAATTCTAATCAGAGCGGTTGAATGCGACGCACCGGCGGCCCGTTGACATTTTGAAGATAGTCCCGGCCTTCGATAATCCCAGTCGTTAGACGAATAGCGGTTGGGTGGGATCTGAATTGAAAAAAAACTAAGGTCAGTGTGAATCGAAGCAGTGGTTTAATCCAACGCACCGAAGACCGTTTGAGTCTTGAGTTCCAGTTTCTTGAAGGATATCGAGTCAGAACAATCTAATGGAAATCAATGAAGATCAGTGGAGATGTTGTAGTTAAGAGTGCGGTGCGACGCACCAAGGTAATCCGACCATAATCCCTGCCTTCTAAGGCACGAAAAGCCAGATCTAACTGAAAATGTTTGAGGTTAGTGGCTGTTGAAAATAAAATGCCTAAGTGAACACACCAGAGATACAACACGAGTCAAAGATAGTCTCGGTCTGGGCAAGTCAGAGCTGAGAATTACGAGGTCAGTCAAGGGTTGAATGAAGGAGTCAATGGCGATGCACTAGAGATCCGAACAAAGAAAAAATTTGAGGCTTTGAGGTGCTCGTTGAGCCGAAACCTTTGAAATTGAAGTCAGTACTAAGCGTGTAGAAAATCCAAAAGGTACCTCGTATTTTCAAGGAAAAATCGAGTACAAGATTAGAGTAGGGGGTGTGGAAATTACGGCCAATCTGGAATCAAGTCAGTAACAGGGTGTGAGGGAAGTAAAAATTGTTACCATCTGAACTCAAAATCCGCATTGAAGCCGCTTGTGAAGCATTTTGAAGTACCGTTAATACAAAAGTGCAGTGTGGAGGTAAGAAAAATGAAGGGAGCTTATCGAGAGGAACCCGCTCTGCGACTAGTGAATCTATGGGGAACGTTGCGGGAAGTCTAGAAAATTGAATTTCAAGTCAGTAAATTTGTAGTGGCAAGAAAATAAGAGCACGCACCAGGACTTCAACCAACGGCTCAACATGAGCTGAGCACGCCGAGGAATTTCCACAAGCAGCGCTCTGGCAGATTTCAAGTGGCGAAGTCGAGCGAGTGCCGGAGTGCGCTCGGCTTGTCAGGAGTAGCAGGATGGCGCAAAAAAAATGAACAAATACTCTAAAATCAAGTCAGTAAAGTATAGAAAATCGTAGAGAAGGCTAGGCATACCTGAAAAATTCCGACTCGCGGCTTGATCCGAAGCGCGTCGTCCGGTGCAGCGGGCGCGGGCTGGCAGTGTTGACATGGTGCATATGTGCACTGTGAATAGGACAAGAGGGAAAATGGCACGATGTGTCCGGAAGTGGGGATTTACGATCTGGGCGTGGGAACCGCGTCGGGCAAGTTCAACCGTGGGAAATGGCGGGCGGGGGGTGCTAGAAGGTGGCCAGTAGGTGCATAAAAGGATAGAGAGAGACCAACACACCTAAATGAACCCATAAAAGCTCGCGCGCCATCTGATCCGATGTGCACCGTCGCGGTCGGCGTGCGCATTGCTGATGCATTGTGGTGTGCCGAGGCGCGTCCCTAGAGCACGGGCCAGAGAGAGGAGAAGACCTGGTGATTGAAACTCACCATTTTGCTGAGGTGCGCCGACTGTGCCGAGAGCGCACCGAGACCCGTCGGCGCCGCCGGAGACGGCAAGTACGAGGTACTATAAGAGGATCAGGAAGGTAGAGCAGGAGAAGAGGGGTGCTTACCGAGTCCATAGACCCCCTGCTTGCTGGTGATATTGAGCGCAACGTCAGCGACGACGACGGCGATGTCAGCGGCATCACGGCGGGGTGGATGCGAACGACTGGAGAGGAAGGTTGAGCAAGAAGTGAAGAAAGAAGAGGAAATTTACCTCGAGTGGCTCTGACCATCATTGAGGTCGTCGCCGCCGCCAGCGACGAGCGAGGTGGTTGAGGAGGCCGGAAGCATTGGGGAGGATGTATTAGAAGGCCTGTTCGGCGCATAGGAGGCAGTGGGAGCTCGGGAGGGGGCTTTGGTTGAAGTGGGGGAAGTGGGGTGTTGGGGAAATTTGGCTGGTCGGACGCCCAGCTTTATAGAGACGCGTGTCGTTGGCCTTGTTTGTTCGAGTTCAACAAACTGCACGGGACGCGTTTGTTGACAAGAAAAAATAAGGAGCGCACCATTTTCTGACTCCCATTCCTTCCCCCCCCTTCGCCTCTCTGCCGGGACTCAACATGGGGGTCCCGCCACCATGTTGAACTCGTCGGTGCTGGGCGATGCTACCCTCACTGTTGTCGTCGTTGTCGGTGCTCGCTGCCGTCGTCGCCATCGTCGCCGACAACCTTGAAGCTCTTGAACATTGGGGTGAGTCATGGCTCTCTCCATCATGCGAGCTCGACTCACCGTGGCTGTTGCAGCACATGACCTCGCTTCAACATCAGTGTTGACCTCGTCGCCGCCGACGTCGATCAACCAACGATTCCCCATCACCTCCATCCAACACATCCATGGGCTCGTCAAGGACGTCTCGATGCGGTGGTGAAGGTCCTGGGGGTCCCCGTGGTGGTTTGGTGTAGTCTCAGTGCCGTCGCTCGTTGAATTAAATACATAGCACGATATGTTTAATGGCTCGCTGTTGGTAAATGTCAGTGTTACTTTACAGAGTCCAAGATGCTTGCAGCACAGACTTATTAGCAGAGTTCTCTAAGTCTCTCAACGGCGAACCCACTCGGCGGACCTCAAACTATCACATAAAAGCGATTATTGCGAGTTATAATCTTAAGATTGAAAACCACGCACGTATTGGATGTGTTCAATATCCAGTGCTTGCTTGTACTTGGGAAGGAAGCCATGGAACATTCATGCAGGAGAGGAGTCAAGATGCAAGTCTTTTTGGAAGAGAAAAAAAATTGCGGAGACTGATTACTTAGTCCCAAAGCGCATGCTGTTCATGCCGTGATTATGCCCCTTGATGCATCAAAGCCCTACGCGAAATGAGACCCCCGTGGAATTTTACGAGGGAAGTTCTTCTGCCAAAAAATTATTGTACAGCCAGCGAGTCGAAGAGAGTAAAGTCGCAGGACAGAGTGTAAACAAACTGGAAGTATTCGAGGAGAGTCATCGCATGGTGTCCGAGTCGAAATGGAGACCGGAGTTGCATTCTAAAAGCTAAAATTTGTTGCGCGGAGATGAGCGGAGAAGCACGTCGGACCGATTTGCTCCTAGATCAAATTGATTTCAGCATGTCAACCCCGCATTCTGTCTCGTATCTCTCCAATCTCACTCAGCTCCTGAACCAATCCGAGTCAAAAATGGTTACTCGGACATTCAAATTAGGGTAAATTTCCAAAATTCTCTCTGGGACCGGCAGAAATGACCATGTTCAATTTGAAGTACCGAAAAAAAGCGGCTGAAAGAGTCGATACTCGAACATCCAGCAAGATCTGCTGTACGTCCAAGCATCTTTGTTCAATGATATGTTTGTTATTCGATATCAACCTGCATCGGATTGATCTACCGGCGATACAGTAACAGAATCCAACAAATTACCATTGGGTTCAATCGAGTTGTTTGCGTGCAACCCCACTACGGCTCACATCGGGTTCAAATTCAAATCCGGCAGGTTCAATTCCAAGTAGACCGAGGTAATTTCGAACAACTCTTCAACATTGAATGAACCAGCGCAAGCAGTAGCATTCAAGTATTATTTACCCTTCGTAATCTAAGTTTGCATTGCAAAATGTGCAAGAAATCACGCGAACGAGTGTCAATGCAAGTATCTTCTGTTCTGCTTTATGGAATTTGCAGTTCATCTTCAAATCTCGTCAATCTTTCTCACAGCTTCTGTTATTGTACGTTCTACATAAATGAAGCAACTCCTATATACATTCAAAACTTTGGGAACACTTGATGACAGGTAAGGTCTTAGGTTTCTACCTGACTACTCGTCCAACTTGTTGAGATCAATGCAGGTCACATCTTTTATTCTAATATTTTGGCAATTCGAGTTGCCTTTGCCAACATTTGTGAAGATATCAACCGTAAGTATCCAGTGCAACTCTGTCGTTGTAAAGTGGGACTCCACTGACTTGTTTCTTGTCTCTTGAAGTTAGCGATGCAAATCTCAACTATAGAAATCTTTCTAGGTCAGCATTTACTCACAATAACTCATTCCTCGGCAACTGCCAATTCAAGCGCTCTTGCCAAATTTACGGTGCGGTATCCATTGTCTTCTTGAATCTAACCAGCTCCAGTGGTTGCAGCTGCAATACATTGTGGTCAACTCATTAGCATGCAACATCCAGCCCCGTATATTCTAACACTGAATTTTCTCCAAATCGCTAATTATCTGATACGTAACTGGCAGACCTCAAGAGCTCGCAAAATGAATTCATTTCGGTTATCTACAACAGCGATTACCTACTACTTAGCTGAGCGTAAGACCTAAGAGTGAGGACGATGTAAGAACTGAAGTTGTGCATTCTTAAAATCGGGCACGGGGTATAATTATCTCAGGGTGATGCCAGAACTTAAATTAAGAACTTGATGCAAGCTGTGTATGCGGTGTGGAGACAGGGTTGGTGTTGATGCCAACATGTACGTGTTGAAGGCAAGTGTTGATGCACATGTTGCTAAGGAGCCTGAGCGGCGACAGAGGCATTGAGTGTGATGCGGATGAGCGACTGAGTGTCGAGGCTTGCATGTTGGAATTAATCGTACGTGGCACATATTCTGGAGACAATGGCAGGTGGTGCTTGTGAGGTGTTGGACACAATGTTAAACTGTGGTAGTACCAAAGATTGGAGATGGGAATGGAAACAAGGATGATACATGGCACACCGTACTCCATTGACAACAACTCTCCGAGGGCAAGCTTAAAGTCGAGGTGCGATGCAATTCTGAATAGAGACTTTAAACCATGGATGGATAGAACAGGATGAGAAGGAGGAAGGACCAGGTGGAGGTCGTATGCGTAGGAGCATAGTGGGGGCATAAAGTGGGCGATGCACAGCATCGGACGGCTGCATTTATAGAGACGCGTGGAGTTGTGTATGTTTACGCTGATTCAACAAAGTCACGAGCGTGAATGTTTGTTGAATTGGCCAAACAGTTGCAACCTCACGCGTTGCTATAAAGTCTCTTGCTTTCCACAGCCACCATCCCTCTTCCTTTCCCCCCATTATGACCCTCCGCGACACTATCCATCCTGGCCCAACACAACCCGTCCTCATCGTCTGTGCCCTGCACACCGACATCCTCTTTGATATGCTCGCTGCTGTCATTGAGGTCGAAGTCGAGTTTGACACCAGCGGCACACGTCAGCGCGTCATATGTTCAATGTCTCAAAGTAAGGTTATCTTCTCATTTCCACTCAGCGCAGCCACTTATTCTCCTCATTCAGCTCGCCATCCTCAACAACATTCATCCTGGACCTGCAGTTGAAGGTCTGTTCAATGTCAACACCGTTTGGTATGAAGACCTTATTACACTCCTCATCCTCGCCATTGACTTTTCATATAGTCTGCCCTCTTGTCCCACATCCGACTGCGACACACACAACATCCCCGACATCCCCGACATCCCCGACGCATTGCTGCACGTGATCGTGCTCAACGCAGCGCCACCTCGAAGGTATGTCCGTTTATTTTCTGTGGATCTCCGCCTCATATCGTACCCATTCTATCAGACACACATCCCTTCACCACTCCTGGACGCGTCAGCGGCACGTAGCGCCGCAATTGCCGATTTGATTTTTAGAAGTCCGCCGAGCGGGGTTACAGTATGTGTGGTGTTCAATACATTGTGTCTGTGATACTAACATTCATTCTGTAAGTGCCTAACTCAGGTGCGGGTGGGGGTATGCAGCGCTGCCCCAGAATATTTTATTTTATTTTTGGAGTTCCTGCGAGCGAGGGTTACGTGCCATCGGTAAGTTATCTTCGTTTCAACTACGTCTTGTCTCAATTCTAATATATCTTTCTCATGTTCAACTCCAGCTAGTCTTCGAGTGTCCCACGCCCGCCTCGATGCTACAACATCATCGCTATGCGCGTCGGCGGCGCACAGCGCTGTGCGCCACCCAGGAACTTTGTTTCCATCTTTGGCCGACCCATGAGCAAGGTTCGTGAGTTCAATTATTCAGTGTTTCACATGCCTTACATTTCTCGGGTTTTAAAGGTCTGCTCATCGATATCAGATCTGTCTCCAGCGCGGCCAAGGCATATGCTTGTTTATCTTCTTCTGATGTCGTCGCTAACAGTTTCCGTGCAGGTCTGACACGTCAAGATTGGTCAATGACGCGTCGACGGGGTTGAATAACGCGTCAATGACGTGCCGCTACTGTTAGGTTCAATTATCAGGACGTCGTTTCTTGGTGTGTTATGTTCGATTATATTGAAACCCCAACTTATCGTTGTTCTATTCCCAAGTCTTTAACTCGCAGCAAACCACAAGTTGACAACCCGCTCTTGGTATGTTGCAACCCCAACGCCTTGAATCCCTTCCTTACCCTTCAGATTTCTCTTAGGACTTCAACAACTGTATGTCTCGGGATCTCCAGCGAGTTCGGTGAGTTGATCTTCTTACTTTCTTTGACTTGCGCTGACTGTTACTTTGCAGAATTAGTGTAGATAGCTCACTTTGTAATCGTAGTATAGTTACTGACTTCGCTGGTGCGTACCCTTACTTCAATCTAGACCTTACTGATTCAACCTTAGGTCAATACCCTTCATTTCTTTGGTGAGTACTGACACCCCACCCTTTCTTTTTCCCTCTCATCCACCGGAACGCGCTAACTCGTTTGATCTACCCTGACGACCTTCGGGACGGGGAGACTATGGTCGTGCGAAACCCGAAACCCTGCGTGGACTTACGAATTTAAGCTTTTTTCCATCTGATCCATCAGATAGATGGGGTGATCAGCGAATTTGTTCAACCAGATAATATATTCATTTGTGTGAGGCAAACAATGGTCGGTTTCAGCAACGCCTCATGCTGGTTGAGTCCAAATCGGAGGTTGACAGGAGAAGGCCACGTCCTCAAGTTCTGTCCAACCGGATGGGACGCCAGGAAGGGCATGCTTCACCAGTGACGGCGGAGATGCAAGTGTGGAGACAAGAAGCCCAGAGAGGACAAACCAGAGTGATGCGCGAGCCATGGGATGGGACTTTCAAGCTGAAAGTCTTTTTATACCCACAGCGGTTAAAAAAGCCCACTCGGGGACAAACCGCCGCCCTTGATGTAACCGGTTCCAGAACACGGAAGAATTGAATTGGGTCGGATGTGGGAATTCTCACGCAGCCGAACTTAGGAGACGCTTCGGCGAAAACAACTCAGATTGAACCACAGTTAACAGAAAAGTGTGCTACACATCGTTTATCGACTTCTTCGCGAGTACATCTCCACAATCAGCTGTTCAACCCTACAATGAATCATGTCAGCATGATACTGGAAGCAACAACGCTGGCCACCGACCGTCCTTTAACAAGAAAAGTAACACCCTGGCTCAGGAAGCCCTTGAGGATCTGCATCTCTAGGCCCTGATAGAGCCCCGGAATCCCAGGGGTTTTCGAATTGGGCTCCCTCCTAGGTAGGCGCTTCGTGCTGCGGCCTTTCCCAGTGTACGCATCGCGTAGCACCTCCTGCATGGACGTCGCAGAGGATGCCTGGAGGCGAGTCTTGGCCAGCATGAGGGGATACAGGAAGCTGGCCGCTAGGTTGCAATCATTAGACCAGATTCAATGGTGAGGATGAGGGACGGCACCGATTGAGTTCGACACGGCCGCGCCGAGGAAGGCCTGGCTCGGTTTCGGATCAGCGCCAGTGGTTTCGGAGGCCCGGGCTAGTACACGGCGGAAGACCTGGAAGAGCGCGAGCGTCAGAGCCGGGTTGAGCGACAGCAATGTCGTGGTCTTGAATCCTGCTTGGAATCAGTTTGCGGCATGACGCAAAGGAATCAAATATTACCGCGCCAAAATCCCAGTATCCCCTCTTCCTTGTATATTTTATTCACAACCCCACCGACTCCAGCACTTGGCAGCTCTACTCCCGACTCTTCTTCTTCGTCATTCTCATTCTCGATTTGGAGTCTCAGCGTGACTATGTTGAGAGGCGTTGAAACGGCGCGAGAGGCAACGCCGGCGATAAATCCAAGCAGAACTTCCTCTAGGAGGCTAGGTTTGTGCGGGTGGGCGAGAGGACTGGGCTTGGAGTTCAAAGACAGTCGACGGCGCGTGAGGAGATACCGAAGGAAGGCGTAGAAATAAAAATAGAAAAAGCTTGACAGCCGAGGTTAGGATATGATTCTCATATGGCGACTCAGACCTACTTTGAGAGCAAGGTCGCGCCTGTGTCCGTAAGCAATCCATTGTAGAGATCTTGGAAGCCGTGTTTCTTGATGATGACGCGGAGGATGCGAACCGCGCCACGAAGACCGGAGGATTTTCTCGCTTTCTCTGGGGGATCGAGCTGAAGGCGGGTGGTTACGACGTCTAAAGGATAGGTTAGCGCATTAGCGGATGCACTCCCAATGGCGCCGGAAAAAGCTTGGACGAGAGGAGGTAGAGTACTGGTCATGGTAGTAGGTGCATGACGTAGCGCCATCAATCTCACTCTTGTGAACCAGCCATCACGACTTCAGCTCACAAACTCAAGTCAACTATTCTACGCTACTTGACGTGCTATCCGCCATCTTCCCTCGCATGGCGTCCTAATCTCTCCCTCTCCCACCTCCCGACAGCGCCGTCCCGCACCCGCCCTCCCCGCGTGCCGTTGCGTACACTCTGCGACATCGTCAATTGGCTTGCAAGTCGAGTTGTCGGAACGAGAATACGCACTTTGGTCGTCCGCTGCGTTGCCTTTCTCGCATGCATTTCGCGTCTCATGAACCGCGAGGCGTTCCCATTACCATCCACCCATTACGGTCCCATCCTGAAGAGAAACCGAGTTGCGCAGGGACATTTCAGGTCGCGGGATTCAGTTTCGAGTCCAGTCTAGAACCTGCGAACCAGCGAATCAGCGTGGAACAACAGCGAGCTCAATGATACTGCACCTGGGTACGCTTCCGCGCCAACTGGTTTCGCATCCATTCAATTTGTCGCAACGCAGCCCGGCCGGCTCGCGCGGTCTTCATTCACCCACGCGGCGTGCGGTCCTGCCAGCGTGCGTCAGCGCAGCGTCGGCACAAGACTTACCACGATACGAGACCTCTTTACGACGCAGCCTTGACGGAGTCCGTGTAAAACTCGCGAGGCGAGTCAGATTTATTGCCTTTTTCAAGTGCGAATCTGAACATTCTCCTCAGTGGCAAGTCGTGCTCGCAGCGGACGAAGAGAACACACCGCTATATTGGTAGGGCTTCGACTCGGCCCCTCGGAGGTCTTGAACCGCGCGAGCGAGCAAATCCTTTGGAGAGGATTCTTGGAACGGTGCGTCAGCAGGACCTTGCGAACCCGAAACATGAACCTACCTTCCAACGCGCCGGGTCGGCACGCGTCCATACGACGATACGGAGCGTGGGTCCAACCGAATCCGTGCACAACTTCGCCAGGCAAGTCAAAATCACCATTTTTGAGCAAGGAGAATCTGAAAATAAATCCCAGAGTGAGTCAACAGTCCTTGACGAGACGGACGTAAACAGCGTACCAGCACGCTCGCATGGTTGCAAACCGGCGCCTCCGAGAGTCCCAAGGCCGGGCGGTTGATCCTTGAAGCGCCGCGCTGGAGCATGGTCAAAGCGGGGTTTCGGAAATGCAAGCAGCAGTTTTACCTTGTGGGCGTGGATTTGACGCGCGGACGATGAAAGTACTCCGTACGACGGTACGGAGCGTCGTTTCGGAGGAATTCGCGCAGACTCCGTGGAGGTAAGTCGAAATTACGAATCTTGAGGGAGAATCCGAAAATTGGTGTCAGCCTTGAGCCGTTCAGCTAACAAGATTGGACGAACGCGCCGATATGTTCACTGGGTTGATGTCCTACATACACTCCCGGAAGTCTTGAAGCTCCGGGATTCAATCTTGAAGACCTACCCTGGAGGGTTGGTCAAGGCGGAATTGCCGAATAAACAGCACAGGACTTGCCTCAAGAACCCGGAATCGAAGCGGGGACGATGTGGCGAGTCCGTGCGATGCCATGGATCACGTCCTTGGAGGGATCGGCAGAGGAGGTCCGCAGGCAAGTCGAATTTATCGGGAGAGGTATTCAGGATATCTGAGACATTTCAGGTCAGTGTCGGTTCGCAGATGTGGGGAAGGGAAAGAGCGTACGTACGTACCAACATGTTCTTATGCATACGAAACGACGCCTCCGCACATCTTGGAAGTGCAGGAGCAGTGGTTGGAGTGCTGAGCTGGAGATGGTCAAAGCGGGGCTTCGAACTTTCAAGGAAAGGACTTGCCTCGGAATCGCGAACTCGGCGCGGGGAAGGTGCGTTGAGAGCATCGACGAATCGGGGCCCGACTCTGAAGCGATCCGGGCGGAATTCGGCGAGGTAAGTCGAAGTTAGCAGTTTTGATTGAGAATCTAAAAATTTCGAGTTAGCAAACTTATAATCGAGGCTGGGCATCGAAGCGACGTGTCCGTACCTTCGTTTGCAGCAACACAGGAGAACTTCGCGGCACCAAATGCCCTGGGATCGCCCGAACGAAGATACAGACCTGAATGCTAAAACAGTCAGATTTCGAAACAAGTGGAATTCATGTGCGATGACTGACCTTTGTGGCTCGTTAAAGGGCTCGGAAAGATCCCTAGGAACGCAAGGAAGAGGTGAGCGAAAGAACTGCGGTAAAAGAGAGAGAACTGACCTCGGTGTGTCGAGTCGGCACTTGGGGTGACTGTGTTGAGTGAGGCTCCGAATTGAATCAAAAAATTGATAGCAGATTTGTGCGGAGCTCAAGGCCTGTTCAAATGAAACGCGATTCTGGACAATTGAAGCTGATACTTACCTGCGAGTCGAGCCCCAATCACAACTCGAGTCAGAGGGGACTACTCAGTTCAGCTTTGAGCAATGAGAACATGGTCTGTAAATAATATGCCAGTCAGTCACAAGTTCAGGTTTGGACATAAGAAGTGCTCTTATACCTTGCCATTGAAGCATCCTCTTTTCACCGAGCCCTTCCGCGTTCGAGCCGGTGGAAATTGAAGACAAGGCTGCGACGGATGCCTTCGGCCTCGGGAAGTAACACAGCCAAAGCAGGGCCGTTCATGTTGAACGAAAATTTGAGGATCTTCTGCACGGATAAGGAGGATCTATGGGACCTTTAGTGGGAGGATAATGGGACTGTTGCGATATTAAGACTTACCTTATAAGAAACCAGCGGAGTCCGAGATGGCCGGCGACTTGAAGTATTCAACCAAGCAACAATTAACCTGGGTGTTCTCAGCATGAATTTAAGGTAGGGATAGCGTACATTGAAGGGTACAGTAGCATGACATGATTTCCCATCTCATGGTGAAGGATAACTTCGAAATTTTGAAACTTGGCTTGATTCGACAGGTGGTACAACATAGTGTATCACAGCGAAAATATACTGTGGTTGAAGAAAGAGTCAGTGAATGAGAAATGACAATAAGCTAGAGTGCCTACTTCGTATACATCCAACCTTGAAGTGTCCCCTCTGCGGACCATAAGGTCAACCAGCAATTATGGTTGTAAGTATGTCAGAACGCACCTGACATAGTGTCTTGTCTCGATGGTTCAGGGAACGTATGGAGCCTATAATCGAGTAAGCGAATAACTGGGAATACCAAGGTCAATACATACCCGACGGTCGTTTGTTATACAACCAACCATGCAGAGTCTCCGCGTGAACGATGTTGAAGGACTTAAACAAAGAGGTCAATGGTTGAAGAAAATATTATGGATGTTACATACCTCATTCGCAGTGCTTGAAGTGTCCAACCTATCGAACGATAGAGTCAGTCAGTCAAGGAAGGATCGATACAACAAAGGCCCACATACATGAAACCAGAGCCCATAATTCAACCATAATTCTAATCGAAGACGTATTGACCTATCAAGACAGTAATGTGGGTAAGTGAGTAGATAATCAGATATGGGATGGCTGAACGTACGAATGATAGCTTCAAATAAATATTGACCTGGTAACAATATAGTATATAGATCAAGTAAGTTCAACGCTAAGGAACAAGAATGTAACTTACTTTGAATAGCGATGGTTTTGGGCTGGTGTGGAGTTGTCAATAATGACGGCTTACGGCCAAAATGCAAGTCAAATCTGATTAAAAGTCAATACGAGTTCAAAGAGCTTGTATTGAAATCGTCGCACCTGATGTTTCTAGCAAAAAAATAGAAGATGATTCCGGCCTTCTAAGCGGCGAGTCCTATCTGTGAAGCAAGGTTAGTCAGAGTTAAGGTAGAATAAACGCACCAAGTGTCCTGCATATAATCGAAGATAGTCGCAGTCTTCGATGCAACCAGTCGAACAGTCTAATGCGAGGTTGAGAGAGGTCAGTAAGTGGATGGAGTGAATTAGGATGGAATGAACGCACCAAGAACCCCTTGTCTAACTGTAGCGTAGCCCCGGCGTTCGACAACTTGAGTCAGATCTATGGGACAAGATTCAAGTCAGTACAAATTCTAATCAGAGCGGTTGAATGCGACGCACCGGCGGCCCGTTGACATTTTGAAGATAGTCCCGGCCTTCGATAATCCCAGTCGTTAGACGAATAGCGGTTGGGTGGGATCTGAATTGAAAAAAAACTAAGGTCAGTGTGAATCGAAGCAGTGGTTTAATCCAACGCACCGAAGACCGTTTGAGTCTTGAGTTCCAGTTTCTTGAAGGATATCGAGTCAGAACAATCTAATGGAAATCAATGAAGATCAGTGGAGATGTTGTAGTTAAGAGTGCGGTGCGACGCACCAAGGTAATCCGACCATAATCCCTGCCTTCTAAGGCACGAAAAGCCAGATCTAACTGAAAATGTTTGAGGTTAGTGGCTGTTGAAATAAAATGCCTAAGTGAACACACCAGAGATACAACACGAGTCAAAGATAGTCTCGGTCTGGGCAAGTCAGAGCTGAGAATTACGAGGTCAGTCAAGGGTTGAATGAAGGAGTCAATGGCGATGCACTAGAGATCCGAACAAAGAAAAAATTTGAAGGCTTTGAGGGTGCTCGTTGAGCCGAAACCTTTGAAATTGAAGTCAGTACTAAGCGTGTAGAAAATCCAAAAGGTACCTCGTATTTTCAAGGAAAAATCGAGTACAAAGATTAGAGTAAGGTGGGTGTGGAAATTACGGCCAATCTGGAATCAAGTCAGTAACAGGTGTGTGAGGGAAGTAAAAATTGTTACCATCTGAACTCAAAATCCGCATTGAAGCCGCTTGTGAAGCATTTTGAAGTACCGTTAATACAAAAGTGCAGTGTGGAGGTAAGAAAATGAAGGGAGCTTATCGAGAGGAACCCGCTCTGCGACTAGTGAATCTATGGGGAACGTTGCGGGAAGTCTAGAAAATTGAATTTCAAGTCAGTAAATTTGTAGTGGCAAGAAAATAAGAGCACGCACCAGGACTTCAACCAACGGCTCAACATGAGCTGAGCACGCCGAGGAATTTCCACAAGCAGCGCTCTGGCAGATTTCAAGTGGCGAAGTCGAGCGAGTGCCGGAGTGCGCTCGGCTTGTCAGGAGTAGCAGGATGGCGCAAAAAAAATGAACAAATACTCTAAAATCAAGTCAGTAAAGTATAGAAAATCGTAGAGAAGGCTAGGCATACCTGAAAAATTCCGACTCGCGGCTTGATCCGAAGCGCGTCGTCCGGTGCAGCGGGCGCGGGCTGGCAGTGTTGACATGGTGCATATGTGCACTGTGAATAGGACAAGAGGGAAAATGGCACGATGTGTCCGGAAGTGGGGATTTACGATCTGGGCGTGGGAACCGCGTCGGGCAAGTTCAACCGTGGGAAATGGCGGGCGGGGGGTGCTAGAAGGTGGCCAGTAGGTGCATAAAAGGATAGAGAGAGACCAACACACCTAAATGAACCCATAAAAGCTCGCGCGCCATCTGATCCGATGTGCACCGTCGCGGTCGGCGTGCGCATTGCTGATGCATTGTGGTGTGCCGAGGCGCGTCCCTAGAGCACGGGCCAGAGAGAGGAGAAGACCTGGTGATTGAAACTCACCATTTTGCTGAGGTGCGCCGACTGTGCCGAGAGCGCACCGAGACCCGTCGGCGCCGCCGGAGACGGCAAGTACGAGGTACTATAAGAGGATCAGGAAGGTAGAGCAGGAGAAGAGGGGTGCTTACCGAGTCCATAGACCCCCTGCTTGCTGGTGATATTGAGCGCAACGTCAGCGACGACGACGGCGATGTCAGCGGCATCACGGCGGGGTGGATGCGAACGACTGGAGAGGAAGGTTGAGCAAGAAGTGAAGAAAGAAGAGGAAATTTACCTCGAGTGGCTCTGACCATCATTGAGGTCGTCGCCGCCGCCAGCGACGAGCGAGGTGGTTGAGGAGGCCGGAAGCATTGGGGAGGATGTATTAGAAGGCCTGTTCGGCGCATAGGAGGCAGTGGGAGCTCGGGAGGGGGCTTTGGTTGAAGTGGGGGAAGTGGGGTGTTGGGGAAATTTGGCTGGTCGGACGCCCAGCTTTATAGAGACGCGTGTCGTTGGCCTTGTTTGTTCGAGTTCAACAAACTGCACGGGACGCGTTTGTTGACAAGAGAAAAGGTATATAAGGAGCGCACCATTTTCTGACTCCCATTCCTTCCCCCGCCACTTCGCCTCTCTGCCGGGACTCAACATGGGGGTCCCGCCACCATGTTGAACTCGTCGGTGCTGGGCGATGCTACCCTCACTGTTGTCGTCGTTGTCGGTGCTCGCTGCCGTCGTCGCCATCGTCGCCGACAACCTTGAAGCTCTTGAACATTGGGGTGAGTCATGGCTCTCTCCATCATGCGAGCTCGACTCACCGTGGCTGTTGCAGCACATGACCTCGCTTCAACATCAGTGTTGACCTCGTCGCCGCCGACGTCGATCAACCAACGATTCCCCATCACCTCCATCCAACACATCCATGGGCTCGTCAAGGACGTCTCGATGCGGTGGTGAAGGTCCTGGGGGTCCCCGTGGTGGTTTGGTGTAGTCTCAGTGCCGTCGCTCGTTGAATTAAATACATAGCACGATATGTTTAATGGCTCGCTGTTGGTAAATGTCAGTGTTACTTTACAGAGTCCAAGATGCTTGCAGCACAGACTTATTAGCAGAGTTCTCTAAGTCTCTCAACGGCGAACCCACTCGGCGGACTCAAACTATCACATAAAAGCGATTATTGCGAGTTATATCTTAAGATTGAAAACCACGCACGTATTGGATGTGTTCAATATCCAGTGCTTGCTTGTACTTGGGAAGGAAGCCATGGAACATTCATGCAGGAGAGGAGTCAAGATGCAAGTCTTTTTGGAAGAGAAAAAAAATTGCGGAGACTGATTACTTAGTCCCAAAGCGCATGCTGTTCATGCCGTGATTATGCCCCTTGATGCATCAAAGCCCTACGCGAAATGAGACCCCGTGGAATTTTTACGAGGGAAGTTTCTGCCAAAAAATTATTGTACAGCCAGCGAGTCGAAGAGAGTAAAGTCGCAGGACAGAGTGTAAACAACTGGAAGTATTCGAGGAGAGTCATCGCATGGTGTCCGAGTCGAAATGGAGACCGGAGTTGCATTCTAAAAGCTAAAATTTGTTGCGCGGAGATGAGCGGAGAAGCACGTCGGACCGATTTGCTCCTAGATCAAAATTGATTTCAGCATGTCAACCCCGCATTCTGTCTCGTATCTCTCCAATCTCACTCAGCTCCTGAACCAATCCGAGTCAAAAATGGTTACTCGGACATTCAAATTAGGGTAAATTTCCAAAATTCTCTCTGGGACCGGCAGAAAATGACCATGTTCAATTTGAAGTACCGAAAAAAGCGGCTGAAAGAGTCGATACTCGAACATCCAGCAAGATCTGCTGTACGTCCAAGCATCTTTGTTCAATGATATGTTTGTTATTCGATATTCAACCTGCATCGGATTGATCTACGGCGATACAGTAACAGAATCCAACAAATTACCATTGGGTTCAATCGAGTTGTTTGCGTGCAACCCCACTACGGCTCACATCGGGTTCAAATTCAAATCCGGCAGGTTCAATTCCAAGTAGACCGAGGTAATTTCGAACAACTCTTCAACATTGAATGAACCAGCGCAAGCAGTAGCATTCAAGTATTATTTACCCTTCGTAATCTAAGTTTGCATTGCAAAATGTGCAAGAAATCACGCGAACGAGTGTCAATGCAAGTATCTTCTGTTCTGCTTTATGGAATTTGCAGTTCATCTTCAAATCTCGTCAATCTTTCTCACAGCTTCTGTTATTGTACGTTCTACATAAATGAAGCAACTCCTATTATACATTCAAAACTTTGGGAACACTTGATGACAGGTAAGGTCTTAGGTTTCTTACCTGACTACTCGTCCAACTTGTTGAGATCAATGCAGGTCACATCTTTTATTCTAATATTTTGGCAATTCGAGTTGCCTTTGCCAACATTTGTGAAGATATCAACCGTAAGTATCCAGTGCAACTCTGTTCGTTGTAAAGTGGGACTCCACTGACTTGTTTCTTGTCTCTTGAAGTTAGCGATGCAAATCTCAACTATAGAAATCTTTCTAGGTCAGCATTTACTCACAATAACTCAATTCCTCGGCCACTGCCAATTCAAGCGCTCTTGCCAAATTTACGGTGCGGTATCCATTGTCTTCTTGAATCTAACCAGCTCCAGTGGTTTGCAGCTGCAATACATTGTGTCAACTCATTAGCATGCAACATCCAGCCCCGTATTATTCTAACACTGAATTTTCTCCAAATCGCTAATTATCTGATACGTAACTGGCAGACCTCAAGAGCTCGCAAAATGGAATTCATTTCGGTTATCTACAACAGCGATTACCTACTACTTAGCTGAGCGTAAGACCTAAGAGTGAGGACGATGTAAGAACTGAAGTGTGCATTCTTAAAATCGGGCACGGGGTATAATTATCTCAGGGTGATGCCAGAACTTAAATTTAAGAACTTGATGCAAGCTGTGTATGCGGTGTGGAGACAGGGTTGGTGTTGATGCCAACATGTACGTGTTGAAGGCAAGTGTTGATGCACATGTTGCTAAGGAGCCTGAGCGGCGACAGAGGCATTGAGTGTGATGCGGATGAGCGACTGAGTGTCGAGGCTTGCATGTTGGAATTAATCGTACGTGGCACATATTCTGGAGACAATGGCAGGTGGTGCTTGTGAGGTGTTGGACACAATGTTAAACTGTGGTAGTACCAAAGATTGGAGATGGGAATGGAAACAAGGATGATACATGGCACACCGTACTCCATTGACAACAACTCTCCGAGGGCAAGCTTAAAGTCGAGGTGCGATGCAATTCTGAATAGAGACTTTAAACCATGGATGGATAGAACAGGATGAGAAGGAGGAAGGACCAGGTGGAGGTCGTATTGCGTAGGAGCATAGTGGGGGCATAAAGTGGGCGATGCACAGCATCGGACGGCTGCATTTATAGAGACGCGTGGAGTTGTGTATGTTTACGCTGATTCAACAAAGTCACGAGCGTGAATGTTTGTTGAATTGGCCAAACAGTTGCAACCTCACGCGTTGCTATAAAGTCTCTTGCTTTCCACAGCCACCATCCCTCTTCCTTTCCCCCCATTATGACCCTCCGCGACACTATCCATCCTGGCCCAACACAACCCGTCCTCATCGTCTGTGCCCTGCACACCGACATCCTCTTTGATATGCTCGCTGCTGTCATTGAGGTCGAAGTCGAGTTTGACACCAGCGGCACACGTCAGCGCGTCATATGTTCAATGTCTCAAAGTAAGGTTATCTTCTCATTTCCACTCAGCGCAGCCACTTATTCTCCTCATTCAGCTCGCCATCCTCAACAACATTCATCCTGGACCTGCAGTTGAAGGTCTGTTCAATGTCAACACCGTTTGGTATGAAGACCTTATTACACTCCTCATCCTCGCCATTGACTTTTCATATAGTCTGCCCTCTTGTCCCACATCCGACTGCGACACACACAACATCCCCGACATCCCCGACATCCCCGACGCATTGCTGCACGTGATCGTGCTCAACGCAGCGCCACCTCGAAGGTATGTCCGTTTATTTTCTGTGGATCTCCGCCTCATATCGTACCCATTCTATCAGACACACATCCCTTCACCACTCCTGGACGCGTCAGCGGCACGTAGCGCCGCAATTGCCGATTTGATTTTTAGAAGTCCGCCGAGCGGGGTTACAGTATGTGTGGTGTTCAATACATTGTGTCTGTGATACTAACATTCATTCTGTAAGTGCCTAACTCAGGTGCGGGTGGGGGTATGCAGCGCTGCCCCAGAATATTTTATTTTATTTTTGGAGTTCCTGCGAGCGAGGGTTACGTGCCATCGGTAAGTTATCTTCGTTTCAACTACGTCTTGTCTCAATTCTAATATATCTTTCTCATGTTCAACTCCAGCTAGTCTTCGAGTGTCCCACGCCCGCCTCGATGCTACAACATCATCGCTATGCGCGTCGGCGGCGCACAGCGCTGTGCGCCACCCAGGAACTTTGTTTCCATCTTTGGCCGACCCATGAGCAAGGTTCGTGAGTTCAATTATTCAGTGTTTCACATGCCTTACATTTCTCGGGTTTTAAAGGTCTGCTCATCGATATCAGATCTGTCTCCAGCGCGGCCAAGGCATATGCTTGTTTATCTTCTTCTGATGTCGTCGCTAACAGTTTCCGTGCAGGTCTGACACGTCAAGATTGGTCAATGACGCGTCGACGGGGTTGAATAACGCGTCAATGACGTGCCGCTACTGTTAGGTTCAATTATCAGGACGTCGTTTCTTGGTGTGTTATGTTCGATTATATTGAAACCCCAACTTATCGTTGTTCTATTCCCAAGTCTTTAACTCGCAGCAAACCACAAGTTGACAACCCGCTCTTGGTATGTTGCAACCCCAACGCCTTGAATCCCTTCCTTACCCTTCAGATTTCTCTTAGGACTTCAACAACTGTATGTCTCGGGATCTCCAGCGAGTTCGGTGAGTTGATCTTCTTACTTTCTTTGACTTGCGCTGACTGTTACTTTGCAGAATTAGTGTAGATAGCTCACTTTGTAATCGTAGTATAGTTACTGACTTCGCTGGTGCGTACCCTTACTTCAATCTAGACCTTACTGATTCAACCTTAGGTCAATACCCTTCATTTCTTTGGTGAGTACTGACACCCCACCCTTTCTTTTTCCCTCTCATCCACCGGAACGCGCTAACTCGTTTGATCTACCCTGACGACCTTCGGGACGGGGAGACTATGGTCGTGCGAAACCCGAAACCCTGCGTGGACTTACGAATTTAAGCTTTTTTCCATCTGATCCATCAGATAGATGGGGTGATCAGCGAATTTGTTCAACCAGATAATATATTCATTTGTGTGAGGCAAACAATGGTCGGTTTCAGCAACGCCTCATGCTGGTTGAGTCCAAATCGGAGGTTGACAGGAGAAGGCCACGTCCTCAAGTTCTGTCCAACCGGATGGGACGCCAGGAAGGGCATGCTTCACCAGTGACGGCGGAGATGCAAGTGTGGAGACAAGAAGCCCAGAGAGGACAAACCAGAGTGATGCGCGAGCCATGGGATGGGACTTTCAAGCTGAAAGTCTTTTTATACCCACAGCGGTTAAAAAAGCCCACTCGGGGACAAACCGCCGCCCTTGATGTAACCGGTTCCAGAACACGGAAGAATTGAATTGGGTCGGATGTGGGAATTCTCACGCAGCCGAACTTAGGAGACGCTTCGGCGAAAACAACTCAGATTGAACCACAGTTAACAGAAAAGTGTGCTACACATCGTTTATCGACTTCTTCGCGAGTACATCTCCACAATCAGCTGTTCAACCCTACAATGAATCATGTCAGCATGATACTGGAAGCAACAACGCTGGCCACCGACCGTCCTTTAACAAGAAAAGTAACACCCTGGCTCAGGAAGCCCTTGAGGATCTGCATCTCTAGGCCCTGATAGAGCCCCGGAATCCCAGGGGTTTTCGAATTGGGCTCCCTCCTAGGTAGGCGCTTCGTGCTGCGGCCTTTCCCAGTGTACGCATCGCGTAGCACCTCCTGCATGGACGTCGCAGAGGATGCCTGGAGGCGAGTCTTGGCCAGCATGAGGGGATACAGGAAGCTGGCCGCTAGGTTGCAAGCATTAGACCAGATGAAATGGTGAGGATGAGGGACGGTACCGGTTGAGTTGGACACGGCCGCGCCGAGGAAAGCCTGACTCGGTTTCGGATCAGCGCCAGTGGTTTCGGAGGCCCGGGCTAGTACACGGCGGAAAACCTGGAAGAGCGCGAGCGTCAGAGCCGGGTTGAGCGACAGCAATGTCGTGGTCTTGAATCCTGCTTGGAATCAGTTTACACATGACGCAAAGGAATCAAATATTACCGCGCCAAAATCCCAGTATCCCCTCTTCCTTGTATATTTTATTCACAACCCCACCGACTCCAGCACTTGGCAGCTCTACTCCCGACTCTTCCTCTTCATCATTCTCATTCTCGATTTGAAGTCTCAGCGTGACTATGTTGAGAGGCGTTGAAACGGCGCGAGAGGCAACGCCGGCGATGAATCCAAGCAGAACTTCCTCTAGGAGGCTAGGTTTGTGCGGGTGAGCGAGAGGACTGGGCTTGGAGTTCAAAGACAGTCGACGGCGCGTGAGGAGATACCGAAGGAAGGCGTAGAAATAAAAATAAAAAAAGCTCGACAGCCGAGGTCAGGATATGGTTCTCATATGGGCGACTCAGACCTACTTTGAGAGCAAGGTCGCGCCTGTGTCTGTAAGCAGTCCATTGTAGAGATCTTGGAAGCCGTGTTTCTTGATGATGCCGCGGAGGATGCGAACCGCGCCACGAAGACCGGAGGATTTTCTCGCTTTCTCTGGGGGATCAAGCTGAAGGCGGGTGGTTACGACGTCTAAAGGATATGTTAGCGCATTAGCGGATGCACTCCCAATGGCGCCGGAAAAAGCTTGGACGAGAGGAGGTAGAGTACTGGTCATGGCAGTAGGAGGAAAGGCGCACCGCTTTGACGTCATGGAATTTCGCGATCACATGTTTTCGGCCCGTTGGATGCCTACAAAAATCATTTTAGAGAAAATTCAGAAGGGAAGAGAAATGTGTATTTCATCGCTGAGAATATAGTACCAAAAAAGCGGAGCGTTGGAAAATAAAGAGAGACTTATACGCTGTTCACGAATATCTTGTAAATTTTGCGTTACTAGTAATTCCGCCGACCAGTGACCATGATTCACACACCATACTGTAGTCTGCCCAAAGAGTATAGCAGCTACTATACTTGCAGAAAATTCATTGAGATCCTGAGTCTGAACGAGAATATATCCTGATCTCTTCCAGACTCAAGTCGGATTGCACACGAAAGGCGTCAGTCAGGTATCCAGGCGGACGAGACTCCGGAGCAGATTCAGAGGAAAGGAATCAAAGGCGCGAAATTTTCTGCAAGAGTCTGTAGCGAAAGGTTATCCCACTAGACATTTTCCATGATCTTGAGAGCAAGACGCGAATACTGGTAACTTTTATAATCGTCTCTGATAATTGATTGCTCTGAATCACATTGACAGGCGCCTAGGCTCAGCTTCTTTGAGGTTTTCATCGCATCTATCGTCCAAGCTGAGCACCTAAAACTAGCGTATGCTTTTAGACTCCAGAGGGCGTAATCACAACCTAAGGCTTCGATGGGATGGTCAGACTCAAGCGGGAATGCGAGTCGTTTCTTTGCCAACAATGATTCTTTGCAGCCTTTCAAGTGAGTGGGAGCCTGAAGTGGTGGATTGTCGTCGATATCCACAAGCATTGCGGTTAACAGCTGTTCAAGAGTGCACGAATTCACCCAAGAGTGGCGCTAATCGTGGAGAAGAGTAAGTAACAGCAGAGATACTTAGCGGACACATCTAGTAATCTGAAATAATTGATTTTCGAATTTAGTTTGTCACGATCTGCTAAGTCCTTCTCCTCCTCCACCATGCAAATCGTGGACCTGTCTCACAGTCTGAAGCCAGGCATGCAAGTGTACCCCGGGGATCCCGTCTTCAGCTGCTCTAGTGCTGCCTCGATCGAGAAAGATGGCTACGCAGTCCAGGCCCTTTCCATGGGTTCACACACAGGCACCCACGTCGACGCACCATCCCATTTCTTCGCTGACGGGAAAACCATCGAGCAGATTCCACTCAGCACCTTTGTAGGGCCCGCCCTTGTAATCCCCCTCACGCACAAGAAACCCCGTGCCACAATAACATGGGACGACCTCTCGCCTTACGCGAAGCAGATGGTCGCCGGCGTCATCGTCCTCCTACACACAGGCTGGTCGCAGCACTGGGGCACAGAAGAGTACCTGGCACACCCTTTTCTTGACCGGGCGGCAGCAGAGCAGATCATTGCCACCGGTGTGCAGGTGGTCGGCGTCGACAGCTTGAGTCCCGACGAAACGCGCCTCGACGGAGCTGGCAGCTTCGGCGCGCACGAGGTTATCCTCGGAGCGGGAGGTGTTATCGCGGAGAACCTGACCAATTTGCATGCTCTGGAAGGCCCCAATTACACCGTACACCTCATTCCCCTCAAGATCGGTGGCAGCGACGCATCACCTGTGCGCGCGATCGCCTGGAGAGATGTCTAACGCATGCATGTATTACCTGCTAACTGTATCCTAAATCTATGTAGATTGTCCCATCCCGATTACCGTCCACCTTCCACCCTCGTCATCGCATCCGCAACATTTATCTGGAAGGCCTCCTCTCCCAGCAGCTCGAATATCCCCGCCTTGGAAAACATTGCAAGCGGCCGCGGACGCAGGTGCGTCACAAAGAGACGGACATTTCGACTCTGAAACATTCAAGGTTCAGGTTCCACTTACTTGAACCACGAGTCGAACCATACCTTGTACTCCTCACACAGCTCGTAGAACATCTCCACGGCCCTACACTCACAGGTCAGCATCTACGCGGTAGTGTGCTGCGAGACCAGACGCACGATGCATCACAAGTTTCGACATCCGCCATGTGGAAGACAAGCACCGTCGCCTGCTGCCGCCGCGGCTCTTCGGAAGGATGACTTTTATCGATCCCGTACAGCTCCAACCGTCGTAGACGCTCTGATTTTGGAAAAATTGAGGACCAAGACCAGGTAAATGCAACACTCGACAAACCTTTGAGCTGCGCGGTATTTGCTGTTCAAAGTGAGCATGGTTCAGCAATGGAGCAAGAAAAGGAAAACCAACCAAAGTCCAGATTCTCTCGAATCCGTACAATCAGGGCGCCGGGAACGTCTTCCTCCGCCTCCGGGTTTTCGTTAATGGGCTTCCACCGGTCGGTCCCAGGTATCCTCCCCTGTTACGGCATTTAGTTCATCCAAGCGCTGCGAAGCGAACGAAACGCACCAAAATAGTCATCCGCGTCTTTGACGAGCGGTGCACGACGAGCAACAGCGATGCGATCATGCTGAGCATGATTCCGACCTCGATGTTCCACACGATAGCGAAGAAGAAAGTGAGGAACATCAGGCTGAGGTCCACCCACGCGCTCATCCTAGATGTCAATGTCGGGTTGTTAGGAATCTTGAAACGTCAGCAGCATGATCGCCAACGCACTTCCAGTAGTACGCAATGTCATGCGGGGCCTCGCGGAGCAGCGAAAACACAACCAGGCAAATGCTGATCAAAAAATCAACATGAATTCCCCGAGGTGAGCGCCCAACGCACATGGCAGATAGGACGCATTTTGGGAGGTAGTAGAGCCAGGGGAGCAGGAAGAATGTGGCGAGTAGAACCACGGCGGAGCACACGAGCGACGCCATCTGTGTCCGCCCGCCGACATCGGCGTTTATTCGCGATCTATGTAAGAAAGAAAAGGTCGAACCAGCGCCAATAAATATTGCAAGTTGAAACGACAAACCGTGTGATGGAACCCCAAGCGGGAAGGGTACCGGGTACGAATGAGGCCGCGACGTTTGATGCACCTAGCGCCACTAGCTCGCGGTTGGGGCTGATTGAGTATCCGAACCGAGACGCATTTTGCTTGGCTGCTACGATGCTGTCCAAGAAGCCGACCACAGAAATCAACCTGAAAACCGTTAGCGACGGTTTCTCGGATGGCATGAAAGGACACACATGGATGTCGACGTCGTGCGGCGCAGGTACTTGAGATTCGCTGCCTGCAAGAAGGGGACCTGCACGAACGCCTTCATCGAACCTATCTGGACTGCACCCAGAATCTCAACACCGTCCTTGTCCCAACGGAAGTTCTCCGATAAAACTGAGGCAGACATAAGCGGGAAGCAATGGCGGAAAGGGCCACGGACTCACGCGTGGATAGGATAACAACAACGAGAACCTCGGGAAGGCGGTAAATCCACCAGTATTTTTGGAACGCCCCTTTTATCACGCGGAGCCCGACAAGCACGGCCAGCGCGCAGAAGCTGACGAGCGTCGTCGTGGGGCTGGCGCTTGGTATTATGTGCTCAACGAGGAAGAGGGCCTTGTCCCAGGTCGATTCTGGATGGAATTGATGCATCAGCGCAGAGAGCCCGAACATGGGCACGAGTTGCTCGATCAAGATGACGACGGCAATGGCGCTGATGAAACCCCGCAGCAACGCGCGGCTGAGGACGACGTCGATGAACCCCAGACGGAAGAAGCCGAGGAGGAATGCGAACACACCGACCTGCATCGTGATTATCGTGGATATGGCGATTTTGGCCGCCTCTCCCTCCTCGGAATGCGGATCCGGATGATCGAGCAGGATATCTGCGACGGCCTGGCCGACAAGGAGACTGATGGCGGCCTCTGGTGCGACATTGAGCTGCCGACAGGTCCCCAGAAAGGCATAGACTGTGCCAGGGATCGCTGCGGAGAACTATCGGTGCAGGTTGAGACCGCAGAGCGTCGCTAACGCGGAAATGGTACGTACCAATCCGGTGAGTGGACTCATTTGGGCCAACGAGGTGGCATAACTGACCGACTGCGGAATGAGCATCGAGGCCACCGTCAGGCCAGCCAGAACGTCGCCTCCGAGGCTTGAATTACACGGTCAGTCCACTTACAAGCGCACTGCAAAATACTTACAAGGAGAGCGAATAGTTTGGTATCCACGCGGTTCCCGGAACATAGTACTTGACCCGCTTTGTGTATTTTCCTCCTCTAATCTTCCCGAAAGAAGCTGCATGGGTGGCGATGAGCAAGGACGCTTTCAACGAGTCCGGACGCACCTTGGTCGGAATCGCGAGCAGCGCCGTACTGGTCTCGCCCGTGCTCGACATCGATCAGGGTGGCTTCGCCGGCGACGCCATCGATATCCATGAGCGAGGACGTTGAAGCGGCTGGAGAAGAAGGATCCAGCGGCCGAGTCAGATGCGCGCCGGTCATGATAAAGTCCAGACGAATTCGTAAGGAAGTAGTCCGGTGTCGAAAGGCTCCGCACGTCGGTTACGTACACCACCATCGGTCTTTTTCGGCATTCCGTTCCGTTTAGATGCTTATCCGATGCCGGCGCCTTGAAAGCTGGGGAAGGCGTTGGGACGAAAGGTACGGATTTTTACTTCGGAATTCAATCGAAACTTGAAAGAAATTCAACTGGGAGGGCCGATAACGCTGCAGCGGCTGCAGGTCCAGACGCGCCAAGATCCAGTTTTCTAGGTGCAGTGTCGAAGCACCCCGATGAAGACTCCCAGCTCGATTAATCTCGGTCTGATTCCCGTTTGGAGGTTAAGGAAACTTTCACTGCTTCTGTGGAAGCCATCGTGACCTGCAGGATCCGGAACCCGTGCACCATGATATTATTGTCCAGCTCCCATTGAAAGCAGATGAGACTCTTGCCCACAAGTCACAGTGGGGTCTCAGTGTTCAAGATAAACCTTGAGGCTTTATAAAAATCCTTGCAAAAATCTGGAGACGAGTCAGGCCAGGATGACTTCAGGCGTGGAATGACAGCCGGAAAGATAATGCAGGACTATTTGTGAATTTGAGTGCAGGCGATTAATTTGGCTGGTGAAACGGCGGTGGGCGGACGCCCACTACGACAAGTCGGAAGCAGGAGGTTATCTTAGACTGGGATCAACGCGAAGTAAGTCTCCACTGTCGTCCTCTCCCAAAAGCCATGTTAATAAAAGTGTCTTTTGCTTGCCCGTAAAAAGCGAGCCTATAAGAATAAGCCGTTTCTCGGTTGCTTCTATTGTGGTACCCAAACAGAGCAGGAATAATATTCGAAGCTGTTAAACGTAATGTCGTGTTTGCACGTCAGTTGCCCGAGGTTTTTCTGACAAACTGGGTGAGTTGCAGCGTGATTTCTTATTCTGGGAAGGAAACCGTATTTTTGTGCCTTGAAGTGTGAGCCAGTTCGTATCGAAAGCCCATAAACCAAGTTCAACAAAAATTATTGAATTGTGATTCAGAACACCAGTCTCCGTGTCCATGAAATCTGCATGCCGCTGATTGTTTCACCACAACACAGTCATGCCGACGACAACATAAACGAACAGAAAGCCTGCCAACAACCTCACAATCGCAAGATACCAGTTGCTCAAGGTCACAATGTTGTACTTCATTCCGAGGGACTGCAGGATGGCAAACAGCGAGGATGCGGGCGTGTTTCCACCATAGCAGAGGGACTGGTAACGCGCCGCGGGGGAACCTGAACAAGAAATAACAGGACATATGATTATTAGAAGCGAGAACCGCGCGTATGATAAACTTAAACTAACCACCGACTATTCCGCTGACTCCAAATCCGATAACGGTCAGGAGAAGCAGAAATACGCTTTGAATGAGGACAAGTGGTAGCAGGAGGATTTGTGGGCCGAGGAAAACTAGACCGGAGGTTGCAAGAGCGACATGGGGATGTTCTTTGACTATTAAAGATGGGATTTCGTTCTGTGGGAACATGCGGGGAACTTTTGTTCACTCACGGGGTTGGGATGCAGTCGCAGCCGTAGCTGTGAGCCAAGTAACGATTTGGGGCCATGTGTCATGGATCCAGGCGACAGCAGCCATCCAAGCCGTTTTAATCCAATTAACAGCAGTCTTCAGAGCCGCTTTCAACCAATTAATAGCGGCAGTAAAAGCATTGAGGATCCATTGAACGATTGCTTTGTAGAGCTTGTCGAAATGATTGTCTGCAAGCAATGCCTGGAGCCTCAGAACATCTCCGACAAGGAAGAGACTAGGCACAGACCTGGATCGCCACCATGTGGATCTACGAAAGACGCCGCTTGAAAGACTGTGACTATCGTTAGTTCTACTATGGACACAAGGAAAACCGATAACAAACCGGCAAATTGTGGAAGATTAAGAGGCAAGTACATGGTGGGAGCAGTGAGAGGAGGGTCGATCAAGAGGAAAGGACCTCACATTGACCACGTTTTGTGGGCGCCTGATAGCGTGAAGATTCCGTAATTGGCCTTGTCCTCAAATTAGCACAGTGCTAGGGCATGATCGACCAGCCCGTCACGACGAGAGGGAACGGTCCAGAGAGCGAGATGCGAATTATGCAGTACGGGTGCCGGCCGGTTTTACTTGTTGACGGCACCCGTACCGTACCCGTACCCGTCCCTGGACTCTCTGCCAGACGGGTCAAGTCCTGCCCTATCATTGGCCTGATCTTTCAATTGACATGCAGGGGTTCAACCTACTCGTATACTACTGTTTGGGAAACTTATTGTTTCTTCATGTTGGTTTCAGTGTCGGCTCGGGCATCTCGGGGTTGTCCGACTTTGCTCTGGATATTTTGTAGCGGTATATTTTGATGATTTTCGGGACTGAGTACGTATTTAAACATTGGAATATGCTCTTCCTCCATTACCACCAAAGTATCCATAGATTTGAACGAAACTACGTGAAGCACAACTTGTCGGTGTAGGAACTTCCCATTCATCAAATTCACGCATCAAAACCTCGCAGATAAAATGCCGTCCATAGATTTTTGGGGGGTTCTCTGCGACAAAGTACCAAGTCTGTACTACACTCGTCAAAAAAATCCGTTAAATTTTCTCGAACCAAATCTCTGCCCTTTCCTTTACCGTATTACCCTGGGGACTCTGAACACCTTCAGCAGCACCCCATAGACCCCGGAAGCCAATGCCAAGCGTTCCGTCCAGATAAAACTCCGCCACCAAGCTCGGATCCGTTGCAACACGGACCCAAAACGGTCTATCAGAAGAGTTTGCAGTGGCCTAATCAATCATATTCATCAGCGTAAAACTAGCTAACAGATCTAGATTCTAAACGCACGATGCTGGAAAGCCCCGAAACGTTGAACACATTGCCTTCAAAATGCGCCAAGGAAACATATGACAATCCCACTGTGTCCCATCTTGCCAATAATGTGGGTATCTTGGTGTTAATGGTGTCCGGCAGGGCCGTGGGGATCTCTTGCATAAGCTCGCGGCAAGAGTCAGACCTTAACGATTCCCGGCCTGATGAAACGAGACACAAGTCAAGGTTTCCGTATCCGGGGTCCGAGTATTCTCCAACCAAGGTACTAAATGGGAATGAAGGTAGGGTCGCGTTTTCTCGCCGCGGTATAGAGTCAGTCCGGCCATTGAAACCTGCAGTGACAAGGAATTTGAAACTAGAGTTGAAAATGAGTTTAATACTATGCGCTTGCATTAAACGCACCGGTTAGTCCAGTCGATGGCTTCAAGTTTCAATGCTTCATCAATGATGCGAAATTTTATGGCTTCGACTATGTGCTGTCCGAAAGAGTCGTCATTTGAGAGAATTGCGACTCCAAAGTTTTGTTCGGGGATCCGAGTAATCTGTGATCTGAACCCTAGGCGTAAAGATGGTTCAGCAGAGCAAAGTGGGAGTGCAGATTGAACATCCTACCAGTCGTGGACCCTCCATGCTTCACAGTCATGGTTAGCTTGCTGATTCCCGGAAGTAATCACACTCGCCTCAATGAATTCTGTCGGGTGGTCTAAGTTGGAATCTCGGTCCACCTGTAAGTGACTCACCAAATCCACGATAAGTACCACGACTTTGAGCCCCGCCGTACACAACGGGCGACAGTTCGGGAAATTTCCTGTAACATAGTGTTCAATTAAAGATGATGATTTTGTCCAGCATACTTCTTACGCGACAGGCTCAGCAATAGTCAATCCAGTCGCAACTTGAGAAAGGACTTCGGAGGGAATAACTGTTTCATTGGTGACAGGGTGTCGTCCTTGGTTCAAAAGGGTTTGCAGCCAAATCGCCTGGTTAATTGTCTCAAAACCCCATGGGGGATATTAGCATGGATCAACGGACCATATCGTTAGCATTGGATATTAAACCACCAGCACCCGCGATAACTGCGGGCAACGAGGTTGGGGTCGAATGAGGACATCTTGTTATGACGTACCATGTGCCTCGCCCTCCTTGCTGGGAGCCCAGTATGGTAGCGCCCGAACGCGGCCCAGTCCGAACACATCTTTAGTTTGGTTGACCCCATCTCGCGCCATCCCATCCGCAAGGTCTCCGGTCTTCAACGCGCGTTCGGAGAAATATGTCGTCGAGTTCATACCGAGCGGCTCAATGATTAAGTCGTTCACATACTTCTCGAATTGTGTCCCAGTGAGGAGCGACGGAAAGTACGAGAGCAGTGTGTACATGTGGTTGTTGTACTGCCACTGTTCACGGAACTCGGTGGACGGTCGGAGATGTCGAAGTCGACGGATCTAGAGTTAAATATCAATAAAACGCGACGTTGTGGTTTGTCTGGCCACGCACCGAGTCCAACACGGAAGCCGACGGCGAAATCATTAAGTCATGGCGAGGGAGGCCAGTTCTATGGCTCATGATGTCTTGTATGGTGCTCTCGGATGAGGCTACGGGGTCCATGAGCCCCCATTCTGGCACAACAGAAGCGATCTTTGTCTTCCAAGAAATTCGGGTCGACAGGCTCTTGTTTGAGATCAATAGTCCAGTGGCAAGTATGTTAAACAGCTGCTTCTGCGTGAGAGAGGATCATTGGAAAAGAGTATCCCTTTACCTTCGAGTTCGACCCGATGGCAAACAAAGTGTCGCCCGTCACTTTGCTGCCGTCGACTTTGGCAATGCCGTAACCTTTCGTCTCGACTACCCAGGAGCCCTGTTCGTTTTTCTGTACGACCGCAACGCCAACTCCACCTGGCGAGTTGAAATCATCAAGAATGGAGTTGATAGCCACGTCAAGTTTCGTGTTCAAGGTCCGTTTGGTGGCGACTGGAGCAACCAATGGTTGTTGCAGCTGGGAAGAATTAACAACAACTGCGGTAACGAGAAGAAGGCTGGCCAGAATGCCTTGAAATGATAAATGCATGGCGTTTGGACTTGGTTTGGACAGGAGCCTGGCTGCCTATGGCGCAGCACACGGTGAGAACTGCTGTCGATGTGCCGCGGCAGCGCTTTACGTAATCCCTGATGTATACTTATTCCATCGTGATCGAAGTTTGTATTTGCATTGAGTTGCTGAGTCAGTGACAATCCAGCCTTCACGAAAATCCAGCCTTCACGAAATTGAACGATATCTAGCTTGACTGGAATTCGAATCTGTTGCTGACAAGTTGCTGACGAACACTTTGACTGGCGGAGATTATGATGTCACGCTTGTGGAGAGACTAAGTAAGGCTCCAACTTGAACCATTTCATTTTCGTTTGCGGTTTGACCCAAACTAAACGGAAATGGATGGAAACTGGTTATAAACCGTTTAGCCAGTCTATAGAGGGTATTTTTTTGCAAGTAAATCCACTGGGCACCAAGACAATGGTCAAAACATTCTGAGAAGGTAGATATTGAACACCTAACTCCAAGTTGTGAAATATAAGGCATGTTCAGGGTCCCAAAGGCGATTATGGCCCAAAGCCATTGTGCACTGGCAGCTCAGAAGCTGACTGCTCTGATATGGCCCCAAACCACCAAATGAGCTCAAAAGATGGAACACCTGGCTACGATGTTGCGTATTCAGCAGTCATGGGCACTGTAGAGACACTGATGGCGCTCGGGGGGTATCAATTAGTGCCCTTTAGTGGTTGAAACAGATAACCGTTCAAACCGTTTATCTGCTTTCCATTTACCGTTTACAGGGCTCCGTAAACTAAACGAAAATTTAATTAAACGGATATTACCGTTTTTAAAAACGGAAATGGTTGGAGCCTCAAAGTCTGACCAAGCTAAACACACCACCACAATGCGAGCGTTACAGAGGTGACGCGGCTAAGCGTCTAAATTATCACTTTCGACATTCACCCTTTGGGTGATTTCTAGGCGCCATCTGCCACCCTTCCTGTTATCATACTTCAAGAAAACAAAGGCGGTACATAAATGGAACGAACTGCCGGTGAAGATTCACCACTTGATTTTCAACCAAGACTTCAGCTTGACATTGGTTGAGAATCAAGCCTGGTTTACACCTACACCTCTCGATTGAATGGAATGCATGTTCTTCAGAGTTGGAAGGCCAGGATTTATACTTTCACCATCACTGCTTCTGGGTTGCAATTGGGAGCAGGATCGTCGCGAAACATGTGTGAAGGGGTCGCGAGACGTCTGTGATGCCTGCCACTGATGCGGCCCGGGGCGGGGACCACCAGTATATGTATGAGAACTTATTAAGGCGCCGAGTGGATGCCCGGCGCTCGACATGGAGGCGTGTACATGACGAAACTATAATTAGGCTGGTTGAAATCAAGTTGGGGTTCGGAAACTCGCAAAGGCTTGTTGGATGCACGTTTGCCTGCGGCGTGGAACAGTAATCTTGGTGAGGAAGAGGGGAGCTCGAGAGAGCTTCTAGCATTGGATAAATTCGAATGGGATGGAACAACCATCTGAGCAGTGATGGAAGAACAGATCATTTTGTATTTATTTCTTTACATATCGTACAACATATTTTCCATGCATCTGAGTAACCAGACAGGCAAGCATCCGAGTAACCGTACAAGTAACCCACATTACCACCATCCCATTACCCGAATACTTAGGTTTAAAAGATAATCGTCAGCTGCGGCGGCCGCAGTCGTAATGTACAGAGCCAATTAGACCTGGTCCTCTGCACCGGGCCCGGCAGGCATGTTCCTGCGTGCATCGTGCTCAGCACGCTGGTGGTGTGCGCGCGCCGCAGCGTTGCTGCTTATATGGTTGAGTACATTGTATCGGAAGAAATGGAAACAAAATTCACGGTTTGTTAAAGGGACTTTCGTCGCCGAGGTAGATGAATGCGTCGTAAAAGATCGCTCCTGCCTGCGCACCGAGGATGGGGGCAATGATCGGACACCAGAGCCAATAGTGGCTGTGACGGATGAATCAGTTTGCGAAGAGGGCGGGAGGTGAAGATACTGACTTGCGGTAGGTGTATACCTGCTTTCCATATCCGACCATGGAGGTGAGGAGCCGCGGGCCGAGATCTCGAGCGGGGTTGATTGCATAAGCAGTCTCCATTCCGAGACAGGCGCCCAGGCCAAGGATGAGGATGAAAAGAACCAGCGGGGCGAGGCCAGCTGGGGGAGGGATGTTTTTCTTATCGCCCATGGCGAGCACGACGATTACGAGAACAGCCGTAGCGAGAAACTCGGAGAAGAAACAGGAGACCGAGGTCATGTAATCCAGCGCGTACGTTGAGAACAGACTGGCAGTGGACAGAGTCCTGATGCCCCTTCCGCCCTCAAAAATATCCTGTAGAGCGTGAGTTTGGCAAGAGAAAAAGAAGGGAAACAACGAACAATGGCGTGGAAGTAATTTGCATAAACCAACCCTGCACCGACTAATCCACCAAGAGTCTGGGCAAGAATGTAGCCCTGAATAGAAGATAAGATCAGGGAAGATGAGGAGAATAGCCCTAGAATATCTTACAGGCACTTTCTTCCATGGAAATCCTCTATACGTCGCAAGTACAAGAGTAACGGCGGGGTTGATGTGTCCGCCTGCAGACTTTCACATGAATGGACATTGGAAGTATATACAAACACAATAACTTACCAGAGATACCGCCCGATACCCAAACACCCATCGCAGTTCCGATGGCCCATCCGAAACTGATAGAGAGGTAGCTCTACAAAATTTAATCAGCAACTTGAAGCTTGGGTAAGGTACAGGACAGTGCTTACACCCTTTTGCGAAGACGCTACACCGGTCACCGAGGATAGCACCACCTGGCAGTCGACACCGGTCCCGAATATGATGAGGACACAAACCCCTGGTACCGCCTTCAGTCATCCGCTGCACGATCGAGAGAAAGATACGCACCCAAAAACTCTGCGGCGTACTCCCGCAGCATTAAACTGAGCAAAGTTAGAGCTCAGTTGGAGTACGAAGATACAACAGGCTATACCGATATTTAGACCATCCATTGGGATGGATCGTGATAGTGTCATGACCGTCATACTCCTCGATGTGCTCGAGGCGGTCTTCCTTGGATCCCGAGTCGTTAGACATTCCATCGGGCATTTTGCGGAGAGACATGATAATCGAATGGAAGGAGTGAAATGTGGAGCGGAGTGGGTTTGCCGGAGCAAACCTGTGCCCTCATATATATTCCGCGGGAGCCGGGGCAGAGAAGTATCGCCGCGTGATAATTAATAATCGTCAGCAAATAGTGTCGAAAGGGCGCTAAAACGGGCCAGGCTATTCGACCCCATGATGCGCCATGATACACGGCGAGAACCAGATCAAATGCGAGATCAGAGTAGAACTTGTTGGGAGAAGGAATGAGGTCGGTACTCAGGCGTGGTCCTGTCTCGGCTGCTGGACTTCGGCTCAGTTTAACGTTAAGCTCGACCCAGTGGACCTCCCTGCACTAGCGCAACTCGAGACGACGAAGAAGGATTGTTTGTTTCGAAACAAGGACGTTGGCCGCCGCCTGAACTCTGTTCCGGCGGCCCCCGAAAACGTACGAACGGGGACTTCCAAATTGGATGCGGGGTAGAATGATGGGTCCAATTATCGGCCCGATCAGATGATAAGCACAGAATCTCGGGCCCGATTTCCGAAGTCATTAGTTGTCGATCGGCTGACCGTTTTTGGTTCCGTTAAATTGTGGTACAATATTGAGGTGAAACCACAGATGCAAGCTTGAAAAATTGTGAGTTGCTCCAGTCTTCGGTGGGCTTTCAGGCAATTTTTGAGGCGCGGCAAGTAAGATAATGCGGCCCCCGGCGACCCGGTTCAGTTTAACCGGAGGGACGGAGGCATCATCGCCCGTTGACTTCCTGTTCTGCATCAGTGGCTGCGAAGGTGTGCTAAAAAATCTGGGCGCTTACCGAATATTCTTTACGAACATCTGACCGCCATCCCATCCGCCGCACGCAATTTTAGAAATGCAACGCACGAGTCTGCTGATCCTCTTCGCTTTCACTGTATACCTCCTCCACTGATAAAATCTGAAATCTGGCAGTTTTTTCCCCAGCGGTTCAGCCTTTCAGGTACCCTGTGCGAGTAGAGATGGAGCAAATGGAGGCGGCCGCAGGCCATCTGACAAACCAATTTGAATCCCTTGACCAGCTCCTCATTTTTCGTTTATTTAATATTGCAGTTTGGGAAACAGTCATACAAAGAAATCAGTCAGAAAGCCCGTATGTATGTGAGAACGGACCAGAAATTATGGCCATCCGGCCCAGTTCCCGCTTCCGCTTATTCACGATTCACGGAGTCCCGTATCAGAGGCAATGCCCCCACATCAGAGTGCGCATCAAGGGCCCCGCCTTCTAAGTTCCAGAACTTGAAAAGCCGTGGGATGTGATGGTAGGATATCGTGATAACCACGAGGTCTTCTATGCCAGTCCATGCCCGCTTCTTCGGGGAACACTCGTGAATATAGGCATTTGTACCTTGAAATAGTCGAGGCCTTTTGGGCTTTCCTTGGGTTCCTGAAAATCTCCAAATCGGCGGTTAAAGGATGTCCCGCAGAAGACCGCAGACTGAAACAAAAAAGAATACCTTGAATAGTGGGCCCATCTGACTATCTCCAAGCGGATCCAGAGCTCCCACTGGCCCGCGCTGAGCCCACTGCAGATGTTAGCTATTTTCTCCACTCCGGTCCCGCTCTCTGGAGACGTCCCCGCGCACAGTCAAGCAAGTGACGACATGCTTTGCGAGTCGGACGGTGGTAATGACGCGCCAATGAAATATCGTTCTGGACCAGCTTCTGCGCTTGATTCTGATGCAAGTGCGTCAGACTCGGTTTTGGAATGGTTTTCTCGAGGGAGGAGACTGTCGTCATCTTTCCAGCTTCCTGGTTTCCATTCAGTCGAGCCGTCGTGGAGAAGAGAAGCGGGTTCTTCGAAAGAAGATGTAAGTGAGACCAAATTATAATATTCGTTTGTAAATACACACACCTTTCATCCAGAACTCCAATACCGTCTTTAACCCACGAACGACAGTCGATTGACCTCTGCCTCTATCCACATGTCCCTTTCATCATCGGTCAATTATTGCATGATGGGGTGTAAACACGAAAACGAGGCGTGGAATCTTTTGAGGACGTCGCGCCTTGGTCGCGCCAGGTGGTGAAGGTGTGCGAAGCCTTGCTTCGGCCGTTGTAACGGGGGGTCTCCCCGACTTTCTGCGCGTCTTCGGGAGGCGTTGTGTAATGGATACGTCCACTACGCGTTCCTATCGATAACCTCTGAACGGCGACTGGGCCAATTCTCTTCGACACGTCGCCATCCACCTATGTTGCCATGAGCACACCATTCTGCGGGGGAAGAGCGGAAATTACTGGAATTTTGGACGCGAACTGGTGAACCTCATCCTCATCGATGCCTTGACTCGGTTTTCGCCGTCTTTGTCATGACTCTGTGGTTGGAGATTCATCGGAATCGTCGCTTTCTGCTGCACGAGCGTCTCGTGGGCTTTGGATCTTGACAGAGGCTACTGGGCGAGTTGTTTGTATAACACGGTGTCGCCTTCCAGGCCCGGGAGCGGCCCGGGAGCGGGCCGGGGCCATTTTTGGTCTGATACCGACTCCTTTTTCAGCGGTAAACTTAAACTATAGTAGTCATACATTGATTCAAGCCCATGAAATTCTGGAATGGGCGCAGAAACTATTATTATGCGATTTATTCTGAACTTGAAGCGTTCAGGACTACATATAGAATCGGAAATCCATGAAACCACTGCCAGTGGCCAAGTGGCAAGGGTACTTACTAATTCTTACTTAGACCGGTAGTAGGTCTCCTGAATTCTACGACCAGCTAAAGACTACCCGACATGGTGTCGACATGGGCTGTGAAGGCGAAGAGTACAAGTAGGGGAGTACTAGTCGGGGGTGTGAACCTATGAAAGAATCGCGCCGTGATTCTAAACAGACTAACAGCAAGCAGTAAACGGGTCCTTTTTTCTGCATGGAATGAGTCGATCGCGTACAGGTCGTTTTCTAAGCTTCCACGGGCAACGGGCGATATTTTCTGCGACCGGGGAGCTACTCAGAGGGAGCTAAAGCGACTGCAAAACATGGACCCACAACACGGTGTCCAAATCGGGACAGCCCCTCTTGTCCACTGATTCTTTCCGACCCTCCTGTTTGCTTCCTGTTTTCTCTGGAATTTGTACAGTTACGTTGCTCGAGCGAGGTATGTATATGCTGCACTGTTTTTCAGCTGGTACACAGAGGCAAACGAGTGTCCCTACTGCCCCGATGACCTTCAAGTTGACGGCCTTTGAGCCACTCACCGCTGGCTACTGGTGGGGAGCGCCCCAGGTTCCAGCTGAAGTTCAGAGTTCTTGGTCACTTAATTCAACAACACTCATTCGTCGTAAACTGACTAAATCGGTGGTTAGCGCCCATATTTTAGGTGCTCCAGGACTGCCGAGTCGCGACGCCGCGTCATCACCCTCTCTATCTGAGACGCATACAAATATTGATATATTCCTTGGTTTGTTTCTATTCATACAGTGGATGAGGGGTATAGGTAAGTACATGCTCTGAAAGCTGCGCGAAAAATAGCTGTTGTTAACGGAATGCTCAAAGAGAAAGATAGGGGTACTCACCCCTGAATCACGCAAAAACGCTCGAAGCCGACTTCTTCGACTCGTTAGCTCGCTCCAAAAGATTGTTAAGATTTCTCGTCACCGTACCCGCCGCCGCCTTCACCCTCTCCTTGTCGTGCTCGTTGACCTTTGACAACACCTTCTGATTGAAGTGGTCTTCGTGCCATCTCCGCAACTGCTGCCGGACGCGATCTTTCGTCGATTTATCCTGGTCCGGATAGTGGGGCGACATGATATATGCGTCGACAGCCGCAGACGTGATTTCCTCAGCGCTGCTCGGTTTCTTGTACATCGGCCAGGGCAACAAATCCCAGGTAACCTCGGTGTGGGAAGACATCTTCGACCACTGCTGCTCATGTAGCTGATAAATCCGAATAACGTCCTCCTTGGTGAGCATCCTCCCTGCCTTCTGCTCCTTCGCCTGCCTCTCCCGTTCCATCTGCTCCTGCATTTTTCGAAATTGTTCTTCAGCTTTTTCTCGTTGGCGACGCGCCCAATCTTCGGGATTGGGCGGGGCAGGATTAGGCTGGGACGTGGTGCTCGTCTTGGGAGCCGGCTTGCTGTTGGAGGTTGTTGAAGGACGGGCCCCGGTGTTTGACGAGTAGGGCGGAGAATTGGGCGGTGCCGACGCCGAAGTACTTGTCCAGTTTGGCTTGGCATTGGGAGTCGAGTTTGTCGACGGGCGAGCACTACTGGGGGTCTGATTCGCGCTTGTCGAGCTTGTCGCTCTGGAAGAAGTTGACCAAGTCGGCCCCGTAGTGCTGGATCCCGTCGTGCTACTGCGCGTAGAAGAACTCGTGGGATTGGGAGGGGACGGACTGGCCGGGGATGCTCGCTGAGGCGTACCCCACGATGCATAAGCAGGGCTTCCACCCCAGTTGCTATCCCCGTCTAGGCTGCTCTGCCGCTTGCGTTCTTCCGTTCGGCGCTTTATTTCAGCTTCTCGTTGCTGAAATTCTCGCAACTGGTCGGTTTCCGCCTTCTGTCGTTCCTTCTCCTTCCTCTGCTTCTCGGCTTCCTCCCGCTGTCTCGCCAATTCCTTCTGCCTCGTTTCATCCTCCCTCCTCCGTACCTCCTCCTCCCGTCGCCTCAAATTAGCTTCCCGCTCAGTGATCTCCCTCAGCTTTCTCTCGGTCTCCTCTTGCTGACGACGTAGATCCAGCTCCTTCTGCTGTGCCGCCTCGTCTTTGCGCTTGGCCTCCTCCAATTTCCGGCGAGCATCCTCCTCTACTTTCCTCGCCTCCCGCGCTGCTTCCATAACGGCCCTCTGGAGCTCTCGCTCTCGCTCCCGCTCCTGCTCTCGCTCTCTTTCCCGCTCGCGCTCACGCTCTCGTTCCTCCCTCTCGCGCTCCCGTTCTCGTTCTCGCTCCCGCTCCCGTTCTCGCTCCCTTTCCCGTTCCCGCTCTCTTTCCCGTTCGTGCTCCCGTTCGCGCTCTCGTTCTTCCCGTTCGCGCTGCGCCGCAAGCGCATCCTCTATGCGAGACGAATAAGAGCCGAACGAGCTGCCAGACATTGGAGGCCCCATGGACGGCTCAGAGCGACCCTCGAACTGCTGCGGCGGCCGTGCACCCCATCTGGAATATTCCCCAGCACTCATGGCCATCGGTTCTTCTGGGGTTTCCGAGCGGCGCGGTACAGGGATGGGCACGGCGTTCGGATATGAGGGATATGAGGGATAGCCCGCAGGAGTATCCCGTGTTGCGGCTGTCCGAAATTGATTTGAGGTAGGGGAGCTATTCAAGAGCGACTCTGGCGAGTAGGACACGCCTGAGGAGTACTCATCATCATCTGAGGACGACGAATCTTGGCTGAAAGACCGGGGCAAGACACCTGGATGGGTGGCAGATATTCCGCTCGGAACGAATGGGGGTGACGGATAGGCTGAGCTCAACGGAGAAGAATGAGGGATGGTTTGGGGATGAGTAGTGGTTCTGGGCGCAGTGTGGGTGGGAGGGGGGAACGCTCTCGGATGGCTTTCTGGAGGCCGAGCGGGTATCGATGTGCCTTCAGATTGGGCATTGCCATTTCTGTTGACGTGTTCGTTCTGTCGCTGGACTTGCTCACTCGCCGTGCTTTGCCGAGTATTGGTCCGAGCGCGCCTCTGGTTACCGATCCTCTCCTTCTCCTTCTCCTTACTCTTTTCATAGTTCGTCCAGGACCGTTCCGTTTCCTGCCGTTGTGCCGCCTCTCGTTCTGCGTTCTTGTTAACGTTCATGTCGTCCGTAGGAGGGGGCGAGGGAGGAGGGGTTGGCTCTTCCATTAATGGCGGGGGTATGGGTTTGCGCATGCCGGAAGAAGCCGAGCGTGTGCTGGATGCCCGCCCAAGCTTCGACGACCGAGCGTCCTCCTCCTGGGTCATGGGGGGAGTCCACACTTGAGGAGGGGGCCGAGCCGCTGGTGGGGTACCCACTGTTCTCATCTTAGCTTCGGGCTCATCCAATGTCAGCGAACAGACTTGCCTAATGTCTCCGAAATTCCATCCTTCGGCCGCGTCGATATGGGCATCCCTCGCTCGAATGTAGGCTCCTCTTCGGGTTCCTCCGTCAACTCAGCCCTTCCTCGACCCTCGGTTCTCCTGAGTGACCCGGACGAGCGGAGGCTGCTCTGACTGCGCTTAGCGTTCAGGGACGATGGCTCCGCCTGGTATTGCTCGGTTTGGGTTGAAGTGGCCTCGTTCATGGTTTGGGATTTGTTACCCCGGCGGAATGAGCCCGAACGCGTAGGTGGCGTGGCAGGATGTGAGTCAAAATAACCAGAGGGCGGCTGTCCAAGCCCAGGCGTAGTCCTGTCTTGCATTGGCGAGGCCGTCGTTTGCCAAGATGCTTCATGGCGAGTGCTTGCGGGAGGAGGAGATGCGGCAGGCAATGTCGGCGTTCGGCGGGAAGACGCATGCGCCGTATGGGGGCCAGTGGCCGATGGTGCACCAGGAGGTGACGACCCTGCCGCCCCCGGAATCCACCGCTCTGGGTCTGGTGGTGTGGCTTTCCGCCCGAACGAGCCAAAACGAGAGTCAGTTGGGGACATGCGTGCTTCCATCGGTGGATCGGGATTCGCGGAGGGCTTGAACGCCTCCGGCGACGGTGGTTCTCGGAAGTGAGGGTCGTTGTTCAAAGGTGGGCCCGACGCCGGCCCATTCCTCTGACGCATGACGTGAGGCTCCGGTGCTCTTTGGGACTCTCGGGGGCTGCCATTCGATCTGGACGTCGAGGTGCTGTCCACCTGTGGGGAGGACCCTGCCGTCGAGTCTCTTCTCCGATTTTCCCTTTGAATCTGAGCCATAATCGCCTCCTGCTCCTGCAGCACACTGTCCTGCACTACAGCGTTTATTGGACCGCCGGTAGTCATGCGGCGCGTTACCCTCTCTTGCGCTAAGCAATGTCTGAATTCCTCCCTTGCCAGACCCCTGATATTGTCTCTCTCCATCTCGAAGTCGGCGACGAATCTGTCTTTTTGGGTGTTCCATTGAGCGGAGCCCCTGGCGGACGTCAAGGCCTGTAACCTGCTCTCCAGGCGATCTTTCGCTTCCTGTATCATATCCTTAAACCCGTTCGCGATCTCTGCCTGCTTGTTTTCCTTCCATGCATCGTCGGGCTCGTACTCCGCCACAGGCGAGGACACTGGGCTTGGCGCCGTGAAATACGGGTGGGTGCTTGTTGACGCAGATCGCTGCGCGGTGTAAGTGGACATTGAGCACTACAGGAAGCCCGGAAGCCGTAGATGGGCTCTACTGTGCAAGAGACAGGCCGATGGTAGAAAACGGCGAATTCGATGCGGTTTGTGGCGAACAGGAACTTGGGCAGCCAGGCGATATCACGTAAAGTTCATTCGGCTACCCTGAGCAGTTAACTGATCCTCCGGGTTGAGTACGCGTGCTGTAGGACGATCTCAAAAGGAACTTACGCTACAAATTGAAGATGATGTCTCCCGCACCGCCGAATGCGCCCTGTGGTGGTCCGAGGCCACGATGCAACGACGCGTAACTTTGTTGTCACTTGTTGAAATCAGCAGCCCTTCTACACAGAACTTCTACGACGCTTTACCAATCTGGCGAATCCGGGCCTGGCTGCTGGTGTGGGTCTTCTGGCAGCCCGAGGCCCGCCTTGGCGTCGGTATGGCGTCGGTATGATGGCGGGAGGTTGTCGCTACATATTTAAGTCAAAATTCCGAACCCTCCCAGGTTTCTCACGTCTCGAAACCTTCTCTCCTTGAAATGCTTTGCATACGACGAGGTAACGATTCGTGAATTATTTAACATTGATTCAGATCGACGGACTGAAACGACGCGAAATCACCGCATAAGGGCCATAGCGCACCTCGAGGTACGGCTGTGATAATAATACGAGGCCGCATCTTCGACTATTTGACATGGAAAATTGGCTGAGCGCGTGCAGGAATGGGTCGAGAGAAAAAACATCGAATCCCGTCGACTCCCGAGGAGTTTTGTAGACGGCAAACGCGCCGCATCCACCCGAATCAACGAGTCCAGATGATGAGGCAGGGCAAGGGCATACCGACACCTCGTGTTTTCATCCCAAAGGATGCTGCACGTGACTTGCTACATCTTTATCAGAACCCAACCAGCTTTGCCCTTGCCCCACCAACTTCAGAGACTTGCCAACACCTGCTGCGTTCACCGACCCATAACTTAGATCAGCCAGGATCTCTGCGGAAAGCACCGACAAATTGGCCTCGAGCCACGCGACTTGCACGGAAATTCAACCGGCTCGGCAACCAACACGAGGCAATCCTTGTATTCCCATCTGCTTTTCATTTTGAAAGCTGTTACACGAAAAAATAATCGTAAATTGTGTGGCACCGAGTCATCTTTATAAACCCTTTGCCCAAACGCTTTAGATGTTCCCTTCCACCACGTCCTACATGAAGCCCGCCGACCGTGTGCGGCGGCAATGGCACGCCTTTGAGCAATGGGTGGAAACTGTGCCGCGCGTAGCAATGGAACAGGCGATACTTGAAGCATCCAAGGAAAACGACGCGAAATGGAATGCCACTCCCACCAGAACTCGACCATCTAAACAGGACCACGAGAAGAACAAGGCCACATATCGACGTGAGCTGGAGGACGGCCTGGTCACGCTCGCACGAGAAGAGTGGCAACGGAGGTTGGAGCAAGCTGGGTTGAGGGACGAGGACTGGGGTGATATGACTTTCAAGGAGACCCTCGCGGTGGAAAGACTGCTTGGCGGGGACCTGGACGAGGAGGGCATGGCCATAATGGAGAGTGTGGCGCGAGCAGAAGACTCCGAAGTCGCCGGGCTGCCAGCGTTAAAACACGCGGTACGGACCTCTGGTTACTCGTTCGTCAGCCCCATGTCTTTGAACATTGGTGACGAGCTGGACGACGACGACGATACGGATGCGTTTGAATCTATTTACCCTTTTGAAACAGTGAGTCCCCAGACCCAATTCACAAGAGAATACTAACAATAGAAACGTCATAGCCGGCCAGTTCTCGTCCTGAGAGCATTGCGGATGAGATTTTTGACACACCAACCTCGATTCCGTGGGGATGGAACGGGGATTCGTCGTCGTACGGCATTTGGTCGGCCGACACGAGTCAATCGTCGAGACAAAGTTCACAAACCGGCTCACCTGAAAGACCACCGCCAAAAACAATTGCGGCAGAACACACATTCTTCCCTCGCGCCGCTGCGCCCTTACCACCATTCGAGCCAGACGTTCGTTCGGCGTCCCACAAAACGCGCGTCGCCGGTCCGCGCTATATCGGGCCGCAGTTGACGGATGCCGGTGAGATGTCCGACGACGAGGCAGATTTCGAGCGCTTCAAGATGGAAACTCGCGTTGTCAAAATCCGCGAGTTCCACGAAGAAGCTGCGCGTGCGGACATCCAGCTCGCGCAGGACATATATAACGCACGAAAGACGAGCAAGACGTGGCGCGACGATGAGGAGCGCAAAATCTCGGAGCACGAGAAGCGTATGGTTGAGCTGCGGCGCTCGAAGGAGGAGGAGAGAAAGGAGATTGTAAGGGAGGAGCGTCAGAAACGGAGGGAAGCCATTCGGCAGCGTCAGACACGCAACGTGCCAGGGGCTTGGGGCGAAGCCGAGAGTCCGCGCCAACGTCTCACACAAGAGGTAGAGTCGAAGCTCAAATTAGGAAGCGGCTTCATCGTGACGCCCGACCCTGTTGTCCCGTTGCCCGAGACTCGTCGTGACCGACGACACTCCCAATCAACTTTAACCCCGTCCCAGTCCGCCCTTTTCCGGAGTGCATGGTCGGCCGCTCCCGAGTCAGACCGGCTGACTGCGAGCGTCCCCGACCTGCTGGACGTGTCGGTTTCCACCACACCAGTTTCTACTGCATCGTCCACAACCTCCTCCTCTGCAGCATCATCTCAGCCTCCAGCTGATCTGCCACAGGTCTGGGTGCCGCCGGCTGAGGTCGTCAAAGCGGCTGCCCCCACGAAGGGAGGCCGAAAGAAAAACAAGTCTACCTCGTCGTCCGTAGAAACCGCAGTGTTTTCAGCCGTTTCACCCACCGCTGTTTCAAAACTACCCTCTCCCTCACCAGCCGTCAATAAGCCCGTCGTCTCCAATGCCAACTCGTCGAAGAAGACAGCAGCCAAGGGCCAATCTCCGGCGGCGGCCAAAGTTCAATCTCCTCCTGCGCCAGTGAAGGTGACACCACCTCCCGCACCGGCAAAAGCTCCTCCTCCTCCCGCACCGGCAAAAGCCTCTTCTCCTCCGGCACCAGCGAAAGGCCAGACTCCTCCTGTGCTTGCCAAAGGGCAGTCTCCTGCCGCACCGGCGAAAGGGCCGTCTCCTCCGGCTCCATCGAAAGGGCCCTCCCCTCCAGCTCCATCGAAAGGCCCGTCCCCTCCGGCGTTATCGAAAACCTATCCCCCGGTAAAATCCCCTCCAGGCCCTCCCGTTGACACCCCCAAACCGACTCCGCCGATCACATCTCCCCCTACAATTGCACAGAAAATGGCCCGAGCGCAAGTGATAGACACGCCAACGCCTGGAGCCAGCTCGTCGCGGACTACTCTGGAACAGATACAAAGGCCCTTCATCCATAAATCTCTCGGGTCCGACCTTTGGATGCCGCCGCCGCCGCCGCCCTCCGCAACGGTGTGGGTTTCGAGTAGTTCTGTCGCGAAGAAGGCCGATCAGGCAAAGATGTCGCTCTCGTCCAGCACGCAGATCGAGAAGTCGACATCCATGCCACCACGCCTTCCAGTCCTCGCTGAGAGTCGACCACGACGCATGTCAGACCCCGTCTCCCCGAGTCCTCGAAGCTTCGCCTTTCCAGAGAAGGGAGGAGTTAAAATGACTCCGGGCGCACCTCCCAGTATCCTCAAGAAGTCAAAGGCGGGAAAACAAGGGAAAGCCAAGCGGGTCACTATCGAGGAAGTGTCAGACGAGGAAGACGCAGATTCACTCGAGAGACTTCCCGTCGATTCCAAAGTCATCTTTGAGCCGAAACCCAGTGTACCCCCGACAACATTTTCTCATATCCTTGATTTCACGCCGACATCTCCTCCTCCTAGTGCCCCCGTTTCAACGATGCCCTCGCGGTCCAGCAATCTTCCAGCGGGCTCGAAAGGAAACGTCGAGTCGAGCGATTTTCTGACTGCTGACGGAAAGATGGCGAAGGAAAAGCACGTCCGATGGACGCCCAGTACCGCAGGCACTGGGGAGAACCAGGAGCTCCGCGCTGCGCTGGAAGCACTGGAGACCAACGTACTTTCTCCACCGAGCGGAGCGAAGAAAGGCCTTCGAAGTCGGACTGGGAGTCTTGTGCAGACGGGCACGGTCGACCGGAAAGGCAAGGGGAAGGCGAGGGCGGTGGAACCAGAACCAGAGGATGACTTCGCGCGCTTCATGATTGGGGCGACGCAGGATTTGACGCAGCTGCGAAACTAGACTCTGGAAGTCTGTAGGATACATATCGTAGACGGACCAGGCTAATGTGTGTATCAGTATCGATATGTATCCTAGTATCGTAGAATCAGTGAGCCACTTGGGCTAGCAGTTAATATCGTACATAGTTGGTATACTTAAATGGATTTTCGTTGCTTTGATCTTTGTCTTGGAATAGAGCGATAAATATGGCCGCAAGATTGTATACATAGTGCTTCGGCTCGGAGTGTTCTTCGGAAATGGACGCCTTGTATAGTCGTCGTTGGCCTCCTCAGGAGTGTTCTCCAAGTCTGGTCCAAGTCCAGCCTTGCGCCTCGTTGAAGTCGTCCAGCTGGAAACATATACAGAGCGATAAGAACACGAGGAGGTCGCAAGCTGTTGTGCTTTTAAGGCTTATGAGGGCTCTCTTTATCGCGATAGCTGAATCGCAGATTTATGAGATTATCGCGCGTCCCAGTTAGGAGTCGATTTAGGTTCATGTGACTTCACTGCAGGACGGCAGATTAAAAGACTCAGGACAGTGTGACACATGGTGAGAGAAGGCCTCAGGCTTGAAGCTTGAAGCTTGAAGTTTGAAGAGCTTTCCAGTTCTTCGCGTGGTCTGAATATCATAAACCTGAGCTTCGTGACCGGCTTCCAGCGCGCCTGGCGCCATCCGTCGGGCAGCTCCGAATTCAACTCACGAACGAACGATCGCGTCGCATACCATACAGGGCTTGATGTTCAGAACGATTTCACGGCGCAAGGGTCTGACAAGTCGATAAAAAGGCTAGTGACTATATATTGAGTGACTAAGTGAGGGATCGGTGAAATGGTTGCCACCAGCAAGCCATCAATTATTCTATGGGGTGGCAATCCCGCTATACGCACTCTCCATGTTTCTTTTGGGGCTCCCTCTCATGACACGAATGGTGTAACGGTAACATTGGGTCTTCCCATCCTTGAGTAGAATTGGCCTAGCTTCGGGTTCGATTCCCGGTTCGTGTATGTTTTTTTTTTTTTTGCGAGCCAGACGGACGAGACCTCGCAAAGCAAAAGAATAGTGGAAATCTACGCTGAAGTAGCGCCGCCTTACGAGCAATTCGTGTCATCTTTTCCACTCTCATTGTATTTGGACCGGACTCCCACACAACTTTGTACATGTCAATGGGTTAAGTTGAATACTAGATAGGACTGATCGCAGGGAGCGGCGCGTTCATGGTATGGGCTGTAAACGGTTTCTGCGGGATCAACGATCCGGAGCCAGCATATGAGTTGAGCGCAGGTGGGGCCTTCAGTGGATGACACTCGGTGTTGAACACGTCTGTAGGGGGTGAGAGGTGGTAAATACACAGGGACTCTAGACGCACAGTCGTCCAAACTAATATGCTCAGGAGAGTCGAACGTAAGGTAGCTAAAGAGTTGTGAGCACTGGGAACAAGACGGAAACAATTCAAGTCGACACACAGATATTTCAGCACTTCTGCAAACCTACAAAAGAAAAAGAGATCAACGCGTTTCTTTCATAGTCTGACGAAGGCGCTGACCAGAAACTTTCCGTGGTATCAATCTTGCCGGCTTTTGGATTATTCACATCGTTCAACCCAGCGAAGGCAACATTTGCCGGTAAAAACTTGTTGAATGACGCAATAGCAGCCGCCGCACGGTCAAGGTATTTCGTATCGCCGGTTACCCGCCATGCATAGAAGTTGGATTCGAGAACTGGATTGATACGGTTTGGGTGACCGTCGAAGCACTAGAATAATGAGCAAATACCCTCTGGACGCTGAATGTAGTCGGATCCGGTAATGTAGAAGCCGTGCTTGTTGTAGAACGCCTGCTGGTCAGGGGCAATGGAATCCCCGCCCGTAAAATTGCCGTCCGAGCTGATAAATGCAAAGTTCTCCGGCCCGATACCAGTGGCAGTACCCGCGTAAGTGTTCTATGTGGACCACGTTAAGACATCTGACGAGGGGATAATAAAATGACCTGCCCAGCATCCGTCGTTGAGTTTCAAGGCGATATCGATAATAGTCTGGTTCTGCAAGAGCTTTCCTCCTGTAAAAAAAACGGTGAGTTGCGACTTCAGAATCGCAGTGGGATAGTACCAAGAAGCCAATTTCCGGGGTAGAAACACGCTAGATGTCTGGAACTATTTCAAGAGCTGAAAGACAGATCAGAATTAATTTAATTACGATCCCACATGGCGGATGAGACCCTGGTCATCAAAATCCGCGAGGTAAGCGTGGTCCCCAACAGTGGATGTCTATGGATTCGACAAGGATGAGTTGCCATGAGCGTGCAATAATAAGTTTGAACCTTAAACAGGGTTCTGATCGATGAATCCACAGCCGTCTGTCAGGTTGAATTTTCAACATGGTATGAAGACCAGATCCAGGCCGGATAAACTGACTTTCCATGTGTCGATAAAAATATGATTATCGGTGTTGGTAAAGCGTGCGTATTTGAGAAGATATTCGAAATACGAGTCGCTTCCGCCACCCCAGCCCTATGTAGTTATTAATCAATTATATGGCTAAAACACTGATACTCACAACGTATGCTCCGTCAAATTCGCCGGATGTGGGGTCGATAAATCGTGCAGCAAGACCTGGTGAATAGACGGTCCAGGTGAGTAAAAGAATGACATAACTGTCACCTGTTAATAACCTGGTAACGGAGCGGGCTAATCACAACATGAAGAAGAGAAGGGTCAGTATATAAAGCCAATGACGCACAAGATTTGCAACGTGTATAACGGCTTTAGCTGTCAGATCTCCGTATGTTGCATTTTTCGTAAATTTGCTCAAAGTCAACCATTCCAGAGAAAGTGTCCCAACCTCCGCGATATTAGTCTTGCGAGATGATCAGAACATTGATAAATTGAGGAATCAAATTAAACTTACAACTGCGATATCTGGAGTGTTTGTGGTGAAGTCGATGTGACCAAAAGGAATAACATTGTCCTGCGTAGCTTGATAAGGAACTCGGTAGTACGTCGATCATCAGATACTTGCTCCAACCCAGGCAAAGGCGAGTTTGTCGGCCACTTGTTTCGCCTTGTCGACCAGGATAGGATGTTTTTCTCCGCTGAGCTCGTATGCTGAAAGCAGACCCCCAACATAACGGATGGTGGTTTCAAAAACACTGCCGTAAATTTGAATAGACTCAAAACATCAACACTGATATGGCCACACCTGATATCACCGGGTGTTGGGGGTGTGTTGAAGTCGATGTGGCTGGTAAAATTTACCGCTTCATTGAAGAAATCCTTCAAGTAGGTGAGGGGATATGCCGACTGATTTCAAAGATAAAAGATTACGGTTAAACCCATAACTAGCTAATGTTCTCTTCAGCTGAGAAGAATCTTTCAGCCGGTTGAACATACCATGGTACCCTACAGCCTGTGAGTTGTATGATTCGTAGCAGGAAATATGGCATACCATTGCATCAACGAGGGATGCCCCCCAACCTCCCAAGTCATCGAGAGAACTTTCACTAATCGGTAGGAGTTCATCATGGCCGAAGGCAAACTTCCTGTGTCGAATTAGTCTTGTCATATCTCTTTGATATCTGACTTGCCTGTATGCGTTGTAAGACGTGACAAATATCTTCTCCGCTGCATCACGGTTGCTCTTGTACTTGGCTGGAACAGTCAAGCCAGGTTTCTGAACCGTGACTCCAGCCAAGGAGGAGGAGAAAATGCCGAGCAGGGCCAAAATAAAGGGGAGACGCATTGTGCTGGCACGATATCGTGAGCGCTAGAATCCTATTTATCTCCCGTCGGGTTTTATGGAGTTGCACCAAGTGCTTCTCGCTCCCACCCGACGAAAGAATTTGATCCGCAGCTAAAATTAATCCACGAAATCGACTGATATAAAAGTATGAAAAGATTACAATGTGACACCGGGGATTTAGGCTTCAACGACAAGCTCAACCTCATGAACGGTCGTACGTTTGTTTTTCCAGCGTCAAAGCAGAGCAGGGTCATTCACAGCCTGAAGGTATAGTGAACAAGCCACGAAAGTCATGGAATCGAGGAACAAACACCATCAGAATATCAGGAACAGAACGCGGTGAGTTCGCCCATCATGAACACATGCGTGAAAGAACGGGGATATGTAGCTTGGAAAGATTTAGGTTGTAACAATTCCGAGACAATCCGACAACATGGCGGTGGTTCGAGTGGAAGGGAAGAGGGCCCGGGTCTGACTAGTAAATTCAGGTGTGTGCGTAAATTGAGAGTGAGATTTCTACAGACGGACTCGTTCATGAACATAGAATCACGGAGAAACATCAGACCAACGTGACTGACGCGCTGCAAAAATAACTCAAACTTACGGATGAACGACTGTAACAGGTCATCCCTGCCGTCTAGTTGCAGTCATGCATGTATGGCCCAACTATTCCTCGGACCCATTCATCTCGACATCTTCATCTTCTGCTGCTCCATTTGAATCAGACTCGTCCGAGGAATCCGAATCCCCACTATTGTCTCCACTCCTGCCCCACGGTCGAGTCCGGAACACATCTAGCTGGCCCTCCCGCCGCAAAATGCTTGAGATTGAGATTGCGTGAACATAGAGAAAAAGAAAAGACAAACACAGCCGTACCCGTCAAACAGCCGAATTGTGCTCCGCTGTGCGTTCAGCCAATCCTCCTCTCCTTCCGCCGACAATTCTTCTCCGATGTCTCGTGTCTGCGTCCCCGTCGCTTTCATACCACCAAGCAGCGAGTCTACTGCGCCATGCAGGATGATACTCGCCTCCACACCGGCAGTTGCCGTGAGCAGCATGCGCGGGTGTACGAGCACGGTATTTACGATAGACGTGTGGCCTCCAAGGCGCGCACGCGGCGTATGGAGCTGCGCGGGAACACAACGTGGGCCGGTGAGGTGCTCTGCAAACGCTATGTAACCACCTTAGTGGCGATTAGTCTAGAATGGGATTGACGCTCACCGACTACACCCACATGCTCGCCCGCGTCCCACGCGGCATAAGAGAAGACGGTACGCCGCGCAGCGAGAGTTGCGGGGGAAGGAAGTGCCCAGATATAAGCGCGGAAGTCGTCGGATCCGGCGGCGTACAGCGCGTCCGCATCAAGACCAGGGCCGCCGAATGAGCCGTGCTAATATTCGCCCATCAATACACACTAGAAGAGAAAAGATAAGGATTACTTACCTTCATCGTGCATGCGTTCCCGTATGTTCTCTCCCCGCTCGATATGGGAGTGCCGTCTGGATGATTCTCGGCGCTGCAGACAGCCACGGGGTCTGGGTCCGTGAGAGCATATATAGTGGGAGAGTAATGCTGCACAATGTTGGTAGCAGGTCATGTTTCGGGCAGAGCCCACCCACCAGCATCGTCACACCGAGCTGAGTCCCTGCGACGTGAACGAATCAACACATAGACTACATTGGGGGAAAAAATGTGTTCACAAACCCTGCTCATTGAACGAGAGACTGCTAGCTTCGGGATGGCTCAAGTGCGCAATGGATCGGCGCGAGAGCTTAGTGTTGTACTACAGTTTTACTTAAGTGATGATCCCACGAGGTACCGGGACACACCTACTGTCTGCACAATGCCCTCCTGCGTCCGCCTCACCAGGGGTCCAAAGGCCATCCGTATGTCACGGAGGCAGACGCGCCCGTAGCCGTCGCTGGTAGCAAATATGTGCTCCATGACGGGATGGAATTGCACCCCTGTCACTTCTGCTGCAAACTGAATTGTGTCCTGCGCGCGCACACGAGCACTCGGGGCGGCACGTCCGTCATGTAGGATTATCCGCCCGTCTTCGCTTCGATACGGTCAAATGGTTGGAAGACGTTAGAGAAATGACAGCATACCTGCCACTAAGAAAAACCTCATCCTGTACGGCATGGGGAGCGATGCCGCGGATGCTGCCCTAAAGCTCAGAAGATCATTCAACCCGGTCATGAGTATAGTATGAGAGTCACTCACATCGTGCTGACTGAAGGAGAGGCTGGGGGAGCGGGAGCTTTGCGGCTCCAAAGGTCGCTCTAACTGCGTGGCGTCGAACTTGAGCACAATCTCATCGGCGCCTCCACTGAGGATAAAGGTCAATGTCGTTAGGACTGTTGAGGCAAGGACTGATTGAAACGGACGAGAAAAGGTATCGATTGTGCGCAGAGAACGCTAGAACGAAGATATTTTGCTGTGGTGTATTGAATGAGCTAGTGACCGGATGAGAATGAATAATTAATTACCCATGGGCCTTGAAAGGAACAACACGGAGTGTTTACTTGTTCTTCATGCAAATCCCAGAGATGAATATCCAGATCTAAACAGTCACATTCATGTCAAAAAAGCTGAATACGATCCACCGAACGCACCATCTCCCCCACTCGCGAGAAATCGTCCACCGAGGGAAGAGAACGCTAGAGCATTCACACAAGATTTATGCGCTACGAGTTTGCTACCATAATCTCAGCATAAATAGTAAACAAGGATTCATTCGGCCAGACCGTGAATATGGAAAGCCCCGCTCAAGGAGGGTTTCTACGGCCCGTATTCTCTTAGATCGTCGCCCGGGAAGATTCGGGAGGTGATTTCTGAAGTTTGGAACCAACGCAGGTCGCTGCCTATGGGAAGAATGGTTCGCTACATGAAGGTTCATGTCAAGGCATTTGTGTGACGTAGTGTGACACTGACGTCTGGGTTGACGCGGTCCCGTGACCTGCCTTTGAAAGTAAAGAACTCCTCAAGAACGAGGAAGAGCATTACCATTCCGCTAGATTATGAAACGACATCTACAGAGCCATTATTTAAAGAAAACATTATTCGTGATTAAGTATGGGATGCCGAATCAGGCCGAATCTCGCACTTGCACCAATTTTTTCGCCATTTCGACCCCAGCAGGTGCCAGAATAAGAATGGCTACATAATCTCAAAAGGAAACACACGGAACATTCTTGAAACGCTTACGATGGGGGCACAGCCTTATTTTTGAATAGCAAAGAGGGAAACAGTAAAAGAATACTACAGGCGGCAGAACCTCAGTGTTCACACATGTTAAACGTGTTACCATAAGCCTTCTCAGTATGGTCCTCCACGAACGCTGTGCGCTCCTTCATGAGGTCCAGTCTATATGCCTCCGCCTCTGGTCGCGTTATGACCGTTTTCGGGAAGTGGTCCTTAATCAGGTCCCGCAATTCCTGTGGAAGTTCTGCTAGTCGCGAGCCAGGAGCGTTACACGCTTCCTCGAACCCTTCAGCCGCCCACTCCGCCTGCTGTGCGGGCACATCCGTCGCCGAGACGATGGGGGTAATGGTGGGATCGACAAGAAAAATAGCGAGGATTTTGCGATGGCCCGGCTTCGAGGGATCGGAGAGCCGGAATGAGGAGACGCAGTGCTGGAATAGGTTTGGCCAGCTGAGCGCACGGCCGGCTTTGGTCACCTATGTCCGGAATCAGAGGGGGAACACGGCGGTATATTCGAGCGCGTACCATTGCCCCGATCTCTTGGATGCAGTCGGATTCTCTGCGAGAGGTGGTCAACAATAACGTACTGGGGACGAGCTGTGGCCCCACCTGTCCATACCATACAGTGCATTCATGCATGCGCTGTCATCTTGGCCGTGATATTCTGGCTCGCCGACTGGAATGCGGAAAGCTAGTTTGGACTCGGTGATATTCTCCTCGTCGTAGTACTAGAAAATGGTCAGCAAAGTATACAGACGCTGTGAAATGGCACAGACGTAGATTCCGGAGGCTACAATGCTTTCATTTACCATCCCTGGGGTAAAAGTCAATTGGTGATAGAAGCTACAAATCTGGACAGCACCTTCGACATGCCAGCTTCCGCCCGCATATTGGGGGCGGTCCGGCGTAAGATGAATATCGGCAAGCTTGACGATGCATTGGACCGTTCGTCCGCGCAGCAAAACCGGCAAGAAACGAGCCTGTAATTGCCCTGTGTACTCCTCGGCCTCGGGTACGACCTTGTCAAGTGACTTGTAGAATTTCTCGAAGAATTCATCCTCATCGTCATCACTTCCTGGTTCGTCGTCTGGGTAGGGCATGCCATTGGACCCCCAGATGCAAGATATCGGACCTAGTCGACCACTTTCCGTTAACGGACTCCGTCCATTCTCACGATTGATATCGCCAAGTACGCGCTCGAACATTGGGATGAACCCTGCGAGCACTTCTTCGATTACAGGATACAATTGCTGATGCAGCGCGGGATGGATATTGTTGATGTAGGGAGAGACCAGTTTGACCGAACCATTGTTATCGACCGTAAAATCGGAGGGCATCCAACAAAAATCTGGAGATGTCCACCGTTGCTGAGCAGCTTTGGTCTCCGGAGCAGGCACTGGAAGAAAGTTCGAGGAGACTTGTGATTTATCTCGCAAATACGCGTGGGTCCGACCGTATACGACACAGAACAAAGATGGATGAACGAGATCGAGCACCTGGCCATTCGAACCGGGGTGCCAGTCCTTCTCGGCTTCCGGGACATTTTCGAGGATATTCACAGCATTCTTTAGGCGCTCAACGACGGCGTCCGAAATTGATCGGTCCGAATACCATATCGCATCGAAGAGTCCGCGCTTTATAATGCAGTTAGTCCCGAAGACATTATCGTTGAAGTAGGTCTCACCTCAATCCCCTTTTCATTATCTGCAATTTCGGCGTATCCATCCAGCTCCGCTAGGACGTAGTCGATCTGACACTTAGCTCCATGCTCTCTTACAAAGGCTATGTGTCGCTCACCATCTTCTCCGTCATAAGACAATCTTTGAGAGTGGTCGGCTCCGATTCCCTAGCTGCAACGGCCTGCTCTACGGCTTCCTGGCGCCATTTGGCACGGATTTCGGGATCGGCAGCCTTGCGCTGCCATTCTGGCTTACTCCGAATGGCCCACGACAACTCATACATAGCGAGCTCGGAAAGCTACGTCGAATGAGACAAACATAAAAAGTTGGACATTCGCACGTACAGTTTTCGGATGAGGGCCCCATTCGACACCATAATACTCTCCAGGACCATAGGCATTGAAGGGATTTGGTAGATCCCATGTGGGCTTATTGGGAATATCGGGGGCTTCCCAACGCGTAGGATCAGGTGCGACTACTGAAGGTGTATTAGGTGGGAGTCCAGCGAACAGAAATTCTCATAGTAGGTCTTACCGCCAGAACCAGACATGATGGGCGGTTTAGGAGAATTCGAATGGGGACGAATTTATGTCTGTGGGAGCGTCTCCTCTGCGCCAGGGCCGATTACATCGCTTTGTCTCTCCTCCTAGATCAATCCTGACATTGACAGACGCCGTCACTGTGGGAAACATGCGTCTCCTTGACCTGTCACCCTCAGAAGATTCAAAGAGCGGAAACAGTCAGCCTTTTCACTAGCTAACTTGGGCATCAGCCAAGCATCAGCGACAAGTTGAGAGGAAGCTTTGGAGGTTGTTGGAGGCTGCCGACAGGGGTTTACAACACGAGCAAATACGAGCCCCCCTCAAAACTCTTGTTCCAATCTTGTCAGTGCCATTGTATTCATCCAAGATGTACAATAAATGCTGTTTGTCCAAACGTTGCGCCATTCTACGCCCAAACCGTCAACTTCCTCGAACAAAAACATTGTAATTAAAAGAAGATTATGTAAGAGCTGCAGTAAGTATATGTCTCCAACGGTCATCGTTGCAGATCAGCACGTCTGAGTGGAAAGTTAGCCAATGGCATTGGACGGTTGTGGAGGACGCACGTTCGGACAGTGTCATAGAGAAACTTGTAGCTCTTCAGATTTCCCTTGAGACGCCGGATATCCAAGCTATACATGTCTTTCAACCGGTCGAGCCGTGTAAGCTCGACAGAGAACCGAACTTCCCCGACGTCTTCTACCAGGTCGCCGTATACGGTATTGGAATGCTGTGGAGGATGATCCGTGGGCAGCACGTCGCTGGAATTACTCTCCATTAAGGTTGATCTTGCGGGTGAAGGCTGACGGCGAGCAAGGAGACCCCTAAACACACCCGGATTGGCCTGTTTACTTGAATAAATGGGTCTGAAATCGGAAGACGAAAGGACCGTACCGCGTTGGATCCAACACCGTTCGTGATATCACTCCGACCACGCTTGGCAGGTCGGATGCACCGATACTTGAAGTCGCCTTCAATGTGGATATCCAGGCCCATGGCAGTGAGCACATCATGCATATGCTGCATGACTTCTCCCGGCCGCCGTCCTGTAATCATTTCGTGGTCGACGGCCCCGTGGTGGATGCGCATGGCGGCCTTGCTGCCCCCACTCGAGGGCCCCGAGACCCCGGCGGATCGTCGGAAAAGCGAGGTGATCGACACAGCGGAAGTCGTGCGTTGTCGATGCTCGCTGGTCCCGGGAGTCACCAGGAAAGGCGACGGCGAAGGGGCAGACTTGTGGGGAATGCTGGCTACCTCTACAGACGAGGCCGCTGCTTCGTGTGATGTGCCGGGCGAGGAGGTACCATTCACATTGACGGAACGCCGACCTCTCCGGAACCACTGCATGACCTTGTTCGGCTTGCTGGGACTCGCTTGCGGCACGGCGCTCGCGCTTGGATGCTTGGTCTGAGCGAACGTCTGTTTCGTGCTAGAACCACTTGAAGGGGCATCGTCGATTATTAGTGGAGCGAGCTGCGCTCTGGATCTTGAACCGCCGTTGATGACAACGGGAGCGCCATTGGACTGTACAGGTCGGTTCAGTGGAGAGCGAGCCGAGCCCTCATCCCTGTGAGATTGCGGTCCCCCATTGGCCAGATATTGCTCGGTATCCGTAGTATTTGTAAGGACGGGCGATGGGACTTCGGCGGTGCGCTCCAGCGAGGCGAGAACCGGCGCCAGCGGTGGTCTTGATCTAGGGTTGGGACTTCCCGGCTTCGTGGCCGACGAATTACTTGCCCGCCGCCGCCGCCCTTTCGTCGGCGTCCCCGGGAGCGAGGCGACGTCATTGGTGCCGCCAGTAAACGCAGCAGCTGTATCGTCGTAGACGACAGGTAATGCGGTGATCAGGGATGTAGGTGTCCTGCGGCCGTCACTTGGACCTCGACTCGAGCTCTGTCGTTTCTGCCGTCCATCAGACCCACGTCGCGCTTCAGGTTCGACCTGTATGGTATGTCGGAACCTGTCTTCCTTATGCCCCCGATCTTTCCCGTTCTCGTTCGTCACACGTTCTACGCCCCGCTGTTTCCGCGGACTCCCCACGGTGTCCTTCAGCACACTAGGAGGTTTTGCAGACGGATCCAATTCGCCAGAGCCAGTTCCAGATGTCTCGGGCGGCACACTTTGTTTGCTCCCACCGCGTTTTTGAGTGCGCGGCGAGCGAGGGGCACCGTCAGTGCTATTCAGCCCGCGCTGATAGGCCAAGCGCCGCAGTGTGGGCCCATTCTCCGCCAGTTTCTCCAACTCCTTGACCGTAAGCCCGAAGGTGGTCAGTTCCCTCGCATACATTGCAAACCACGCGTGGCGCATGACAGTGCCGAGCTCAGCGCGCTCAAGCGGATTTGAGACAAGCATGGCATCGAGGAGACTGCATGCCGCGTCGGAGATGTGATCCGGAAAGGTGAGTGGGGTGCGGGCGATATACGCGTATAGCTTGGTGATATCGCTGCCGTCGGGGTTGGTGGGATCGTCGTCGAAAGGAAGGTACCTACAGCTTAGGGTTAGAACCGGATTCGGCACTGGAAAAAGTAGAGCATTGTACCCCGAGAGCATAGCGTAAAGGATGACACCGCAACTCCAAATGTCGGCAGCCGTGCCGACGTAGAGACCGTCGCTGTTGACAAGCTCGGGCGCTGCATAGCAGGGAGAGCCGCACATAGTCTCCATCATGTCATTTTTATCGCGGGTGAAGCTATTCGCGAAGCCAAAGTCGGTGATGATGAGGTTGTGGTTGCGGTCGAGAAGAAGGTTCTCAAGCTTGAGGTCCCGGTGAACAATGTTCTTTTGGTGCATGTACCAGACACCAGATATAAGCTGAGAGAAGAGTTTGGCGGCGTCGCGCTCCCGCAAGTACCGATGCGCCAGGATGTGGTCAAAGAGCTCGCCACCCGATGCGTACTCAAGAATGATGCCGAAAAACTTGTCGGTTTCGAAGACGTCGTACAATCGCACAATGTTTGGGTGTTTGAGAACCTGGGGAGCGCACTTAAGAACATGAAAGAAAACGCGGAGGTAGCACACGCACATCCAAGATCTCAATCTCCCTCGCTATCTTGGCCATCTTAGCCTCATTGTCCGCAGTTTCCCTTCGTATGAGCTTCACAGCAACCTCATCGCCATACTTAAAATGCAACCCCAGCTTGACTTTGCCAAACTCGCCTTCACCGAGCGTCTGCAGCATGTAGTACGCGCCGAACTTTGGTAGGGGGCGATTAGGGTGGTTGGCGACGTAGGCAATGACTGCTGGGTGCGCAAAGACATCGGGTAGTGTCGTAGCGGAGTTTTCCGTCACCGCTGCCGCGTGGGACGAGTGCAACTGGTGGGAAACACGTTGCGGGTGTCCTCGACGTGGCGCGCCCACCGCGACCGACAGTGTCCCGGACGACCCAGGCAACGTCAATGGGTGCTGGACGCTCATCGAGGGAGACGGAAAGAAGGAGATGCTGCCGTTTTGGGAGTAAACGGCAGGCCACCACTTTAGTCGTTTGATGAGGTGATCAAAGAACGCGTATGTGATGATGTTCTCGCGCTTCTTTGAACTCTCAAAGACCACGTGAAAATGCCGGCTAGATCAGTAAGTTTTTCCTGGAATGATAATTTGGTTGGATAAACGCTTCGTTTTGAGGCGCCATGCGACTCACGGACGTTCGAGTGTGATCCAAAAAAAGACAATCTCGGACACTGGTTCGAACTGCGGAAAGCTGGCCACGTCGGCAAAAATAAAGGACGAAACTCGCTGCTGGAGTGGGTGAGCCGTGGGGCGAGGCTGCTGTGGAATACAGTGCTGCGTCACAGTCTAGCCGCAAATGGAAGAACCAAACAGCAAGCTTAATGCAGTTATCATGAGGAAGTTCCATTCCGACAGCCTAAGGGAGGCTGATATAGCCAAATTCATCAGCCCGGCGCAGCACATATACGATACATAAGTTGTGGCTTACAGAAAGGAGATTCTGAGCTCTAGGAACGAATACGCGCGATTAACCTCAAGGAATTGTCGCGTGAGTCCGTGTCTGGCCTGCAAGGAAGAGGTGAGGAGGGCGCTGAATTGCAACCACAACAACGCACGTCAGATTCCCCGTTCTCTATAATGCTGACGGCGACCCTGCCAGGGGATTCGGATTCGGAAACGTCCAAAGGTTAAAGCTGATGGTTGAAGAGCAGAAACCCGTTGGAAGGATGATTCCGCGCGTCGGGGCCAGCCTCAATAACCATAACGAGTATGCCTGAGCATGCGAAGACTTCAAAGCTTCACGCTTCAGGTTTTTTGGAAGTATAGAATTGCGGGTCATGAGTGCAGCTGCAAGAAGTGCTGTGGCGGTGACGTGGCGGTGCTCAATACATCATCGACTTCAGGCTGGAGCTCTCGTCAAGCTTTAAGTAGTAGTTCTTGTTTCTGACCACCACAAGCTCCACAAGGCTCATTCTAGTGGACCTTATGCTTCCAGACGTGGACCTGGTCATCGCCTTTCGCGCTTCTCGCAAAACCAGTCTCCTCAAACGCCAAGCGCTACAGGACGCGCGGAAAGCTGAAGAGCAATATGCTCGTCTGATACAAACTCTAACCTCAGCTGGTTTACGTGCAGTAGGAAGACGTGGGGAATCTTTGGGCCACCTTCTTGTGTTTGTGTCGTGTCCCACAAGCCACGTTCACACTCTCATAAAGCGCGAGAGGTGAGTTGTCGAAATACCCAATCGCATCAGCAAATACTGGGTGGTAGCACTCTGGGAAATGCTATCAATGCAGCGGTCTTTGGAGTGCTATAGACACTCTGCAGTTCATCCAGCATTTGTCAATGCTCCATGTGTACTATCCGAACTAAAATGTTTGCAGACACTCTGACTTTCTTTACGGGCTACCCACTACGCCAGTAAAGAACGAGGAGGATTCGCAACCACTTTCTCCGGCAGATCGTATCCGCCTCGTGCATGCATTCATCACCTCCACCCCTGCGGATGGCGGGCTCGGAATATCCCCTGATTCCTCCGAATGGGACCTCGTGGAATCCGTGCTGGCGTTGCACGACCGTGAGTTCAACGATCACTGGATACACGCGTGGACGACCAGTCGCTTCGTCTCCGTCAAGCAGGAGCGACTGCGCGAGCAGTTCGGCGACGCCGTGGCCATGTACTTCTCCTTCCTGCACTCGTACACACAGGCCCTGATCTTCCCCGCCGCTCTCGGCGTGGTATTCTATCTCTTCGGTTCACCTTACTCGCCCACTTACTCGATCCTCATCGTTCTCTGGTCTATCGTCTACGTCGAGTGGTGGCGCGTGCGTGAGCGCCTGCTCTCGCTGCGCTTCGGCACCCGCGGCTCTTTTAAGGTCGAGAAGCGGCGCGCGCAGTACATCGAGGGCTTCCCGTGGTGGAAGCGTGAGCTGCGCATCATCGCCGGGCTCCCCGTCATCCTCCTCTTCGCCGCCGTCCTCGTCTCCATCCTCACCGGCATCTTCGTCTTTGAGGCGTTCGTCACGCAGCTGTACACCGGGCCCGGACACAAGTACATCGCGTTCAGCCCTACCGTCCTCTTCGTCGCGCTGGTGCCACGGCTGCTTGCAGTGTACCAGGCGATCGCGACGCGCTTTACGGTTTGGGAGAACCACGCACACCAGTCATCGCACGCCGCGTCGCTTACTGTCAAGACCTTTGCGCTTAGTGCGCTCGTCGCGTACCTGGGTCTCGGACTTAGCGCGTTCGTGTACGTCCCTTTCGGGGAAGGGATCATGCGCGTTGTGCAGGTCTGGCTCTTCAAGGGTTCTGTCAGCGCCGACGCAGCGGCACAGGCACACAACGCTACAACGGGGCTTACCGCGACCGCGAAATTAAACGCAACCATGAACGAGCATTCGCAGGGTATATGGAACGTCGACACCTCCGCGGCGGGGAAGAAGCTCAACGCGGCACGGCTCAAAGATCAGATGTTCGCGTACACGGTGACGAACCAGGTCGTGAACACATTTGTCGAGATCGGCCTTCCGTACGTCCTGCGCGCGGTGGAGTCGTTCCGCGCCCGGAAGGCGAACGGGAACGGGAAAGGCGACAAGGGGAAGAAGCGCGTGGTATTTGAGGACGAGAAGGAGCGGGGCGGGGCGGAAGAGCGCGAATTCCTTGAAGACGTTCGTCGACAGGTGGCCCTCCCCGAGTACGAGCTGTTCGGTGACTACAGCGAGATGTGAGGCTATTCTATTCGTGTCCGTAGAGAAAAAAAATGTTGATTCTCTTTAGGGTGACGCAATTCGGATACGTCGCACTCTGGTCGACCATCTGGCCACTCGCACCTGGTATGTCCTTCTTCCTCCTCTGCCTATATTTACAAGCACTCACCTGTCCCAGTTATGGCCCTCGTGAACAACTTCTTCGAGTTGCGGTCCGATGCGTTCAAGATAACCGTGCACACGCGGCGCCCCATCCCATCGCGCACAGACACGATCGGCCCCTGGCTCGACACGCTGTCATTCCTCACCTGGCTTGCGGCGGTCACCAATTCCGCCCTCGTGTACCTCTTCTGCCCGCGCGCGCAGAGCTACTGCAATGCCCCCAACGCCAGCGCGGCGCCAAGCACGCTGGATAAGGTGCATCAGCACATCATCTCGGCGGCGGGAGCGGGGACAACGAATACAGGGCCGGGCGCGTCTGGCGATGGTGGCGCGGCGACGCGTGAGCTGCTGGTGACGGCGTTGGTAATCGCGCTCGTGGCGTCGCACGGGTACATGGCCGTGCGGGCCGGCGTGAGGCACGTCATGGAGAAGGCGCTGTGGCACGCAAGCGACGAAGTGCGCACGCGCGAGCGCGAGGAGCGTGCGGTGAAGGAACGCTTCTTAACAGGGCTTGGAGTCGGCGGCGCTGTGGACCTCGGCGTAGGCGTGAATGGGCGTGGCGTGGAAGGTGAGGAGGTGAAGCTGGCGGAGGATGCGCCTGCGGAAGGGCCGGGGCCTGCGGAGGGCTTAGGTGGCTTCTGGGACCACGATGAGGGCGCACAGGAGATTCAGCGGATAACGAAGGAGGCGTAGGTAGATACATACGACACACGCAGAATAGAGTTTTGTACGCCTTGATATTTTCTTTCAGCTTTTGTTGTTGTTCTAGCTATCTAACGCATCTGTATACTCTATGCAATTCATTTAATGCGAATCTAATGCGGACCTGCGGTTTTGCCGCTTTTCGTGCGATAAATTGTGGGTCTTTCCATCCGATTCGTCCCGACATCTTGAAGAAAATGATCCGGGATCCTCCTGCTGAAAAGGTTCTGCGCACCATTTCCTTCGTTCTTCTCCCTTGCTCGGACTTCTCGCTGCTGTGGGCTTCCTTTTTCGGCCGGTGACCTCGTCAATAAAAATATGCTTATAAACTGCAGGCTGGACCCGCCGTTGTTCCTCTACATACCTCTTTCGGACGACATGACGGTGACGTTTCCTAGCACTGGATGCAGCCCCTATTACCTGGCCGGTCCATCCAGTATTTTTGTTCTCCAGAGGCAATGATGGTCGGCGTCGCTCGCGGCTGCATTAACGTTGTTGGACCGCCAGAAGCCTTGATAATACGTATACGCGTCCTTCCAGCCCACATTCTCCCGCATTTTGAGGACGGGTATGTACAGTGGGTATCATTATGACCACGAAGGGTATGCAAGAAAGGTGCTAGGGCACTCTACAGAACAGGATGTAGCGTTGACATAGATACAAAAATAGGGATACCGAAATACACAAGATCGACTCAGGCGACATAAGATTGATGTCCTGCGCTGCCCTGGCTCCCACGCTCCTTCATATAATGGTTCTCGCCGTGGATGTCCAGGTTCATGGCGGTCGCAGTCGTGCGATGATTGACCAGCGGTCGCAGATCCGAATCCAGGCTGACGTAGTCGTAGGCGTACTCTCCCATGTCCGCCTCGTCGATGCCGAGCTCCTCCGTGTCTTCCGAGACGCGGATGCGCAGCCCGGGGACGTAGTGCATCGCCCAGAGGATGAGTGTCTGCAGCAGTGGATGAGTCAGTGGATAAACAGACAGGGAGATCAGGAGAGACTGACCGTCATTCCGAACGAATATGCGAGGCCCGCAACCGAGTCGGCGACGTGCCATGCGAGCTGGATCCAGTGGTGGTCAAGCCAGCCGCCGGGAATGACAGTGAACCCGTCGTAGGCGGCTACGCTCTTCTGCGCGAACAAGGCGGTCAAGATATTACCGACAATTCCTCCAACGGCGTGGGACGCAAAGACCTGGACGTCGCACAAGTCTTAGTATAGCTGTTTTGGGGAGGAGGAAAACGCACATCGAGAGAGTCGTCATAGCCCGCGAAGAACTTGATCTGGGTCGCGAAATTGCAGACAGTACCAGCCATGAAGCCAAACAACACGGAGGCAGCTGTGGAGGGCGTTAGAAGGTGCCTGCCGTCGGAGATTTCTACTTACGGGGACCGACGAATCCAGAGCCAGGTGTTATTGCGACGAGGCCAGCAATGGCCCCTGAGCAAAAACCGACGGCAGACCATTTTTTCTCGATGCGATAGTCCTGATTTCAGGTTAACACTGTTTTCTGGGGGATGGAGCGGGAACATACCCATGCCATCCACGTAAGACCGCCCACGCTGGCCGCAAGATTGGTGACGAGGCACGCGCTTGCTGCACGAATATTGGCAGAGAGCGCGCTGCCACCGTTGAAGCCGAACCATCCAAACCACAAAAAGATTGTGCCGAGAATAACGTAGGTCGTGTTATGGGGCTTGTACGCGAGGGCCTCGGTGCCGTATCCGCGACGCTTGCCCAGGTAAATGGAGATGGCGAGAGCCGCCGTGCCTGAGGAGATATGCACGGGGGTTCCGCCGGCGAAGTCGTACGAGCCGTGTACGAACGACCATCCGTTGGAGTTCCACGTCCAACAGGCGATGGGATCGTATACCAGTGTCGACCATGCAAAAACGAAGAACAGGAGAGGACCGAGATGTGCACGTTCGGCGAAGCCACCAACAGCTAACATGGGTCTGGAGATTGAATGTCAGTGCTGAATGAAGAGAAGCATGCCGACGGGGAGAACGCACGTGATTGCGGCGAACATCAGTTGGTATAGGCAGAAAACGATGGAGGGGATTTTTGCGCTACCAATGGAGGGTTTTTCGAGGACGCCGCGGAGAGCAAAGTATTCTGAGAGCATCCATTAGGGGAGTCGATTAGAGTGATGCTAATCCACTCACTCAGATCCCCAATGAACATGCTTCCTGTGTCACTGAATGTTAAAGAGAAGCCCCAGAAAAACCACTAGTGACGCATGCAATGAATTTCGGGGTAAGACCGATTGAAGAAGCGCTCACTTGAAACGAAACCACAGCAATAGTCATCATGCTCAGATAAATCATGGAAAGGGCATTTTTCCGTCTGCGGAAACACTTTTAGCAAAAAAAAAAAACTTCGTGTGAACTGGGACGACCTACCGCAAAAGACCCGAGTAGAAGAAACCGACACCGGGCACCATGATCCATACAAGGGCTGTCGAGGCCATTACCCAGGCGATATCCCCCATATTGTACACCGTGGCCTTGCCGCCATCATCAGTGTAGACGAGGTCCCCCGCTGGAAGAAGGGATAAGAAATAGGGCTCCAAACAAGTAATCAATCCAATACTCACACTGGTCATAAGAGAGAGGAAACGTCGGAGTGGACATCCTCTGTTCAACCGTCGACGTTGGAGGGAAAGGAGGAACGAGGCTGGGAAACTCTAATCTGCTGTATGCTTCTATATACCCGATACTCGCCCCCGAGCATCAGATACACTAGATTAGCCCGTCCAGGGCAGTGGCTCAAGAACGATCTTTTCGGACATGGCCATGGCCAGAGCAATTTCCTCCTGTGTATAGAGGCAATAATCCGCTCCTTTGCCTGAGGTCTGGAATCTGGATCTTCCAGAGCGTCCAGTGTGGGAGGATCAAGGCTTGAACGGGCAAAACCTTGATAGCAACTTGTGAAAAAGGTGATTGTCATGATCGAGCAAAAGAGGCCGGCGATAGCGTGTCATCCAAGCATAGGCAAACCTCCATCCACGATCCAAATTCCTTCCTCTCGAGTGGATTCAAAGTCGATCTCAAGCTCTGCCTTGCCTTCGTTCTTGCGATTCTTTTTCCGCCATTCAAATTCCGAGCATTAGGGTGTTTCACACATCCCGATTTGAGCCCCAACTTGAGCCCCAACTTGGACCCCAACTTGGCATGAAGTTGGAACACAAAATCAAGTTGGGACCGAAGTTGAGTGTCGAGTTGAGCTCCGGACCACGATCTGACATCCAACTTCGACCCCAACTTCATGCCCCAACTTCATCTGTCCGATTTGATCTAGTCGTTGTGCTTTCCGGAGGCAAAACGCAATGCGTTATGATCCAAATTGGGGTCAAGTTGGAGGTCAAGTTGAGGTCAAGTGAAACACCCTATTGCTCCGCATAGGAGATACCGCAATAATCGGTTTACACCCGACTCAGAATCCCGCATGTTCCACAAAATATCATCGGGTAGCTTCATAAGAGGCGGTATCGGAGCTACTAGACCCAACTAGCGGGCTTAGCGACCACGAAACTTTGCCAACTCCAGTGGAATTGCCCTCCAGGTCCCGAGCATCAAGCATCGAAATACTTAGCTGCTAACGGGAACCTAACATCTGACCCGTCCCGTCTCAAATCTATAATCTAGTCGCCCGATCGTTTCGGCCAGTGCCCCCTCTGCGACGGATTTATTTAGAAAATCGACTGCAGATCAAGACGCGGCATAGATGTAGAATAGCGGCATTAGCGGCCCGCGGGTACAATCCGTCGTCTAGCGGGCATCACCTGGCACCTTAGTACTAACGGCAATATGCACCCAGCATTATATTAGCACTCTTGGTAATCCCGGAATGAGCAACACAAAAATGGAGGCCTGGATCGCAACATATCCTACATAGGGCTTATGAGGAAATGTCTCAACGACATTCAACTTTGATCAGCTGCACTCCCCTCCTCTAGACCGATGTTATACGCATGGGATGTCAAGATTTTCTATCCCAATATGTATTCTACGAGGCAGAGTCAGAGTGAAGAGAATGCAGACCATTGATCCAGTAACGATACAGAGCAGGGGTAGTTCAAAATTGGCGCCTTGTTTCTTTCATCATCGGCATCTGGTGATTTTTTTATCGAAATAGATCCGGGCGAGACGGCAAGGAGATTAGGAGAGTGGATTGGAGCATATTTCGGGCGCATACTCATTTATTTATTCGATATGTCGGAGAGCCAAGTTCAACTTGAAACGTCAACAGGCACCTCATTCTGACTCGTGACCATTCTGGCGACGTTTTCGAACGTCCAAAGCCCAACCCAGGGCAGCAACACCAGCCGCGCCGGCGAAGCATGTCCCGACGTAGATAATCATTTGCTGGAACCGACCGTCCCCAACTTGGAACCCAGTGCTTTCGACAACGCCCGTCGCATTTCGAGGTTGGGCGTACAGGTTCGCTGAAATGGGAGTCGACACAATATTTCCAATACCCCGGGAGAGGAGAAGGTACCCGTAGAGTGTCGTTGACATGACGGGGTCATCCTCTGTGTTTCGCGAGTTCAGTGGAGGATAACAATCTGATGAAACAACGTACTCGCAAAAGGTCGAACAAAACCAGTCCATAGACTGCTCCAACCACCCGCAACAATTCCGTAAGCTATGCTGAAAGCCAATAGCCCCGCAAAAGAGTGAGAGAGAATCCCCCAGAGAATAAAGGTTGATGCCGAAGTTGTAAGAAGAGCTGAGAGTGCCAAAAGCCACGGGTTGATTTTATCCGAAAGATATCCCAGTGACAGACGACCGACGACGGAGGCAGCTTTTTTCTCGAGATTAAGGGATGGAAGTTGTGGTCGTTTCAATGAACGCACCATTTAGCATCGCAAGCGTTACAGCAGAGTTGGAGGAGCTAATGTGAAGATTGTTGGCGAATGCTGAACCTATCAGTCAGTAATTGATGATTCGGCGAGGAAGCGAACGCATTACTGGGCAAATAAACGATGGGGACAAAATATGCAAAGCCCTGAAGAGTGTTGACGGCAAGGAAGATCCAGAATGCCTTGTGTTTCATCCAATCATGTGGGCCTGAGGCACCACGCGGCGCTGGTCCGTGAATGCGAGCACGGGTTTGTGGAAGGCGGCCCTTTACGAAAGGCAGAAGGGGAAAAAGCAGGATTGCAATGCCAATAGCGACGATGCGGAGTGTTTTTGATGAGCCATACTTGGATATCAGTGCAGGAAGCACCAGGGGAAGGAGAAGACCTCCAACTGCAGTACCTGGATATATCATAAAACCCCGAGTCAAAACAGGATGGTAAGGTAAGCACATACCAGCGAAGAGAATTCCGTTTGCCAACCCTCTGCGCACGACGAACCATTCAGACATGAAGGAAACGCATGGCAAGTAAAGTAGTGCTAGAATCGTTTGAATGCGTACTCGCAGCTGTTGACTGGGGCTTACATCCGCCGATACCATAGATTACGCCTTGAAGCAGAATCAGTTGAAGAATCTATGGACCCAAACAATTAGTCTGGTCTGTTGACTCCGAGTAATACGAACCTCAGTAGTGTAGCTTGCTCCGAGGAGAGCCCCGCAACAAAGAACCGCCCCGAGCCACATGGATTTGCGGCGATGGTGGGGGTAACGGGCGGCAATAGGATTTACAACCACTCCTATTTGGAAGGTGTAAACACGGTCATCTGAAGAACTATCTCAACTTACCGGAACAATAAATGATGCCAGACGACAAGGTTCCGATGAGGGGAAGGAGAGATGTAGCGTTCTTCTGGGAATTGTAGCGTGGGTCATGAAGGTAAGCTGAAGAATACAGCTTATACTCGAAAAATATATGAATGCAAACGAAAACACTCACAATCCAAGAAGACTCCGTATGCATTTGGGAACCCCCACACAATAGCCTCGACGACAAACGCAGCAGCGAGCTGTTGGAGCAGAGTTCAAGTCTTCATCAAAATGAATTGATCAACTGCGTACGAAAGACCAGGCCCTAGCTCCACCATCCGTAGGAGGTAACACTGATCCATTCAAAATTCTAAGAGTCTCTCCCGAGTGATTTGGTGAAAGCGAATGAGTTGGAGAAGCAGAAACGCCGGCCGACGGTGAGCTCGAGAGTTCCGATTCGATAAAAAATGTTGAGGTGGAGGGAGGAAGCGGGAGACGCTGAGCAAGTTCGATTTCCTCAGAGGACGCGTTAAACGATGCTTGAGAATTGCGGGCAGACATGGCTGGAAAAGTATGAGCAGAGTATGAGTCACTTTTGAATTCGCAAAGGCGGGAACAGGAAACAGCGATACACAACAATTCCCCATCGGGATTTTGTTCGGAGAGATGATCCGGAGCCCCGGCGGCCGGCCGATGTCGTTTGTGTTGTTGAATGTTCAGCTTTCCTAAAGCTTTCCTCTCTCACGCCCTGAGGAGGTGTACTTTTTTATCTCAAAACCAGGAAGCCCTGTGATACTACTTCCTCCGGGGGAATAGTTTCTCCCAAGTTTCTCCTGGTACTGGTTCACGAACATTGGATATTTACGATGCCAAATTCAGTCTGATTTTAGATAAGAGCTCAGCAGTTGCGAGTATTAAATATGACTTGAAGGCATAACCTTTGGAGGTGGCCGGAAGATTTGAGGAGGAAGGATCCGACAGACATCCAGCAGAATATTGCTTGAGACATCTCTCTGCCGAAGCCAAAAGCTCAATTCTTGCAGATGAGATGAGGATGGACAATGAACAAGAATGATGTCAGTTTGTGGTGTAATCAATGCATACCCGTGACCATGACGAGGGAGTGTCAATGTAGATAGGAACTGCTCTCCAGTGGGAGCTGACATGGGTCAGCATCCATGGTGCAGTTTTTGTATCGACCGTATCTCTAACGAATGACAAGGTCCACCCGAATATCTCGGTGAGCACTTCAGGCGGTATCCTGCGCAGCAGGGAAATAATGGCATGGCTCTGCACACAATGGCGCAACAATAAACTGCGCTCAGCCTCTTCCTCCAACCTGTTGAGCCGATCCCGGAGTCGTGAAATCTCGTCATCGAGCGACGACACGCGCTTCTCCGTTTCGTATACGACTGACTGGAAGAAAGGTAGTTAAGCGTCGTCTGGCGGCCCATTACTGGTTAATAGCCTTTGATGCCGAGTTCCAGGCTTTGGCACGTCCAGATCGAATGATTTTCAGTTGAACTGTGGTGCTGAAGCCGCATTTAGAGCATCGGAAGGTGTGCATTTCTACCTGGAAGAGATGGGACAGATTAAGATGAGATCTTTGGGTGTGATTAAGCTTACTGACCACTCACCGAGAAATACGTCGATGGCGGCGGTTGGAAGACGAAATTGATGGTTGATGGCTGAGTTTCAATTCAGCTGATGGAAATTTGATCGTACATCCCTCCTGAACACGGCACGTCTCATCTGTGCACCTTTTTTCGTGACTTCCACAGTATTTTCTTGCGCTTTGCACTGAATCAACACAAAACGGCTAACGCTAATTTCAACAGGTTGAATAGTTCTGAATCTGAAATTCCGGAGTAGAACTTATGGAATTGTATGGTTCTTCAAGTTTTCCAGCTCTGTTGGGAAGACGGGTGTAAGGGCAACACGTCCTTTCTACATGAGAGAAGTCCATCTCCATTAATCTGAGTCGAAATCCCTTGTTCGACTCAGTATAAGTGGATCTAGTTGGCTGGGTTGGAACTGGCTTTGCTTCGCACAGTTGGAGGCCGATGATTTATTTCGTGGCTCATGTGAAACTGTTTAAGCAAATTTGTCAATAATAAAGAGAAAAAGAAACAAAAACAAAACAAAAAGTCAACCGAGAGAAGTAATGGCCTGGCCCCGAATCGAACAGGGAATTTCTTCTTTGATTTCAACACTCCTGGTTTAGGAGGCAAAGACGTGTTACCAGTACACCACCAGGCCAATATCCCTGGCTCTCGTTGGTGCTATATATGGAGAGTAGCAGGAATCAGTACTGAGTGGTTGAGATTTAAGTTTCAACCAGATGTGTAAATTCAAGTTCACTGTAACACACTACGACTAGTGTTGTCTGGTGTATCACAGGTACTGTTAAAACAAGTGAGTTGAACTTTAAGGCCGAACAAAAACTTCAAGCGAAGCTGAAGAGACGGGGGAAAAAACCGAACCTCGAAATATTCATGGCCTGGCCCCGAATCGAACGGGGAATTTCTTCTTAAATTCTAACACTCCTGGGTCAAGAGACACCATTACACCACCAGGCCGACATTTTTTCCTCCTGATGATGGGGTATATCAGGTAGAAGACTCAAGAGAGGGTGGTTGAATTTCAACCAGAACTTTAACAAATGCCATTTTTGAAGTAACATACCTGTAAGTCTCAATAGGCACAGCGTAATAGGTAGCTAATTTCAGATCCAGAAATACAGAACTAGATGAAAGATGAACCCTTACACCCGATGAAAATCCAAGCGAAGTTGTCTTGTCAACGGCGAAAAGAAAAGAAAATGCACACCAAAACATCCAGGGTCTGGCCAAGGCCTGGCCCCGAATCGAACGGGGAATTTCTTCTTAAACTCTAACACTCCTCGATCAAGAGACAAAGACGTGTTACCATTACACCACCAAGCCAACACTCCCTGCCCTTGATGATGGGATATATCTGGTAGAATAGAGGACTGGAGAGGGTGGTTCAATTTGTACCAAATGACAATGTGTAGATTTAAGTTCAACACAACGCATTAGCTAGGAGTCGGAATTCGCTCAAAATAAGTTTCGAGGTGAATTTAAGGGAAAGGGAAAGTGCAGTGCACAGTTCACGCGAAGCTGAAGAGCCGATAAAAACACGAGTGGGAGGGGATGGCCTGGCCTCGCCCCCGAATCGAACGGGGTGCTTCTTCTGCAAAGTCTTTGCGTCTTATAATAAGAGGACATGTTACCATTACACCACCAGGCCGACACTCCTCGCTGTTACTTGTGGGATATAGTGGGAGAGAGAGAAAGAAAAACGAGATCTCCGACGTGGGAGATTGGCTATGAGGGTGAACCGTGGGAAGGTAAGTGATGTGCAGTCTGGATCCACCCACAGTTACTCGTGCCATTCGCATTCGAAGTACGTCCGAGTAGAACTAGGAAGGAAGCAAGGAAGGAGGGAGGAGGGAGAGGCGATGCGATGAAGCGTGGGCCCGTCGCCGATGTAGGTGAGAAACGCTGAGAAACCCGATGAGGGATGAGGGACTGAGAGGGACTGAGAGAATTTTAGATGTCACGTTTGCCTTTCACAGCACAGAGGATCCGGAGGGAATCTTGGGACGCGGACTGGCCATGGGTGGGTGTGTTGACTGGGTGCGTTAACGTTCGACTTAGATTGGATTGGAGTTGTTACCAAGTTGTTACAGCCGTTTTCAAAACTTTGGACGGGTTTTGATGGGCCGTTGCTCCTTCGTTTTGGCTTGCTTGAATTGCTTGAATCACCTCATACACGGCGCAAGTTGCAATTGCAATTGACTGTAACGTCCTAGAGAGAGAGACCGACGCGTGTAGTGCACGTTATCCAAGGTGGGATGTTTAATTAACGCGTGCGTCCCTGTTTAATTGTGTGGCCGTGTTTAATTACACACACACACACCTTAAACCTAAAGTGATGTTAGGAACGTTAATGAAGGCGTTATGTTATGTTTGGATTACTCGCAGAATGAAGAGATCAAGGAATCAGCGGTGTCTGTCTGTCCAGGTGTTAACTTGCCAGATTCGTTAGGTTGAAACAAAGTCTTCTGGGGGCGTTTGAACTTTGTGGTAAGGCTGTCGGGCAAATCCCGGGACCAGGTCGGACTGGGACTTTGAGGCGTTGATGAAATTCACCGTGAATGGCGTCGAATGCTGTTGGGGCGTTAAAGTAACGTCGGGCCCGGGCGGCGTGCCGGGCGTCGTATATACGCGTCAAGTCCGCTCTCCCCTCCTTACTCTTATTTACACACACATCTTCCGCGAACTGCGCAGATATGATTGCGGCCTGCTGATCCAAGTCTGCAGTGTGTTAGCGCGTGAATGTGATTAGACGGGCGGGAACGAATGGGCGTAAGTAGCGTTGTTGGGTTCATGGTGCGTCATCATTGGCGACCGACGCATCAGGCAGAGGTACGCAGACGATGGACGACGCATGAGCTGCGGGGAGGGAGCGCACCATGGTCAGCGGGGAAGGACACAGGCGGTGCTGCGCACGGTTAAACGGACACCCTCCGATGGCTTTAAACGGCTCATGGATAGCGCAGACTGGCACATGTCGAGATGGTGCAGTTGGTGTGAAGCTGACATCAGAAGAAGGATAGCGTGTGTTCCGTCCGCAGAACAGCTCTTGTGGCGGAGAAATGCGGAATGAACGACTCGGATTGAGAGGATAAGTATCTGCAGAGGCCGACTCGGAGCGTCGGGAATCGGGATGTTCATCTGGAAATCGGTTTCTAGTTGATAGAGCGCCGCCCACGTGGTAGAGGTGGCGGTGTCTCGATAGCCGCCCGTAGAGATATCATTTCTGCATAGAGGCTCATAGACATCCACCACCTCTGTAGACCGCGGTGCTCGACGGAGACCCCTTCCTTCTCCCTTGTCGAGGATAGAGCCGGCATTTCACATGTGAGTGTATCCGGAACAACGGCAACTCGGGTCATCGACAGGATCGGATGACTGGATCAAAAAAGACTTGTCGTTCTTTCGAATCTTTGCTTCCCACTTCCATCGCACTTCAACTTCCATCGCACTTCACTCGACTCTTGCCCCCCTTGTCAATTCCGACCATCGGCCCGAGTGAAGCTGCGCTGCAAGCCTAAGATGGTGTGCCCACTCCCTTCCCGATTGATAGGCCGTCCTTTGTTACCCGAAACCGCCCTTCAAGCGCTTCGAATGCCTTCAAATACTTTCAAGTCAAGTGTTGCCTTCCTTCAAGTCCCATAAAGTCCCTTCAAGAACCAAGTTGAAGTGTTTCAAGCCCCTCGGCGTTTCATCTCGAACTCGGTCAAAGCAATTCTTGTCGGACTGCTCATCAATGCTTGTCGCACTCATCAATGCTTGTCGCACTCAGTCTTCAAATTTGCCCTACGATCCAGTCTCCGGACCGTCCGAAGTGACTCAGTTGCCATGGCGCGGCGACCGCGTAGCTAAGACTCCACAAGAAGTCGTCAGGGAGCTTATATTTTGTAATGTAAACTTCATTATTTCATTCTGTACTTACTTCAATCGTTGATAAGTACATAGTTCTGTGTGAATGTATGTTGTTTCTCCATTTCCGTTGTGTATAGTGAGCACAAGCAAAGAGCGGGGGAGCAACCAACCTGGCCAAGCGCATGCAAATGATCGAACACGTGAAATAAGCGAGCTCTATGGAGCTCTACGCGGTCTCTACAGGCCTCTACGGTAGAGCATGGCCATCTACCGTTATACTCAGTAGATGGGGGGAGTGACTATGGCTCTATAGCTCTACTGGACTCTATCCTGTGCTACCTAGCGACTGGGTGTTTTCCAGATGTTGTGTCAATGAAGAGACGTGCCGCGATGTGATGCAATCAAGGTTGATTACGTACATGCGAGTGTGATCGCCGGATACGTAGAGGTGAGTTTCGTCTGGTTTCGCCTCTTGTCTGCAGCGGAGTCTCTTTTTTTTTCGAGGTCGTTTCTTGGTTTCCTATTCTAGATCTGTGTGGCTATTGCTATGACTTCTCGGTGTTTGATCAACATCAATACATATACGGTTCGAATTAAGGTCGGACTGGTCGTACTAGTAGTACAGATGCCATGTTCAATAATACTTGCCGTCTCCCACTACCGAGCGGTGTCAGAAATGCTTAGAATTCAGACATCGCATCGATCCAGTAACGATACATAATCATGTTTGCACAACCAGCCAAATGATACATGATTGTTCGAGAGGCAAAAGCAGACGAGTTTACAAATTAATGGCGTGGGCGTTTCGATCTTTTTGGGGTTACAGATGTGTCCTCCGCACCTGGGTCATTACCCAAACGCCGCTTCAAAATTTGAAGGTTTAGCATTTCTTGTTCAACTTCAATGAGCGCGTCCTTGCACTCAGTTGCTCGCACATCATCAATTGTAGGGAGAAGGACCAGCGCATCTGCAAGGCGCGCACACATACTGTTGAATTTGTCTCGGGGGATATGAAGCATATCCTCTTCCAGGTTTGTGGCTTCATCCGATATGCGACTCGGGCCTGGGAGCGCAATTTCTTCCGCTAAGGAGGCAAAGGGGAGTGAGTAAATTTGAGGGAGATCGCATAATAGTTGACTTACACTCCGGAGTGTCTGGCTTCGCTTTGGAAGCAGCTGTATTTTTTATTTGTCGGGGAGATTTTGTAGTTTTTCGCGGAGATTTTGTCGGACTGCGGCTAGCTGTAGCCTTTCGGGGTGTACCCTTGGTGTTTGATGCAGCCTTCTTCGGGGAGGCCCTCGCAGAGGAAGAACGTGTAACGGGAGTCTTTCGTGTCTTCAGGTACTCCTCTTGTGCCTCGGGGGTCACTTGAAACCAAGTATACTGGGAGCACTGGAAAAACCAGTTCAGGAAACGAAGTCGTCGGAAAATAGACGTGCCGTTTTCCTTCTCTTATCAATTTTGTCCTGCTCCTCACGGCTGATGACACGCGACTGCATGCTGAAGTCACGTTGATTAATGGTGAGATGGCGATGTGGACAAAATACGCACGAGCAGCCATGTTCAGTAACAAAGACATCTAGGGCAGCCTCGATCTCCGGTTCAAGCCTAAACTTGACAACGAGCGTGTTGGCGAGGCCATCGCTGGTGTCGACGGTCTCCAGATGCTGGAGAAACATCTGCTTCACCTGTTAATCGGTCAGCATCGAGAGAAGAGCTTGGCCAAGCAACAAATCCAAAACAATGAGGATGAGGAAACGGAAGCAGTGTCCGGACCTTGTGAAGAGTAGCGTCCTCCTCTGCATCGAAAATGGAGGCCGGCGAGGACATCGTGGTAGGAGGAAGCAAGGTTCGAAATCAACAACAGCAAACTCGCGACACCGCCACAATTCGGTTCTCAAAGTCTACTTACCGTTGAGTCAAGTAATACTATGTCTCCCCTTAATCTGCCCGCGCGGAAAAGACGGTATCCGGTGAATGGGTTGTGTTTCATCCAATCGTGTGGGCCTGGGGCACCACGCGGCGCTGGTCCGTGAATGCGCGCGCGGGTTTGAGGAAGACGGCCCTTCAGTCACCGAAAGCCTGAGGTAGCAGAGGAAGAGGAGGACCGTAATGCGCACCGCAAGGATACGGGGCGTTTTTTTTTTTTGACGCACCATACTGCGATATCAGGGGCGGAAGCACTGGCGGAAGAAGCAGACCGCCCCCCGCCGTACCTGCATATATTCTGAGACCCCGATTTGAACGAGGGCGGTAAAGCAACGTACCAGCGAGAAGAATTCCGTTTGCCAACCCTCTGCGCATCCGTTTGCCAACCCTCTGCGCACGACGAACCGTTCAGACATGAAGGAAACGCATGGCAAGTAAAGTAGTGCTAGAATCGTTTGAATGTGTACTCGCAGCTGTTGACTGGGGCTTACATCCGCCGATACCATAGATTACGCCTTGAAGAAGAATCAGTTGAAAAATCTATGTACCCAAAAAATTAGACATGTTTTGGTTCCGAAAAAAATATGAACCTCAGCGGTGTAGCTTGCTCCAAAGAGAGACCCGCAACAAAGGACCGCCCCGTGCCACATGGACTTGCGCGATGGTGGGGATGACGAGCTCGAGCGGCAATATGATTTACAACCAGTCCTGTTGGGAAGGTTACAAACAGGCTCCCTGAGGGGCTGTCTGAGCTTACCGGAGCAATAAATGATACCAGACGACAAGTTTCCTACAGGGGGAAGGAGAGATGTAGCGTTCTTCTGGGAATTGTAGCGTGGGTCATGAAGGTAACTTGAAGCTGAACAACACAAGTCAATATTTGAGAGTCTACAGATAGCGCGCGAACAAAATACTCACAATTCAGGAAGACTTCATACACACTCGGAAACCCCCACACAATAGCCTCGACGACTAACGCAGCGAGCTGTTGAACCAGAGTTCGATCCTTCGTCATACAGATATTAGTCAGATATTAATACGTATGAAAGACTATGTCCCAACTCCACTGTCCGTAAGAGGTAAAGTTGCTAATGGGACGTACTGGAGTTTGCATGGAGAAGGAGAAACGCCGTCCGGTTGGTTTACGACTTCTGAGTCGATGAAAAACGTTGAGATGGACGGAGGAAGCGGAACTCGGTGAGCGAGTTCGATTTCCTCAGAGAACGATGCTTGAGAATTGCGGGCAAACATGGCTGCAGGAAAGTGTGAGTCAAGACTCAATTCCGAAACGCAAAGGCGGGAAAAAGAAACAGAGGTAAATGATGGTAATTTGGAACAAAAGTTGGTCTTCTCTTTTCGTAGGAGTGAAGTTGGAAAGGGTTGCATCACGATCCATAGGAAAATGACTGGACCAGCCTCTTTTTCGAAATTTGAGTCCAGCGTTCATGGAATTGATTCCATCCTGCTAAGGTACTAAAATACACTTGGGAGTGAGGGGATAAAAACAGTACGAAGAAAGCGAGAAATAAAGATAATGGCACAAGGGAATAATGATGATGGCAGGAACGAAATAGCCGACGATAGCGTAGTAGGTGAGTTGTAAGGATAGCGGACAAGTCAGTTGGATGGCACGGGTGGGAGGAAGAGGGGGCGAAACGCGGGGAAGAGCATTGCAGTTTATGCCACCGCGACGGGTGCCGCGGCCCGTGTCCGGCTCCTACTCCTACTTCGCTCACGGCTGCGATTCCACCAGTGCGCGCGTCCAGGGCTGAGCCCCGCGTTCAGCGCGCGGAGGTGTTCGCTGGGGGCACTCGAGCTCGGTGTCATTGATAATGACCCACTCGTGCTGTACAGTGACGTGGAAGTGCTGCGAAGCGACGCGGAGGAAGAGGACGTAGTGGATAATGTCGACCCCTCTGGCACGAGCTTCGTGAACGGGCTGACGAGGCGTGCGTCCTGGACAGGCACGGGGTTAAAGAGTGCCTCGATGAGGGATTCAGTGGGGCGTGGGCCGTATGCACGGGGGAGGACGCGGAGGTCGAAGGGGGCGGTCGATTGCACGTTGTCTTGTGCCATAGGCGCATACAGGTCGAGGGCGCGCGGACGTGTGCGATAAACGTCAGCGTGCGTGGAGAGCAGCATCGTGACGCCGGCGAGGATCTCACCATTGGGGAGCGGCGGTGCGATGAACGGCGGTGGGGTGCCTGATGGCTCGACACGGATGGAGAGGCGCAGGGTCGCGTTGGTCTTGCTGCCCTCCAGGAGGTATCGCCGAGTGACGACGCCCTTGCTGGCACTCGATGCAGGAACGCTGTCTGCATACTCTGCGAGATCGAGGTGGACGGCACCTAAGGCGGATCAGCTTTCCCGTCGAGGTATATAGCCAACAGCAAAACTCACCTAATCGTGGATTGTGGTCCCCTTCGACTTTTTGAAGCACGGTGAGCTTGAAAGGATGCGGGAGGAGATGGTGGGTGTCGCGGTCAATGGACATCTGCACTACCGCCGACAGTGGCTGATCCCACAACACAGAGTGGTCGCGTAGGGGCAGCCAGGGGGTCTGCCCACGCGCTGAACTGGTTTCCTGGGGACCATCCATGCTGAATACTGTGGAATCCGAGGCAGATTGTGTGTGTACGGGTACACCCAACGTCAGTGATTCCTCTGGGCTGATTTCGCCACTACCGAAGCTGTCGCCGTCGTCGTGCTCTAGTTCAGGGGCTTTGGGGTTTCCTTTTCCCTTGACCTTGTGAGTGTTCTTGAACTTCCATTTGACCCCAAATTCGCCATGAACGAGGGGAACACTGGCTAGCTGGTGGATAGTAATCCGGACTTGGAACAAGGCATGCCGCGGAAGGAGATGGTGGAGGAGGGCTCTCAGCCCCGTTGTTGAGGTAGGAGAAGCCGGGGTATTGGTATCGTTGGGATTTTCGTAGAACATGGGGGGTACATGGAGGATAGGGACGGGAAAGGGGGCAAAATTATATGCGGCATATGGTGAGAGTACACTTGGAGTACACCTGTCAGCAGCCACTTGCCCAATTTGGACGTCGAAACTTACAATGGGCGGCCATGATGAACACCAGTTCATCTGTCCTCGACCTCATCTTGCTTGCATCCAACCTGCATGGTGCCCTAGTATCAAGCGCATACTCCTGCATAAGCTCTTGGTCCACCCCAACACCTACCAGGGCCACTGACAACAATTGCCACTTCAATGCCACCCACGGATACGGATTTGTACCACGTCCCATCCAACATCCGAGTTTCCACTTCATCCGTCAGCTCAGGAGCTCTCGGGATTCTGTAACTCAGGCTACGTGGCACGGCCGATTTTTCTCCGGTGGCCCACGCTCGGCGCTTACACACATGGACCTACAGTAACCTACAGCGCGTGAAGAGTCCATTATATATCCAGCCGGAACGTACTCACTTTCGGCATCAGAATTATTCAGCCCTTCAAGGCACTCAGGCCTCGGGGCGAGCCCTAGACTGAGTAATTACATATCTGCTTTCGGTGAGTCAGCATCGTAGTGTTACCCGTAGCGCCGACGCGGATATCCATGCGACGGATGTTGCAATAAAGATCCGCGCTGGGTTTGTCAGTTTCCGCCTGGTCAAATGCCAGCAAACGCCTCGGTCTTCCGGCGAAAATAATTTTCAAACCCAATCAATTACGGCAGACATCGTTGAAGTACTAACCTGCCAACTCAGGTATCGATTCCTTGCTGACTGGTGCGTCTCCTTTTTACTCTCGTGTCCCTCGACATTTTGGTCGACCGCCACTGCTTCAGTTTCGCGCCAGATTTCTGGCTGTGGTCGGTGCCACGACAACACGGAGGGAATCCGTTCAACTTCCCAAAAACTTGCGAAGATTCATTGAAAGTCGCTGTTAGTTGTAGGTTCGTCAAATCAACATGGCGATAAAAATCGGGACCTCGTGGCCATGACCATTATGGAATATGAGATCTCTTCAGAGCTTTGCATTGTTGGTCTGGAGGTACGAGTTGCCTCGCTGCAGCATAGCAGCGGCGTCTGTGACCATTCTATCCACAATAACCTTCGCAGGGAGGATTTCATCAATGACCTGCCGAAAATCTAGCATTGGTAGCAGCAGGGGGGCAGCGCTTACCGCAGAAACGCGACCCATCATCCATGTGTGCCCGGCGACGGCAACTTCAGGGTGCTTTTCGAGCTCCACCATGTGCGGGACCAGGCCCTTGCCGGTGAGGTCCTTGATCTCGGCCTGGCGGTTGTTGTTCCACTCGTCGACGTACGCCGTCCGACGGACACGCATGGGCCTCCCAGTGTAGATCACCGTCGTGACGGCATCTTCGAAGTTGGCGCTGAGAACAGACTCTTTGTGCTTTGGTGGCGCGCCAGCCTCTTCAGAAGCGACGAAGCGCGTGCCCACCCCTAGCATGGCGTGGGGGTAAGCGCCAATTCACACCTAGACAAGCAGAAGGACACGCACAAACCGCCTGAGCGCCCCACATAAGGTTTGCTGCGAGGCCCCGACCGTCATACACCGCGCCTGCACCCACAACGCAGACGGGCTTGCCATTAAGAGGTGACTTGTGCCCTTTGACCGCGTCGACACACGCGGGGATGAGAATGGTTGCTGGGATGTCACCCGTGTGGCCGCCACCCTCACCTGCCTGTGCGCAGATAATATCCACCCCCGCTGCCAGCGCCTTTCGGACGTGTTTTGGGTGGCCGACCAAATTCATGATCTGATACGGGTGGTGTAAGTACCGCTGGTCGTAATGCGATATTTTATCCGGTCGGTACTCACGGGAATGCCGGCCTGGTGGAGCCTATCCACGACGTACTGGGGCGGTACGCCGATGGCGCAGACAAAGAGCGACGCCTTCTCCTCGACGATTACATCTATGAGCTCCGCGAGTTTGCCGTTGGTGTAATCGTAGTTGGTCTTGCGTGCATTCCCACCCACTTGTGGGATGAGCAGGTCGACGCCAAAGGGAAGAGATTTATCCGCGAGCTCGGCCTTGACTGCCTGAATCTGCTGGCGCAGGAACTTGGGGGTATACCCCACGCCCCCGATGACCCCAAGCCCACCGGCGTTGCTGACTGCAGCTGCGAGGCGGGGCCCCGCAGCAACGTTCATGCCGGCGAGCAGAATAGGGTGCTTGATTCCAAAGAGCTCGGTTATTGGGGTCGATATAATGGCCATGGTTTGTTGTGCTGACTACGCACGCGCGAGAAGTGGTTCGATCAGTATCTTCTCTTGGTAAATACGAGTCAGGACCCACCTTTGCTGGCAGGTTCGGGAAAAGTGTCCAGGCTGGTTCGCTAGAACTTTGGACGTGCCAATCATGGAAGCCTCGACGGCTGGTTGGCTTTTTCAGGTATCGTTGTCACTTTGATACGGCGGACAAGAAGTGGATATTCTGGCGTCAGTGTGCGTGCTTCTGCTGAATCCGCCCACAAGATTCGAAGAGGCTTGAGTTGTGCCTTCTGGGCGCGTTCATTCTCTTCTGGGTGGCCGCAACATGGGCGTCGAAAACGAACGAAATGGCACGTGGCTGTGGCGCAAAGGAGAAATTTTCTGAAGCAAGCGTCGGCCAAGCGCCGGCCGAACGCCGGTGCACTGAAACCTCCACCTCGCCACTCGATCCATCCTCGGTGGATTCTCCCCCGCCTGGGAATACCCTCCGACCTTTCAAAACCCAGTCCTTTTGCACCTTACCTTTCATAACCAGTGCATGGTGCCTGGTTGGTGTCAGGGTGAAAGGAAGCATCTGGCAGCGACATGTTGGTGGAGGATGAGGGAACCAAGTTTTGATTCAGGAGCAATGAAACTCAATTTGGAAGACAGAAACAGGTTACTCAGGTTATAAGGTCGTTGCTGGCGTTCGAATAGGTCAGCGAGCCAGTTCAAAGTTCAATTTGTACTTCCAACTTGAACAGGCGCCTCACTCTGAGTCCTGAGCAGCCTGAGGACGTTTCCTAGCATCCATCGTCCAACCAAGAGCAGAAACGGCAGCTGCGCCTGCGAAGCATGTCCCGACGTAAATAATCATCTCCTGGAACCGACCGTCCCCAACTTGGAACCCGGTCTTTTCGGCACCGCCCGTCACATTTCGTGTTTGGGCGTACAAGTTCGCTGAGATGGGAGTCGATACAATATTTCCGATACCTCGGGAAAGCAGGAGATAGCCATAGAGCGTCGTCGACAAGACAGGGTCATCCTCTGTGTTTGACGAGTTCAAAGAGGTCAAATGTCAGGCGGGTAAGACAACGTACTCGCGAAAGGTCGAACAAAACCTGTCCATAGACTGCTCCAACCACCTGCAACCGTTCCGTACACTATGCCGAAAGCTAGTAATCCCGCAAAAGAGTGAGAGAAGATCCCCCAGAGAATAAAGGTTGACGCCAAGGTTGTAAGAAGAGTGGAGAGTGCCAAAAGCCAGGGATTGACTTTATCCGACAGATATCCCAGCGACAGACGACCAACGACCGTGGCAGCTTTTTTTTTTTTTCGACACTTAACGATACGGAAGTACGATGGGCATTCAATGAACACACCGTTTAGCATTGCCAACGTTACAGCGGAGTTGGAGGAACTAATATGAAGATTGTTGGCGAATGCTGAACCCGTCCATCAGCAATTTGACGATCCGGCGAGGAAGGAAATGTCTTACTGGGCAAATAAACGATGGGGACAAAATATGCAAAACCTTGGAGGGTGTTGGCGGCAAGGCAAATCCAGAACGACTTGTGTTTCATCCAATCTTGAGGGCCCGAGACACCGCGCGGTGCCGGTCCATGAATTCGGACACGGCTTTGAGGAAGTCGACCCTTTACAAAGGGTAGAACGGGAACAAGAAGGACGGCAACGGCGATGGCCAGAATGCGGAGCGTTTTTGATGCGCCATGCTTTGATATTAGTGGCGGTAGCACTAGCGGCAGGAGCAGACCGCCCGTCGAATTACCTGGATAATATATATTATTGAACTCCTAGTTGAACCAAAACGTGAAGCAGGTACATACCAGCGAAGAGAATTCCGTTTGCTAGGCCTCTGCGTGCAACAAACCATTCGGATGTGAAGGAAATGCATGGCAAGAAGAGTAGTGCTAAAATGGTTTGGGTTTGTCGTCGCGAAAACTCGAACAGAGCTTACATCCGCCGATAGCGTAGAACACGCCTTGAAGAAGAACCAGTTGGAAATTCTAGGAACGCAATTATTAGAAATGCTTTGAATGTGAAGGACTCGGAGAGGCAAATTTGCCTCGGTGGCGTAGCTTGCTCCAAAAAGAGTCCCGCAACAAAGGACTGCCCCGAACCACATGAACTTGCGGCGATGGTGGGGGTAACGAGCAGCAATAGGATTTACGACCAGTCCTATTTGCAAGGTAAACATGCTCCTCTAAGGAGAACTATCTCAAATTACCGGAACAATAGATGATTCCTGACGACAAGGTGCCAATGAGGGGAAGGAGAGACGTAGCGCCTTTTTGGGAGGTGTAGCGTGGGTCTTGAAGGTAAGCTAAGGAACCTAGCTCAGTACCATTGCATATAACGCACCCAAAATACTCACAACTCAAGAAGACCCCGTATGCATTGGGGAACCCCCACACAACAGCCTCGACGACAAACGCAGCAGCGAGCTGTTGAAGCAGAGTTCGATTCTTCATCCAACAGAATCGGTCAACAACGTACGAAAGACCATGCCCCAAGTCCACCGTCGGTGGGAGGTAAGTTTGACTCATTCAAACTTCTGACAATCTCCCTCGAATCGTTTGACGAAGAAGAAGGGCCAGAGAGTTCTGAATCGATAAAAAATGTGGAAGTAGAAGGCGGAAGTGGAACGCGACGAGCAAGTTCGATTTCCTCGGATTGGAGGGAGGATGCGTCCAACGATGCTCGAGAATTGTGGGCAGACATGACGCAGATGGATACTAATGGGTGCCGACTCCGGACGGCGGAGATAGATGACATCACAGAATCTTGTCGAACCTGGCAGCTGACTCCGACTTCAGACATCAAGTTGTCTCACGGTTAGATGCTCCAGATCTGAACCATTCAAAATCCCTTGAACTTGTCAACAGGTGCGTGAAATAATTTGCAGAATACGCAGTGAGTGTCATTACTTCGTCTTTACCTTTATATTAGTAGGTCTTAGTATTAGTAGGTGCCTTGAGTCCTGTTGGATATTCACCCGCCAAAGGATGGATGAGCGATCTTTGAGCGATCTAGTTCTGCCCGCGTTCTTTCCAACATGGCGTCGCGTCGGCCTCGCGTTAAAAGCACGTGATCGCGAACACCCTCGATTTAGACGAAAATTCAAAACAAACAGTCGCAAAAATGTACCTTCCACTTTCGGACTCAAAACCTCCTCCCACGACCTCCATCGCATCGCAGTCAACATCCCCACCAAATGCCCTCCGACCTCCCACAGCCCTTCCAATATCTCCTCCTGCGCACGACCCCGCCGGCGGACGAGCTAACCCTGCGGCGCGCACTCCAAACGGCGCTCAACCAAGCATTTGGGCTCACCGCTGCTGGGACGCATGTCGACGTGCTGTGGGTGCAGTCAGGCGGTGACGAGGGTACGGATGTCAGTGGACGGGGCGTGGTGCGGGTTGACAATGGGTATGTTTGCATGCAGCGCGTTTCCGGACTAGGTTTTGACGACAAAATAATTCATGCCACAGGGACGACGCGACGCGCGTTCTCGCATCGATCGTCTCGTCATCTGCGTCGCCGCGACTCGAGCTGATCAAGTCTTCGACTTTTCTGCCATCGTTCTTGGTCGATGACGCGCCGCTGTGAGGGAAGAAGAGACGGATGATTGCGCACACCACGCTGCAAAAACCGCACCGGGAACACACGCTGTCAGTGTGATCTGCTTTGATCCCGGCGGCTTCCCGATACCAGTATCTTCACCACTATACCCACATAACTCTTGATCAGGACGACACCCTTAGGGACGAGGTGTTGTCACTGGGATCTAAGAGCGCCACGCCAGGGTTGGCATCGAGTTGGGCCATCTTGACAGCAGTAAATTTCGGATGTAACAATTTATGACATGTTCTCAACTGCCAAGCCATCCAAGGCGCACGATCTGGGAATCTACAACAATCAGGTCTACCTTGAGCTTCAAACCCCCAACCTCCCAAATACAAGTCGCGTGTAATAGCATGTTCTCTCTCCCTCAGATATTCAAATCACGATTCCAGTCGAGCAACGATCGTGAGGAGTACAAGTACAGTAACAGTAAGTACAAAAACAACACTGTCCGTAACCGGGAGCCCGGAGTATGTATGTACTGTCTATTCTGTATGTACATCGGCAGTTTGTGTGTATATGTGCTTTTGAGATTCTTTCAATGTGTTCGATATGTAGGTTTGTTTGTGGATTTGGAGATTCGATAGTTGGTAGTTGGTTTGTACACACACAGGTAGCAGGGTACATCTGTAAAAGAAAGAAAGAAGTCGACGCGTCAGTACACGGCAGTCGTGGATAAGGTGAATGCACTCACCGACTCTGTAACTCGAAAAATAAATAGGAGGAAGGATGCATATGTAGGTTATAGACGAATGATACCGACGATAATTAGTTAGCGCAGCTATAGTCAGTTTGATAAGAAATAAAGTAGTACTAGGTCGTGGCAAGTAAAAGGAAATAGGGTAGTACATATGAGAGTATATATGTATAAGATACGATGCGGCGAGGAGGATGATCCTTGAAGGATGGGAGGGATACCGTAATCGGTAAGATACGATCCATAAACGATAGGAAGGATGCGATGAGTTATCATCATAGATACGATAGCTGTCGGTGACAAAAGTCCCAGTGTTCCCAGTGTTCGTTGTTCGGCGCGGAGCCCAACCAGAGCGGAGTGGATGGAGTACAACAGAGCGGAGTACAAGGAGGATTGAGGTGATTGAGGTGAATGAGGTCGGCGGGAAAGCGAAAGCGATACTGTACAGTCGTGTATGTGTATGGTAGCAGTCTATGCTTGGGTGGCGCGAATGGGGGAAACGAAGTGCATGGGGAAAGCGGAGCGGGGTACTGGGTGCAGTGCAGAGCGAGGTTAACGTCCGGCGGACGCGAGGCGGGGAAAGCAACCTGTGTAGTGGAAGCGAAACGCCGAAGTCCTCGCTAGGACTTCGCACTTCGCCCTCTCACCAGGTCGTCTTACTTCGACGCACCTCCTCACACCGAATCTGCACGCGGTAGGCTGGGGCGGGATGGCGGGCGGGGTAGCGGCCTTATCGTGCTCCCGGCACTCTCGCGGGCCTCGGAGGCCACGCGGCTCCTCGCAAGCGGCACAGGAAGCCTCGCCCTCGGGGCCGTCGTCTGTCCATCTGCGCCAGGCGTTGTGCTTTCGCCCAAGGCAGACGGTGTCGGCGTGGTGCCGTCACCTCCCATCGTCGGCGTCGTCCCATCGCTGCCCATCGTCGGCGTCGGCGTCGTCCCGTCACTGCCCATCGTCGGCGTCGGCGTCGTCCCATCCGAGCTCGTCGTCGGCGTCGTCCCATCAACCCCCAACATCAACGTCGCAGCAGACAAAACCCCCGCCGTCGGCGTCCTCTCCGCCCCACCACCCAACTCCCCAACCGACCCCAGCCCCGACCCCGGCCTCAGAGGCGGTATCCACTCCACCGGCTCCTCATATATCGGCGTATGCATCGGCGACGACGTAAAATACCCGCCGCCCGTCCCATACCCGCTCGACGAATACCCGCTTGGCGGCGTATTATGCGATCCGCCCGTATTCGAGGTATTATGCGTCCCATGCGAGGCCACAGACGGAGGGTGCGACGCCGCCGACGCGAAATACGAGGATGACGAGGTCGTCCCGCTCGTGCTCGCCGTGCCCGGCGTCGTGTGCGGGTGGCTGTTCGACCCCGTGCCGACGGGCGACTGCGCGTAATACGAATATGCGCTCCCAACGCTCCCCGCGCGGCGCATGTCCGTGTCCAGACTCCCCGCGCGGCTCGGCGGCTCGCTCCCCATCCCACCCACACCACTACCACCACCACCACCCAGATTCGGGCTGGGGTACGAATTCGGGTTCGGCGAGTCCACGCAATCGCTGCGCTCGCTGCGGTCCGTCATCGCGCGCGTCGGCGGGCGGCTAAGCGTGTGCAAACTCTGGCTCCTCTCCCGATACAAACTCGCGCCCGTCCCCGTCCCCGCGGCACTGCTCCCCCCAGCCACGCTGCTCCCCGCCACACTCCCGCCATACACGCTCGCCAAGTCCCGACTATACACGCTCGCGAGGTCGCCCCGGCTGTACATGCTCCCCAGCTCGCGGCTGTACGCGCTGCCCGCGACCTCGCGGCTCCCGAGGCTCTCGATCGTCGGCATGCGGCGCACGTACGCGTTCAGGATGCGCACGTGCTCGTCGGGCGGGTACGGCCGCCCGAACTCGTCGTACCCGAGCGCGGGCGTCGCGAGGCGCAGGTTCTCGTAGCTGAGCGGGAGGCCCGGGCCGACACCGCCGGAGGACGAGCTGGCTGCTGAGTTGGAGGCGTCGTAGCTGTGGGCGAAGCGGCGTCTCAGTCTTCATCCAATTACTGAAAATGAGAATGAAAGAAAAAGGAACGCACCCAGGCAACCCACCCCCGTCCGCACCACCCCCAACGGCAATCCCACTACTCCTCAAATCCTCAAAGAACCCCTCCACCGCGCCCGCCTCCGTCTCCTGAATATGCGGCGACAAGCCCCCCTCCTCCGCCTCCCGCGTGATCTGCGCGACCAGCGCGCGGAAACGGTCCACGAAGCTGTACAGCTCGCGGTCCGACGCGCTCTGTGCCGGCGACGCGTGCACGTTGCTCATTCCTCCGCTGCTACTCGCTCCCCCACTACGATTCGTACTGAGCACACTGTTTCGGTTCGGCACGAGGGCGCCAACGTTGCTGGGACCGGCTTGTGCGTTATTGTTATTGCTGTTGTTAGCAATCTGACCCAACGCAGCCCCAGGCAGGTGCATGGTCGTGCTCGTGCTCGTCGTCGTGGTAGTGGTAGTCGTCGTCGTCGTCGTCACCGGGAACCCGTATCCGCCCGCGTACGACGTGTACCCTCCCCCTCCGCCTCCATATCCGCTCCCGCCCGGCGACCCCGCCCCGCCTCCGCCTCCATATCCACTCCCGCTTGGAGACCCACCCCCGTATCCCACCCCCGGCGAATTTGGCGGCAGATGTGCATAAGCGTGCGCCCCCGCATACCCCGCCGCGCCCGTGCCAGTAAGATGCCCCCCGCCATACAGCCCGATCCCCGCATACGGGTCAAACTCGTCGTTCTCGTCTTCGTACGATGCCGAGGAGCGCGCCGAGTGCGTCCCGTCTCCATCTCCGCCGGTATTCGCATTCCCGTGTGCGTCTGCGCCAGTATGCGTATTTCCGTGTGGGTTGTGCGAATGCGAATGGTGCGAGTGGTGCGAGTGCGAATGGTGCGAGTCAGCGGAGCCAGCGCCTCCTTTTTTTGGTGCGTTAGCAGGATGCTCGGGGGGGTCGAAAACGAGGGGAAGTGAAAGCGAAAGAGGAAAGTGAAAAGTGGAAAGTGGAAAGTGGAAAGTGGAAATGGAGATGGGAATGGAAATCGAAATGGAATGAAAAGAAAAGGGAAGAAAACTCACGCGGCGGCGACCCATGCTGCTGCTGACTCTCCGACCTCGACGCCCTTGAACTGCGCAACGACCTATTCCCTCCCCCGCCCCCGCCCCCTCCACCCGAACTCCCACCCACCGTACCTAAAGTAACGCCACTCCCGCCCACAGTAACCCCACTCCCACCCACAGTAACCCCACTCCCCGTCCTCAACAGCCCCAGCTCCCCGCTCCCCGTCCGCAGGAGCGACACCGGCCTCGTCGCGGACGCGAGAGTCGACATCGACGTCTGGTGCTGGTGCTGGTGTGCGTGGCCGTCTCCTTCACCGTATCCGTAATGCGCGTTTGAATTTGCGTTTGCGTTTGCGTTCGGGTGTGGATAGCCCGAGTAGTGCGTGTCGCTCGAATATTGCATTGAATCACTCCTCCCAAGCGCTAACGACTGCGGCGGGCTCCCCAGAAGCATGCTCGTCCCGCTCATCCGCGCCTGGCTCCCGTTCCGGCTTCGGGTGGGCGCGGGGGTGAAGTATGAGCCGGAGCCGCGGCGGGCGTTGCGCCGTGAGTTTGGGGTGGTGGTGCGGGGGCGGTTGGGGTGCGAATTTGAGGAAGGATGGGACTCGGAGGACAAGGAGGATGAGGTAGACGAGGAAGAGGAAGAGCGGGAGTGGTGCCGTGATGGGCGACGCACGCGGGCGTAGGCGGCGAGGGCGAAGTGGTAGAGGATCTGTAGAGAATGAATAATGAGTATGAATATACGGAGGAGGGACGAGAGGGAGAGCGAGAGGAAGAGGGGACGAAAGAACCAAGAAAAGGAAAAAATGGCGAAGGAACGAAGCCAGATTTTAAGATTAAACCAAGTCGAAGATAGAAAAAGCAGGGTGAGGGTCAAGGAAACTTCAATACACCGAACAGGCTCGATGTACGAAGAGACTCGCAGACGCAGCCATAGAACCAGCGCGGCACAGACCAAGAACGAACTTCCGATCCAGGGAGTCGACGTCCGCGACCAAAGTCCACGATCGTATCCATCCAGGATCACACAGGCCCGCCAGAAGAGACAGATCCGATGGGACGGGTAACCGGCCCGGCCCGGCAACGCCCGCTTCACACCAAAAGGACAGAAAAGAAAGAAAAAGAAAGAGGCAGAAAATAATGAATGACATCGCGCGTCGCGTGCATTGCGCAGAAAAAGAAAGAAAGAAAAAGAAAACAGACAGGGCTCCCAGCCCAAGTCGACTCGTGTCCGCCCGCGAAAGCAAAACGGATGCCCACCACTCAGCACAGCACAGCACACAGTACAAGACCAGCGCGGCTACGATTTCCACAAGAGCGGAGCAAGCGCGCACACACAGTCTGCGCTCACAGACGCACACGTTTGGCGCACAGGAGCGGAGCGAAGTAGAGTGGAGGTCGGAGGGATAAAGCGGACAGGGGACCGTGCAACAAAACGGGGATGGAGCGCGAGCGAGGGGGAGGGGAGGGGAATGAAGAAGGACGAAAGAAGAAGGAAGGAAGACGAAAATGAACTCGGGGGAAAGGAAGACATAGCATGAGGGCCAAGAAAGCTTCGAGACGCCACAAGGCTCGCAAATCTCGATGCGCGAAGACGCCCAGACACGGTTCCAGCGGCCAGAGAACCGCCGCTGTGGCGACCAATGCTCAAACGCACACGGTTCGGTCGCCCACAGAGACACACAAACGCACAAACGCACAAGGTCTGCTCTGCTCTGCTCACACAAGACTGTGAAGTGGAGGCGACGTGGAGGGCGCTCCGAGTCGAGGCAGGAAGGAAGGAAAGCTCAACGCAGAAAGGAACGAAACGAAACGAAACTGCGCAGGGAGCTGCGTTGCACTGGACACAGACGCAGAGCACGGGGATCGGGAGGGCTCGGCAGAGAAAAGCATGCGGGCGGGCGGGCACCTCAGCCTCGGCCCGGACGGACGGGCGAGCGGAGATATGAGGAAAAGAAGAAAAGAGGAAGGAAGCGGGCGATACGCCCACCACGCCCACACGCGGAAGGAGGGGATGTGGGAGTGAATGGAAGGGGCGACAGGGTGGATATTGGAAGAAAGACGAAAGCAAGAGGAGGAAAGAAAGAACGAAAGAAAACGAGTGGCAAAGGTTGGGCGAAGGTTGGGCGAAGGGGATAAAAAAGAACAGAGACGAAGACGGAGCGAGAAAACTCACCAACACGCCCACGGTCAACAACAGCCTCACAATCGCGAGGGCGAGCCACGCGCCCCAGGGAGTGCTGCTCCCACACGCGTCGGGTGGGTTCGTCGGGACGGACCAGATGACGTCGACGTCGACGTTGATGCAGCGGATGTCGAGGTTTTCGCCACTGGAGCCGCGAGACCGCCAGACGAAGACGAAAGCGAAGTTGACTAGGGCAGGCACGAGCCAGAGGAGCGCGGCGGTGTACCGGAGGAAGCGGCGGAGGAAGCGTTTGCGGAGGCGGCGGGGGAGGAGGGAGGAGGGGAGGAAGGGGACGAGGGTGGAGAGGAGGAGCGCGAGGAGGGATAGGGATGCGAGGATGGCTAGTGCGAGGTTCGTTGATGTCGCCGTAGAAGAACTACGCAACCGCGCATACGCAAGCCAATACCGCACGGCGGTGTACACGCCCCACCCACCCACGACCACCTCCAACGCCGCAATGGCAAGACGCAAACGTCGGAGACGGCGCCGGACTCGAGCATCGGCAGTGGCCTTGCGCTCAAGCAGCGAAAGCGGGTCGCCGGCGAGGGAGAGTGGTGGTGCGGTGTGGATCGGAGTACTAGTCACCAACGCGGCATTCGGATGGACGGGCTGGCGCGCAAGGAGGTCGAGGTACGCAGTGCTGCCGGGTGAGCCAGATGTACTTGCAGCTGCAGTGAGAAGGGGCTGCTGCGAGGACGCAATCGACACAACGCGGGTGTGGCTGTCGACAAGGTCGTCTTGGATGTTGACATCGCGGTCGTGGTTGTATCCCTCGCGGAGGCCGCTGAACGAGTCACGACCGTGTTCGCTGGTGGGAGAGCCCCAGATTGAGTTATGCAGTTGTAGGGCCATCCAGTGCCATGTCACGACTAGCGCAGAACAGAACGAAGAAACGAGCACAAAAAGAGAGACACAAAGTTGTGGACGCTCTCTCAATTACATATCTCCGGCGATCACACAAATCCTTGTACGTAATCGACGTTAACCTTAATTCCATCTCCCTTCATTAACACAACATCCCGAATACAACGCTGCCTGCACTCCCTCCCTCCTATTTCAGTCCTCCATTCCGCATTTCTCCGCCACAACTGCTGTTCTGCGGACGGAACAACCCCCTATCCTTCTTCTGATGTCAGCTTTCACACCAACACCATCTCGACATGTGCCAGTCTGCGCTATCCATGAGCCGCCTCCGTTTAAAGCCACCCGTTTAACCGTGCGCAGCACCATGGCGCACTCCTCCCGCAGATGATGCGTCGTCCATCCTCTGCGTACCTCCGCCTGATGCGTCGCTCGTGCTGATTACGGATGCCGATCCACACCCGCACCATGAACCCAACAACGCTACGCCCATTCGCTGTCCGTCCGACTAATCACATTCTCCCTCTAGTGCAGAGTACATCAGCAGCACGCAATCATATCTGCGCAGTTCGCGGAGGATGTGTGTGCGTGTTCCTCCTGTGTGTATGTCAATGTAAGTCAGTGAGGAAGGGGAATGCGGACTTTGACACGTAAATACGCCGCTCGGGACGCCGCCCGGTCCCGACGTTACTTTAACGCCTCAACAGCATTCAAGCTGGACTTCATCAACGCCTCAAAGTCCCTGTCCGACCTGGTCCCGGGATTTGCCCGACGTTCCATTTCAGCCTTACCACAAACGCCGAAGTTTTTGTGATTGGGAATGCCCAGGAGACTTTGTTTCAACCTGACGTTCCAGTACCAATTCGGATCCGGATTTGTCGGGATAACATGCATAACACAACATACCGTCAAAGTCAACATTTCACCACGCAGACAGACGACGCCGCTGATTCCTTGATCTCTTCCTTCTGCAAGTCGAATCCGGACATAACATAACGCCTTTATTAACGTTGCGAACATCACTTTAGGTTCAAGGTGTGTATTGTGTAATTAAATCCGGACGCAGACGGACACACAATTAAACACGGACGGACGCATTGATTAAACACCCTTCCCGACGCGCGCGCCAGGCCAGGCGCATCAATTAACCACGCAGGCGCATCAACCAAACCCCAGTCTAGGTGCGCGCCTCAGTTAAAACATGCACCCCCCGACACCAGTATCTGGTGCACACGCGTCGCATCGTCAGCCTATCTTGCCAGCGCGGCCACTTATCTCAGCCCGTCTATCTTTCTTTCCCTCTTTCCCCGTTTCTTCTTTGATTTGCATCAGTGGTGAGTACTGTGGAGTATACCCTATGAACGACTGGCGATCGAGGCCCACCACCGCAGTAGTGCCGTGTAGAATTCTCTCAGTCCCTCATCGGGCTTCCCGGCGTTTCTCACCCACATCGCCTCTCCCTCCCTCCCTCCTTCCTTCCAACTCGTCTTCCTTTCTAGTTTCACTCGGACGTACTTCGACCTTCCTACTCGTCCTCGTACTTCGAATCGCACGAGTACCCGTGGGTGGGTTCGACTGCGCAACATATACGCTCCTTCGAATCCGCAGCGCCTTCCCACGGTTCACTCCCACTCGCAGTCTCCGAGCACGCTCGGAGATCTCTTCCTCTCTATCTTATACTCCCTATATCCCACAAGCAACAGCGAGAAATGTCGGCCTGGTGGTGTACTGGTAACATGTCTTCTTGTTATAAGACCTGAAGACTTTGCAGAAGACGAACCTCGTTCGATTCGGGGCTGGGCCATGTTCGTTTTCTGCTTCCCGTTTTGAGCCCCCTTTTTATTGCTGCACGCGAACCTTTGGCTCTTCCTTGTTACATCCATACTTGTTTTCCGAAAATTGCTTTACGCTGGACACTAGCTATTTATGATGTGTTGTGTTGAACTTGAATTTAACCGTTTGGTTGAAATTCATCTGCTCTTCTTGTCCCACTCTTCTCTCTGCCATATCCCCCATTGTCAAGAAAAGGGAACGTCGGCCTGGTGGTGTATCGGTAACACGTCTTCTCTGCTTCTGAATAAGCAGAGGCACTTCAGAAGAAGCACCCCGTTCGATTCGGGGCCAGGCCATTCCATAGTCCTCTTGGTCAACTTTTTCCCCCTTTTTTTGCAGAAAAAAAAACAGCTTTCCTCCGACTCTCATTTCATATCGTCTTTCATCTATTTTGGTTCCTGAACTAGCTATTGCACTGGACAGTCCTAGCCATACTGTGTTACAGTTGAACTTGAATCTACACATTGCCATTCGGTACAAATCGAATCACCCACTGCTGCCTCCCTCACTTCTACCAGATATACCCCATCATCAGGAGAAGAGAGTCTCGGCCTGGTGGTGTAATGGTATCACGTCTTTGTCTCTTGACCCAGGAGTGTTAGAATTTAAGAAGATGAACCCCGTTCGATTCGGGGCTGGGCCTTACTACTCTGTCGATTTCGATTCTTTTTGTCCCTTTCGCCTCGCGTGAACTTGTTACCCTTCCTTGTTACTTCCATACTTGTTTTCCCAAAATGACTTTACACCAGGCGTCATCCATTTATGATAATATACCATAGACCAGCCTAATAATATAATACAAACAAGCCGAAGTGGGGAGTCGAACCCACTGCTTACACTCGTCTCCATTCCAACCATCGAAAGACATTGATCACAGCGGCGTGCCGCGCACCAGACCCGCATTTCTTGTGTGAATTTGGACTCGGGACAAGATACGTGTACTCTAATTTGCGAAATTGAACGATACTGTAATTTGTGAGCAAAGTTGAACACCAAAGAGGGTTTAAAGAAGGAGAAAATCCTACTGTTAGAATTTTAATGCGTACTGCAACCTGTTGTTCAGTTATTAAGTAACTCTTGGGTGTGGTAAGTCGAACACCGGCAATAGCTTACCTCTCTAATGTTGAACCTGGGGCAGTGGGACTATTTGGATTAGAGTAGATCCCTGATGCCTTTTTTTCTAAACAAAAAAAGCGTAACAGGATGCGCAACCAGGCAGGAGTGGGGAGTCGAACCCAGCGGCTGCTCAAATCTCATCTTTTTTCTCTCAACTCTGATTATATAGGAGCGCCACGCACCACGGCTGCTTTGACTTGGTACAACTGATGTTTAATAGGAGACATTTGATTCACCACAGGAGATATTCAATTCGCTAATGTTGGAATTGAAACAGGAAGATGTCCTCTGAATGAACTCACTGATTTTTTTAGTTCAAGCACGATGCAATTTAGCTCAACAAAAGGGTCAAAGATTTAGTATAGTATCCTACATTGTGAGCCTTTCTTTCAACTGGTTCGCTTCACTCAGAACCTCAGTTGGATCCTTCACTCAAGTTCGAAAAGTTCTGATGCTGGGTTCAATATTCATGCCAAATGTTCGGCTTGTGTCTCTCCCTTAGCCCTATGAGTAAATTGTATTCTGTTCTGTACTGGCCCGGCTCAACTGAACTCGGCTCCTTCAAATGATGCGGAGAGTTCATTGTTCGACTCGAGCTCGTACCTAATTTTTATCGACGTTACGTGCATAGGAATAAAGGAAAGCGGATTATTTCGCAGAAACGGCTTGCCAGAAACCCAAACCACAATAGTCGGCAACCCATCCTCCCAAAATGGAAGTAGTCATTCTAGCATCCCAATTGAGACATGGCGATCAATTCTTGCCGTTGTGTCTCACTGAAGGGATTTATGGCAAAGAAATAGAGCGCAAGGAAATTCAACGGAACTCGACACACAAATGATCCTCAAACAATATATTCACGCCAAGTAACTACATCCTACTCTCTCCAAAACGACCAGAAATGTGCTGACTAAGCTGCACCGCCACCTGCACCCGTCCGGGGGGATTGTTCTCGCCAGAAGCGAAGAAACCGTGCAACTTACTCGGCCATAGTTTCTCCCCGCCCGAGGGCCTCAATGACAAGACAAAAAAAAAGAAAAATCCCCCGAGGAGGGGGATTGGGAGGGGAGTGGAAGGGGAGTGGAGGGGAGAAGACAGGGATAATAACTCACCGGAATCAGGGGGTATTGACCTGTAAAAACGTGTTAGTTAGCTCTGAATGAACGAGGGAAACTCACTGGAAACAGCGTGGGAAAGCGGCCCCTCAAAAGCGTCAGAAGTGAGATTGGCGGGAAGAAAACTGGAAAGACTTACTGGAGGCGTCAAAAGCGGTCAAAATGGGTTCAGAATTCATTCAAAGTGCGTTGAAGATCTTCGGAATTTGTCAGACGGCGTAAACTTGAAAAACTCGAAAGAACTCACTTGGGCCAAAATCACGTGATGGATTGATCTGAAAGAATTAGAGCGGCGCGTCAGCAAGATGCGTCGAGCAGAGGAAAAACGAAAGACGTAGGGGGAAAACGACCACATGTAGCTTTCGAAATGCGGGAAAGGAAGAGTTTGAAGTCAAGAATGTCATGTAGAAGAGTATGGTTGAAAGGAAAAGTACAAAATGTTGGACATGATACAGACAGCATTTAGGAGGAGGATCGACAAGAGAGAGGGAAGATACAGTACGATGTGGATAGACGGCGATGAGAAGGAGGTTGGTAAGATGAGAGGTGACTTGAACAAAGCAAGAGAATGTAGGTGATGTGTGTGAAGATGGTAAGACAGATGCCAATGAAGGAAATTGAGAATGGAAGAAAACAGGTCAAGACAACGTACCGAAGGACAAAATACATGTTGTTGCAGCGGTCGTAGGCCCTTGGCGCGAAAATTTAGTTGCTGGAGTAGAGGAGTTGGAGAGTTGGAGTTGGAGTTGAGTGTTGAGGTCGAGGTAAGCCAGCAGCGGCGGCGAAAAAATGCCTAGAGAGGGTGTGAAGTGGGGTGATGGGGGCAGGAGGAAGGGACGATTTTTTGGGGGCCCGCTGGACTTTATACGATCGGGAAAAGCTTCGGAATCAAATTCTCACGGTCCGAAAATGTTCAATCGGAGATTCCGCCGGGATCGAAAATCTGGGATTTCACCTGATTTCACGCCGTTCACGGACATCAAAAGTTCATTAAGCCGAGTTGAGCCGTGAATCAGGCCGTGCCGGTGGTTCGCCGAACTTCCGGCAGCAAATCGCTTGATGCGCCGAGCCTAAAAAGCGGCACCGAAGACTTGTTTAATTTTTTTGCCTCAGCACAATACGTAGACTCGGTCTGGAGAAAGCTGCCCAGCGTAGTGCCTGGGCAAAAGGCCTGGCGAAACCTCCCCGTGGATGCTCCTCAAGAAAATGCCTCGTCACTTGTCTGCTGGGTGATGTCATTGCGAAGATCCTCGCAATCTGAGCATTTATGTGCGTGCCTTCCGAAAAACGCGTTGCAGACGTGTTTTTTTGCTCATTTTGAGGCTTACACAAGTGTGCGGGTCGAGAGAACAGATTTTGACGCGTAGATACCGGTGCGCTGAGGCAGCACTCGCAGAGCGCGTTGCGGGGATTTTGGACGAGCCGGCTTTGCGCGCCGAAGAAGAACAACTCAATCCGGAAGCGAAATTTGCACCGATCACGCACAGACCTGAGGTTGAATTTTTTTGTTTTGCCTCGGCAAAAATGCCGGGTAAAACCTCAAGGCAGACACTCGAAACAGGCCAAAATTCAACGCCTGGAGGACCCTCCCCAAGAACAGGACTGGAGAAAGGCCCCAGGAAGAGCCCCGAGACATCACTTTTTGACACGTCCGTTTTGGGCTGTCCCGCGGTCTTCTTTTTTCTTTACGTCTGAGCAAATACATATGCCTTCTGAATTTTCTGCTTTCGGCCGGAAAGATCCTGGGGACAGTATAGGAGCACAGAGCTCCAGAACACCCAAAAATGAAGCTCTCGGAGGACCATCCCCGAGGAAAAGCCTGCAGGAAAAGCCTGGAGGAAGCGTCCCAAGGAAGAGCTCCGGGACATCACTGTCTGTTTGGGGCTGATCCGCGCTCTCGATTTGCGTTGATTGGGAAGGTCAATCCCGATGACGTGCGGACTCAACGAAAAAGAGGACTTGCCGTGGTTTGATTTTTGGTTGCCCAGGACAAGCGCTGGGGAACACGCTCGAGGAAATGCCTCCAGGACAGTCCCAAAGGCAAGGCCTGGGGGACTTTTCCACTTGAGGAAAAGTCTCGAGGAAGGGCCTCGGGGAAGAGCGTCGGGGAAGAGTCCCGAGACGGGTCCATTTTAGGCCGTCCCGCGATGGGTTCTTAGCTTTACGTCTTTGCGCGGTGCCGGATTAAATCGCGTGCAAAACGAGTTTTCGCAAAGTTTCCGTGCCCGTTGCAGAGAGACTCAAGGCCGACGCGTTTTTGAGACTTGAATTCACCACTAAATTTGCGCCAAGTCGTGCGCGCAAAGCGCCCCTTTCGAGAGTCTTGAAGTCGAGTTGCGCTTGGACTAGCACCGGAAAAGAACCCAAATCAATCACCCAAATCGGGGTGATGAAATGGAAACCTTCACGATACCGCCCCGACCTTCATTTTTCGCTGAATTTTTGCCTCGCCGCAGGACAAGCGCTGAGGAATGTACTCAAGGATGTAGCTTCAGGAGAGGTTAAAAGGCGGGGCATGGGAGACAGCGCTCGGGAAAAAGGTCTCCAGGAGGGGTTCCGGGGAAAAGTTTCGAGACATGTCCATTTTGGGCTGTTACGCGACCTTCTTGTTCGTTACGTCTAAGCGCGGTGCCTGCTTAAACGTTGCACAATGTCCTTGCAAGGACCAAAAGCCGACGGTGACGCGTGAATTGGAGGACTGAAGTCATTGTAGAAACTCTTGCAAAACCGCGAACGCAGAGCGCGCGTTTGCGAGATTTTAACTTGGGCTGGACCCAAAGAAGCTTCCCAATCACCCCAATCGGGATGAAATGGAAGCCTTTCTCCGATGACGCACAGACTTGAATTTGTTGTCTGTTGGTTGAATTTCTCCTTGGCCAGGGAATGAGTACTGGAGTTCTGAGGGTGCGCCCAAGCACAGAACGCCAGTGAAGCGCTCCAGGAATGGCCTAGAGGTCGGGCTGCAAGCACGGCCTCGAGAAAAGTCCCAGAGCGAAATTCGACATGTCTCGATCCTTGATTCCTTCACTAATATTACGTCTTTGCGTGCCTTGGCCGAAATCATGCGGGACACATTTTCTTGGAGTTTGCAAGCAACTCGAAATCGTAGAGAGAGCGAGCGCGTGCAGAACTGCAGATCGAACGAAACTTACCAAAAGTCGTATCTCAGTGTATCTTGCAGAGAGATTGGGCGTGGGCGCACCAAAAAAAACGCATAAAGTCAATCAATTACGTTTCGGCACCGATCCGCGCGAAGATCTGAGCGCGTTTTGGGACCCGCGCAAATACTCGAGAGAGAGAGACCTTTCGCGCCTCTCGAGTATGCAGCTCAGATATAAGAGACAGCATCAAGTCGGGGGCTTAAAAGCGCGCAGTTGGGGTCTGCAAAAACACACTGGTCGCAGAGCTGGAGCCGGTGCGACAGCTCCGACGTAAAGATCAAGCTTCTCGTCCTGACAAAGCAATTCCGACGTGTGTTTGCGCTGAGCTCGCGCGCGCAGCGTACGGTCAAAGAAAGAGGCAGAGGACACTAACAGGGAGGGTTGCGAAATACGCTTCGCACGCGGGAGCAGGCGGGATAGATAAAAACTGAGGCCTTGCAAAAGGAAAGGATTTTACGTTGGATCTGTCTGATTGAACCGGTGTTCCGAGTCTGAGACAAAAAGGGCGCGGGGCGCGTAGCGTTGCGAGCACTCGAGGAAATCATCCACAGAATTTTCAAAGCGAGCTGCAGCCAAAAGAGAGTGCAGAGAAGACTGATCGTACAAGCTCAGATTCAAGCAGGAGTAGCGAAGTGAGAAAGCAAAAGGTCCGAATTGAGCGCAAAGAGCCCGCCGCAGCGTGCTGCCGTCCGAGAACCTGGCGGGAAAGACCAGGATTCAAAAATCGCGCCGTGGCCAAACCACACGTGGCTTTCGGACCTCCAAAGCCGATTATTCCCGACGGCCCAATTAAGCCGCTACGCCAAACGGCCGTAAATGGAAGGCGCCTTGTGTAAGCGCCACTCATGTTACTTTTTTCCTCCTCCACCATCCCGCCCTCGGAGGCCATCAAAGCTTACGTGATGCATACCTGGCGCTATTCTCTTTCGTTTCGCGCACAAATGTCGACGCTAAAGGCCCTCACATCGCTACAAATCACTCGGACGCAAAGAAAGCGCTTTCCCTCTCTGGTGGCAGACCGCCGATGCCTGGCGCATCAGTCACATGCTCAAATGATTTATCCTGTGCCCCAAAGTGGACTCCGAGCAAATCTCGACCTGCCGATCTAACGAAAACGCGTCATATCGAATTTGGTTGCGAAAGGGGAATGTGAATATCAAGTGGATGGACGGAAATCAGAGGTCCCAACTTCTTGATGGAGGATCAATAATGTCAAAGTCTTGATTATCCCTGATTTGGTGCGCAATCAGGAACTCGCATTCGACCGCTAATTCGTTCTTTTGTCCGGAGACTTGTACTATTCCCATAGGTACCCCATTGGCTATACGGCTCCAGTTTTAGGCATAGAAAATTCACCGCATCTAAATATCCACTCAGAGCGCAGAAGAAAGACCCGGATTTGGCCTGCCAACGTGTTAAAACTCGCGTATGTTGGTTTTCGTCGGCCCCAACTATATTCCTCACACCACCATTTTGCCGTTAAAAGCCTCCAAAACATTCCCATACCTATATCGCCGATTTTGCCGGTCGATGGCTTCCTCAAAATTCAGGCACACACCGAATGTATCCCAATTCAACAATTCCCTGTGATTTGAGAGAATTGATTTCCGCGGGTGAATCTCTCACCGAGGTGAGTCATCATTCAAATCCTGGCTTCTTCAGATCATTCCCGATTTGGAAGTAATTAATCCTGGGGCCCTTAAGAACCGAGCGTCCCGCGACCTCTCTTTCTTCCCTACCCCCATCATCTCCCACATTTACTCCCCACTTTCTCCCCTCACATCCACCGCTGGCCCGACGATATCGACCAATCTTCCGCTATATCGACCTCGACCTCGAGCGTATCTGTTCTGCTCCTTCTCGCTCCTCCCGTACTCGACGCACTCCAAGCGCTCGTCGCCATTCTCCCCAGCACGTTGATCATCCTCACCATCATCCATCGACACAGGTATGCCATTTCTTCATTCATTCATACATTTCGCGCGATCTATGAATCATGTCCTTCCCATCCATCTCATTCGACTGGATATATGGGTGCCGCTTGACTACGCTCTTCGCATTTCGACCTTACATCTCATCCTTGTACTCTCGGATCTTTTCTGACCTCATGTTGTGGTTTTCTAGGCTCCGTCCAACTCGTTCTGATGACTTCCACATGCACCCCTTGACCATGATCTTGCTTCAACTTCAACACACCTACCGAGCTCGGTATGATTTACCCTTCATCTTTCCTACCTTCTCTAATTTCGCCACTCGATAATTAGGTTTCTTTTCCCTGCGATTCAACGTCCTCAACGCGACCCATCCGAACCCGATTCCATTCAAGTTTCAATTCGCTTTTAGCAATGCCGACGTCCGATTTACTCTGGTATGTTTAAAACCCCCTCCTAGCTTTTATATCTTCTCTGAATTTCAATCTTTCCCTCATAAGGCATTCTGTGATTCTATTCGACGCCGCTTTTCAATCCCGATTACGATTCAACTTCAATTCCATCAAACTGGCATTTGCACCCACATGCGCACGTTGACTTCCATCTCATTATTCTGTCTTTTCTGAGTTTATTTCTCGTTAATCAGGCCTCGTCTGCATTCTATTCATCTCCTCGACACCATACCCCCAATCTCAACCTCGATTTGACGTCAACTCTCCTTTAGCCACCAAAGATGCACCGATTAAACCTTAATACTGGACCTTCACACTTCCTCTCCGGCGGTACTCGATGTATACAGCGTTTCGAATCTCGTCGCGATACTCCATGAACTCAGGTATGTTTTTCGAGTCGATATACACGCGCCGATTGATTCGGTTCTGATACCATCTTCCATTTCTCGCTTCTCCTATCATCTGCTCGTTTCTGACAATATTTACGCAGTTATTGAGTTTCTATACGACTTACTTCTGTGATCTTCGTGCGATTTCTGCAAGCCTATGATCTTCAAATGACGACAAGTAGCCCTCCACGCATTAACACAAGCTCGATATGTCTTTCAATTTCATCTTGTCATCGGATGCTTTTCTGACTTATCCTTGGTTATTAAGCCTCCTTTCGACGCGACCTCTCTCAACCACGAGTCCAATTCTTTCCCCAACGAAGTAGATCCGTATGCGGGTACCCGAGCTTGGCATGTTTTCATCTAATCCTGACATTCCTTCTGACCTCATCTCTGGTAATCAGGCTCGTTTCTCGTCAATTCAGCGTCTTTAACACAGTCCGCCTAGATTTTGAACTCGATTTCTTGATGCAACACAATCACTCCGTAGTAGACTCGGTACATTCTGACTTTCAGAGCATCTTCTATCTTTTCTGACCTGATTTTCTTGCTTATCAGGCTTGGGCGACGGGCGATTCAATCCCCAATTTAAGACGTCAATTCCCTCACACGGATTCCATCCCCCAAAATGCCCTCGGTACGTCCTTTCATTCTATCATTTACTCCGTTTTCTGATTTGGCGCCGGTTACTTAGTCTATGGACCTGTTGAACGTCTTCACACAGACTCTCCCCTCAAGTTCACCTCATATTTGAATCCGTTCTCAACACAATCCAACCTCGTTAATCTACCCCCCGGTGTGTTTCTATTCATATCTTTCAAACCGATACGTATGCATCGATTGATTCGGTTCCGGTGCCCTCTTACACCGCCTCATTTCTCACTTCATCCCATCCTGATTTCCTGCTCGTTTCTGACAGGAATTTTCCCTCATTAGGTTCCCTACTACTCTCTTGGACGACTGCGATATCTTTGAAATGCGGTCAACTTCTTCAAATATTCGCGTTAACACAAGCTTGGTGTGTTTTCGACTTTGTTTCATCTCTTTCGCTCGAACCTTTCTAATTTGATCTTGTTCAAGCATTGCAGTTTAAGCTTCTGACTCAAGTGCCGTCTTCAAATTTCTGACTTGTCGTCAAGGTCTATGCTTCTCAATACGACCATTATGCCCAACTTTTCCGATCTCCAATCTGCTTCAACTTCAATTTCTACAACCGAGTTGATGTAAGCACCTATACAATCTCGATATGTTTTCGTCCTTCATTTCGTGCGTTGATAATATCTGACCGCATCTCTCGTTATTTAGGCTCACCACCCCTCCGTTTCAACGTCCTCGATACAATTCTTCAGCGCTGACTTCAATTTGCGTTCAATTCCTTCATCCACCCACCTCGGCACGACTCCTTCAACACCAAATTCAATTTGGCGTCAATATCCCCATTAATGGCGCTGAGTGATCCTGGCCTTTATTCTCGGGATCTTTGTGAATTAATTCCGCGCTTACTAGGCACCCTGCCAGCTCGACGTTCGACATCTATGATTGAGCACTTCCGGCTTGATGTGCTTAACTTTGTGCTGCATTCAGCATTGAAATCCGGATACCAAATAAACGGCTTCGGATCGGATTCAATTCACAATTCCTGGGCGGTCAAGGTACTCCCTCTTAATTGTACTGGATTGCCAACCTACTCATGTCTTTAGTATCTTCCCTCCATCTGGACGTCCGAGTCTTTTGCTATGTTCGTCTTCGCCTTTTCTTTTTGCATAAATCCACGCTCATCATCTATTATCCCTCCACTCAAGACGCCTTCAAGACTTCCCACAAGGGCAGACATCTGCGTACAAATGCCGACTACACGTACCCCGCCGACTGCGACTCACTCGGAGATTCAACCGCGGCGTCGGGCTTCTTCTCGGCCACGTCGAATGTCGCGCACTTGCGGGGTATAATCACGATATATGCGCGATTCATCGTACTGTTCACTACGCCTCTGCGGTGCATCTATTTTCAATTCAGGTCGTCACCGTCTCGAACCTAACGTTGCCCTTAGTTCCCTCCAAATCTATATATTTTCGATCAAACTCTTCGCCTCTGATCTCGCCTTCACCAGGTTTCGTCTTCCGTCCCTCGCTGATCTTTGACTCTCATTGAGATTCACCGCGGCTGAATTCAAAGCATTATTTGAAATCCCTCGAAACTCTGGGTGACCAAATCTTCTACGTTTCAACCACAGTTCACTGACTCGATTTCGGTGGCAGATTTCTAGATCTTCCCTACTTGCCACGAACCGAGTTTTAGCTCCAACCCCGTTCCCGGTCTATTTCAACTCCAAATACCCGCTCAACGCCTCTATTTTCTCTCGTCCAACCCAATCCAGGTATTCACTTAACTTTGATCTCAGCATTGAATGAATGCTCAACCTCTTGCAGCTTTCCGAAGACCTGAATGCACGCTTTGTTGTGGCAATGAATGTACAGGTGGAATATCGCTTCAATATTGACTCACCCAACGATATCGATGCCGACACCGTCCCCGAATTACTCCAACCAGGTATTTTCTCGACTATGCTTCTTGAGCCAATCAATATTCAAGTATTTTTGCGCATTCAAGGTCCCTCATCTCGGTTCGTGTTCATTCCATTTCCACGTTGACCTGACTTCAAATCTTCGTACCCCAGATGTCTGTGGTAGACATTCATCTCCGTCAACACCTCGTTTCTTTCTTCGCCTTGAATTATCCCTCGAGCGCTCCCTTCACCTAGCGCTTCCGTGCCATGGGAATCAATCAAGGGTGTTTACACAAGGAATCGCAAGTTCCACAAGCGCAGATTTGAAGTATGCCCCTCCGTAAACTTCCAACAATATTACTGACTGGACTTTCCAGATTCGACATCCTCCGACATCGATCGACTTCATGCTCGAATAACTCTACAGCGCGTTCTGGACGAGCCCGACTCGTTTCTTTATGAACGATGGCCCACAATGCCGATTCAAACTCGGTCTCGGACTTCTCGGGCATGTTCGATTTCCATACATCCTCCATTTTATGTGGCTCATATTTTTGCACTTGCTGCTCTGAACAACTTAGGTCCCCTGTTATGCTTCTTCTGTGCACTCTTCCAGGCTCCTTTAACGCCAAGGTGTGCACCGATTAACGGCGTTCCACCCTGGAATATATCTAAATTCATGTCTTTACAGCATCCATCCAGGTCGTTCTCGTGCCGCAAATCACAATATATCGTACTATCTCTTGACAATATACTGTAGGTTTCCATATCCACAACCGATTCAAGATCCTCAGTCTAAAACTACGCTTAGCTTCGAAACCTGTTTCAGGGATCAAAGTTGAAACTAATGTTCGCGTTCATTCCCTCACATGTTTTCTATCACGCTTACTGCCATCTAGATGTACTGCGGCTGTAACCAGCAGAACGACCGCAATTTCCTCGGCCCGACCTTTGGTGAGTGAGTATCAGCTGAAAAATTCAACCACAATTTCTAACTAACTAGTTCGCAGATTCTACATACTCTGCTATCTTGCAGGGCAACCGGAATCTCCTTATCCCTCAAGTACATCATCCGCGCTCGGCCGTTCGCAAACTCATTGCGTGTCTCTGAGGTATGTGATTCCCACTCAACACAAGGTCGTTTGCTCATTTAATATATGCTGATCCAGCAGTTTCACCGCGACTACTGACCAAAAACCCTGCCGCAGCAAACCCGACTCGATGTTCAACATCACTACGGATTGCAACTCCTGTGCCCCAAAAACGCACCGTGATGCTGCATTTGCTCGTTCGTTGCTCACGTTTTTGGTATTTTCCGATTCACGTGTCTGGTGTTTGAGGGGCGCTAACATGCTATTCAGAGAGCTAGCTACACATGCAGGCGGTTATCAGTACAACAGAACGACAGACTCTCTGCGCCGAATCAAATCGCCGACACCCACAGGCTGCCGCACACCGAATCTTCAACACGAGCGACGACGAGTTTAATCTACACGAGCATCCCAACGTCCCCTGCTCTGGATCACAGCCATCCAGCAGAGCAGCGCGACATCGTTGTAGATCGGACTCGACTCTGCACGCACGAAAACGCCCGCCAAGTCTGCTGCACAACGCAATCGGCTCGACTCGGCGTGCAACTCGACTCGACTCTGCACGCGTGTAACCGACCGACTGGCGCGCAACCGACCCCACTCGACACAGAACGCAGGCGTGCGCGCCGCCGTGCGTCGGCCCATCTCGACTCTGGCGCAAATGTGGCGCGCGCGCAACGTAGATTGTGGAACAAGCGGGGAGAAGAACCGCGGAGAAAAGCGGGGGATCAGGACAAGGAAAGACGAGAGCGCGCCGCGAAACCGAAGGATGATGGGAGGGGTGGGTGCGAATGAGGGGAAGAAAAGAAAAGAAAGGTGGAAAAGAGGAGGAGGGCGCACCGTGGCAGACGCATCGATTTGCGCGGGATGGTCAGTGTGACGGGCGGAACGACGACGCGGAACATGAGCTGAGACGTACCTTGTTGGCACCCACTTCTCCCCGGCGACCCACTCCCGTATCCCACCCCAGGCGAATTCGGAGGCAGATGGGCATAAGCGTGCGCCCCCGCATACCCCGCCGCGCCAGTAAGATGCCCCCCGCCATACAGCCCGATCCCCGCATACGGGTCAAACTCGTCGTTCTCGTCCTCGTACGAGGCCGAGGAGCGCGCGAGTGGGTCCCGTCTCCATCTCCTCCGGTATTCGCGTTTCCGTGTGCGTCTGCGCCGGTATGCGTATTTCCGTGTGCGGCGAATGGTGGGAGTGAGAGTGGTGAGAGTGGGAGTGGTGCGAGTCCGCGGAGCCCGCGCCTCCTGTTCTTGCTTCGTTAGTACATGCACGTCGACGTCGAAAACGAGGGGAAGTAAAAGTGAAAGTGGAAAGTGAAAGTGAAAGTGAAAGTGGAATGGAAAGCAAAGGCAGGAAACTCACGCGGCGGCGACCCATGCTGCTGCTGACTCTCCGACCTCGACGCCCTTGAACTGCGCAACGACCTATTCCCTCCTGCCCCGCCCCCTCCACCCGAACTCCCACCCACCGTACCTAAAGTAACGCCAATCCCACCCACAGTAACCCCACTCCCACCCACAGTAACCCCACTCCCCGTCCTCAACAGCCCCAGCTCCCCGCTCCCCCGTCCGCAGGAGCGACAACACCGGCCTCGTCGCGGACGCGAGGGTCGACATGGACGTCTGGTGCTGGTGCTGGTGTGCGTGGCCGTCACCGTATCCGTAATGCGCGTTTGAATTTGCGTTTGCGTTTGCGTTGGGTGTGGATAGCCCGAGTAGTGCGTGTCGCTCGAATACTGCACCGAATCGCTCCTCCCAAGCGCTAACGACTGCGGCGGGCTCCCCAGAAGCATGCTCGTCCCGCTCATCCGCGCCTGGCTCCCGTTCCGGCTTCGGGTGGGCGCGGGGGTGAAGTACGAATTTGAGCCGGAGCCGCGGCGGGCGTTGCGCCGAGAATTTGGGGTGGTGGTGCGGGGGCGGTTGGGGTGCGAATTTGAGGAAGAGTGGGAATGGGATGAGGAGGAGGAGGATGTGGACGATGAAGAGGAGGAGCGAGAATGGGAATGGGGGCGATGCGGGCGACGCGCGCGGGCGTAGGCGGCGAGGGCGAGGTGGTAGAGGATCTATAGGGAAGATGAATGAGTATGAGTATACAGCAGAAGAGAAGACGTGTGATAGGAAGGTAAGAGTAGGAAGAAGGACGAGAAGAAGAAGGAAACGAAAGAAAGGCGACTGGAAGGACAGCAGAAAGAAAGAGGCAAGGCTCATAGAAGTCAAGCGCGTGACGACGAGCTAGGCGACGACTCCACGACATAGGCGACGCAGATGCCATAGTACACGGTCGCATCCATCCACCCACACAGATCAATAGGACTGCCCATTGTCCCATTGGAGGGCGAGCCTGGCAAGACAACGGACTGGATGCAGGCAGGACGAGTATCCGGCCCGGCCCGGCAACGCCCGTTTTACACCAAAAGAATGAAAAAAGAAAAGGCAAAAGGAAAAGAAGAAGAAAAAAGCAAAGAAGGGAAGGCAAAAAGAAAGAGAGAAAAGGGATGAAAAAGAGACGCGCAGAAGTACAGAAAACAGGCAGCGTTCCCAACGAGTGCGCTTTACCCACAGAGTACATGCGGCACAAGACCGTTCGTGTGGAAATCCAAAACGAGCGGAGCCGGGCGCAGGATCCACAAGAGAAGGAAGATAGAAGAAGCAGGGTGATGACCACGAAAACCTCGATACATCGAGGAGGCTCGCAGGCGGTTCCGGTGGCAAAGAATCGCGGCGGCACAGAGCGAGAACGAACCCCCTGATGACCACTGCATCCGGGAGAGAAGGAAGGGAAGGATAGGCAGCAGCGGTCCGCCCCCACGCGGAAGAGGGGAATGAATGGATTTGAGATAGAGAACGAGCGAGCGGCAGGGCGACATTGGAAGAAAGACGAAGGCAAGAGGGGGAGAGAAAGCAATAAAGGAAGGAAGGAAGGGAAACAAAAAAGGACAGAGACGCGGAAGAAAAGAAAGCCACTCACCAACACCGCCACGGTCAACAACAGCCTCACGATCGCGAGGGCGAGCCACGCGCCCCAGGGAGTGCTGCTCCCACAAGCGTCGGGTGGTTTGGTCGGGACGGACCAAATGACGTCGACGTCGATGTTGGTGCAGCGGGTGTCGAGGTTTTCACCACTGGAGCCGCGAGACCGCCAGACAAAAACGAACGCAAAGTTAACTATCGCAGGCACGAGCCAGAGGAGAGCGGCAGTGGATCGGAGGACGCGGCGGAGGAAGCGTTTGCGGAGGCGGCGGGGGAGGAGGGACGAGGGCAGGAAGGGGACGAGGGTGGAGAGGAGGAGCGCGAGGAGGGATAGGGAGGCGAGGAGGGCTAGGGAGAGGTTTGTTGATGCTGCCGTAGAAGAACTACGCAACCGCGCATACGCCAGCCAATACCGCACGGCGGTGTACACGCCCCACCCACCCACGACCACCTCCACCGCCGCGATAGCGAGCCGCAGACGGCGAAGACGGCGCCGGACTCGAGCATCTGCAGTAGCCTTGCGCTCAAGCAGCGAAAGCGGGTCGCCGGCGAGGGAGAGTGGTGGTGCTGTGTGAATCGGGGTACTAGTCACCAACGCGGCATTCGGATGGACGGGCTGGCGCGCAAGGAGGTCGAGGTACGCCGTGCTTCCGGGAGATCCAGATGTACTTGCAGCTGCAGTGAGAAGGGGCTGCTGCGAGGACGCAATCGACACAACGCGGGTGTGGCTGTCGACAAGGTCGTCTTGGATGTTGACATCGCGGTCGTGGTTGTATCCCTCGCGCAGACCGCTGAACGAGTCACGGCCGTGTTCGCTGGTGGGAGAGCCCCAGATTGAGTTATGCAGTTGTAGGGCCATCCAGTGCCATGTCACGACTAGAAGAATAGCCACAGAAACAAGAAAGAGCACAAAAAGAGAGACACAAAGTTGTGGACGCTCTGGTCGCGAGGCTCTCAATTACATATCTCCGGCGATCACACAAATCCCTGTACGTAATCAACGTTAACCTTAATTCCATCTCCCTTCATTAACACAACATCCCGAAAACAACGCCTTGTCTCCTCCCTCTCTGAATACAACTCGTCCATTCCGCATTTCTCTCCGCCACAACTGCTGTTCTGCGGACGGAACACACCCCTATCCTTCTTCTGATGTCAGCTTTCACACCAGCACCATCTCGACATGTGCCAGCGTTATCCATGAGCCGCCTTGAGCCATCCGTTTAAAGCCACCCGTTTAACCGTGCGCAGCACTATGGCGCACTCCTCCCGCAGATGATGCGTCGTCCATCCTCTGCGTACCTCCGCCTGATGCGTCGCTCATGCTGATTACGGATGCCGATCCACACCTGCACCATGAACCCAACAACGCTACGCCCATTCGTCGCCGCCCGTCTTATCACGTTCTCGCCGGCCTAGCGCATCAGCAGCACGCAATCATATCTGCGCAGTTCGCGCAGGATGTGTGTGCGTGTTCCTCCTGTGTGTAAGTCAATGTAAGTCAGTGAGGGCAGGGGAATGCGGACTTTGACGCGTATATTACTATATACGCCGCTCGGGACGCCGCCCGGACCCGACGTTACTTGAACGCCTCAACAGCATTCGACGCCATTTAAGTAGGACTTCATCAGCGCCTCAAAGTCTTGAATCCACTCCGAAATCGGAATAGGCCTGGTCTCGGGATTTGCCCGACGTTCATTTTAGCCTTACCACAAATGCCCCGAGAGCCTCTGTTTCAACCTAACAAATCTGGCAAGTTAACATCCGGTCGGACAGACGTCGCTGATTCCTCGATGTCTTCATTCTGCCGCTGCATGCCTTCATTCTGCGAGTCAAATCCAACAAGACAAATCCACATGGCTTCATTAACGTTCCGAACGTCACTTTAGGTTTAAGGTGATCAACACGGACGGACAATTAAACACGGCCGCACGCGTTAATTAAGCACCCTTCCCGACGCGCATCGGGGCCAGGCGCATCAATTGCAATTAACACGCAGGCCCATCAATCGAACCCCGGTCCAGGTGCGCGCCTCAGTTAAAACACGCACCGCCCGACACCGGTATGTATCTTGCCAGCGCCGGCACTTATCTCAGCCAGCGCCGGCACTTATCTCAGCCCGTCTATCTTTCTTTCCCTCTTCTTCCCCGTCCCCGTTTCTTCTTCGATTTGCATGAGTCGCGAGTACTCGTGTGGAGTATACTCTATGAACGACACCACTCTCCTCGGCCGCAGTAAACGTGCCGTGTAAAATTCTCTCAGTCGTCCCTCAGGCTTCTCACCATCTCACGCTTTATCGCGGCTCCCTCAGGCTTCCTATTCGTACCTCGAATCGCACGATCCTACTCGTACTTCCCATCGCCGTGCGAGTACCCGTGGGCGGGTCCGACTGCATAGCATATACGCTCCTTCGAGTCCGCAGCGCCTTCCCACGGTTCACTCCCACTCGCAGTCTCCGAGCACGCTCGGAGATTTCTTCCTCTCTATCTTATACTCCCTATATCCCACAAGCAAGCACCCCGTTCGATTCGCGGCCAAGCCATCCCCTCTCACTCATGTTTTTTCCGGCTCTTCAGCTTCGCGTGAACTGTGCCCTTCCCTTTTCCTTTCCCTTAAATTCACCTCGAAACTTATTTTGATTTGAGCGAATTCCGATACGCTAGACAGTCCTAGCTAATGTGTTGTGTTGAACTTGAATCTACACATTTGGTACAAATTGAACCACCCGGTCCAGTCCTCTATTCTACCAGATATATCCCATCATCAGGAGAAAAGAACGTCGGCCTGGTGGTGTATCGGTACCGGTTGGTTTTTCTGGTACTGCAGAAAGCCTTATTGCGTAAGGGAAAAACCTTCAAGATCCCTTTGCCTTTGCGGAAAAAATCCGAGCCGAGCAGCGGCGTTATTTCGTTTTCGCGTCGACGTGACGCAGCAGGGAAAAAAAGCTGTCATCCATTTATAATAATATACCATAGACCAGCCTAATAATATAATACAAACAAGCCGAAGTGGGGAGTCGAACCCACTGCTTACACTCGTCTCCATTCCAACCATCGAAAGACATTGATCACAGCGGCGTGCCGCGCACCAGACCCGCATTTCTTGTGTGAATTTGGACTCGGGGACAAGATATGTGTACTCTAATTTGCGAAATTGAACGATACTGTAATTTGTGAGCAAAGTTTGCACTCCGAAGAGGGTTTAAAGAAGGAAAAAACTTCCTACTGTTAGAATTTTAATGTGTACTGCAACCTGTTGTTCAGTTATTAAGTAACTCTTGGGTGTGGTAAGTCGAACACCGGCAATAGCTTACCTCTCTAATGTTGAACCTGGGGCAGTGGGACTATTTGGATTAGAGTAGATCCCTGATGCCTTTTTTTCTAAACAAAAAAAGCGTAACAGGATGCGCAACCAGGCAGGAGTGGGGAGTCGAACCCAGCGGCTGCTCAAATCTCATCTTTTTTCTCTCAACTCTGATTATATAGGAGCGCCACGCACCACGGCTGCTTTGACTTGGTACAACTGATGTTTAATAGGAGACATTTGATTCACCACAGGAGATATTCAATTCGCTAATGTTGGAATTGAAACAGGAAGATGTCCTCTGAATGAACTCACTGATTTTTTTAGTTCAAGCACGATGCAATTTAGCTCAACAAAAGGGTCAAAGATTTAGTATAGTATCCTACATGTGAGCCTTTCTTTCAACTGGTTCGCTTCACTCAGAACCTCAGTTGGATCCTTCACTCAAGTTCGAAAAGTTCTGATGCTGGGTTCAATATTCATGCCAAATGTTCGGCTTGTGTCTCTCCCTTAGCCCTATGAGTAAATTGTATTCTGTTCTGTACTGGCCCGGCTCAACTGAACTCGGCTCCTTCAAATGATGCGGAGAGTTCATTGTTCGACTCGAGCTCGTACCTAATTTTTATCGACGTTACGTGCATAGGAATAAAGGAAAGCGGATTATTTCGCAGAAACGGCTTGCCAGAAACCCAAACCACAATAGTCGGCAACCCATCCTCCCAAAATGGAAGTAGTCATTCTAGCATCCCAATTGAGACATGGCGATCAATTCTTGCCGTTGTGTCTCACTGAAGGGATTTATGGCAAAGAAATAGAGCGCAAGGAAATTCAACGGAACTCGACACACAAATGATCCTCAAACAATATATTCACGCCAAGTAACTACATCCTACTCTCTCCAAAACGACCAGAAATGTGCTGACTAAGCTGCACCGCCACCTGCACCCGTCCGGGGGGATTGTTCTCGCCAGAAGCGAAGAAACCGTGCAACTTACTCGGCCATAGTTTCTCCCCGCCCGAGGGCCTCAATGACAAGACAAAAAAAAGAAAAATCCCCCGAGGAGGGGGATTGGGAGGGGAGTGGAAGGGGAGTGGAGGGGAGAAGACAGGGATAATAACTCACCGGAATCAGGGGGTATTGACCTGTAAAAACGTGTTAGTTAGCTCTGAATGAACGAGGGAAACTCACTGGAAACAGCGTGGGAAGCGGCCCCTCAAAAGCGTCAGAAGTGAGATTGGCGGGAAGAAAACTGGAAAGACTTACTGGAGGCGTCAAAAGCGGTCAAAATGGGTTCAGAATTCATTCAAAGTGCGTTGAAGATCTTCGGAATTTGTCAGACGGCGTAAACTTGAAAAACTCGAAAGAACTCACTTGGGCCAAAATCACGTGATGGATTGATCTGAAAGAATTAGAGCGGCGCGTCAGCAAGATGCGTCGAGCAGAGGAAAAACGAAAGACGTAGGGGGAAAACGACCACATGTAGCTTTCGAAATGCGGGAAAGGAAGAGTTGAAGTCAAGAATGTCATGTAGAAGAGTATGGTTGAAAGGAAAAGTACAAAATGTTGGACATGATACAGACAGCATTTAGGAGGAGGATCGACAAGAGAGAGGGAAGATACAGTACGATGTGGATAGACGGCGATGAGAAGGAGGTTGGTAAGATGAGAGGTGACTTGAACAAGCAAGAGAATGTAGGTGATGTGTGTGAAGATGGTAAGACAGATGCCAATGAAGGAAATTGAGAATGGAAGAAAACAGGTCAAGACAACGTACCGAAGGACAAAATACATGTTGTTGCAGCGGTCGTAGGCCCTTGGCGCGAAAATTTAGTTGCTGGAGTAGAGGAGTTGGAGAGTTGGAGTTGGAGTTGAGTGTTGAGGTCGAGGTAAGCCAGCAGCGGCGGCGAAAAAATGCCTAGAGAGGGTGTGAAGTGGGGTGATGGGGGCAGGAGGAAGGGACGATTTTTTGGGGGCCCGCTGGACTTTATACGATCGGGAAAAGCTTCGGAATCAAATTCTCACGGTCCGAAAATGTTCAATCGGAGATTCCGCCGGGATCGAAAATCTGGGATTTCACCTGATTTCACGCCGTTCACGGACATCAAAAGTTCATTAAGCCGAGTTGAGCCGTGAATCAGGCCGTGCCGGTGGTTCGCCGAACTTCCGGCAGCAAATCGCTTGATGCGCCGAGCCTAAAAAGCGGGCACCGAAGACTTGTTTAATTTTTTTGCCTCAGCACAATACGTAGACTCGGTCTGGAGAAAGCTGCCCAGCGTAGTGCCTGGGCAAAAGGCCTGGCGAAACCTCCCCGTGGATGCTCCTCAAGAAAATGCCTCGTCACTTGTCTGCTGGGTGATGTCATTGCGAAGATCCTCGCAATCTGAGCATTTATGTGCGTGCCTTCCGAAAAACGCGTTGCAGACGTGTTTTTTTGCTCATTTTGAGGCTTACACAAGTGTGCGGGTCGAGAGAACAGATTTTGACGCGTAGATACCGGTGCGCTGAGGCAGCACTCGCAGAGCGCGTTGCGGGGATTTTGGACGAGCCGGCTTTGCGCGCCGAAGAAGAACAACTCAATCCGGAAGCGAAATTTGCACCGATCACGCACAGACCTGAGGTTGAATTTTTTTGTTTTGCCTCGGCAAAAATGCCGGGTAAAACCTCAAGGCAGACACTCGAAACAGGCCAAAATTCAACGCCTGGAGGACCCTCCCCAAGAACAGGACTGGAGAAAGGCCCCAGGAAGAGCCCCGAGACATCACTTTTTGACACGTCCGTTTTGGGCTGTCCCGCGGTCTTCTTTTTTCTTTACGTCTGAGCAAATACATATGCCTTCTGAATTTTCTGCTTTCGGCCGGAAAGATCCTGGGGACAGTATAGGAGCACAGAGCTCCAGAACACCCAAAAATGAAGCTCTCGGAGGACCATCCCCGAGGAAAAGCCTGCAGGAAAAGCCTGGAGGAAGCGTCCCAAGGAAGAGCTCCGGGACATCACTGTCTGTTTGGGGCTGATCCGCGCTCTCGATTTGCGTTGATTGGGAAGGTCAATCCGATGACGTGCGGACTCAACGAAAAAGAGGACTTGCCGTGGTTTGATTTTTGGTTGCCCAGGACAAGCGCTGGGGAACACGCTCGAGGAAATGCCTCCAGGACAGTCCCAAAGGCAAGGCCTGGGGGACTTTTCCACTTGAGGAAAAGTCTCGAGGAAGGGCCTCGGGGAAGAGCGTCGGGGAAGAGTCCCGAGACGGGTCCATTTTAGGCCGTCCCGCGATGGGTTCTTAGCTTTACGTCTTTGCGCGGTGCCGGATTAAATCGCGTGCAAAACGAGTTTTCGCAAAGTTTCCGTGCCCGTTGCAGAGAGACTCAAGGCCGACGCGTTTTTGAGACTTGAATTCACCACTAAATTTGCGCCAAGTCGTGCGCGCAAAGCGCCCCTTTCGAGAGTCTTGAAGTCGAGTTGCGCTTGGACTAGCACCGGAAAAGAACCCAAATCAATCACCCAAATCGGGGGGTGATGAAATGGAAACCTTCACGATACCGCCCCGACCTTCATTTTTCGCTGAATTTTTGCCTCGCCGCAGGACAAGCGCTGAGGAATGTACTCAAGGATGTAGCTTCAGGAGAGGTTAAAAGGCGGGGCATGGGAGACAGCGCTCGGGAAAAGGTCTCCAGGAGGGGTTCCGGGGAAAAGTTTCGAGACATGTCCATTTTGGGCTGTTACGCGACCTTCTTGTTCGTTACGTCTAAGCGCGGTGCCTGCTTAAACGTTGCACAATGTCCTTGCAAGGACCAAAAGCCGACGGTGACGCGTGAATTGGAGGACTGAAGTCATTGTAGAAACTCTTGCAAAACCGCGAACGCAGAGCGCGCGTTTGCGAGATTTTAACTTGGGCTGGACCCAAAGAAGCTTCCCAATCACCCCAATCGGGATGAAATGGAAGCCTTTCTCCGATGACGCACAGACTTGAATTTGTTGTCTGTTGGTTGAATTTCTCCTTGGCCAGGGAATGAGTACTGGAGTTCTGAGGGTGCGCCCAAGCACAGAACGCCAGTGAAGCGCTCCAGGAATGGCCTAGAGGTCGGGCTGCAAGCACGGCCTCGAGAAAAGTCCCAGAGCGAAATTCGACATGTCTCGATCCTTGATTCCTTCACTAATATTACGTCTTTGCGTGCCTTGGCCGAAATCATGCGGGACACATTTTCTTGGAGTTTGCAAGCAACTCGAAATCGTAGAGAGAGCGAGCGCGTGCAGAACTGCAGATCGAACGAAACTTACCAAAAGTCGTATCTCAGTGTATCTTGCAGAGAGATTGGGCGTGGGCGCACCAAAAAAACGCATAAAGTCAATCAATTACGTTTCGGCACCGATCCGCGCGAAGATCTGAGCGCGTTTTGGGACCGCGCAAATACTCGAGAGAGAGAGACCTTTCGCGCCTCTCGAGTATGCAGCTCAGATATAAGAGACAGCATCAAGTCGGGGGCTTAAAAGCGCGCAGTTGGGGTCTGCAAAAACACACTGGTCGCAGAGCTGGAGCCGGTGCGACAGCTCCGACGTAAAGATCAAGCTTCTCGTCCTGACAAAGCAATTCCGACGTGTGTTTGCGCTGAGCTCGCGCGCGCAGCGTACGGTCAAAGAAAGAGGCAGAGGACACTAACAGGGAGGGTTGCGAAATACGCTTCGCACGCGGGAGCAGGCGGGATAGATAAAAACTGAGGCCTTGCAAAAGGAAAGGATTTTACGTTGGATCTGTCTGATTGAACCGGTGTTCCGAGTCTGAGACAAAAAGGGCGCGGGGCGCGTAGCGTTGCGAGCACTCGAGGAAATCATCCACAGAATTTTTCAAAGCGAGCTGCAGCCAAAAGAGAGTGCAGAGAAGACTGATCGTACAAGCTCAGATTCAAGCAGGAGTAGCGAAGTGAGAAAGCAAAAGGTCCGAATTGAGCGCAAAGAGCCCGCCGCAGCGTGCTGCCGTCCGAGAACCTGGCGGGAAAGACCAGGATTCAAAAATCGCGCCGTGGCCAAACTTGGGTGTAAGGGCCGAGGCTGTGCCCGGCAGAACTCATATTTATTTATTTAATTGTATATGTCACCGTGACCTATTTAAACGCGAACTTTATGATAACAAGAGTAAACACTCGTTGATTAGCACTCCCATGTACGTTCTCTCAACGCGTTATTCGTTTGCTGATCGCTGTGAGTAGGCGCCGACGATGTGTCCGAGCTTTGAGCTTTCACAAGGAGAAACACCTGCAGAGACTGGCCCAAATGTGAATGAATCCTTCTAGCTTTTCAGGTGTGTTAATGTCTTGTAGCCGCCGTTTGCCCATTGAACAACATCGCTGAAGAAACAACTCCTTTAAATTTGTGTTTAAGAGGAGATTCTGATGCAAATCAGTATGTATAACAAAGCAATGAATGGTCACACACTGGAGGGCAAAGACTTTGGATCTTTGGAACTGGCTTGGTGGAGAAGGTTATAGTGTTATGCAAGATCTGGCCATACATTTTGCACTGATGAAAAATCATACTGAGCACAGCTATGGTTCTTTTGAACTCATACGAGTGCAAAACACCAGTGATAAATTTGGAGACGAGGCCCTTGCCTGAATTGTGCAAGGTACGGGCCTCAGCCAGACAAGATTCCACGAATCCTATCAGCAAAATGCAAATCGTGGTGCATTTTTTGACCTCAAGCGTCCACCTGTTATGAATTGAAAGATATATCAATAAAGCACAATGCCAAGAGGCATATTATTACTTGTGGCAGTTTGCACCCATCTTACATTTAGCTGCTCTGCATTTTCTAGGGTCAATGCACCCTGAATTAGCATATCTATCCTGCAGAGTAAATGAAATGATGTTGTAGACGGTCCTGGCATTAATGTTAACTGATGTTTCAAGAGTAAAAATGATTCAGACCAATGTTTCGTCCCACTGGTTGCTAGCTTTTTCCCAGAATGATAGTGGGATATTGCCAGCTCCAGGCTGAGGATCCCAAGAGATAAGAACTGTGGACCTATGCAGGTTAGATGAAATGGGATTATAAAAAGATGGTGTGAATGCTTACTCCAGATTGACAAGTTTTAGTCCTCAACTAAGGCCAGAGCCTGAACAGACTCATCCCATACTTCACATGAGTGCGGAAGTAACCTGTGTGATATATATAAGAAAAGCAAATGAATAGTGTTCAACAAACTTACTCCACGTTCATATAGTCTTCAGTTTCCAACACTTTCTCTTCTTGTTCATCGTCCTCCTCTTCTTTTCCCGACTTTGTCTTCTGTTTTTTTAGAGTGCGGCCGTCATCTACAGCCTTCTGTTTCCGAAAGCAAGTAGGGATCAAAATATGCCAAAAAACGCAGGAAAGCAGGTTTAACAGACCCTTCGACCTTTGTCAGAAGAATGTTTTTAGCCTTATAAGCCGCCAGCATGATAAGGCCGTAATCAGGACCTGATAAGCAGCTGGCTGGCCTTATATAGCAATTATCCGGTCACGGCCTGGATTATTTCCCATCATAACTCACAGCTTTCGCCTGGCTTTTGCTGCTCTTTTTCTCCGCCCTTGGCCATGCCACAACTGGACTTTTTTTAGGTTCGTATAGGCTTCCGGCAGCCATAATTGACTTGAATTCACCCTTTGCGCCCTGAACGACTGTCGCAGTTGTTGACGAACCACGCTCAGAGTCAGTGCTCATCACGTACCAAATGATCACCACAGGCACGGCACTCTCAGGTTTGTAACCACGCACAAGAAGCATCATTTTGGTACGGCGTTCCTGTGGTGTGTTTGCTTCACTTTGCTAGTGTGGGCCCACGGCTTAGCCATCCACACATTAACAGATCCTGACTTGATGCTTCTGGACTGGCACACCACACTCAGAACAACGGTGTATCCTCCTCCTCAGATACCATTTGTGCAGCATGCCGGTAGGGACACAGAGTCGCATAAATGTGTCACTGACTTTCACACCAGCTGTGCAATGCCGATTTCGTCTGTAAAATTGTGATCCCGTCACACAGCACGTGCAAGTCTGTGAACCACTGTGAACCAGCCATGCAATTCTACAAGTCTAGTGCTCCATGCAATTGCCACTCATTTATACCGCCCTCACCCCGTGGTTCATCGCACCCTTCACGCTGTGTGCCGTGCACCCGGAACCGCAGGCGCATTCGCCGCACGTTGTGCATACGCGGCTCGTGCATGGAGCGCATTCCCAGTCAAGTTGCTTGTGTTGATTAGTGTTGCACGCCACACGACGGATTCACACACAGCACTCAACGCACCACACAAGGTTGTTTGTGTCAAATTGCGCCGAGTTGCAGTGCTCATTGTGCATCGGGTCGCGCTGGTTGACTGTGCTGCAGCAGTCACGTCCAATCGTCCTCAGTTGGGTTGTGTCGTTCCCTCTGAGCCGTATCTTTGCTGACAAGTGCATCAGATCGCAGTGTGTGCACACGATTGGAGCGCCAGGAAGTTGTGTGGCAGCGATGTGTGGAATGATGAATCACAGCCCGAAGAGAGATGGCAGGAGAGAGTCACGGAATTCTTGACTCTGTAGAGTACTACATCAGTCTACTCCACATAATGAACGCGCAGGTGTCTCATATATAGACCGCCTGGCATACTAATTATGCTGTGTTATACCAAAAAATACACCAAACTGAAAGTCGCTGGCCAGAGCTGTCAGACGATGCTGCACTGGCTCTGCTCCTGGTGGTAAACAGTTGACCGAGTGCTTTGCCCGGCCTGCGAGTCCTACAACAGAATTAATGCCGGATATGGGGTAAATTAAAATTAAGAGGCAGTGACGAACCTGGTTGGTGGAGGAGTTTTTGGCCAAGGAATGAGTCTACCTGGAAGCGATAAGCATATAAATCAGTAGCATTGAAAGTGTACTGTTCTGTAGACTTCTGTGTTTTGTTGGAACTGTTCCTGAGAGAGGGTTAGAAGAAAGAGCAGGAGCGAAGAAGAGATTATGCCGACCGTGAAGCTGTGAGTGGGCTTAGAGGCTCCTCAATTTGCAAAAGGGAAGGAGAAGGGGGGGATGCCATCTTATAATAAAGGGCAAAGACCCAGTATAAATGCATCGACCAAAAGCCATATGAAACATATTTCAGTATTCAAACATAGGGGAAAGCAAGATCAACACACTGATCCATGTGGGACTTGAAATGGGTAACATAGTGTTGTCACCATGACAAGCAAAACAGATGAAAATGAGATATATATATACTTGTGGTGAAGCTATCAAGTTATACAGAAGCTGTCTAAGGCGTGTTTTCAACCTATTATTCAGGGAAAAGGATGGCCGGCTAGTACGTATAGACCGTTGAGACGGTCCGTATCAGTACAGGCGTACAATCTACGTATTTTTACATTTTCTAGCAATACTAGGAACCTCTGTTCGGTGATATACAATTAGAGTCAGAGTGAACTCCGAGCTGCTGATTGAGTATCAGAGATGCGAGAGGGCTGATTGAGTATCAGAGATGCGAGAGGACTTGCAAGTAGTTACGGGCGCGACAGTTGCACTTCAATAGAAAGTCAGCACCACGGCCCTAGCTGTCTACAAATCTGTCTGATGTAGTCCATAACCTATATGTAGGGGCGGGTTGCACGGCAAAGCTAGATACAATACCAAGGAGATATACCATACCAAGCCTCGACCCACGAACCTGAGAACCCGCCTGGAAACCTAGAAACAAGGCAGCAAACAGTCACCGGGGTGAGCCAGTACTCGCCCAGGTCACCTTCAGGACAAACATAGGATCATAAACCTGACCTAGGTCAACTATGTATAGACACCTGTGTTACCCTAAAAACACTCCTAGACCAAGGATCAAACCTAGACTTCCTTCCAACCCTACAGGGTCATGTGATCAAAGCGCATCGCGTTCAAGGAACTAAAACATAGACATACAACCCTTTTCAGGAACCGACCCAGGTCAGTTGAACCAGACCACGGCCCAGTAGAAACATCATGGGCGGCCATCGGTGGTGACTAAGAAACCTTGAGGATGACCGCGGCGGCTCACCCTGCCGTGGGAACACGTCTCAGCCAAGACCTCGGCGGTTTGCAAATGCAGATCTCCACCCAAAGACCGATTCAAATATACCCAATTTGGAAGCAGCAGTCAGTTGTGCTGACTGGCTGACTGACGAGGTGTCCCGGCATTCCATTCTGTTTATCCGTTTATTTCCAATCTCTCTCTAGTTTACTCATCTCTCGTGACATCAGTATTTATCCAAAACTGTATAAAAGACCAAGTATTCCACAATGTCCGCAGTGCATCCCCGCCCTCTAGCCGCGACCCAGGTCAACGCTTACCTAAAGGCCTCGGTGTATCTTAGACCAGTAGATGTGGAGATTTGTTATAAAACATTTTGATTGTAGTTCTCTGTTCAATAAAAGATCTCAAAGTTTAGTTGGTTATCAGAAAGTCATCTTAAGTGAGAGTTCACACAAAGGTACCATAGGACTGTGCTCCTAGGTCAGCTGTTGGAATTGTTCTTTGAGTTCGGTCGCAGTTCCCAAAACCCAAAGGTACTTTGGTAACAAAGCCGGAGTCCTTCAGTTGGAATCGTTCTTCGAGTTCGGTCGCTGTTGCCCCAAAGGTACCATAGGACTGTGCTCCTAGGTCCGCTGTTGAAGTCGTTCTTCGAGTTTGGTCGCAGTTGCAGTACAAGAGGTCCTGATCAGATCGTCTGTGCAAAACAATTCATAAAAACCCCATAAAACTACCCTACCCAGGTAGCTAGATCGAAGACCGCGGTCACTCAAACCCAAAGGATATTGACCTAGTTGACTCTTTTTGTGAGAGATCCCCCAACAAACAAGGACTGAGGAAGTTCAATCTTAGCTGTATACTTCAGCACGACCCGAACTCTTTGTCGCACTGTGTTAGAGCTTAAGTGTGTGTGTGTGTGTTGTGTGTGTTGGTTGGTTTAGTCCAGTCTACCATTTGCAGCCCTAGTGCCAGTGCACTGTTTCACCGTAAGACATGCACAAGGACCAGGTAAAAAGTGCATATTGTTTCTGATTGAAGAGAATGAAATAAAGTGCAGCAACCGATTAAAGCAAGCAAAAATTCAAACAAGTGGATCAGACAGATGGTAATGAAACTTGACAGTCAGCAGATAGCAAGGACTGAGCGACAAAGATTGAGGAGATATATGATTTATTTTGGTGCATACACCAAGTTCAAGATATCAGACTAAGGTAAGAGAAGGATATTCAAGGGCAGAGGATGAAAAGACTCAGACAATGTTAAAAATTATAGGACATGAATTACAAATGAGTCTGCTGATGGGTAGAGAGACAAAGATGGATACTTGACAGATGAAAGCAAAACCTGAACAACAACAGGGCCTCCGCAAAATATGAGACTCGTGAATATAGCAGACAGCTGTTGAGGAAGAACTCAAGTATTCCCCCAATTTCCATGGACAAGTATTATGATACCAAGGAGGCTGATAAGCAGAGACCAATAGCCATTATAGTTTTTTACTGACATTGAATGCAGCTGAACGAGTAGGAAAATGGGGAGACATTTTGGCAGCCCCCGAAAACGAAGACCAAACTGTCACAATGGTAGCTGCAAACATAGATGTGGGAAGACCTCATAGACATGTTATTATGCATTCTGAAATACAAACAGATGAGAAAAATCAGTATTCAAAAACACGATTTTCCTCTCGCATGGGTCGCCATCACCTCAAACACTGATGTTCTAAGGGCCGAAGTGTGCATTTCGATGGTGGGTGTTCTAAAGTCAAGACTTCTTCCCCCAGTCAGACAAGGAGTGTGAGTAATATAACACTTAACTTTGGACCCTGACCACGAGCGTCCAAAATTATTTGCACAGGCCGAGAACGGTTTGCAGCGCAGGAGGTGGCCATCGTCGGTTTCAATGATGACACATTCATGTGCGGTATAACGAGGGTGAAAGATGTTGTGAGCTGGATAGCATATGACTTACCTGCAAACAGGGAGCTGGACACAGACTCGTGGCTTGCAGCAGACAAAGGGAATGGTATGGGTCCCAAAGTTTTGACTTCCTGCAGATATTTTACTTGCAGTCGACAAATTCCCTCTGAAACAAAGGCCATTTTTGACAAGTACGTTGACCCTCACAACGTCCTGCAGAAAAATGGAAACCGATGGTATGGCCCACTGTTACGAAAATGAAGTGGCAGATTTGCAGCTTGAAAACCGACGGTAAGTTGGCAGTAGACAATTTTCAGATGATATTTGACACCAGTTTAGTCTTGAAACCAAGGACCCTGCCAGTTTTATGGAGGGAGATGTAGTCGAGTTGGGTCTTTCCATCTAGGGATTCAAAAAGAACGCCAACAATGGCGTAGTTCAGTTCAGTTCAGTTCAGTTCAGATGTCATTAGGGTTACTATATACGGGCGGTAAGGCCTAAGATAGCAGTACGTTTGGAGGTTCTAAGGTGTCTAAGGTGTGTCCGTGTCTAATCTAAATTTTCTAGAGGCCGAGGGTAATGTAAAGATGTCTGAGGTTGTAAATTTGCTCCGTGTAGCGCAGAGTCGTGGGTCGCGATTCGAAGGTGGAAAGGATGGTACGCGTGGGGTTGAACGACTGATGATGAGGACTTTGACACTGCTGGAAAGAGAAACGTCTCAGGTATGTGGGCCTAAAATTAAATTAAAATTGTCAGTGTGAATTAACACGTTTTCAGAAAGCTAGCATTGTGTGCAGGCAGGCTCGCAAACCGATTGAACCACCTATCTGGACGTTCAATGGAATGCTTACCACATCCAATCATGTTGACAGAAAGAAGAGGACTTTTCGTCTGAGCGAAAGTGAAGATGATGAAATGCCTTTGACAAGACATAGGATGGGGGACATGAACCTGCAGGACACTGATATTAAATGATAGTCAAGCACCCATTATGACCATATGAATTCTTGACAAAACAACCTTTTAACGCAATCCACTTCCGAAATGTTACCCGCTCACAGACCATACATCTTGTCTGTAGCCAATCTGTAGCACTTATGACCAGCCATTGATTTTAACAACCAAAAACCCATTGCATTGCACAATTGTTCTAAAGTATATACCTGAAAGTAAAAGTAAGCGAGAGAGAGTTGCAAAACGTGACGAGACACCGAAGGTAACATGATATGAAACTAAGAGGCCGACAAGCAGCAGTGAACAAACAGAAATAAGGAGTTCAATTGTAATCTGGATAGTACAAGTACAATTGCAAAGGAAAGATTCAAGACTTGAAGCAGTAGAACTTGTAACCTAGATGTTAAGTAATTGTGGTGTCGTCCCTCGTGAAGAAAATGGGATTGGAAGTGCAATACATTGGAATGTAGACGAAGGGAATCTACAGCACGCTTGAGCAGGGATATGTTGAGCTCAAAATTTGTCCAAATCTCATATCATGAACCAATTCATTCTGATTGCAGAACAAACAAGGACGACGGAGAAGAGCACGCAAAGTGGTCTGAGAGAGGTGCTCTCTGAGGATCCAAGATTAGCGGGAGTTACATTGGATCGACTGTAGCCATGGGTAGACAAATTTTAAATTACACACATTCTTAACCCTTTTCGTGTGATTCATGTACAAACATGGTGCTGCCCAAGCAGACCGGCAGCGGGGCGAGTCCGTCCGATTTACAAGCCAATTTGTGGACATTTGCGACCCCCATAGGAACAAAACAGAAACTCCATTTCTGTTTGTTAATGAAGCCCTTGATGCACATCATTGGGACCATCCGAAGGACATTTGACTCGATACTGGTGTCAGTGGACAAAAATAAGAAAATAAAGAAATAAAGAAATGAAAAAATTGCTCAAAAAAGAAAGAATTTGGCGAGAAATCCCGGCGCCTTCCCGCATCGTTCCGAGGCCTCATGTGAATCTTGATACTGAAAAAATGTTGGAAAATATGGTTTCCAGCATTGGAAAACTCTGAAATAAAGGTACAATGATGATACAGTGTAGGTCATGGCTCGAAAATATTTCCAGCCTTTTAGAAAAGCAGATACTGACAGGATTAATTGCACCGATACTGAGCGGAACTTGAATTTCTGTCTCCTTTGGGAAGTGTGAAGTTGGCAATCAAATCTCGCCGGCGAAACATATCCTTTGCAGTGAAAACAGAGACTATCGATGTGTGCTCTTAAAGCTGTTCCTGTTACAGCTTGTCTGCATTTCTCAAACCATGCATGTGGCCTTTTCACATCACAGGAAAATTTCCCATCAAATTCCCGAATTCTTGGTTCAACCATGTTGGGGGCACTGCAGAGGTCATTTCTTCAGTACCTTTCAAACATTGCTTCTGTTTCTTTACGCAGACTCACTGCACTAATCTCTAATGCTCTCTCAAAACTAGCTGTCTTTTCAATTGTGTCTTATGGACCATCATTCCTCATTGAAATTTTTCTCAGTCAGGACTGTTATGTACACTTTTGGAATGCACTTTAGGATCACTAGAGCTTTACTCTTTATTCTCTTGGGCTCCAGAAGTAGGAAAATTGAAAGATGGCCATGCTGCTACACTTTTAGAATGTACTTTAGGATCGCTAGAGCTCTACTCTTTATTCTCTTGGGCTCCAGAAGTAGGAAAATTGAAAGATGGCCATGCTGCAAGTGACTACTGTAGTATTTCGACCAAGTATTCAGGGCATGTCACGAGTCACCGCAAGTATTCATTTTCTCGAGTCTTCATTTCTCGGCTATCACCAGAAAGTTACCATATATGGACATCCGGCGGATGCCGGAGCGAAAATTCACGCGTCACCTGAAGACTTGGTCGAAATACTACAGTAAAACTATAGTTAATCTATCTTTTAAGCCTCCATTGTGGTTAGACCAACACCAAATATGATAGAAAAGATTCAATTATCCATTATACATGTTTTGCCAGAGGCTCAGAGACCATGTCCTAGTTGGTGGTTACTTTTGAAATATTTCGAGGTCAGGCTAAAAGTGCGCCACAGCTGGGGTTTGAACCTCTGCGCATCAAGCGCATACTGATGGAATTCAAACTCCGCTCAGTATCAGAATCAGTATCGGCCAGTATCGAGCCGGACATTCGGCCGAGCAGACATCCGATAATCCCGGCCCCGAACAAACAGTACTTAGCAGAGAACAAACAAACACAGCCACTAACGAGTCAGAAACGTTTTGACAGTTTAGTGGCGGTGCTTAAAAAGCGTTTCAACACAGCCACTAATTTTGCTTCCACGTTTTTTGCAACAAGGAAAATAGCGCGCGTTTCGAGGTCCCCTCAACCGATTAGAAAAGAACGAAATTTAAGCATAAATATTCGTAACCACACGTGGCTTTCGGACCTCCAAAGCCGATTATTCCCGACGGCCCAATTAAGCCGCTACGCCAAACGGCCGTAAATGGAAGGCGCCTTGTGTAAGCGCCACTCATGTTACTTTTTTCCTCCTCCACCATCCCGCCCTCGGAGGCCATCAAAGCTTACGTGATGCATACCTGGCGCTATTCTCTTTCGTTTCGCGCACAAATGTCGACGCTAAAGGCCCTCACATCGCTACAAATCACTCGGACGCAAAGAAAGCGCTTTCCCTCTCTGGTGGCAGACCGCCGATGCCTGGCGCATCAGTCACATGCTCAAATGATTTATCCTGTGCCCCAAAGTGGACTCCGAGCAAATCTCGACCTGCCGATCTAACGAAAACGCGTCATATCGAATTTGGTTGCGAAAGGGGAATGTGAATATCAAGTGGATGGACGGAAATCAGAGGTCCCAACTTCTTGATGGAGGATCAATAATGTCAAAGTCTTGATTATCCCTGATTTGGTGCGCAATCAGGAACTCGCATTCGACCGCTAATTCGTTCTTTTGTCCGGAGACTTGTACTATTCCCATAGGTACCCCATTGGCTATACGGCTCCAGTTTTAGGCATAGAAAATTCACCGCATCTAAATATCCACTCAGAGCGCAGAAAGACCCGGATTTGGCCTGCCAACGTGTTAAACTCGCGTATGTTGGTTTTCGTCGGCCCCAACTATATTCCTCACACCACCATTTTGCCGTTAAAAGCCTCCAAAACATTCCCATACCTATATCGCCGATTTTGCCGGTCGATGGCTTCCTCAAAATTCAGGCACACACCGAATGTATCCCAATTCAACAATTCCCTGTGATTTGAGAGAATTGATTTCCGCGGGTGAATCTCTCACCGAGGTGAGTCATCATTCAAATCCTGGCTTCTTCAGATCATTCCCGATTTGGAAGTAATTAATCCTGGGGCCCTTAAGAACCGAGCGTCCCCGCGACCTCTCTTTCTTCCCTACCCCCATCATCTCCCACATTTACTCCCCACTTTCTCCCCTCACATCCACCGCTGGCCCGACGATATCGACCAATCTTCCGCTATATCGACCTCGACCTCGAGCGTATCTGTTCTGCTCCTTCTCGCTCCTCCCGTACTCGACGCACTCCAAGCGCTCGTCGCCATTCTCCCCAGCACGTTGATCATCCTCACCATCATCCATCGACACAGGTATGCCATTTCTTCATTCATTCATACATTTCGCGCGATCTATGAATCATGTCCTTCCCATCCATCTCATTCGACTGGATATATGGGTGCCGCTTGACTACGCTCTTCGCATTTCGACCTTACATCTCATCCTTGTACTCTCGGATCTTTTCTGACCTCATGTTGTGGTTTTCTAGGCTCCGTCCAACTCGTTCTGATGACTTCCACATGCACCCCTTGACCATGATCTTGCTTCAACTTCAACACACCTACCCGAGCTCGGTATGATTTACCCTTCATCTTTCCTACCTTCTCTAATTTCGCCACTCGATAATTAGGTTTCTTTTCCCTGCGATTCAACGTCCTCAACGCGACCCATCCGAACCCGATTCCATTCAAGTTTCAATTCGCTTTTAGCAATGCCGACGTCCGATTTACTCTTGGTATGTTTAAAACCCCCTCCTAGCTTTTATATCTTCTCTGAATTTCAATCTTTCCCTCATAAGGCATTCTGTGATTCTATTCGACGCCGCTTTTCAATCCCGATTACGATTCAACTTCAATTCCATCAAACTGGCATTTGCACCCACATGCGCACGTTGACTTCCATCTCATTATTCTGTCTTTTCTGAGTTTATTTCTCGTTAATCAGGCCTCGTCTGCATTCTATTTCATCTCCTCGACACCATACCCCCAATCTCAACCTCGATTTGACGTCAACTCTCCTTTAGCCACCAAAGATGCACCGATTAAACCTTAATACTGGACCTTCACACTTCCTCTCCGGCGGTACTCGATGTATACAGCGTTTCGAATCTCGTCGCGATACTCCATGAACTCAGGTATGTTTTTCGAGTCGATATACACGCGCCGATTGATTCGGTTCTGATACCATCTTCCATTTCTCGCTTCTCCTATCATCTGCTCGTTTCTGACAATATTTACGCAGTTATTGAGTTTCTATACGACTTACTTCTGTGATCTTCGTGCGATTTCTGCAAGCCTATGATCTTCAAATGACGACAAGTAGCCCTCCACGCATTAACACAAGCTCGATATGTCTTTCAATTTCATCTTGTCATCGGATGCTTTCTGACTTATCCTTGGTTAATTAAGCCTCCTTTCGACGCGACCTCTCTCAACCACGAGTCCAATTCTTTCCCCAACGAAGTAGATCCGTATGCGGGTACCCGAGCTTGGCATGTTTTCATCTAATCCTGACATTCCTTCTGACCTCATCTCTGGTTAATCAGGCTCGTTTCTCGTCAATTCAGCGTCTTTAACACAGTCCGCCTAGATTTTGAACTCGATTTTCTTGATGCAACACAATCACTCCGTAGTAGACTCGGTACATTTCTGACTTTCAGAGCATCTTCTATCTTTTCTGACCTGATTTTCTTGCTTATCAGGCTTTGGGCGACGGGCGATTCAATCCCCAATTTAAGACGTCAATTCCCTCAACACGGATTCCATCCCCCAAAATGCCCTCGGTACGTCTTTCATTCTATCATTTACTCCGTTTTCTGATTTGGCGCCGGTTACTTAGTCTATGGACCTGTTGAACGTCTTCAACACCAGACTCTTCCCCTCAAGTTCACCTCATATTTGAATCCTTTCTCAACACAATCCAACCTCGTTAATCTACCCCCGGTGTGTTTCTATTCATATCTTTCAAACCGATACGTATGCATCGATTGATTCGGTTCCGGTGCCCTCTTACACCGCCTCATTTCTCACTTCATCCCATCCTGATTTCCTGCTCGTTTCTGACAGGAATTTTCCCTCATTAGGTTCCCTACTACTCTCTTGGACGACTGCGATATCTTTGAAATGCGTTCAACTTCTTCAAATATTCGCGTTAACACAAGCTTGGTGTGTTTTCGACTTTGTTTCATCTCTTTCGCTCGAACCTTTCTAATTTGATCTTGTTCAAGCATTGCAGTTTAAGCTTCTGACTCAAGTGCCGTCTTCAAATTTCTGACTTGTCGTCAAGGTCTATGCTTCTCAATACGACCATTATGCCCAACTTTTCCGATCTCCAATCTGCTTCAACTTCAATTTCTACAACCGAGTTGATGTAAGCACCTATACAATCTCGATATGTTTTCGTCCTTCATTTCGTGCGTTGATAATATCTGACCGCATCTCTCGTTATTTAGGCTCACCACCCCTCCGTTTCAACGTCCTCGATACAATTCTTCAGCGCTGACTTCAATTTGCGTTCAATTCCTTCATCCACCCACCTCGGCACGACTCCTTCAACACCAAATTCAATTTGGCGTCAATATCCCCATTAATGGCGCTGAGTGATCCTGGCCTTTATTCTCGGGATCTTTGTGAATTAATTCCGCGCTTACTAGGCACCCTGCCAGCTCGACGTTCGACATCTATGATTGAGCACTTCCGGCTTGATGTGCTTAACTTTGTGCTGCATTCAGCATTGAAATCCGGATACCAAATAAACGGCTTCGGATCGGATTCAATTCACAATTCCTGGGCGGTCAAGGTACTCCCTCTTAATTGTACTGGATTGCCAACCTACTCATGTCTTTAGTATCTTCCCCTCCATCTGGACGTCCGAGTCTTTTGCTATGTTCGTCTTCGCCTTTTCTTTTTGCATAAATCCACGCTCATCATCTATTATCCCTCCACTCAAGACGCCTTCAAGACTTCCCACAAGGGCAGACATCTGCGTACAAATGCCGACTACACGTACCCCGCCGACTGCGACTCACTCGGAGATTCAACCGCGGCGTCGGGCTTCTCGGCCACGTCGAATGTCGCGCACTTGCGGGGTATAATCACGATATATGCGCGATTCATCGTACTGTTCACTACGCCTCTGCGGTGCATCTATTTTCAATTCAGGTCGTCACCGTCTCGAACCTAACGTTGCCCTTAGTTCCCTCCAAATCTATATATTTTCGATCAAACTCTTCGCCTCTGATCTCGCCTTCACCAGGTTCGTCTTCCGTCCCTCGCTGATCTTTGACTCTCATTGAGATTCACCGCGGCTGAATTCAAAGCATTATTTGAAATCCCTCGAAACTCTGGGTGACCAAATCTTCTACGTTTCAACCACAGTTCACTGACTCGATTTCGGTGGCAGATTTCTAGATCTTCCCTACTTGCCACGAACCGAGTTTTAGCTCCAACCCCGTTCCCGGTCTATTTCAACTCCAAATACCCGCTCAACGCCTCTATTTTCTCTCGTCCAACCCAATCCAGGTATTCACTTAACTTTGATCTCAGCATTGAATGAATGCTCAACCTCTTGCAGCTTTCCGAAGACCTGAATGCACGCTTTGTTGTGGCAATGAATGTACAGGTGGAATATCGCTTCAATATTGACTCACCCAACGATATCGATGCCGACACCGTCCCCGAATTACTCCAACCAGGTATTTTCTCGACTATGCTTCTTGAGCCAATCAATATTCAAGTATTTTTGCGCATTCAAGGTCCCTCATCTCGGTTCGTGTTCATTCCATTTCCACGTTGACCTGACTTCAAATCTTCGTACCCCAGATGTCTGTGGTAGACATTCATCTCCGTCAACACCTCGTTTCTTCGCCTTGAATTATCCCTCGAGCGCTCCCTTCACCGAGCGCTTCCGTGCATGGGAATCAATCAAGGGTGTTTACACAAGGAATCGCAAGTTCCACAAGCGCAGATTTGAAGTATGCCCCTCCGTAAACTTCCAACAATATTACTGACTGGACTTTCCAGATTCGACATCCTCCGACATCGATCGACTTCATGCTCGAATAACTCTACAGCGCGTTCTGGACGAGCCCGACTCGTTTCTTTATGAACGATGGCCCACATGCCGATTCAAACTCGGTCTCGGACTTCTCGGGCATGTTCGATTTCCATACATCCTCCATTTTATGTGGCTCATATTTTTGCACTTGCTGCTCTGAACAACTTAGGTCCCTGTTATGCTTCTTCTGTGCACTCTTCCAGGCTCCCTTTACGCCAAGGTGTGCACCGATTAACGGCGTTCACCCTGGAATATTCTAAATTCATGTCTTTACAGCATCCATCCAGTCGTTCTCGTGCCGCAAATCACAATATATCGTACTATCTCTTGACAATATACTGTAGGTTTCCATATCCAACAACCGATTCAAGATCCTCAGTCTAAAACTACGCTTAGCTTCGAAACCTGTTTTCAGGGATCAAAGTTGAAACTAATGTTCGCGTTCATTCCCTCACATGTTTTCTATCACGCTTACTGCCATCTAGATGTACTGCGGCTGTAACCAGCAGAACGACCGCAATTTCCTCGGCCCGACCTTTGGTGAGTGAGTATCATCTGAAAAATTCAACCACAAATTTCTAACTAACTAGTTCGCAGATTCTACATACTCTGCTATCTTGCAGGGCAACCGGAATCTCCTTATCCCTCAAGTACATCATCCGCGCTCGGCCGTTCGCAAACTCATTGCGTGTCTCTGAGGTATGTGATTCCCACTCAACACAAGGTCGTTTGCTCATTTAATATATGCTGATCCAGCAGTTTCACCGCGACTACTGACCAAAAACCCTGCCGCAGCAAACCCAGACTCGATGTTCAACATCACTACGGATTGCAACTCCTGTGCCCCAAAAACGCACCGTGATGCTGCATTTGCTCGTTCGTTGCTCACGTTTTTGGTATTCCGATTCACGTGTCTGGTGTTTGAGGGCGCTAACATGCTATTCAGAGAGCTAGCTACACATGCAGGCGGTTATCAGTACAACAGAACGACAGACTCTCTGCGCCGAATCAAATCGCCGACACCCACAGGCTGCCGCACACCGAATCTTCAACACGAGCGACGACGAGTTTAATCTACACGAGCATCCCAACGTCCCCTGCTCTGGATCACAGCCATCCAGCAAGAGCAGCGCGACATCGTTGTAGATCGGACTCGACTCTGCACGCACGAAAACGCCCGCCAAGTCTGCTGCACGCAATCGGCTCGACTCGGCGTGCAACTCGACTCGACTCTGCACGCGTGTAACCGACCGACTGGCGCGCAACCGACCCCACTCGACACAGAACGCAGGCGTGCGCGCCGCCGTGCGTCGGCCCATCTCGACTCTGGCGCAAATGTGGCGCGCGCGCAACGTAGATTGTGGAACAAGCGGGGAGAAGAACCGCGGAGAAAAGCGGGGGATCAGGACAAGGAAAGACGAGAGCGCGCCGCGAAACCGAAGGATGATGGGAGGGTGGGTGCGAATGAGGGGAAGAAAAGAAAAGAAAGGTGGAAAAGAGGAGGAGGGCGCACCGTGGCAGACGCATCGATTTGCGCGGGATGGTCAGTGTGACGGGCGGAACGACGACGCGGAACATGAGCTGAGACGTACCTTGTTGGCACCCACTTCTCCCCGGCGACCCACTCCCGTATCCCACCCCAGGCGAATTCGGAGGCAGATGGGCATAAGCGTGCGCCCCCGCATACCCCGCCGCGCCAGTAAGATGCCCCCCGCCATACAGCCCGATCCCCGCATACGGGTCAAACTCGTCGTTCTCGTCCTCGTACGAGGCCGAGGAGCGCGCCGAGTGGGTCCCGTCTCCATCTCCTCCGGTATTCGCGTTTCCGTGTGCGTCTGCGCCGGTATGCGTATTTCCGTGTGCGTGCGAATGGTGGGAGTGAGAGTGGTGAGAGTGGGAGTGGTGCGAGTCCGCGGAGCCCGCGCCTCCTGTTCTTGCTTCGTTAGTACATGCACGTCGACGTCGAAAACGAGGGGAAGTAAAAGTGAAAGTGGAAAGTGAAAGTGAAAGTGAAAGTGGAATGGAAAGCAAAGGCAGGAAACTCACGCGGCGGCGACCCATGCTGCTGCTGACTCTCCGACCTCGACGCCCTTGAACTGCGCAACGACCTATTCCCTCCTGCCCCGCCCCCTCCACCCGAACTCCCACCCACCGTACCTAAAGTAACGCCAATCCCACCCACAGTAACCCCACTCCCACCCACAGTAACCCCACTCCCCGTCCTCAACAGCCCCAGCTCCCCGCTCCCCGTCCGCAGGAGCGACACCGGCCTCGTCGCGGACGCGAGGGTCGACATGGACGTCTGGTGCTGGTGCTGGTGTGCGTGGCCGTCACCGTATCCGTAATGCGCGTTTGAATTTGCGTTTGCGTTTGCGTTTGGGTGTGGATAGCCCGAGTAGTGCGTGTCGCTCGAATACTGCACCGAATCGCTCCTCCCAAGCGCTAACGACTGCGGCGGGCTCCCCAGAAGCATGCTCGTCCCGCTCATCCGCGCCTGGCTCCCGTTCCGGCTTCGGGTGGGCGCGGGGGTGAAGTACGAATTTGAGCCGGAGCCGCGGCGGGCGTTGCGCCGAGAATTTGGGGTGGTGGTGCGGGGGCGGTTGGGGTGCGAATTTGAGGAAGAGTGGGAATGGGATGAGGAGGAGGAGGATGTGGACGATGAAGAGGAGGAGCGAGAATGGGAATGGGGGCGATGCGGGCGACGCGCGCGGGCGTAGGCGGCGAGGGCGAGGTGGTAGAGGATCTATAGGGAAGATGAATGAGTATGAGTATACAGCAGAAGAGAAGACGTGTGATAGGAAGGTAAGAGTAGGAAGAAGGACGAGAAGAAGAAGGAAACGAAAGAAAGGCGACTGGAAGGACAGCAGAAAGAAAGAGGCAAGGCTCATAGAAGTCAAGCGCGTGACGACGAGCTAGGCGACGACTCCACGACATAGGCGACGCAGATGCCATAGTACACGGTCGCATCCATCCACCCACACAGATCAATAGGACTGCCCATTGTCCCATTGGAGGGCGAGCCTGGCAAGACACGGACTGGATGCAGGCAGGACGAGTATCCGGCCCGGCCCGGCAACGCCCGTTTTACACCAAAAGAATGAAAAAAGAAAAGGCAAAAGGAAAAGAAGAAGAAAAAAGCAAAGAAGGGAAGGCAAAAAGAAAGAGAGAAAAGGGATGAAAAAGAGACGCGCAGAAGTACAGAAAACAGGCAGCGTTCCCAACGAGTGCGCTTTACCCACAGAGTACATGCGGCACAAGACCGTTCGTGTGGAAATCCAAAACGAGCGGAGCCGGGCGCAGGATCCACAAGAGAAGGAAGATAGAAGAAGCAGGGTGATGACCACGAAAACCTCGATACATCGAGGAGGCTCGCAGGCGGTTCCGGTGGCAAAGAATCGCGGCGGCACAGAGCGAGAACGAACCCCCTGATGACCACTGCATCCGGGAGAGAAGGAAGGGAAGGATAGGCAGCAGCGGTCCGCCCCCACGCGGAAGAGGGGAATGAATGGATTTGAGATAGAGAACGAGCGAGCGGCAGGGCGGACATTGGAAGAAAGACGAAGGCAAGAGGGGGAGAGAAAGCAATAAAGGAAGGAAGGAAGGGAAACAAAAAAGGACAGAGACGCGGAAGAAAAGAAAGCCACTCACCAACACCGCCACGGTCAACAACAGCCTCACGATCGCGAGGGCGAGCCACGCGCCCCAGGGAGTGCTGCTCCCACAAGCGTCGGGTGGTTTGGTCGGGACGGACCAAATGACGTCGACGTCGATGTTGGTGCAGCGGGTGTCGAGGTTTTCACCACTGGAGCCGCGAGACCGCCAGACAAAAACGAACGCAAAGTTAACTATCGCAGGCACGAGCCAGAGGAGAGCGGCAGTGGATCGGAGGACGCGGCGGAGGAAGCGTTTGCGGAGGCGGCGGGGGAGGAGGGACGAGGGCAGGAAGGGGACGAGGGTGGAGAGGAGGAGCGCGAGGAGGGATAGGGAGGCGAGGAGGGCTAGGGAGAGGTTTGTTGATGCTGCCGTAGAAGAACTACGCAACCGCGCATACGCCAGCCAATACCGCACGGCGGTGTACACGCCCCACCCACCCACGACCACCTCCACCGCCGCGATAGCGAGCCGCAGACGGCGAAGACGGCGCCGGACTCGAGCATCTGCAGTAGCCTTGCGCTCAAGCAGCGAAAGCGGGTCGCCGGCGAGGGAGAGTGGTGGTGCTGTGTGAATCGGGGTACTAGTCACCAACGCGGCATTCGGATGGACGGGCTGGCGCGCAAGGAGGTCGAGGTACGCCGTGCTTCCGGGAGATCCAGATGTACTTGCAGCTGCAGTGAGAAGGGGCTGCTGCGAGGACGCAATCGACACAACGCGGGTGTGGCTGTCGACAAGGTCGTCTTGGATGTTGACATCGCGGTCGTGGTTGTATCCCTCGCGCAGACCGCTGAACGAGTCACGGCCGTGTTCGCTGGTGGGAGAGCCCCAGATTGAGTTATGCAGTTGTAGGGCCATCCAGTGCCATGTCACGACTAGAAGAATAGCCACAGAAACAAGAAAGAGCACAAAAAGAGAGACACAAAGTTGTGGACGCTCTGGTCGCGAGGCTCTCAATTACATATCTCCGGCGATCACACAAATCCCTGTACGTAATCAACGTTAACCTTAATTCCATCTCCCTTCATTAACACAACATCCCGAAAACAACGCCTTGTCTCCCTCCCTCTCTGAATACAACTCGTCCATTCCGCATTTCTCCGCCACAACTGCTGTTCTGCGGACGGAACACACCCCTATCCTTCTTCTGATGTCAGCTTTCACACCAGCACCATCTCGACATGTGCCAGCGTTATCCATGAGCCGCCTTGAGCCATCCGTTTAAAGCCACCCGTTTAACCGTGCGCAGCACTATGGCGCACTCCTCCCGCAGATGATGCGTCGTCCATCCTCTGCGTACCTCCGCCTGATGCGTCGCTCATGCTGATTACGGATGCCGATCCACACCTGCACCATGAACCCAACAACGCTACGCCCATTCGTCGCCGCCCGTCTTATCACGTTCTCGCCGGCCTAGCGCATCAGCAGCACGCAATCATATCTGCGCAGTTCGCGCAGGATGTGTGTGCGTGTTCCTCCTGTGTGTAAGTCAATGTAAGTCAGTGAGGGCAGGGGAATGCGGACTTTGACGCGTATATTACTATATACGCCGCTCGGGACGCCGCCCGGACCCGACGTTACTTGAACGCCTCAACAGCATTCGACGCCATTTAAGTAGGACTTCATCAGCGCCTCAAAGTCTTGAATCCACTCCGAAATCGGAATAGGCCTGGTCTCGGGATTTGCCCGACGTTCATTTTAGCCTTACCACAAATGCCCCGAGAGCCTCTGTTTCAACCTAACAAATCTGGCAAGTTAACATCCGGTCGGACAGACGTCGCTGATTCCTCGATGTCTTCATTCTGCCGCTGCATGCCTTCATTCTGCGAGTCAAATCCAACAAGACAAATCCACATGGCTTCATTAACGTTCCGAACGTCACTTTAGGTTTAAGGTGATCAACACGGACGGACAATTAAACACGGCCGCACGCGTTAATTAAGCACCCTTCCCGACGCGCATCGGGGCCAGGCGCATCAATTGCAATTAAACACGCAGGCCCATCAATCGAACCCCGGTCCAGGTGCGCGCCTCAGTTAAAACACGCACCGCCCGACACCGGTATGTATCTTGCCAGCGCCGGCACTTATCTCAGCCAGCGCCGGCACTTATCTCAGCCCGTCTATCTTTCTTTCCCTCTTTCCCCGTCCCCGTTTCTTCTTCGATTTGCATGAGTCGCGAGTACTCGTGTGGAGTATACTCTATGAACGACACCACTCTCCTCGGCCGCAGTAAACGTGCCGTGTAAAATTCTCTCAGTCGTCCCTCAGGCTTCTCACCATCTCACGCTTTATCGCGGCTCCCTCAGGCTTCCTATTCGTACCTCGAATCGCACGATCCTACTCGTACTTCCCATCGCCGTGCGAGTACCCGTGGGCGGGTCCGACTGCATAGCATATACGCTCCTTCGAGTCCGCAGCGCCTTCCCACGGTTCACTCCCACTCGCAGTCTCCGAGCACGCTCGGAGATTTCTTCCTCTCTATCTTATACTCCCTATATCCCACAAGCAAGCACCCCGTTCGATTCGCGGCCAAGCCATCCCCTCTCACTCATGTTTTTTCCGGCTCTTCAGCTTCGCGTGAACTGTGCCCTTCCCTTTTCCTTTCCCTTAAATTCACCTCGAAACTTATTTTGATTTGAGCGAATTCCGATACGCTAGACAGTCCTAGCTAATGTGTTGTGTTGAACTTGAATCTACACATTTGGTACAAATTGAACCACCCGGTCCAGTCCTCTATTCTACCAGATATATCCCATCATCAGGAGAAAAGAACGTCGGCCTGGTGGTGTATCGGTACCGGTTGGTTTTTCTGGTACTGCAGAAAGCCTTATTGCGTAAGGGAAAAACCTTCAAGATCCCTTTGCCTTTGCGGAAAAAATCCGAGCCGAGCAGCGGCGTTATTTCGTTTTCGCGTCGACGTGACGCAGCAGGGAAAAAAAGCTGTCATCCATTTATAATAATATACCATAGACCAGCCTAATAATATAATACAAACAAGCCGAAGTGGGGAGTCGAACCCACTGCTTACACTCGTCTCCATTCCAACCATCGAAAGACATTGATCACAGCGGCGTGCCGCGCACCAGACCCGCATTTCTTGTGTGAATTTGGACTCGGGGACAAGATATGTGTACTCTAATTTGCGAAATTGAACGATACTGTAATTTGTGAGCAAAGTTGCACTCCGAAGAGGGTTTAAAGAAGGAAAAACTTCCTACTGTTAGAATTTTAATGTGTACTGCAACCTGTTGTTCAGTTATTAAGTAACTCTTGGGTGTGGTAAGTCGAACACCGGCAATAGCTTACCTCTCTAATGTTGAACCTGGGGCAGTGGGACTATTTGGATTAGAGTAGATCCCTGATGCCTTTTTTTCTAAACAAAAAAAGCGTAACAGGATGCGCAACCAGGCAGGAGTGGGGAGTCGAACCCAGCGGCTGCTCAAATCTCATCTTTTTTCTCTCAACTCTGATTATATAGGAGCGCCACGCACCACGGCTGCTTTGACTTGGTACAACTGATGTTTAATAGGAGACATTTGATTCACCACAGGAGATATTCAATTCGCTAATGTTGGAATTGAAACAGGAAGATGTCCTCTGAATGAACTCACTGATTTTTTTAGTTCAAGCACGATGCAATTTAGCTCAACAAAAGGGTCAAAGATTTAGTATAGTATCCTACATTGTGAGCCTTTCTTTCAACTGGTTCGCTTCACTCAGAACCTCAGTTGGATCCTTCACTCAAGTTCGAAAAGTTCTGATGCTGGGTTCAATATTCATGCCAAATGTTCGGCTTGTGTCTCTCCCTTAGCCCTATGAGTAAATTGTATTCTGTTCTGTACTGGCCCGGCTCAACTGAACTCGGCTCCTTCAAATGATGCGGAGAGTTCATTGTTCGACTCGAGCTCGTACCTAATTTTTATCGACGTTACGTGCATAGGAATAAAGGAAAGCGGATTATTTCGCAGAAACGGCTTGCCAGAAACCCAAACCACAATAGTCGGCAACCCATCCTCCCAAAATGGAAGTAGTCATTCTAGCATCCCAATTGAGACATGGCGATCAATTCTTGCCGTTGTGTCTCACTGAAGGGATTTATGGCAAAGAAATAGAGCGCAAGGAAATTCAACGGAACTCGACACACAAATGATCCTCAAACAATATATTCACGCCAAGTAACTACATCCTACTCTCTCCAAAACGACCAGAAATGTGCTGACTAAGCTGCACCGCCACCTGCACCCGTCCGGGGGGATTGTTCTCGCCAGAAGCGAAGAAACCGTGCAACTTACTCGGCCATAGTTTCTCCCCGCCCGAGGGCCTCAATGACAAGACAAAAAAAAAGAAAAATCCCCCGAGGAGGGGGATTGGGAGGGGAGTGGAAGGGGAGTGGAGGGGAGAAGACAGGGATAATAACTCACCGGAATCAGGGGGTATTGACCTGTAAAAACGTGTTAGTTAGCTCTGAATGAACGAGGGAAACTCACTGGAAACAGCGTGGGAAAGCGGCCCCTCAAAAGCGTCAGAAGTGAGATTGGCGGGAAGAAAACTGGAAAGACTTACTGGAGGCGTCAAAAGCGGTCAAAATGGGTTCAGAATTCATTCAAAGTGCGTTGAAGATCTTCGGAATTTGTCAGACGGCGTAAACTTGAAAAACTCGAAAGAACTCACTTGGGCCAAAATCACGTGATGGATTGATCTGAAAGAATTAGAGCGGCGCGTCAGCAAGATGCGTCGAGCAGAGGAAAAACGAAAGACGTAGGGGGAAAACGACCACATGTAGCTTTCGAAATGCGGGAAAGGAAGAGTTTGAAGTCAAGAATGTCATGTAGAAGAGTATGGTTGAAAGGAAAAGTACAAAATGTTGGACATGATACAGACAGCATTTAGGAGGAGGATCGACAAGAGAGAGGGAAGATACAGTACGATGTGGATAGACGGCGATGAGAAGGAGGTTGGTAAGATGAGAGGTGACTTGAACAAAGCAAGAGAATGTAGGTGATGTGTGTGAAGATGGTAAGACAGATGCCAATGAAGGAAATTGAGAATGGAAGAAAACAGGTCAAGACAACGTACCGAAGGACAAAATACATGTTGTTGCAGCGGTCGTAGGCCCTTGGCGCGAAAATTTAGTTGCTGGAGTAGAGGAGTTGGAGAGTTGGAGTTGGAGTTGAGTGTTGAGGTCGAGGTAAGCCAGCAGCGGCGGCGAAAAAATGCCTAGAGAGGGTGTGAAGTGGGGTGATGGGGGCAGGAGGAAGGGACGATTTTTTGGGGGCCCGCTGGACTTTATACGATCGGGAAAAGCTTCGGAATCAAATTCTCACGGTCCGAAAATGTTCAATCGGAGATTCCGCCGGGATCGAAAATCTGGGATTTCACCTGATTTCACGCCGTTCACGGACATCAAAAGTTCATTAAGCCGAGTTGAGCCGTGAATCAGGCCGTGCCGGTGGTTCGCCGAACTTCCGGCAGCAAATCGCTTGATGCGCCGAGCCTAAAAAGCGGCACCGAAGACTTGTTTAATTTTTTTGCCTCAGCACAATACGTAGACTCGGTCTGGAGAAAGCTGCCCAGCGTAGTGCCTGGGCAAAAGGCCTGGCGAAACCTCCCCGTGGATGCTCCTCAAGAAAATGCCTCGTCACTTGTCTGCTGGGTGATGTCATTGCGAAGATCCTCGCAATCTGAGCATTTATGTGCGTGCCTTCCGAAAAACGCGTTGCAGACGTGTTTTTTTGCTCATTTTGAGGCTTACACAAGTGTGCGGGTCGAGAGAACAGATTTTGACGCGTAGATACCGGTGCGCTGAGGCAGCACTCGCAGAGCGCGTTGCGGGGATTTTGGACGAGCCGGCTTTGCGCGCCGAAGAAGAACAACTCAATCCGGAAGCGAAATTTGCACCGATCACGCACAGACCTGAGGTTGAATTTTTTTGTTTTGCCTCGGCAAAAATGCCGGGTAAAACCTCAAGGCAGACACTCGAAACAGGCCAAAATTCAACGCCTGGAGGACCCTCCCCAAGAACAGGACTGGAGAAAGGCCCCAGGAAGAGCCCCGAGACATCACTTTTTGACACGTCCGTTTTGGGCTGTCCCGCGGTCTTCTTTTTTCTTTACGTCTGAGCAAATACATATGCCTTCTGAATTTTCTGCTTTCGGCCGGAAAGATCCTGGGGACAGTATAGGAGCACAGAGCTCCAGAACACCCAAAAATGAAGCTCTCGGAGGACCATCCCCGAGGAAAAGCCTGCAGGAAAAGCCTGGAGGAAGCGTCCCAAGGAAGAGCTCCGGGACATCACTGTCTGTTTGGGGCTGATCCGCGCTCTCGATTTGCGTTGATTGGGAAGGTCAATCCGATGACGTGCGGACTCAACGAAAAAGAGGACTTGCCGTGGTTTGATTTTTGGTTGCCCAGGACAAGCGCTGGGGAACACGCTCGAGGAAATGCCTCCAGGACAGTCCCAAAGGCAAGGCCTGGGGGACTTTTCCACTTGAGGAAAAGTCTCGAGGAAGGGCCTCGGGGAAGAGCGTCGGGGAAGAGTCCCGAGACGGGTCCATTTTAGGCCGTCCCGCGATGGGTTCTTAGCTTTACGTCTTTGCGCGGTGCCGGATTAAATCGCGTGCAAAACGAGTTTTCGCAAAGTTTCCGTGCCCGTTGCAGAGAGACTCAAGGCCGACGCGTTTTTGAGACTTGAATTCACCACTAAATTTGCGCCAAGTCGTGCGCGCAAAGCGCCCCTTTCGAGAGTCTTGAAGTCGAGTTGCGCTTGGACTAGCACCGGAAAAGAACCCAAATCAATCACCCAAATCGGGGTGATGAAATGGAAACCTTCACGATACCGCCCCGACCTTCATTTTTCGCTGAATTTTTGCCTCGCCGCAGGACAAGCGCTGAGGAATGTACTCAAGGATGTAGCTTCAGGAGAGGTTAAAAGGCGGGGCATGGGAGACAGCGCTCGGGAAAAGGTCTCCAGGAGGGGTTCCGGGGAAAAGTTTCGAGACATGTCCATTTTGGGCTGTTACGCGACCTTCTTGTTCGTTACGTCTAAGCGCGGTGCCTGCTTAAACGTTGCACAATGTCCTTGCAAGGACCAAAAGCCGACGGTGACGCGTGAATTGGAGGACTGAAGTCATTGTAGAAACTCTTGCAAAACCGCGAACGCAGAGCGCGCGTTTGCGAGATTTTAACTTGGGCTGGACCCAAAGAAGCTTCCCAATCACCCCAATCGGGATGAAATGGAAGCCTTTCTCCGATGACGCACAGACTTGAATTTGTTGTCTGTTGGTTGAATTTCTCCTTGGCCAGGGAATGAGTACTGGAGTTCTGAGGGTGCGCCCAAGCACAGAACGCCAGTGAAGCGCTCCAGGAATGGCCTAGAGGTCGGGCTGCAAGCACGGCCTCGAGAAAAGTCCCAGAGCGAAATTCGACATGTCTCGATCCTTGATTCCTTCACTAATATTACGTCTTTGCGTGCCTTGGCCGAAATCATGCGGGACACATTTTCTTGGAGTTTGCAAGCAACTCGAAATCGTAGAGAGAGCGAGCGCGTGCAGAACTGCAGATCGAACGAAACTTACCAAAAGTCGTATCTCAGTGTATCTTGCAGAGAGATTGGGCGTGGGCGCACCAAAAAAACGCATAAAGTCAATCAATTACGTTTCGGCACCGATCCGCGCGAAGATCTGAGCGCGTTTTGGGACCGCGCAAATACTCGAGAGAGAGAGACCTTTCGCGCCTCTCGAGTATGCAGCTCAGATATAAGAGACAGCATCAAGTCGGGGGCTTAAAAGCGCGCAGTTGGGGTCTGCAAAAACACACTGGTCGCAGAGCTGGAGCCGGTGCGACAGCTCCGACGTAAAGATCAAGCTTCTCGTCCTGACAAAGCAATTCCGACGTGTGTTTGCGCTGAGCTCGCGCGCGCAGCGTACGGTCAAAGAAAGAGGCAGAGGACACTAACAGGGAGGGTTGCGAAATACGCTTCGCACGCGGGAGCAGGCGGGATAGATAAAAACTGAGGCCTTGCAAAAGGAAAGGATTTTACGTTGGATCTGTCTGATTGAACCGGTGTTCCGAGTCTGAGACAAAAAGGGCGCGGGGCGCGTAGCGTTGCGAGCACTCGAGGAAATCATCCACAGAATTTTTCAAAGCGAGCTGCAGCCAAAAGAGAGTGCAGAGAAGACTGATCGTACAAGCTCAGATTCAAGCAGGAGTAGCGAAGTGAGAAAGCAAAAGGTCCGAATTGAGCGCAAAGAGCCCGCCGCAGCGTGCTGCCGTCCGAGAACCTGGCGGGAAAGACCAGGATTCAAAAATCGCGCCGTGGCCAAACCACACGTGGCTTTCGGACCTCCAAAGCCGATTATTCCCGACGGCCCAATTAAGCCGCTACGCCAAACGGCCGTAAATGGAAGGCGCCTTGTGTAAGCGCCACTCATGTTACTTTTTTCCTCCTCCACCATCCCGCCCTCGGAGGCCATCAAAGCTTACGTGATGCATACCTGGCGCTATTCTCTTTCGTTTCGCGCACAAATGTCGACGCTAAAGGCCCTCACATCGCTACAAATCACTCGGACGCAAAGAAAGCGCTTTCCCTCTCTGGTGGCAGACCGCCGATGCCTGGCGCATCAGTCACATGCTCAAATGATTTATCCTGTGCCCCAAAGTGGACTCCGAGCAAATCTCGACCTGCCGATCTAACGAAAACGCGTCATATCGAATTTGGTTGCGAAAGGGGAATGTGAATATCAAGTGGATGGACGGAAATCAGAGGTCCCAACTTCTTGATGGAGGATCAATAATGTCAAAGTCTTGATTATCCCTGATTTGGTGCGCAATCAGGAACTCGCATTCGACCGCTAATTCGTTCTTTTGTCCGGAGACTTGTACTATTCCCATAGGTACCCCATTGGCTATACGGCTCCAGTTTTAGGCATAGAAAATTCACCGCATCTAAATATCCACTCAGAGCGCAGAAAGACCCGGATTTGGCCTGCCAACGTGTTAAACTCGCGTATGTTGGTTTTCGTCGGCCCCAACTATATTCCTCACACCACCATTTTGCCGTTAAAAGCCTCCAAAACATTCCCATACCTATATCGCCGATTTTGCCGGTCGATGGCTTCCTCAAAATTCAGGCACACACCGAATGTATCCCAATTCAACAATTCCCTGTGATTTGAGAGAATTGATTTCCGCGGGTGAATCTCTCACCGAGGTGAGTCATCATTCAAATCCTGGCTTCTTCAGATCATTCCCGATTTGGAAGTAATTAATCCTGGGGCCCTTAAGAACCGAGCGTCCCCGCGACCTCTCTTTCTTCCCTACCCCCATCATCTCCCACATTTACTCCCCACTTTCTCCCCTCACATCCACCGCTGGCCCGACGATATCGACCAATCTTCCGCTATATCGACCTCGACCTCGAGCGTATCTGTTCTGCTCCTTCTCGCTCCTCCCGTACTCGACGCACTCCAAGCGCTCGTCGCCATTCTCCCCAGCACGTTGATCATCCTCACCATCATCCATCGACACAGGTATGCCATTTCTTCATTCATTCATACATTTCGCGCGATCTATGAATCATGTCCTTCCCATCCATCTCATTCGACTGGATATATGGGTGCCGCTTGACTACGCTCTTCGCATTTCGACCTTACATCTCATCCTTGTACTCTCGGATCTTTTCTGACCTCATGTTGTGGTTTTCTAGGCTCCGTCCAACTCGTTCTGATGACTTCCACATGCACCCCTTGACCATGATCTTGCTTCAACTTCAACACACCTACCCGAGCTCGGTATGATTTACCCTTCATCTTTCCTACCTTCTCTAATTTCGCCACTCGATAATTAGGTTTCTTTTCCCTGCGATTCAACGTCCTCAACGCGACCCATCCGAACCCGATTCCATTCAAGTTTCAATTCGCTTTTAGCAATGCCGACGTCCGATTTACTCTTGGTATGTTTAAAACCCCCTCCTAGCTTTTATATCTTCTCTGAATTTCAATCTTTCCCTCATAAGGCATTCTGTGATTCTATTCGACGCCGCTTTTCAATCCCGATTACGATTCAACTTCAATTCCATCAAACTGGCATTTGCACCCACATGCGCACGTTGACTTCCATCTCATTATTCTGTCTTTTCTGAGTTTATTTCTCGTTAATCAGGCCTCGTCTGCATTCTATTTCATCTCCTCGACACCATACCCCCAATCTCAACCTCGATTTGACGTCAACTCTCCTTTAGCCACCAAAGATGCACCGATTAAACCTTAATACTGGACCTTCACACTTCCTCTCCGGCGGTACTCGATGTATACAGCGTTTCGAATCTCGTCGCGATACTCCATGAACTCAGGTATGTTTTTCGAGTCGATATACACGCGCCGATTGATTCGGTTCTGATACCATCTTCCATTTCTCGCTTCTCCTATCATCTGCTCGTTTCTGACAATATTTACGCAGTTATTGAGTTTCTATACGACTTACTTCTGTGATCTTCGTGCGATTTCTGCAAGCCTATGATCTTCAAATGACGACAAGTAGCCCTCCACGCATTAACACAAGCTCGATATGTCTTTCAATTTCATCTTGTCATCGGATGCTTTCTGACTTATCCTTGGTTAATTAAGCCTCCTTTCGACGCGACCTCTCTCAACCACGAGTCCAATTCTTTCCCCAACGAAGTAGATCCGTATGCGGGTACCCGAGCTTGGCATGTTTTCATCTAATCCTGACATTCCTTCTGACCTCATCTCTGGTTAATCAGGCTCGTTTCTCGTCAATTCAGCGTCTTTAACACAGTCCGCCTAGATTTTGAACTCGATTTTCTTGATGCAACACAATCACTCCGTAGTAGACTCGGTACATTTCTGACTTTCAGAGCATCTTCTATCTTTTCTGACCTGATTTTCTTGCTTATCAGGCTTTGGGCGACGGGCGATTCAATCCCCAATTTAAGACGTCAATTCCCTCAACACGGATTCCATCCCCCAAAATGCCCTCGGTACGTCTTTCATTCTATCATTTACTCCGTTTTCTGATTTGGCGCCGGTTACTTAGTCTATGGACCTGTTGAACGTCTTCAACACCAGACTCTTCCCCTCAAGTTCACCTCATATTTGAATCCTTTCTCAACACAATCCAACCTCGTTAATCTACCCCCGGTGTGTTTCTATTCATATCTTTCAAACCGATACGTATGCATCGATTGATTCGGTTCCGGTGCCCTCTTACACCGCCTCATTTCTCACTTCATCCCATCCTGATTTCCTGCTCGTTTCTGACAGGAATTTTCCCTCATTAGGTTCCCTACTACTCTCTTGGACGACTGCGATATCTTTGAAATGCGTTCAACTTCTTCAAATATTCGCGTTAACACAAGCTTGGTGTGTTTTCGACTTTGTTTCATCTCTTTCGCTCGAACCTTTCTAATTTGATCTTGTTCAAGCATTGCAGTTTAAGCTTCTGACTCAAGTGCCGTCTTCAAATTTCTGACTTGTCGTCAAGGTCTATGCTTCTCAATACGACCATTATGCCCAACTTTTCCGATCTCCAATCTGCTTCAACTTCAATTTCTACAACCGAGTTGATGTAAGCACCTATACAATCTCGATATGTTTTCGTCCTTCATTTCGTGCGTTGATAATATCTGACCGCATCTCTCGTTATTTAGGCTCACCACCCCTCCGTTTCAACGTCCTCGATACAATTCTTCAGCGCTGACTTCAATTTGCGTTCAATTCCTTCATCCACCCACCTCGGCACGACTCCTTCAACACCAAATTCAATTTGGCGTCAATATCCCCATTAATGGCGCTGAGTGATCCTGGCCTTTATTCTCGGGATCTTTGTGAATTAATTCCGCGCTTACTAGGCACCCTGCCAGCTCGACGTTCGACATCTATGATTGAGCACTTCCGGCTTGATGTGCTTAACTTTGTGCTGCATTCAGCATTGAAATCCGGATACCAAATAAACGGCTTCGGATCGGATTCAATTCACAATTCCTGGGCGGTCAAGGTACTCCCTCTTAATTGTACTGGATTGCCAACCTACTCATGTCTTTAGTATCTTCCCCTCCATCTGGACGTCCGAGTCTTTTGCTATGTTCGTCTTCGCCTTTTCTTTTTGCATAAATCCACGCTCATCATCTATTATCCCTCCACTCAAGACGCCTTCAAGACTTCCCACAAGGGCAGACATCTGCGTACAAATGCCGACTACACGTACCCCGCCGACTGCGACTCACTCGGAGATTCAACCGCGGCGTCGGGCTTCTCGGCCACGTCGAATGTCGCGCACTTGCGGGGTATAATCACGATATATGCGCGATTCATCGTACTGTTCACTACGCCTCTGCGGTGCATCTATTTTCAATTCAGGTCGTCACCGTCTCGAACCTAACGTTGCCCTTAGTTCCCTCCAAATCTATATATTTTCGATCAAACTCTTCGCCTCTGATCTCGCCTTCACCAGGTTCGTCTTCCGTCCCTCGCTGATCTTTGACTCTCATTGAGATTCACCGCGGCTGAATTCAAAGCATTATTTGAAATCCCTCGAAACTCTGGGTGACCAAATCTTCTACGTTTCAACCACAGTTCACTGACTCGATTTCGGTGGCAGATTTCTAGATCTTCCCTACTTGCCACGAACCGAGTTTTAGCTCCAACCCCGTTCCCGGTCTATTTCAACTCCAAATACCCGCTCAACGCCTCTATTTTCTCTCGTCCAACCCAATCCAGGTATTCACTTAACTTTGATCTCAGCATTGAATGAATGCTCAACCTCTTGCAGCTTTCCGAAGACCTGAATGCACGCTTTGTTGTGGCAATGAATGTACAGGTGGAATATCGCTTCAATATTGACTCACCCAACGATATCGATGCCGACACCGTCCCCGAATTACTCCAACCAGGTATTTTCTCGACTATGCTTCTTGAGCCAATCAATATTCAAGTATTTTTGCGCATTCAAGGTCCCTCATCTCGGTTCGTGTTCATTCCATTTCCACGTTGACCTGACTTCAAATCTTCGTACCCCAGATGTCTGTGGTAGACATTCATCTCCGTCAACACCTCGTTTCTTCGCCTTGAATTATCCCTCGAGCGCTCCCTTCACCGAGCGCTTCCGTGCATGGGAATCAATCAAGGGTGTTTACACAAGGAATCGCAAGTTCCACAAGCGCAGATTTGAAGTATGCCCCTCCGTAAACTTCCAACAATATTACTGACTGGACTTTCCAGATTCGACATCCTCCGACATCGATCGACTTCATGCTCGAATAACTCTACAGCGCGTTCTGGACGAGCCCGACTCGTTTCTTTATGAACGATGGCCCACATGCCGATTCAAACTCGGTCTCGGACTTCTCGGGCATGTTCGATTTCCATACATCCTCCATTTTATGTGGCTCATATTTTTGCACTTGCTGCTCTGAACAACTTAGGTCCCTGTTATGCTTCTTCTGTGCACTCTTCCAGGCTCCCTTTACGCCAAGGTGTGCACCGATTAACGGCGTTCACCCTGGAATATTCTAAATTCATGTCTTTACAGCATCCATCCAGTCGTTCTCGTGCCGCAAATCACAATATATCGTACTATCTCTTGACAATATACTGTAGGTTTCCATATCCAACAACCGATTCAAGATCCTCAGTCTAAAACTACGCTTAGCTTCGAAACCTGTTTTCAGGGATCAAAGTTGAAACTAATGTTCGCGTTCATTCCCTCACATGTTTTCTATCACGCTTACTGCCATCTAGATGTACTGCGGCTGTAACCAGCAGAACGACCGCAATTTCCTCGGCCCGACCTTTGGTGAGTGAGTATCATCTGAAAAATTCAACCACAAATTTCTAACTAACTAGTTCGCAGATTCTACATACTCTGCTATCTTGCAGGGCAACCGGAATCTCCTTATCCCTCAAGTACATCATCCGCGCTCGGCCGTTCGCAAACTCATTGCGTGTCTCTGAGGTATGTGATTCCCACTCAACACAAGGTCGTTTGCTCATTTAATATATGCTGATCCAGCAGTTTCACCGCGACTACTGACCAAAAACCCTGCCGCAGCAAACCCAGACTCGATGTTCAACATCACTACGGATTGCAACTCCTGTGCCCCAAAAACGCACCGTGATGCTGCATTTGCTCGTTCGTTGCTCACGTTTTTGGTATTCCGATTCACGTGTCTGGTGTTTGAGGGCGCTAACATGCTATTCAGAGAGCTAGCTACACATGCAGGCGGTTATCAGTACAACAGAACGACAGACTCTCTGCGCCGAATCAAATCGCCGACACCCACAGGCTGCCGCACACCGAATCTTCAACACGAGCGACGACGAGTTTAATCTACACGAGCATCCCAACGTCCCCTGCTCTGGATCACAGCCATCCAGCAAGAGCAGCGCGACATCGTTGTAGATCGGACTCGACTCTGCACGCACGAAAACGCCCGCCAAGTCTGCTGCACGCAATCGGCTCGACTCGGCGTGCAACTCGACTCGACTCTGCACGCGTGTAACCGACCGACTGGCGCGCAACCGACCCCACTCGACACAGAACGCAGGCGTGCGCGCCGCCGTGCGTCGGCCCATCTCGACTCTGGCGCAAATGTGGCGCGCGCGCAACGTAGATTGTGGAACAAGCGGGGAGAAGAACCGCGGAGAAAAGCGGGGGATCAGGACAAGGAAAGACGAGAGCGCGCCGCGAAACCGAAGGATGATGGGAGGGTGGGTGCGAATGAGGGGAAGAAAAGAAAAGAAAGGTGGAAAAGAGGAGGAGGGCGCACCGTGGCAGACGCATCGATTTGCGCGGGATGGTCAGTGTGACGGGCGGAACGACGACGCGGAACATGAGCTGAGACGTACCTTGTTGGCACCCACTTCTCCCCGGCGACCCACTCCCGTATCCCACCCCAGGCGAATTCGGAGGCAGATGGGCATAAGCGTGCGCCCCCGCATACCCCGCCGCGCCAGTAAGATGCCCCCCGCCATACAGCCCGATCCCCGCATACGGGTCAAACTCGTCGTTCTCGTCCTCGTACGAGGCCGAGGAGCGCGCCGAGTGGGTCCCGTCTCCATCTCCTCCGGTATTCGCGTTTCCGTGTGCGTCTGCGCCGGTATGCGTATTTCCGTGTGCGTGCGAATGGTGGGAGTGAGAGTGGTGAGAGTGGGAGTGGTGCGAGTCCGCGGAGCCCGCGCCTCCTGTTCTTGCTTCGTTAGTACATGCACGTCGACGTCGAAACGAGGGGAAGTAAAAGTGAAAGTGGAAAGTGAAAGTGAAAGTGAAAGTGGAATGGAAAGCAAAGGCAGGAAACTCACGCGGCGGCGACCCATGCTGCTGCTGACTCTCCGACCTCGACGCCCTTGAACTGCGCAACGACCTATTCCCTCCTGCCCCGCCCCCTCCACCCGAACTCCCACCCACCGTACCTAAAGTAACGCCAATCCCACCCACAGTAACCCCACTCCCACCCACAGTAACCCCACTCCCCGTCCTCAACAGCCCCAGCTCCCCGCTCCCCGTCCGCAGGAGCGACACCGGCCTCGTCGCGGACGCGAGGGTCGACATGGACGTCTGGTGCTGGTGCTGGTGTGCGTGGCCGTCACCGTATCCGTAATGCGCGTTTGAATTTGCGTTTGCGTTTGCGTTTGGGTGTGGATAGCCCGAGTAGTGCGTGTCGCTCGAATACTGCACCGAATCGCTCCTCCCAAGCGCTAACGACTGCGGCGGGCTCCCCAGAAGCATGCTCGTCCCGCTCATCCGCGCCTGGCTCCCGTTCCGGCTTCGGGTGGGCGCGGGGGTGAAGTACGAATTTGAGCCGGAGCCGCGGCGGGCGTTGCGCCGAGAATTTGGGGTGGTGGTGCGGGGGCGGTTGGGGTGCGAATTTGAGGAAGAGTGGGAATGGGATGAGGAGGAGGAGGATGTGGACGATGAAGAGGAGGAGCGAGAATGGGAATGGGGGCGATGCGGGCGACGCGCGCGGGCGTAGGCGGCGAGGGCGAGGTGGTAGAGGATCTATAGGGAAGATGAATGAGTATGAGTATACAGCAGAAGAGAAGACGTGTGATAGGAAGGTAAGAGTAGGAAGAAGGACGAGAAGAAGAAGGAAACGAAAGAAAGGCGACTGGAAGGACAGCAGAAAGAAAGAGGCAAGGCTCATAGAAGTCAAGCGCGTGACGACGAGCTAGGCGACGACTCCACGACATAGGCGACGCAGATGCCATAGTACACGGTCGCATCCATCCACCCACACAGATCAATAGGACTGCCCATTGTCCCATTGGAGGGCGAGCCTGGCAAGACACGGACTGGATGCAGGCAGGACGAGTATCCGGCCCGGCCCGGCAACGCCCGTTTTACACCAAAAGAATGAAAAAAGAAAAGGCAAAAGGAAAAGAAGAAGAAAAAAGCAAGAAGGGAAGGCAAAAAGAAAGAGAGAAAAGGGATGAAAAAGAGACGCGCAGAAGTACAGAAAACAGGCAGCGTTCCCAACGAGTGCGCTTTACCCACAGAGTACATGCGGCACAAGACCGTTCGTGTGGAAATCCAAAACGAGCGGAGCCGGGCGCAGGATCCACAAGAGAAGGAAGATAGAAGAAGCAGGGTGATGACCACGAAAACCTCGATACATCGAGGAGGCTCGCAGGCGGTTCCGGTGGCAAAGAATCGCGGCGGCACAGAGCGAGAACGAACCCCCTGATGACCACTGCATCCGGGAGAGAAGGAAGGGAAGGATAGGCAGCAGCGGTCCGCCCCCACGCGGAAGAGGGGAATGAATGGATTTGAGATAGAGAACGAGCGAGCGGCAGGGCGGACATTGGAAGAAAGACGAAGGCAAGAGGGGGAGAGAAAGCAATAAAGGAAGGAAGGAAGGGAAACAAAAAAGGACAGAGACGCGGAAGAAAAGAAAGCCACTCACCAACACCGCCACGGTCAACAACAGCCTCACGATCGCGAGGGCGAGCCACGCGCCCCAGGGAGTGCTGCTCCCACAAGCGTCGGGTGGTTTGGTCGGGACGGACCAAATGACGTCGACGTCGATGTTGGTGCAGCGGGTGTCGAGGTTTTCACCACTGGAGCCGCGAGACCGCCAGACAAAAACGAACGCAAAGTTAACTATCGCAGGCACGAGCCAGAGGAGAGCGGCAGTGGATCGGAGGACGCGGCGGAGGAAGCGTTTGCGGAGGCGGCGGGGGAGGAGGGACGAGGGCAGGAAGGGGACGAGGGTGGAGAGGAGGAGCGCGAGGAGGGATAGGGAGGCGAGGAGGGCTAGGGAGAGGTTTGTTGATGCTGCCGTAGAAGAACTACGCAACCGCGCATACGCCAGCCAATACCGCACGGCGGTGTACACGCCCCACCCACCCACGACCACCTCCACCGCCGCGATAGCGAGCCGCAGACGGCGAAGACGGCGCCGGACTCGAGCATCTGCAGTAGCCTTGCGCTCAAGCAGCGAAAGCGGGTCGCCGGCGAGGGAGAGTGGTGGTGCTGTGTGAATCGGGGTACTAGTCACCAACGCGGCATTCGGATGGACGGGCTGGCGCGCAAGGAGGTCGAGGTACGCCGTGCTTCCGGGAGATCCAGATGTACTTGCAGCTGCAGTGAGAAGGGGCTGCTGCGAGGACGCAATCGACACAACGCGGGTGTGGCTGTCGACAAGGTCGTCTTGGATGTTGACATCGCGGTCGTGGTTGTATCCCTCGCGCAGACCGCTGAACGAGTCACGGCCGTGTTCGCTGGTGGGAGAGCCCCAGATTGAGTTATGCAGTTGTAGGGCCATCCAGTGCCATGTCACGACTAGAAGAATAGCCACAGAAACAAGAAAGAGCACAAAAAGAGAGACACAAAGTTGTGGACGCTCTGGTCGCGAGGCTCTCAATTACATATCTCCGGCGATCACACAAATCCCTGTACGTAATCAACGTTAACCTTAATTCCATCTCCCTTCATTAACACAACATCCCGAAAACAACGCCTTGTCTCCCTCCCTCTCTGAATACAACTCGTCCATTCCGCATTTCTCCGCCACAACTGCTGTTCTGCGGACGGAACACACCCCTATCCTTCTTCTGATGTCAGCTTTCACACCAGCACCATCTCGACATGTGCCAGCGTTATCCATGAGCCGCCTTGAGCCATCCGTTTAAAGCCACCCGTTTAACCGTGCGCAGCACTATGGCGCACTCCTCCCGCAGATGATGCGTCGTCCATCCTCTGCGTACCTCCGCCTGATGCGTCGCTCATGCTGATTACGGATGCCGATCCACACCTGCACCATGAACCCAACAACGCTACGCCCATTCGTCGCCGCCCGTCTTATCACGTTCTCGCCGGCCTAGCGCATCAGCAGCACGCAATCATATCTGCGCAGTTCGCGCAGGATGTGTGTGCGTGTTCCTCCTGTGTGTAAGTCAATGTAAGTCAGTGAGGGCAGGGGAATGCGGACTTTGACGCGTATATTACTATATACGCCGCTCGGGACGCCGCCCGGACCCGACGTTACTTGAACGCCTCAACAGCATTCGACGCCATTTAAGTAGGACTTCATCAGCGCCTCAAAGTCTTGAATCCACTCCGAAATCGGAATAGGCCTGGTCTCGGGATTTGCCCGACGTTCATTTTAGCCTTACCACAAATGCCCCGAGAGCCTCTGTTTCAACCTAACAAATCTGGCAAGTTAACATCCGGTCGGACAGACGTCGCTGATTCCTCGATGTCTTCATTCTGCCGCTGCATGCCTTCATTCTGCGAGTCAAATCCAACAAGACAAATCCACATGGCTTCATTAACGTTCCGAACGTCACTTTAGGTTTAAGGTGATCAACACGGACGGACAATTAAACACGGCCGCACGCGTTAATTAAGCACCCTTCCCGACGCGCATCGGGGCCAGGCGCATCAATTGCAATTAAACACGCAGGCCCATCAATCGAACCCCGGTCCAGGTGCGCGCCTCAGTTAAAACACGCACCGCCCGACACCGGTATGTATCTTGCCAGCGCCGGCACTTATCTCAGCCAGCGCCGGCACTTATCTCAGCCCGTCTATCTTTCTTTCCCTCTTTCCCCGTCCCCGTTTCTTCTTCGATTTGCATGAGTCGCGAGTACTCGTGTGGAGTATACTCTATGAACGACACCACTCTCCTCGGCCGCAGTAAACGTGCCGTGTAAAATTCTCTCAGTCGTCCCTCAGGCTTCTCACCATCTCACGCTTTATCGCGGCTCCCTCAGGCTTCCTATTCGTACCTCGAATCGCACGATCCTACTCGTACTTCCCATCGCCGTGCGAGTACCCGTGGGCGGGTCCGACTGCATAGCATATACGCTCCTTCGAGTCCGCAGCGCCTTCCCACGGTTCACTCCCACTCGCAGTCTCCGAGCACGCTCGGAGATTTCTTCCTCTCTATCTTATACTCCCTATATCCCACAAGCAAGCACCCCGTTCGATTCGCGGCCAAGCCATCCCCTCTCACTCATGTTTTTTCCGGCTCTTCAGCTTCGCGTGAACTGTGCCCTTCCCTTTTCCTTTCCCTTAAATTCACCTCGAAACTTATTTTGATTTGAGCGAATTCCGATACGCTAGACAGTCCTAGCTAATGTGTTGTGTTGAACTTGAATCTACACATTTGGTACAAATTGAACCACCCGGTCCAGTCCTCTATTCTACCAGATATATCCCATCATCAGGAGAAAAGAACGTCGGCCTGGTGGTGTATCGGTACCGGTTGGTTTTTCTGGTACTGCAGAAAGCCTTATTGCGTAAGGGAAAAACCTTCAAGATCCCTTTGCCTTTGCGGAAAAAATCCGAGCCGAGCAGCGGCGTTATTTCGTTTTCGCGTCGACGTGACGCAGCAGGGAAAAAAAGCTGTCATCCATTTATAATAATATACCATAGACCAGCCTAATAATATAATACAAACAAGCCGAAGTGGGGAGTCGAACCCACTGCTTACACTCGTCTCCATTCCAACCATCGAAAGACATTGATCACAGCGGCGTGCCGCGCACCAGACCCGCATTTCTTGTGTGAATTTGGACTCGGGGACAAGATATGTGTACTCTAATTTGCGAAATTGAACGATACTGTAATTTGTGAGCAAAGTTGCACTCCGAAGAGGGTTTAAAGAAGGAAAAACTTCTGAATCGTACTGTTAGAATTTTAATGTGTACTGCAACCTGTTGTTCAGTTATTAAGTAACTCTTGGGTGTGGTAAGTCGAACACCGGCAATAGCTTACCTCTCTAATGTTGAGCCTGGGGCAGTGGGACTACTTGGATTGGAGTAGATCTCTGATGCCTTTTTTTCTAAACAAAAAAAGCGTAATAGGACGTGCAACCAGGCAGGAGTGGGGAGTCGAACCCAGCGGCTGCTCAAATCTCATCTTTTTTCTCTCAACTCTGATTATACTGGAGCACCGCGCACCACGGCTGCTTTAACTTTGTACAACTGATGTTTGGTAGGTGAGACAATCGATTGACTACGTAAGATATTCAATTCGCTAGTGTTGGAATTGAAGTAGGAAGTCCTCTGCGTTAACTGATTTATTTAGTTCAAGCAGTACACACTTTGGTTCAGCTGAATAAAAGATTTAGTATCCTTGCTAAACCCGGGGAGGTGGGATACTGGGAGTAGACTTCGGATCGCTTTGAAAGAACAAAAAGTGGATAAGCTCGGTATCAGCTCAGACAAGAGCGGGGAGTCGAACCCAGCAGTTGTTCGAAAATTTTCTCCTCGAGTGCTGATTACACCACGTCTGCTTAAACCTGGTACAACTGATGTTCGGGAGGTGTGCTATTCATTCACCAGGTGCTAGTAACTGAGCAATTTATTTAGTTCAAGGAGTACGCAATTTGGTTCAACTGAAGGGTCAAAGATTTACCGCCCTACATCTGTAACCCGATGGTGCTATTTCTCGCGTACACGATCCGTGTACTGATTTGCTTCACCCAGAACCTCAGCTGATCCTTCAATCAAGTTCGAAAAGTTCTGATGCTGGGTGCAATATTATTGCTTAATATTCAGTTTGGGTCTCTCCCTTATTCCTATGAGTACATTGTGTTCTGTTCCGTACTGGCCTGGTTCGACTGAACTCGCCTCCTTCAAATGATGTGGGAGTTCCTTTCCCCTCCAGTTCGATTCCAACTCATTCCATGATTTTTTTTGGACGTTGCGTTGGATCTGACTAAAGCTACTGGATTTGAATAAAGGAACACATAGAAACGGCTTGACAGAAACCAAACCGCAGTAGTCGGCGACCCATTATCCCAAAATGGAAGCACTCATTCTAGCATCCCAATCGGGACATTCAGATCAATTATTCTTGTTGTATCTCACTGAAGGGATTCATTGCAAGCAAGTAACAGCGGAAAGGGACAAAAGGCAACTAGGCACACAAACGACCCTCAAACAATATATTCACATCACATAAGTACATTTTACTCTCTCCAAAACGACCAGAAATGTGCTGACTAAGCTGCACCGCCACCTGCGCCCGTCCGGGGGGATTGTTCTCGCCATAAGCGAAAAAACCGTGCAACTCACTTGACAATAGTTTCTCCCCGCCCGAGGGCCTCATATAGATCACAAAAAAAAAAAAAAAATCCCCCGAGGAGGGGGATCGGGAGGGGAGTGGAAGGGGAGTGGAGGGGAGAAGATAGGGATAATAACTCACCAGAAACAAGGGATATTGACCTGTAAAAATGTGTTAGTTAGCTCTGAATGAACGTGGGAAACTCACTGGAAACAGCGTGGGAAAGCGGCCCTTCAAAAGCGTCAGAAGTGAGATTGGCGGGAAGAAAACTGGAAAGACTTACTGGAGGCGTCAAAAGCGGTCAAAATGGGTTCAGAATGCGTTGAAAATGCGTTGAAGATCTTCGGAATTTGTCAGACGGCGTAAACTTGAAAAACTCGAAAGAACTCACTTGGGCCAAAATCACGTGATGGATTGATCTGAAAGAATTAGAGCGGCGCGTCAGCAAGATGCGTTGAGCAGAGGAAAAATGAAAGACGTAGGGGGAAAACGACCACATGTAGCTTTCGAAACGCGGGAAAGGAAGAGTTTGAAGTCAAGAAAGACATGGAAGATAGTAGGGTTGAAAAACAGCAAAAATAGAAAGATGTTTGATGTGATGTAGCGTGGTAGGAAGAAGACTGACGAAAATGAAGAAATGATACGGCATGAATAGGATAGACAACAACAAAAGAGAAAGAGAAATGTCAGGCAGAAGGCAAGTGGTGAAAGAAATGCAGTGACAGTAAAGTGGAGAAAGGAAATGGAGACGGGAAAGAAAAGCGAAGGAAAAAACGTACCAAGGGCAAAAAAGAGGCGGTGGGGGTGAACTTGAGACGAGAAGGGCCGCTGGAGTCGAGGTGATGGCGAAAGAATTCCAGGTTGAGGGTTGGAGTTGAGTAGGAGTTGACTGTTGATGTCGAGGTAGGCCAGCGGCAGCGGGACAAAATTACATAGAGAGGGCATAGAGTGGGGCGATGGGGCAGAAAGACGGGACGATTTTTTGGGGCTCCGCTGGACTTTATAGGATCGGGAAAAGCTTCGGAATCAGATTCTCACGGTCTGAAAGCGTTCAATCGGAGATTCCGCCGGGATCGAACATCTGGGATTTCACCTGATTTCACGCCGTTCACGGACGTCAAAAGTTCATTGAGCCGAGTTGAGCCGTGAATCAAGCCGTGCCGGTGGTTCGCCGAGGTTCCGGGAGCAAAGTACATGATGCGCCGAGTCTGAAAAGTGCGAAATATTCGCGTCAAAGACTTGTCTAATTTTTTTTTTGCCTCAGCACAATGTCTAGAGACTTGGTCTGGGGAAAGCTCCTCAGCACAATGCCTAGAAGAAAGGGCTGGGGAAGGCTTCCTGAGAAGGCTCCTCGAGGAAGTGCCTCGGCACTTGTCTGCTTGGTGATGTCATTGTGAAGATCCTTGCAATTTGATCATTTACGTGCACACTTTGCTAAAAACGCGTCGCAGACGCGTTTTCTGCTTAGTTTTAGGTTTGTGGAGGCTTGTGGGTTAAAAGAATGAATTTCGACGCGTATATATGGGCGCGCTGAGTAGCGCTCGCAGAGCGCGTTGAGGGGTTCAGTTGGCCGCGCCGGAATTGCGCGCCGAAGAAGAAGACCTTGATTCGGAACCAACATTCGCTCCGATCATACACGGACCTGGAATTGAAATTTTTGTTTTGCCTCGGGAAAAATTCTGGGAAAAGTGCCTCGATACAGACACTAAAAACAATCTGAAATTCAACGCCTGGAGAACCCTCCCCAAGGACAGGGCTAGAGAAAAGGTCTCGAGGAAGAGCCCCAAGACATTACCTTTTGACACGTCTGTTTTGGGGCGTCCCGCTGGCTTCCTTTTCATTACGTTCGCGAAGGTGCAATTCGGATACATTCAATTTTGTCCGGGAAAGGTCCTGGGGACAGCGTAAGAGCACAAAGCTCCAGAATACGCAAAAATGAATGTCCTGGAGGACCTTCCTCGAGGAAAAGCCTGCAGGAAAAGCTTGGAGAAAAGCCTCGAGGAAGAGCCCCAAGACATCACCTTTTGACACGTCCGTTTCGGACTGTCCCGCCGGCTTCTTTTTCATTACGTCTCAGCAAACGTGCAATTTGCATACATTCAATTTTGCCCGGGAAAGGTTTTGTGAACAGCTGGTGAGCACAGAGCGCCAGGACACGCGAAAATAAAGCTCCCGGAGGACTTTCCTCCAGGAAAAGCTTGCAGGAAAGGCTGGAGGAATCGTCTCGAGGAAGAGCCCTGGGACATCAATTTTTGACACGTCCATTTTGGGCTGATCCGCGCTCTCGATTTTCGTTCGCGCGGATTGGGAAGATCGGTTCGATGACGTGCGGACTCGAAAAAGAGGACTTGCTGAGTTTTAATTTTTGGTTGCCCAGGACAAGGGCTTAGGTAGGCGCTCGAGGAAATACCTCCAGAACAGTCCCGAGGCCTTGTGGAGGACTGTGCTCGAGGGAAGGTCTCGAGGAAGGGCCTCGGGGAAGAGTCCCGGGACGGGTCCATTTTAGGCTGTCCCGCGATGGGTTCTTTTCTTTACGTCTTCGCGCAGTGTTGGTTTTAAAATCGCGCGCAAAACGCGTTTTTGCAAGAAGTCAAGCCATCGACGCGTTTAGATACAAGAATTGAACTCATTGCACGAAATAACGCGCGGATTCGCGCGCGAGGCGCGCAATTCAGAGAATTGAACTTGAGGCTGGGACTGTGCTAGCACCTGAAAAGAACCCGAAGCAATAACCCCGATCGGGGTGGTGAGATCGAAGCCTTCGCGATGCAGCGCCGACTTCAATTTTGTCGCGGAATCTTCTGCCTTTGCCTCAGGACAAGCGCTGGGGATTGTGCTCAAGGATTTACCTTCAGAACAGGCATAAAAGTGGGGCCAGGGGGATAGCGCTGCAGGAAAGGTCTCCAGAAGGGGCCCCGAGGAAGAGTCGCGAGACAGCCATTTTGGGCTGTTCCGCGACCTTCTTGTTCGTTACGTCTTCGGGCGGTGCCAGCGTAAATGTCGCACAAAACACAGTTTTTCACCTTGTAAGCACGGACGGCGACAGCAAGGCGTGAATTGTGGAATTGAAGTCATTATAGAAAATTCGTGCGGAGCTGCGCGCGCGTTTGCGAGGTATTACCCTTGGCTGGGACGAGAACCTAAAGAAGCTTCTGAATCAATCACCCTAATCGGGATAAAATGGAAACCTTTCTTCAATGACGCGCGTTGAAATCGGCTTGTGATTGAATTTCTGCTTGGCCGGGAGTGAATTCTGAGACTGCACCCCAAGCAAAGAGCGCCAGTGAAGTGCTCCAGGAATTGCCCAGAGGGTAGGGCTGCAAGCACGGCCTCGAGGAACAGTCCCAGAGCGTCGAAATTATGTCTCGGTCCGCGATCTTCTCTTTATTAATATTACGTCTTTGCGTGCCTTGGCCGAAATCATGCGGGATGCATTGGGGAGTTGCAAGCAACTCGAAATCGCAGAGAGAGCGAGCGCGTGCAGAAATGCAGATTGGATGAACGAAACTCACCGAAAGCCGCGTCTCGGTGTATCTTGCAGAGAGGGCTGGGCGTGGGCGCACAAAAAAAACGCATCAAGTCAATCAATTACGTTCCGGGACCCCCGGCGCGCGAAGGTCTGAGCGCGTTTTGGGACCGTCCAAACTCTCAAGCGAGACCTTTTGCCCTCTCGAGCTCGCAACGTAGACCTCAGAGGCAGCACGAAGCGGGGCTTGAAAGCGCGCAGCGAGGGTCTGCAAAACCACACTGGAACCGCAGAGCTCGAGCCGGCGCGGCAGCTCCGACGTAAAGATCAATCGGAAGCGTCTCGTCCTGATAATTTATAAAGCAATCCCGACGTCCGCCTTTGCTGACCTCGAGCGCGCGACGCACAGTGAAGGCTTCAAGGAAAGAGGCAGAGAACATTGACAAGGTGGGGTCTCGATATACGGCTCGCGGAAACAGTCGGATAGCTGAAAACTGAGGATCTCTGGTTTAAAATCGAAAAGGATTTACGTCAGATCTGCTTGATTGAACCGGTGCTAAATGTGCATCTCCAGGGGGTGCTTAGCGTTGCGAGCGCTCCAGGAAAGCAGACGAGGAGTTCTCAAAGCGAGCCACAGCCAAAAGAGAGTGGAGAGCTCATAGTACATACAGCCTTAGATTCGACCAGAAGTACCGAAATGCGGAAGCGGAAGCTTTGAATTGTGCGCAAAGAGGCCTTGAAGCCCGCTGCCGTCGAGAACATGGTGGGAAAGAGCAAAAAATCGCTGCCGTTGCCGAATCGCAGTGGCACGCACGTGGCTTTCGGACGCCGATTATTCCCGACGGCCCAATTGGGCCGCTACGCCAAACGTCCGTAAATGGAAGGCGCCTTGTGCAAGCGCCACTCATGTCATTTTTTCCTCCTCCACCATCCCGCCCTCAGAAGCCATCAAAACCTACGTGATGCATAACTGGCGTTACCCTCTTTCCTTTTGCGCACACCTTTTGACGCTGAAAGTCCTCTCATCGCTACAAATCACTCGGGCGCAAAAAACTGCTTTCCCTCTCTGGTGGTAGACCACCGACGCCTGGCGCATCAGTCACATGCTCAAATAATGCGCTGCATATCCTTAAGTGGACTCCGAGCGACCCTCGGGCTGACGATCTCACGAGAACGCGTCATATCGAATTTGGCTGAACAGGGAGGATGTGGATATCAAGTGGATGGACGGAAATCAGAGGTCCCGGCTTCTTGATGGAGGATCAAGAATGTATTAATCTTGATTATCCCCCATCCGGTGCGCAATCAGGTCCTCGCATTCGAACGCTAATTAATTATTTTGTGCGGAGGCTTGTGCTATTCCCATAGATACCACATTGTCTATACGGCTCCAATTTTAGGCATAGAATTTTTTTCGCACTCAAATATATCCGCTGAGCGCAGAAAGGCCCGTACTTGCGCCGCCAACGTGTTAAACTCGCGTATGTTGGTTTTCGTCGGCCCCAACTATTTTGGTCACACTGCTATTTCGCCGTCACAAGCCTCCAAAACATTCCCATATTTATATCGCCGATGTCGCCGGCCGATGGCTTCCTCAGAATCCAGGCACACATCGAATGCCTCCCAATTCAACATTTCCCTGTGATTCGAGAGGATTGATTTCCGCAGATGAATTTCTCACGGAGATGCTCCATCATCCGAGATCGGGCTTCTTGCCATCATTCCCTATTTGGATTTAATTAATCCTGGGGACCTTAAGTACCGAGCGTCCCCGCGACCTCTCTTTCTTCCTTACCCCCATCATCCCCCACTTTTCTCCCCGCTTTCTTCTTCCCGCTGGCGCAACGACTTCGACCAACGTTATACCACCTCGAGCTTGGCCTCATCCATACTTGTGCTTCCCTTCCTGGCTGTTCGACTCGTCGACGCTTTCAAGTGACCAACCTCATTACTCGATCTCGCCCACGCTCCAAGCTTCCTCAGTACTGTATGTTTCACTAACCGAGGTATGCTCTTCTTTTCCATTGATTTTCTTCCATTGCTTCCTACTCTTCCACCATCGGTGTTCTGCCTATCCATCCCTTCTGAGTGGATATATCCACCCTGCTTGAACGCCGTCTTGTGCAACTCTCATTCGGACCCTTTATTCATTTCTCGGTTCTGACTTCATTTTATGGTCTTTTAAGTCTCTACGCTCGCTTCCTCGACCTACTATGCGCCCTCTTCGTTGCTCTTTTCTTCAATGCCAACACCGTGTCGCGCTTCTCGCTCGCCGACGATTCTTCTTCCTACACTTCATGGCCCGAGGAATGTCCCTCCTTCACTCATTGTACGGTTTTCTATAGCGCCGCCCATTCTGCTTCTCTCTCGTTCGAGGTGATGTATGCGCGTCGGGTTGTTTCCCTTCTAGCAGCCATTCTTAGACGCCTTTCATATCGTCCCAGATCCTTGCTAACCTTGTTTTAATTACTTTTTATGCAGATCCCTCGTTTCTACAACTCCTTCGCGAATTCTCAAGCCTCAACCTCAAGCTGGCCTGAAACTTTTCCTCACACACCTTCGGTAGGGCTTCAGCTTTTTCATCTTGTCGGCGGATGCTTTCTGACTTTCCTCCGGGTTAGTCAGGTTCTCTACGACTCGCTTCGGCAATCAATACTTTTAATCCTTCTATCTGACTTAATTTCGCGTTGGTTAATTAGGCTCCCTGCGCCTCTTGAATTTTCTCAACGCAATTTCCTCGACGCCGGCGCCTCCAACTTCAACTCAATTTGACCTCGATTTCTTCAAGCATAGCCGTATCAATCATACCAATATGCCCTCGGTGCGTTTATGACTTGACATCGTTCTTCAGATCTTTCCTCACTTCCCATCAAGCCCTGCTGCTCAGTTCGACGCTTTTATACGACTGATTCCTCAACGCGACCCATCCAACCCCGATTCCATTCAAATTTCAATTCACTTTCAACAGTGCCAATGTGCGCTTGGTATGTTTGTGACTTCCATCTCATCGTTATATCTTTTCTGATATTCATTCCTTTTCTGACAAGGTGTTCTATGACTCTATTCGACGCCTTCAACGCCGCATTCAACCCCGGTTACGACTGAACTTCAATTTCTTCAAACCGATAGTTCTGCGTCAAACCATCGACCTTGTGAGTTAACTTCTGCTCCGAGTCTTAACGTTGTTCAAACACGCCGCTAACTCATCTTCTCGCAGGTCACGGATTCGATCAGATACTTCACAACCTTTCCAATCCTCACTCAAACGGCTTCGCCGCAAGACTACTGATATGCACTCTCCATGCGGATCCAAGCTGGGCTTTTGGGTAAGCCTAATTTTCGCCCATCCCCGACTTTTTCCAGCATATACGTGTCCTTCCTGCGAAGCGTCTACGGTACGTTCTGATAACCGTCGTGTTCGATTCAGTCTCACTGATCCTTCGTTGATCAGGCTCTCTGTCCTCCGGTCCAGCGATGTCGACTCCTTGAACCCCAGGTTCGACGCGGCTTTGATATCTATATTGCGACTCATAATGCCGCTGCGACGATTCAAGTTCTGGTACATTTGTAATTCATTCCTGGTCTCTTCTGACTTAATTGCCTGTTCAATAGGTACTTTTCCAGTTCGATGTTTGACTTCAATCCTCGGCGCTTTCCTCAGGCGGTCAAGGTAATTATGTCCTCAACTGAACTGAATCACGCAGTGTACTGACTTATCTTCAGTTCCTCGCTACTAGGCGGCTTCTCATTCTCTGGGACCGGCCCACGCTCATTTATTGAAATTATTCAGTGGAGGTACTCCTTTTCTGTATTCCTTCGTAACCTTTCGGTTTGAGTTTCTTATACTGTAGGTTGCTTCCAAAGCTTTTCACGGAATGTTTCGATCATCTTGCCGTAAGCCTGATCTTGCTCTTTTGCTTTTCTCCGCCATGTTCGTCCTATTCAATCTTCAATCCCCGCCCATCCACGCTCATCCACTTTCAGATTGTCTGTCCCTGAAATCAAGACGCCTCAACGCGAGACCAGCCCGCTCATCGCCCACGACGTCGTTTCCCCAACGTAGCCGTAACTCAACAGGCTTGAGAACATATCTATACTCGAATTGTGACGCTCAAAGTTCTTTGAACGCCTCTAAACATTTCACCGCGAGCTTTCTCCCTGGATCGACGGCTTTCCATTCGAATTCAACGCCATCCTCAAACTCAAACTTCGCTCAGTAGTACCGTGAGTTTTCATATTTATATCAATCCAACTTTTTCAGCCCATATTTACATTTGGCTCTCCTCAAAATCGAAACCGATCCACATCCACGGTTACGACCATGTGCTCGATGCTCATCCGAGTCAACTTCTCTCTGTAATCACATACTCCTTTCATCTCTATCTACCACGGCTTCAGACGCCTTCAAGTCTCTCCGAAGCGCACACCCAACTCGCCTGGTCTTTTGGTATCTTTTCTCAGCGTTTTTCAACCACATTGCTGACTTCGATTTGATAGATTCCACTCACATGCGTATGCAATCTAGTTGAGGCTCCGAACACTCTGCAACACATTCAACAACCCAACTCGCATCAACAACCCAACGCGCATTAACAGCCGGATTTCACAATACCCACGAACTATCTCTGCCTGACAATATCCTACGACGCTTCAGCAGCTACTCCGCGGCCCAGTCAATACACCGCATCTGAATCGTTTCTCTGTTGCCGGCGTCGAGTCTTCATGCCGTTTCAATCTCGGCCTCGAGCTTCTTGGGCAGGTACAATTTCCGTATATCTCGGACTTCTCACTCATTTCTTACAGTTATCTCGTGATCCCGCTCGTGAAGAATTAAACCTGGAGAATTTGCGATTTAATCCTGGGGTTGGAAGTATTTGTTCAGTGCGCCGCATTCAAACTACAACATCGATATCGCAACATTCTCAGCCGTCGACCAATGCTGCCGACTGGGACCTCCTGCCGATTCCAATCTGATCCTGTTTCAACCACGGCCTCGGGCTACTCGGGCAGGTATAATCCAACATATCTCCGACTTTTTGCTCACGTTCTTGCAGTTACTGCACGAAACGGTGAGTTTCTCAAAAAAATCTCAATTATATCTCAGTCTGGGTCGAGGTAAGCATCGAGTCCTGACCTTCGCTCCAGAAGCCAGTGACTGATATTTCACAGACCGGCGATGGTTTTCGGGAAGCCATTCCATAACGCTCAATTTGATTCTCTCGAAATCCGGGCCGCGTCTCAAATCGCTGCGGAACATTCCAGTCAATTGCAGCAATCTCCTCCCCATGTTGAAGTCTGCACTTATCCGCAAGATATATCGCTTACACGTATCCACTCAACTCATCTCCATAACTCTCGCAAACGCCGAACCGGCTGGTACTATCGGTCAGTTTACTCTCTCGCTAGTTCTACCTCATTTTGCTAACCTGACTTCCACAGACTCTACTGCTTCACAGACTCTACATCCATCCAGGCTGTGTTTCATTCGCAGTTCCAACTCACCTGCGTTGTAATTTAAGACTACATCCTGATTCAACCGCGTATTTTCTCTGTCCCTTTCCTTGAAACGGTCAAGGTACGCATTCTTACTTGCCGAAGCTCAATGTCTTTCAACTCATATTCACGCTCAGCATCCTCCGCTCCCAAAACTGGGATTTATGTACCGGCATGATGTATATCCCCAGCTCCTCCCCTCCGCTCCGAATACGAACTAATCCGTCTCCAGATGCATCTATGTAGATCTGACACATATTACCAGTCAGTATGCCCGCTCGTCAGCTTCAAGTTCCAATTATATCACTGATTCGACTTTTATAGATTATACCTCCTCCGTTGTCTATCGATCTCATGCTCGGACTATGTACTCTATGGCGCGTTTATGACGCCAAACCTAACATGTTTTCCAGTTATTGACTCCCATGGCGATTTAACCTCGGTCTCGGTCTTCTCGGGTATGTTTTGATTTCCATACTCCCTCCATTCCTGTCGCTCATATTCTTGCAGTTATTTCTCTGAACAATTTGGGTCCTCGGAATGCTTCGTCTATACACTCTCCCCGTGCACCGATTAACGGTGTTCACCCCAGAATATTCTAAACTCACATCTTTAAAGCAAACCATCAAGTCGTTCTCTTGCCGATATACCATACGTTCTCTTAACATTCTATACTGTACGTTCTCCTGTATTCTCATATCCAACACCCGATTCACGGTCCTTATTGTGATACCATGCTCAGCTTTCTCTGAAACCTGTTTTCAGGGATCAAAGTTGAAACTAAGGTTCGCGTTCATTCCCTCGCACATTTATCTATCACGCTCACGAACATCTAGATCCAGTGCGGCTGTAACCAAGCGACCAACCACAATCTCTCCCGCTCAATCAACTCTCGGTGAGTAACTATCATTCGAACATTCAGCCACAGTTTCGACTAAGTAATTCAACCACAGATTTCCAACTAACTCGCACTGCTATCTTGCAGGGCAACCGGAATCTTCATATACCTCACGTACATCGTCCGCGTTCGGCCGTTTACTGATTCATTGCGTATCTCTGCGGTATGTGACCCCTACTCAACCCGAGATCGTTTGTTCATTTCATGTATGCTGAGCGGATTCGCCGCGACTAATGGCCAACAACGCCGCCGCAACAGACCCTGACTCAACGTCCAAGACCACCACGGATTCCGACTTCCCCTGCGTCCGACAATGCACCTCGATGCTACACTGCGTCGCTCCCTCATGAATCAGCTCAATAATTACATTGTTGGTATTCCGACTCACGTATGTGTGTGGTATTTCGAGACGCTAACGTTTTATTCAGAGATCTAGCTACACATGCAGGCGGTGTAATATTCATATACTACAGAAGAACGACAGACTCCCTGCGCCGAATCGATTTGATGACACCCACAAGCTGTCGCGCGCCGATGACAAGTCAAGTCGCGCGAGGAACAACGAGGCATTCTTGCTCGTGGGTTTAACACGCCACAGCGCCGACTCTACACGCAATCGAATTGGCTCTCCGCGCCATTCGACTCTGCGCGCGCAACTCTATTCGACTTTGCGCGCGCGCAACCGACCCGACTCGACGCGAACTGCATGCGTGCACGCCGTTACGCCTCTCATCAACCCATCTCGACTCGGTCGTGCATGGAACGCGCGCGGCTTGGATGGGTGACAAGCAGGGAGAAGGATTGCGGCAAAGAAGGAAAGAGGAGGGCGCGCCGCCTCGCGTCATCCTCCGGTAACGGATGGATGGGTGCGATGCAAGGAACGAACGAGAGGGACGGAGGAGAAGAGAAGGAACGCGAAAAAGAAGGAAAGAGGGACGGGAAGGAACAGAGTAGAAGGGTTTACGCACCGTAGCGGGAGATAGATCGCACCGATGTGCGCGGGATGGTCAGTGTGACGGGCGGAACGACGACGCGGAACATGAGCTGAGACGTACCTTGTTGGCACCCACTTCCCCGGCGACCCACCCCCACCCCCGTACCAGGCGAACTCACACCCAAACGCGCATACCCCGCGGCGCCCGCGCCGGCGCCAGTAAGGTGCCCCCCGCCATACAGCCCAATCCCCGCATACGGGTCAAACTCGTCGTTCTCGTCTTCGTACGATGCCGAGGAGCGCGCCGAGTGTGTCTCATCCGCGCCGGTATGCGTATTTCCGTGTGCGTCTGCGCCGGTATGCGTATTTCCGTGTGCATGCGAATGGTGCGAATGCGAATGGTGCGAATGCGAATGGTGCGAGTCCGCGGAGCCAGCGCCTCCTGTTTTTGGTGTGTGCGTTAGTAGGATGTTCGGGGGGGGGGGGGGGGGGGGGGGTGGTGGTCGAAAACGAGGGGAAGTGAAAGTGAAAGTGGAAAGTGAAAGCGAAAGTGAAAGTGAAAAGTGGAAAGTGGAAATGGGAATGGGAATGGAAATCGAAATGGAATGAAAAGAAAAGAAAGGAAAACTCACGCGGCGGCGACCCATGCTGCTGCTGACTCTCCCTCTCCGACCTCGACGCGCGCGAACTGCGCAACGACCTATTCCCTCCTGCCCCTCCGCCTCCAGCCGAACTCCCACCCACCGTACCTAAAGTAACTCCACTCCCACCCACAGTAACCCCACTCCCCGTCCTCAAAAGCCCCAGCTCCCCGCTCCCCGTCCTCAGGAGCGACAGCGGCCTCGTCGCGGACGCGAGAGTCGACATCGACGTCTGATGCTGATGTTGGTGCGGGTGGCCGTCACCGTATCCGTAATGCGCGCTTGAATTTGCGTTTGCGTTTGGATTTGGGTGTGGATAGCCCGAGTAGTGCGTGTCGCTCGAATACTGCATCGAATCACTCCTCCCAAGCGCTAACGACTGCGGCGGGCTCCCCAGCAGCATGCTCGTCCCGCTCATCCGCGCCTGGCTCCCGTTGCGGCTTCGGGTGGGCGCGGGGGTGAAGTACGAGTTTGAGCCCGAGCCGCGGCGGGCGTTGCGGCGTGGGTTCGGGGTGGTGGTGCGGGGGCGGTTGGGGTGCGAATTTGAGGAAGAATGGGACTCGGAGGACAAGGAGGATGAGGTAGACGAGGAAGAGGAAGAACGGGAGTGGTGCCGTGATGGGCGACGCGCGCGGGCGTATGCGGCGAGGGCGAGGTGGTAGAGGACCTGTACGAGATGAGTGTTAGTAGATGATCGGATAAGGGATGGGGGAGAGGAGAGCCGGAGTGAAGACGGTGAGGAATGAAGTGAAGTGCAATACGAAGCAAAAGAGAAAACTCACCAACACGCCCACGGTCAACAACAGCCTCACAATCGCGAGGGCGAGCCACGCGCCCCAGGGAGTGCTGCTTGCACACGCGTCGGGTTGGTTGGTCGGGACGGACCAGATGACGTCGACGTCGACGTTGGTGCAGCGGGTGTCGAGGCGAGAGCGCCAGACGAAGACGAACGCAAAGTTGACTATCGCAGGCACGAGCCAGAGGAGAGCGGCGGTGTACCGGAAGCCGCGGCGGAGAAAGCGTTTGCGGAGGCGGCGGGGGAGGAGGGAGGATGGCAGGAAGGGGACGAGGGTGGAGAGGAGGAGGGAGAGGAGGCAGAGGGAGGCGAGGATGGCTAGTGCGAGGTTGATTGACGAGGAGGCCAACCGCGCATACGCCAACCAATACCGCACGGCGGTGTACACTCCCCACCCACCCACGACGACCTCCAACGCCGCGATAGCGAGACGCAGACGGCGGAGACGGCGCCGGACTCGAGCATCCGCGGTTTCCTTGCGCTCAAGCAGCGAAAGTGGGTCGCCGGCGAGGGAGAGTGGTGGTGCTGTGTGAATCGGGGTACTAGTCACCAACGCGGCATTCGGATGGACGGGCTGGCGCGCAAGGAGGTCGAGGTACGCCGTGCTTCCGGGAGATCCAGATGTACTTGCAGCTGCAGTGAGAAGGGGCTGCTGCGAGGACGCAATCGACACAACGCGGGTGTGGCTGTCGACCACCTCGTCTTGGATGTTGACATCGCGGTCGTGGTTGTATCCCTCGCGGAGGCCGCTGAACGAGTCACGGCTGTGTTCGCTGGTGGGAGAGCCCCAGATTGAGTTATGCAGTTGTAGGGCCATCCAGTGCCATGTCACGACTAGAATATCCACAGAACGAAGAAAGAACACAAAAAAGAGAGACACAAAGTTGTGTTGTGGTCGCGAGCGTCTCCCAATTACATATCTCCGGCGATCACACAAATCCCTGTACGTAATCGACGTTAACCTTAATTCCATCACATCCCGCCTCTTCATTAACACAACATCCCGAAAACAACGCTGCCCTCTCAAGTACCCTTCAATTCCAGTCGTCCATTCCGCATTTCTCCGCCACAACTGCTGTTCTGCGGACGGAACAACCCCCTATCCTTCTTCTGATGTCAGCTTTCACACCACCATCTCGACATGTGTCAGTCTGCGCTATCCATGACCCACCTTTTCAAAGCCACCCGTTTAACCGTGCGCAGCACCATGGCGCACTCCTCCCCGCAGATGATGCGTCGTCCATCGTCTGCGTACCTCCGCCTGATGCGTCGCTCGTGCTGATTACGGATGCCGATCCACACCCGCACCATGAACCCAACAACGCTACGCCCATTCGTCGCCGCCCGTCTTATCACATTCTCCCTCTAGTGCAGACTACATCAGCAGCACGCAATCGTATCTGCGCAGTTGGCGGAGGATGTGTGGGTCTCTGCGTGCGGACTTGACGCGTATATACGCCGCTCGGCAAGCCGCCCGGGCCCGACGTTACTCTAACGCCTCAACAGCATTCAAGTTGAATTTAATCAACGCCTCAAAGTCCCTGTCCGACCTGGTCCCGGGATCTGCCTGACGTTTCTTTCAGTCTAGCCTCTCCGCCCGGTCGCAGAGACTTTGTTTCAACCCAGCACGAATCCGGACTCGGGATAACATAACATACCCTCGAAGTCGACATTTCACCAGACAGACGCCGCTGATTCTTTGATCTCTTCATTCTCGATAATCCAAACAAAACAAATCCACATGCCTTCATTAACATTCCGAACACCACTTTAGGTTTATCAAGGTAATTAACACGGCCGCACGCGTTCAAGGCGCATCAATTGCAACCAACCACGCAGGCGCATCAACCAAACCCCGGTCCAGGTGCGCGCCTTAGTTAAAACATGCACCGCCCGACACCAGTATCTAGTGCGCACGCGTCGCATCGTCAGCCTATCTTGCCAGCGCGGCCACCGTGAGTACTCGTGTGGAGTATACTCTATGAACGACACCACTCTCCTCGGCCACAGTAACCGTGCCGTGTAGAATTCTCTCAGTCCCTCAGGCTTCCCGGCGTTTCTCACCACCACACCCTTGATCGCGGCTCCCTCAGGCTTCCTACTCGTCTTCCTTCCTACTCGTCCTCGTACTTCGAATCACCGTGCGAGTACCCGTGGGTGGGTCCGACTGCGCAACATACATATGTAATCGATGGCCTTCCCACGGGTTAAATTCACTCTCATAAGCCAATCTCCCACGTCGGAGATCTCTTCCTCTCTCTCTCCCCCCCTATATCCCACAAGCAACATCGAGGAGTGTCGGCCTGGTGGTGTATTCATAACACGTCTTCTTATCATAATTGTTTCTCAGCGGCAAAAAATTGAGGAGATGAACCCCGTTCGATTCGGGGCTGGGTCATGTCCGTTTTCTAAATCCTTTTGACCCCCTTTCGTCTCACGCGAACTTTTCGCTCTTCCTTGTTACCTCCATACTTGTTTTCCGAAAAATCGCTTTACGCTGGACACTAGCTATTTATGATGTGTTGTGTTGAACTTGAATCTACACATTTGGCAAGTGCAAATTGAACCACCCACTGCTGCCTCCCTCCCTTCTACCACATATATCCCATCATCAAGGACAGGGGACATTGGCCTGGTGATGTATCGGTAACACGTCTTCTCTGCTTCTGAATAAGCAGAGGCACTTCAGAAGAAGCACCCCGTTCGATTCGGGGCCAGGCCATTCCATAGTCCTCTTGGTCAACTTTTTCCCCCTTTTTTTGCAGAAAAAAAAAACAGCTTTCCTCCGACTCTAATTTCATATCGTCTTTCATTTCATCTAGCTATTGCACCGGACAGTCCTTGCCTTGCCATACCACACTGTGCTACCGTGATTGAGATTGAATGTTTAGTGAAAATTCATCTCATACACCTACTACTGACTCTGGCATATATCCCATCATCGAGAGTCAGGAATTGTCGGCCTGGTGGTGTAATGGTAACACATCTTCTCTCGTTATCGGTTCAGATGGGAATTTTCTGAAGAAATACCCTGTTCGATTCGGGGCCAAGCCATGGATGTTTCTATGTTCGGTTTTTTCTTCTTCTTTTAGCCGTTGACAAGGCAACTTCGTTCGGGCCTTCCTCGCGCGCAAGGGTTCATTTTCCATCTATTTCCGTCTCCGAAGCTAGCTACCCTCACATGCACTTTGAGACTTGTGCTACTTTAAGTATGGCATCTGTTAACGTTCTGGTTGAAATCCAACCACGTGGCTTTTGAGGCCATTGCTTTGCATGGCAGTACGAAGCCTGTTCTTGAATGCAGATTAGTGGTGGCGTGGAGGGTTGGTACAGAGAACGTGTTAAAATTCTATGGCGGCTGAGCATACACTGAGAATGTAGGAAGTAATATAAAATGTGAAATTAAGTCAGAGACTTCGAATTCTCAGAGGCGGGTGTGCAAAGGCAGCCCACGTTCCAGTTTCTGGCACGGTTCCATGTCCTTCTGTGCTCGTCTTGACCAGACCTGTCCCCAAATTGTCCCCAGTAGACGGTCAGGCTCGTGCAAGGGCACACCTCAGATGTACGGTATCGGCCATTGAACATAAGTCGAAGAAATTCTAGGCACTCGGCAAGCATGGCGCGGAGTTTTCATAATAGTACGTGCACCAAGGCAGTAGAATTTGAGCCCCGGAAAGACTTGAATGCAGGGGGGGATTACGCAGGAGTCCGGACATGCATATAGCTGAACCGGGGACCGGTATTCCAAGGATACACGTATATAGGGACGTTCCATCAAAGGAGGCGCGTCGCAAGGGATTAATGAAGAGCGAGGAAAAAACTCCCAGGCAAGAATCGCCGGGGGAGTGCGGTCACTCCAAGTTATCCACCAGGTAATTCAAGTTCATCCGTAAAGACGGTCGGAAGGGAGAGCGGTCTCGCTAAGCCAAAAGGGGCGCACCGGGGGGCTTTATTTCAGCGTGTAGTGGTATTCGCATGGGATTTTGCAGACGTGGAAGATAGATTTGAAGATTTTTCGAGGAGCAGACCAGCAGAAGGGCAAAAGAGAAAAGGCAAGTGGGTTTCGACGCGCGGCAGTGATAGCTCATGATCCGGATGGCTGTGCCCACGTCAATCAAGAGGACAACAAATAACAACAACTTCCATCAAAAGTGGGCTGAATTCTCCTCGAAAGTCGGCAGGAAAACCGATCACAAGAACGAAACTAAAATAAGGATATATTTTAGGCTTCGTAACCCCTCCGTTCTACCAGTAACCACATACCACATATACTCCATCATCAAGAGAAAGGAACATTGGCCTGGTGGTGTATTGGTAACACGTCTTCTTCTTCTTTGCTAGAGGACGCGCCGGATGTTCTGGATCGCTACACATCGCCATGCCACAGTTTGAAGGATGTCATCGTTGGATAGAATCAAGTTCATTACCTGTCCTTGCACCATTCTGAACGGCATGTTAACATCATGGTGGCGCGTCCGAGTCGTACTTATGTTGCTGTGGCATTATTGTAAGCTGTTGTACGAACGCATTTGTTGAACCTTCCCGGCTGGGGTACCGTAACCCGTATACAGATGTCGTTTTGTCCGAGTGAGGAGTATCACAGGGTTTCATGGTGATATTTGAAAAGACAACCATTCAACGCCCAACCCGCCCCACATGAGATTGGCATGAGGGGAGAAACGCAACCACATCGGCCCGAAACTCCGGCGGCTAACACCGGCCGAGCGGCTCTGTTTTGACTCCTTCCCTTTGACGACCATCTTCAAACTTCTTTTTTATTTATTCCTCACGCAATGGGAATTTTTCAAGAAGTTTCCGGCCACTCCAGGACCGGAGATGTTTGTTTTGGATCGCTGAGCTTTGTCTTTCTTTCAGCGTGACGTTTTTGCTTTGAATTGACCAAAGCATTCCTTTCTCTTTGTTCTCTCTATCTTATAATGAGCTGTGAGCCACCATGCAAATCTTTACTCCCAAGTCCTCTATTCTCCAAGTCCTAAACTTCCCGCCGTTCAAGTTTCGCAAACTATTTGTACGTGCCCGGCGGTGTTATCCAATTTGGCTATATCTTATTCAATGATTGATCTCCTGCAGGTTTCCGACCCGGAGAATGTCAGTTGAACCTTCGTGGAGCAAAATTGCTCGCAATTTTGATCAGACCGACCCTCGGCACATGGATCTTCATGCCAGGATCATGTCTGACACTGTCATCCAGTCGGAAGATATCATCCTCAACCTTAAATCCCTTGTTTCAGTTCTTTGGCGCCTCCCGCCAGAAATTCTTATCAAAATCTTCGGAATCGACACCGGCGTCGATCCCGTGCGGATCTCTCAAGTATGCGCGCGCTGGAGATATGTTTCTCTCGGCACTCCCAGCCTCTGGTGCCATATTGACATACGTTTATACGGTCCCGGGAGGAACGTCGACGATGTTGCGCGCTTCCTTGAGCGCTCAAGGGACTACCCTCTTACAGTGAAGCTTTATTGCGAAAAGGAGATCGGCAACTCGGATTCAGCGTTGGACCTCCTCATCCAGGAGTCGAATCGCTGGGCCGATGTTGAACTTTTTATTCCTGCAGCCCTTGTACTCAGCCTTGCGCCGATCAGAGGTCGGGTTTCGGCTCTCCGCAGGTTAAACATCAACCTCATGGCATGCGCCGACGAAGATCCCCTCCTCCCCACTCTCAGTGCTTTTGAAATTGCCCCGCTACTACGCGAATACAAGGCGTTTCACAACGGACTCATTTCCTTCTTCCTACCTTGGGAGCAATTGACATCCTACCACGTATGGGAGGAGGATCTTTCGGCCTTATTCAAGTGCCTTCCAAGGATGACGAACCTCGTGGTCTGTCGCATATATGGACCTTTGAACGATTTGTCCTATAATCCCCAGCCCGCACTTACGAACATACATCTCCCGCACCTGCGCACCTTGACCATCAAGGAAGGCGAGCCAACGGGGGCTATACAAGACGGTCATGATCATCACCCTTGGGCCCTCCTCGAACTCTTGACCCTTCCCGAATTGCGAACCCTCAAGATAGCCTCGTGTGCCAAGGCGCGCGACTTGATGCCTAAGCTCAAGGGCCTTGTCATGCGATCCTCGTGCTCTCTCGAGACATTTTCTCTCGAAATGTACACCACAAGAATCAACATCAAAGTGTTGTCATTCCTGAAGCTCACACCAACACTTTTGGACCTTCGTTTGAAGTGCAATAAAATGACGCTCGAGTTCATCCTAGGTTTAACCCGTGGCGAATCCAAGTACGTTCCCTGCCCTCTCCCAAAGCTCAACAAGTTGCGCATTTGGGAGAAGCTCACTTACGAGAAGGTTCCTCCGAAAATTTACCTCAAAAAGCTCGCGAATATGGTCCACACGCGGATTAGTCTCCCTAACCCCCGCCGCGAGAGCGCGTCAGACGCCGTGCAGCTATTAGGAGAAATTGACCTCATCACGATTTCACGCATGGACGAGGCGATCCGCAATGAGTTCTTGGCGATGAAGGATGCTGATTTGAGCGTTCGACTGGAAGTAATACCTGCACCTACCTGGTTCTTCTTGGGCGATTCGAGTGATAGCGAATAGGTAGCGCACAGGGATTATGCCGTTCGTCTCTTTACGTGTTAGTGAATATGTTACATGCCTTTGCGTGGAACTTGGATTTAGATCTTATGCCTGAACACTTTCCCCTTGATATTAAATATAGCCACCAACTTCAACATCGACTTCAACATCGACTTCCTGAAACCCATACCGGGACAGTTTTCCCGAATGTCACCGATCTGCACACAATACATTAAAACTAATACACGATAAGTTATAAGAGATACATTAATCGAAAAATTAATACTCTAGCAATGCAAGAAAGACTCAGATCGGACCACCAAATCTGGCGTCCACGACTTTCACGGCTTCGTAAATATAGAATGTCCGGACATGGGTCAACTCAATACGGGAGTAGGGGGGAGCGACAGTAGAGGCTACGGACGAAGCGCGATCCCTGCCTCGGCTGCCCCTGCTCCGTGATTTTCTCACTCGGGGCAGGGCTGATGTGGATGCAGGGGGTGGCGCCAGGCTTTCAATGACGCTAGCTCGCGGTGTAGCCGTGGGGGTGGGTGTCTCGCGCAAAGATCGTGCTGGTTCGGAGGTCCACTCGAAACGACTGTGCAATTCGCTGAGGGAAGCAGCGGGTCAGTGCATCAGATACAAATGGATGGCATCAATTTATACCTCTGGTAATCCCGCATGGCGTCCAGAGCTTCCGAACCCACCGAACTGACGGAGAAGATCGAATTGCGGATGCTGTTCGCATCGTCCGTCGACGACGTGTCTGACATCCCTCGAGTGGGATCCTCAGGCGGGGGGTTGTAGCGCTCTCGAAGAAAGCTGGTAGAAAAAAATCAGATCACGGGAGATATTGTGCTAATTCGATACGTACTTTTGATACTCCCACAGCGCCTCCATCGCTGCCTCACCTTGTGTCTCCGCCTCGCCTTGGTCTGCGATCTCCGACGCATAATTCACCAGCGCAGATTTGCAGGATAGCAGGACGCGCAGGTGCTTTGAAGCATGGGTTTCGAGCTCCGTCAGGGTCATGGGAATGAACGTTGTGGGCCACAAAATCAGCCCGGGGCAATGTCCGAGGGTGTCGGAGTCGGGAGCTTCTGAGGACGCGTGGGGTCGTACATTGGAGGAGGTTGGACGTTGGTGTGGCAGTGGCGACGGCACTCTCTGCAACCCCACCGTCGACTGATCCGGCGGAGCAAGGGTAAGGTGCATGGCAGTGATCTCCTTCGCGGCCCCGAAGACCCGCATCATCATCTCGAAAATGAATTCGGATGGGCGAAGGTGAATGCCGTACTTGACATTCACCATGTGCTCAAAAAGCGATTCGAGCTCTCTGGCTGCCGCAGCCTGCTCATGCCACGCTTCGGGGTCGGCAGGTGGACCAGACAAGGAAGACGTGGACGACGAGCGACCATGAGGCGTGGGCGTCTCACGTTGCGGACCAGAAGCGACGGTATCTGCGTCAGAGTGCTCCTCTTCCTCCACCCCATAAAGGTTGTAAATTTCGCTGTCCGTATCCTCCTTGAGGCTAGGATTGACAACATCTGCGAGGCTCATACGCGAGAACACCGTTGACGGAATCATCATATCCAGATGAGGAACAGGTGCCGATTGGGGCGGCGCGCTGGGAGACATAAGCGGGGGCTTCCCATACGGGAAGAAGACGTGATCGTCGATAAATTCGAGCCGGCCCCCGACAGCCAGCACACGGTGGGCTTCGTGGAGCACAAACTCCCACATGTCATGTGGGATACTGAGCGCCAAACTTGCCATCCGTACCAGCTGGAACGACGCGTCGGGGAAAGGGAGTGACTGCTTCAAACTGGGAAACATCAGCCTTTAGTAGTAGCGGAGACGATGAACACGTACAAGTTTCCCCGGACAAATCTGATATTGTTTGCGACGCCCTGTCGCTGCGCCGTAGACCAGAGGCCTTTCGTGGTGTCCACCATATCAAACCCGATGATTTGGGTACCACTATTCCGCCATGCGACCGCAGCATCCAGCATCCAGTGCCCCGCCCCACATCCAAGGTCGAGCACGTAACGTGGGGGACGGCCTTCATAGTTGTGGAAGCTGGGTGAATTTGTAGAGTTGAGCTTGCGCAGAAGCTCCCAGGTTTGCCGGTCGCTATTCGTCATCAGCGGATTATAAATCGCAAGGGCTATAACTCAAACGCACCTTTCCATGAGAGCAGCATCGTACGCATCCAACGGGTATGTACCAACTTTCGTCGCAATTCGAGTTACGTTCTCCCTACCCGACGCATCCTGACCTCCAAGCGAGGGACGCCGCTCGTCCTGTGGAAGTGAGGTCAAGAAAGTTTGCTCCATCGGAGAAGGTGATCCATCCTGAACGACCACAGGAGTGGAGGCGACCTTCTTGCGGTTCAGTCCCATCTTCAGAAATCGGGACTGTTTCACTCCATCATGCTCCCTCTTCTTCCCTTTGTTGAAACTAAATTGTGTCGGCGACTTGGGGTGCGCGCGCGTCCTCGCCGACGGGAAATAAAACGTCGGAGCGACGACGGCTGATCCCGACCCAGACGACCCGGATCCTGCAGAAATGGTCGGGGCTAGGCGTAGATTGGGTGGTAATGGTGCGCGCCGTCCTTGGTCGCCGTTAGAGGAGGCGGTTGGCGCTCTGATTTGTGACCGGGACTGGGGCTGCGCAGTGAAGACACCCTCAGAGGGTATCGGCGTCCCAGGTGCAAGAACCTGGACCGTCGCAAACGGTGCCTTGAGCTTCCTGCGTCCGCGGAACCTGAAGCCAGAGACGCCCGGAGCGCTACCGCTGGGACGAGCTCTGGAACGCGACGATGGGAAAACGAAGGTGGGATCGGCGGGGCGCGTCTCCGCAGTCGGGGAAGGATCCAACTTTGCCGAGGAAGACGACGAAACAGACTGGGACGACTGCATCGCTGGATTACCGTGGTATTGCCCTGGACGCGTAGATGATGCCAATGATCCTCCCGAGATTGAGTCCGACGAACCCGATAAACTCGACTCATGGTGCGTATCTAGTCGGGAGTTGATGACGGGGAGAGAGGCCAAAGAGGTCGAAGGCGAGGAGAAGGAACTCGAGTGAGGTGTCGGGTATGATGCGGCAGGCGAAGAGCCATCCAAAGAACTATTGTGCTGCTGAGGCGAGCAAGCTCCGAGCGTGGACGATACCTTCAAACGCGACGGCAGTCGGCGAGGGGAGGAGGGAGGAGAGTAGTATGGGGGATGATAGTTTGATCGAGATGTTTCGGAGCGCTCGGACGTGGGTGGTAGACGTGAAGAGGACGCAACTGATGCTGGACGCGCAGTACTATTCTGCAGGTCGAAAGACGATCGCAGCGGAGGCGATGGGTACGGATTCGTTTGCGCACGGAGGTCCTCGGGGTAGGATGGCGGGACCGCGATCGCCGAGGCAACTTTCATATCTGAAAGTGCAGCCCATCCTGTTGCGACCGGTGGCGTACTCGGATACGGAGGAAGAGCGCGGGAAGTCGACGAGCGTCGCGAATCGCCTCCCTCGGAGTCGGAAAAATGCACCGAGAACGAAGTGTATGACGGAGCTGAATTGGGAGATTGTGATTCGGGAGACGGATTCCTGGCCCGCAGTGCCATCGGCTTCTCCTTCCTCAGTGGTGGGGGTTGGTAAGGCTGGAATTGTGATGGAAGCGGATACGGCGTGAGTCCATCCGTTGTCTGCGACGATCTCTGCGCTCGGTGGAGGAGATCACGTGAAAGCTGCGATGAATACGGAAAATGACGCGGAAAACCCGACGAGGATGGTGACGATGGAGACGGTGGAGGGACCGAGCGCACATGCATGGGGGCTTCGGGAATTCGTAGGTCCTGAGGAGACGCGTAGGACACGCTGGAATCAATTTCAGGGCGATTAAAGGCAGAGGCATTTGGTTGCGGCGATGGTGGGACGGTCGACAGCGGTGAAGGCGCTGTTGGTGCTGGCCGCAATCTTTTACGGCCCGATGCTGCTCGGGAGGACATGGTCGGGGTGAGGAGCGGGATTTGACTGCCTAACCTGCACCGCCTGTCGAAATAAGAGGCGCGCGCGCAGAAGGCTGCGGGTTACAACAGCCTTGAGCTCGAAAATGGTGTGGGGAGCGGAAAGCCTGAAGATCTGAGTGCTCGGTAGTTATATCGGGACAGGAAACGCGAGACACACCATTCGTATTCGGCTTCGATCCAATGTCGGTTGTACAAAATCCACACCGATAACGCTTCATCACACGGGTCGAGAGTCCTCACGATGTCAGACCGCGGAAGCTCCCCGCAAATCACATCAGTGTCCCGGACATATAAATGCCTTCCATCGAGACATTGACTTCCGCAAACTGGCGCGAATCATCCTGCGTCTCCGGGCTGTCTCTTCAGCTCCTCCCCCATACCCATTTTTTGTAATCTCTTGAGGTCTCCGTGCTATCGCATAGTCCGTGGGATTGCACCAAAGACGATAGGCAATCGGGGACCTGATTTGCCCCGCTTCCATGAGGACGATACGGTGCCCAGCCCGCAAGGTCCTATCAGGTGTCAGGATTAACACGGTGGGAGCAGATGAAGTTCCCGTCAGAACTAAGCATCGAAATCCCGTTTTCGCGCTGATGTACGTGTCAACTGAGGTGCGACAGATGGAGGCCTGTTAGCTGCTGTTAGCTGACGCGCCTGGTCTCCGAGCGTCGGATTCGGGACGCCTCGGATGATGGTCGGATTCAAGTTGGAGTGGACACGTGGATTGCCGAATTCGGCTGTGCGCCTCCCGATGCCCGATTGGGAAAAACAAGGAAATGCGATATATAAATGCCATTTTAGAGGCCAGGCAGCACAATGAAATATCGCGACACTCTAATAGTAAAAAAGAGATCCCATGTACTCAGGGTAGGCGGTGGAGGAGAAATGCTCCGAGTGCCAGGCCATCCAAATAATATGGACAAGCTGCGGGAGAAGGCCGATGTATGCGGGACAGCATTTGTGTTCATCTTCTGCTGACACCAGGGCCAGGCCCGTCCGTGGCGACAGAGAACATTGACCATGTATGTATGTGAACTAACAGTACGTCAGTCCCAAGGACAACCGGCTCGACTGCGAGCCTGGATACAGAAGAGTTTTCCGGAAGCGAGAAGTACAATATTCAACAGTTGAATATTGGGAACACAGGTGTGTCCACAACCAGAGGCAACACATGGAGGGAGTCATTGAATGACTCTCTATTTACACCGCTGCCACGAGCATGTGTACATTTCAGTGAAGAGAGGAAATGCGGGATGTCGGAGGCCTGAGATAACAAATATAGCGCTCACTTGGCTCGGTTAGACGCGCTGCAACTTACGGCATTTCGAGAAACCGTCGGTGGCTTTTGATGAGACTCGCCCGACGCTGGAAGACAGGTACAAAGCCTGTTGTGACCTTTTTCGACAAACAACTGGATTGATGTTCGACTTCCAGGAAGTCTCTTCAACAGTGCCTGGAAATTCATCATGGACCATGACAGAAACATGCGCAGCTGTTATTATCGCGCTGGCATGTGAAACGGACCTAATGCAATCTGATCAGTGATCTTCCAAAAAAGGCAGCGGGATTGCCGCTTTCGGAATATTAATACCCGCTAGCGGCTACAGCCTACCGGGTCCGAGTTTGCCAGTTTGCCCTAGTTTGCCCCAGTGACGAGGCAGCCAAACCAGAAAATCCGAACATCTACGATCAGTTGTATGAACTGAACATTGGACAGTCTGCGTGAAGGAGGGGAATGATCCATACCTTTCACTGACAACCCGTTGATATGGAGCAGCAGTGTCGAGACGCTGTCAAAACTGTACCCTCCGTATCATTAGAGGGTGGCGGAGGACAATTCGGGAGTGTCGAAGGTTCGCATTGCAATTGTACAAATGCAAGATGCTTTATTAAGAGCAATACATGGCGCGGCCGAATCTGCGGGAAGTTTGAGGTTAAGATGAAGAGAAATCGGAAACTTAATCAGCGGGATGACAGTTCCCATTGGATCAGCCTGGGGATTTAATGCGGGCCTTGGACGAGACGATGTCAGTCCGTTCAAGTGTCTGTTAGCAAATAAAGTTTTAAATACCTACGACGCAGTGAGATTGCCGTGACCTGTTGTAGGTTGTAGCGGTAAGTAAGCGTAAGTAATTCAATTCACTCCGATAACAACGATTCGGAAGTTACCCGAGATATTCTCAGCAGGCTTAGGATTATCTTCTGGCGCGACTGAGAGAGAGACTTCAGATATTCGGATTCGGAATATGGTCCATGAATTCGAAAACGAATCGCGATGTGGGCAATAAGGGAGGTTTCAAAGTCTCAAGGTCACCTGTGTTTTCATAATTACAGGAACTATCGCTCATCACGGCAATCACCTGAACAAATTATATTATTGGCAATCAAACCTTTGCCCATTTGTCTTTGATTCTCCCACTGGTATCCTGCACTCGGTTTTGAAGAACCCTTGACAATCCTCATGAGCTGTACGCAGGAGTGGAGCGGTCTGGCCTTGGACGTCCGAAAAGATCGCTCTTGACAGTCACTGCCTAAGTTGGACACGAGAAATCAAGGTCCAGTCCAACGTCGACGGCCTAATCTAAATCTGTGTATCTGATGCTCGGGGGCGAGCATCGGGTATTTAGAAGCAGCAGATGGGTAGATATTCTTATCTTCCTTGGGCCTCGTCCGTTGTCATTCCTTCTTTCCGTCCAACGTTGGCTGCTGAACTGAGCACGATGTCCACCCTTTCTTATGACCAGTGTGAGCAATGACCTGATTCTACTTATCGCTCATGGGCGCTGGTTCTTATCTGTCTGTTTTCAGCAGGGGACCTTGTCTACACCGACCCGGATGGAGGCAAGGCCACGGTGTACAACATGGGGGATATCGCCTGGGTGCTGGCCTCGACAGCCCTTGTATGGATCATGGTGCCCGGTGTCGGTTTCTTCTACTCGGGTCTTTTACGGTAGGTCGTCCAAGTTCACACGAAGTTTTTTTGCTAAAAGTGTTTCCGCAGACGGAAAAATGCTCTTTCCATGATTTATCTGAGCATGATGACTATTGCTGTGGTGTCATTTCAAGTGAGCCCTTCTTCAATCGGTCTTATCCCAAAATTCATTGCATGTGTCACTAGTGGTTCTTCTGGGGCTTTTCTTTGACATTCAGTGACACTGGAAGCATGTTCATTGGGGACCTGAGTGAGTTGGCGTCGTGTCGCTCTGAATGACTCTCCTTATGGATGCTCGTTCAGAATACTTTGCTCTCCGGGGTGTTCTCGAGAAACCCTCCATTGGTAGCGCGAAAATTCCCTCCATCGTTTTCTGTCTATATCAGCTCATGTTCGCCGCAATAACGTGTGTTCCTTCAATTACGATTCAGTTCGGCGCTGATACTCACCCTCGAAGACCCATGTTAGCTGTTGGTGGCTTCGCCGAACGTGCACATCTGGGCCCTCTCCTGTTCTTCGTTTTTGCGTGGTCGACACTGGTATACGATCCCATCGCCTGTTGGACGTGGAACTCCAACGGATGGTCGTTCGTACACGGCTCGTACGACTTCGCCGGCGGAACCCCCGTGCATATCTCCTCAGGCACGGCGGCTCTCGCCATCTCCGTTTACCTGGGCAAGCGTCGTGGATACGGCACCGAGGCCCTCGCGTACAAGCCCCATAACACGACCTATGTTATTCTCGGCACAATCTTTTTGTGGTTTGGATGGTTCGGTTTCAACGGTGGCAGCGCGCTCTCTGCCAATATTCGTGCAGCAAGCGCGTGCCTCGTCACCAATCTTGCGGCCAGCGTGGGCGGTCTTACGTGGATGGCATGGGTATGCTCCTTCCCCGTCACCTATAAAACAATATTAATGTCAAATCAGGACTACCGCATCGAGAAGAAATGGTCTGCGGTTGGTTTTTGCTCTGGGGCCATTGCTGGACTTGTCGCAATAACACCTGGCTCTGGATTCGTCGGCTCTCGTCAGTGCACCTTTTTCGGACCCCCGGCACAGAAGATATCTGATGTCCCTACAGCTGCTTCTGTCTTGTTCGGCTTCATGGCAGGCACTGTCTGTAACTTTGCGACCCAGATCAAGTTCTTTGCGGGCTATGACGATTCACTCGATGTGTGTTTTTCCTCCCACTCGAAAGCAGTCGGCACTGCTTATGTGATGTCCAGGTCTTCGCATCTCATGCTGTTGGAGGAATCGTCGGCAACATCTTGACCGCCCTGTTCGCCCAGAAGAGCGTAGCCGCATACGACGGGTTCACTGTCATCCCCGGCGGCTGGCTCGACCACCACTGGATCCAGCTCGCATGGCACGTCGCCGACTCAGTTGCTGGTCTCGCATATTCATTTGGCATGACGGTCAGTCTCTCCTTTTTCACTTCTGCATTCGCAGCCACTGACCCATCCACTGCGGCAGACACTGATCCTTTGGATAATGCACTATGTGCCAGGGCTGCGCCTCCGCGTCTCAGAAGACACTGAGGAGCTTGGCATCGACGAGGCGGACATGGGAGAGTACGCATACGACTACGTCGGCTTCGAGTCGGATCTGCGACCCCTCGTGAGTCATCACACAACCGCGACGGCAATGAATCTGGACAACCACAACGAAAATCACTACATGAAAGAGCGGGGGAGTCAGGGTAGCGCAGGGCATCGGTCTTATGTCGCCTGAGTCTTCAAATTCTCTTTTTTTTGTATCTAGTATCTTAGCATCTTTCTTGGATACCCTCTCGGAGGAATGATACCGGTACCGCTCCGCTCATAAGTTAATGCAGCTGATCCAGTCGTAAAGCGATAAAGTCTCGTTGCACAGCCTCGATTGCATCTGTGGATCCTCAACATGAGCTGCGTTCCAGCAAGTTATCCAGGTCCTTGATTCAACGACCACTATTCTAAATGAGGACATCTGCTGGCGAAGTCAAGACTTGACGCTGCTTTGCGGATGACGTCATCCGAGTCAGATAAATCTTGAACCGTGGGAAATTAGAATTCCTTCTTTGAGAAGCCTATTGTTCAACGTTCAGAGTCCAGACAGGTCGGTGTATGTTCTCCGACATGTGCGAAGGATTAGTTGCGACGAGATTATTAGGAGTGAAAAGTGGTTCTGTGGAATGGGGCTCAAGATAAGTCAAGTCGTTCAAGTCATGTATCATCGTCACCGGCGTTACAAATACACACAGCAGAATCGCCGTAGACGCTAGTAAAAGGATTGATATGGTACTCCTGCCACACCTTGTCTCCATCCCACTACTAAGGTTTCTCCCCGTCAGACCCCTCCTGGTACTTGGCGTCGTGCTGGATCTCCTGCTTGACGCGCTTCGTCTGCTCCTCGCGAATTTGGTCACCCTCATACACTATGTGTTCGTTCGTCCGACCATCAGTCAACTGCGTCAGCAAGAAAGAGTGTAAAGGACACGTACGGAAAGAGAGCTCTTCGAGCGTGCGATTCGCCGTCTCGGGAAATAGGAAGTACACGAATACGACTTCAAACGCGAGGAACACGACGTAGCTGTTCCGGCATAGATTTAATTAGCATGCACGAACCATTGGGGAAACGGACAAGCAAGATTGGTGGTGGTATTGAAAACAGTAAAGTGCACCTGATGTAGAACCGCCACCCCGCGTTCGCGAGGCCGATGGGGTTCACAAACTGGTTGAAGAAGCTCGCCATGCGGCCCCACCACTGGAAAACCGTGATACCTTTTGCGCGGGCGTGGAACGGGAAGAGCTCCACCAGGAATGCTGCATTGCATTGCGTCAGCTAATTATATTCATCGCATTTAGATCCCGCCCCCAATTGAGGTAGTTGGAAGAAACAAGAATAAATGTAGACGCGCACCGTATGTGAGGGCGTTGTATCCAAGGTTATAGGCGGGGCTATAGAGGAAAATGAACCTGCGGCGAGCGTCAATATTGATGAGGATTTTGTTTGAAGGTTTAGGATCTACGCACGCTAAGACTGCCTTGGATGCAGGTTTACTCCCGGTCTGTACGTATCTCGCGCTCGCGACCGTCCAGCCGGTGAAAATAAGTAATAGCGAGATCGTACAGGTCAAATACATCGTGCGCCTCTTGAACTTTGTCACGGTCAGCGCGAGGATGGTTGCGTTCACGAGCCCCCAGCACGTTAACGCGAGGTTGATCAGATTTTTGGTGCGGTTGTCGTGAATGCCAATTTCCTCAAGGACACGCGCCAATAGATATCTGAACCAATTCATTCAGAAACGCTCTGCAATCCGAAACAATGGGAACGAACCCTGTCAATCCGTTCCCGCTCCACTGCGTGAACAGCCCAAGAGCAGACGCGATCAGAAGGCGTTTTCGCATTCCGGATGTCGACACGAACTCCTTCCAGCTCGTCTTGGTCGTCTCCTGCTCCAACTGCAGCGTTGTCTCGATCTGCGCGTATTCGGCCTTCACAAACTCCGAGTCTGAGTCCCCCTCGCCGTGGTACTTGACCAGGATCGCCATCGCTTCGTCACCACGGCCTTTCGAGATGAGCCACCGAGGGGACTCGGGCAGGAAGAAGATAAACACAACCTGGATGAGACTTGGCGAGATTTGCAGCAGCGACGGGATGCGCCAGCCCCAGTTGCTCTTCATGCTGAATGTACCAAGCGTAACGCCCGCGGCGACGATGCTGCCCACAAAGTAACATGCGTTGAAGAGCGACCCGAGACGCGCTCGCTCCTTTGGATGGGATAGCTCGCCAATCAGCGACGAGGCGGCGACGATCGCGAACGGGATGCCGAGCCCGAGAATAAGCCGCGACACGACGAACATGCCAACTACGCACAGTGGGCGGGGTCAGATGGGTAAAAAGATGCTATCCCGCGGGGACGCACAATTTTGGGACGCGGTCTGCAGAATGGCGCCGATACCCATCAGTGTACTTCCAAAGATGATAGCCATCCTCCGTCCGAGCACATCGTTCACGTATGGTACAGCCGGAAGTGCCAGAATAGCACCAAGTGAATACGCCGCCGACATAAGTCCGAGGAGCGTCGATCGAGGAGAATGGTAAACTGCAATAAAATATATAGTCAGAACCTTTTCTTCTTCCGGATAACTCTGCTTACAAGTGTCCCACGAGTCAACGGCCTGCAGACCATTCATCATGGACGAGTCGAACCTAATCAAATATGCCTTGAGAAATTACATCCAACGACCCCGATTCAACACGTACCCGCTCGTCATTTCGACCCCGATGCATGTCGGAAGCAGAATCATGTACAGTATCCTCAAGTTCCGCTTCTTGTACCATGGAACCGTGTCCTCCGCTGCTAGACGAGAAACGATGGCATCTGAGGTGCCCGACACCATAATCGCGGCGGTGGGCTTGGAGTCCTCTGTGGCCATGATAGACGGGACGGGATGGACGCGGAAAAAAGGCGGCCATGAAGGTTTTATATAGTCCCATGCCGCGAGAACGACCAGCTGAGCTCCGCTCATACAAAAATGCGATCACTCTTGAGATTCTCCGAAGCCACGCCGGGATTCCCACTGCTGTCGCTTTTTTTCACTTGGCACCGCTGTTTTGAGGCAAAAGAACGGGAAGTTTTCGGCTTGTATTTGTAAACATTCCAAAAATGCGTCGTATTTGTGCCAGGATACCTATGGGCCAAATTCAGTAACAACAATTCCCACTCTTCTGACCCATAGGCAACACTCTACTGCGCCATCTTGGCGCCATCGCGCCTGGAATGGAAGCAGTAGCGCCGGCGGATCCAACGGATCGCATTGCCATATAGAGCGGTACCGAGGTATCAGCTGTTCTTTAGCCGAGGTGGGCAACTTGAGGCAACTTAGCAGCCTGAACCTGGTTTGAAAGAGGGAGCTTGGAAGCGGAAGCGAAAGATTGAATGATTAGGTGACGGGGAGCGCGGAGTGCAGGGCTTCCACAACGCATAGGAATACACTGTAAATGATAGTTAAACCCCGAGCGAGAAAAACCTGTGAATGAATTGAGCAGATCCTCCCGTCCCACTTCCAGTTTAGAAAGGCACCTCAAAAACCCCTCGCACGAACGCAACCCTCATCGAGTATCCTACCTTCCCGTAGTCGGATATCGTAAGCGTGTCGCGGAATCGGTTGTGAAGCAGAAGATATGCAACCCTCCCAGTCTCTGGGCTGATGTTTTTAAACCCCGAAAGACTGGAAGAGCGGTTGCGTACCCCGGACCAGCCCGAGTCATCCTGCATTGGTATCTGGGGGTCGCCAGAGACGAGGTGGAGAGTATAGCTGGCCCAAAGCTGAAGATGGTTTAGAACCCAAAAGTGGTGTCGAAGGCCTCCTCGTGAAGCTGTAAATCGATGCCCATCAGTTTATTTCGTCGACAACCAGGGTCACATACAATCTATTTCGTGAACGTGGTGCTGCATTGCACACATTTTGACCACGAAGAGCGTCGATTTATGATCGGAGCGCGGAGGGTGCATCTAGTGTCAGCCGATGATCCCTTCCATGAGAGTTTTTGCGACGGGGATCCCACGACAAGGGAAATCAAAGACCTTGAAGAGGGACAGTTGGCAGAGAATTTCTCCCAAACCGGCTTTCTTGCCAATGTACGCCAGAAACACGACGGCAAGCCGTCATGTTCGTCGATGATCGACCTCTGGAGGGAACTCATTATCGCGTATTGATTTCATCGGGTATCACAAATGTACAAGCTGCAGTGGACAGTGAATCGCAGCGGGAAAACACTAAACTAGCCTGCGAATTCATCAGAAAAAATTACGGTGAAGCAGACTTTTGCGCCAACCAATCAAGGCGGGTCGCCAATTTCGGGAGGCGCGCTTGGTTTCATCCTAGTGAGCTCCCCGTAATCCTTCGTGGGCTCCACCGTGATTCTGGGTTGCTTCGGAAGCTCCGATTCCGTACTCGGTTGGTGTACGGCGGCCATCATCTGGGATTTGGACGGCTGCTCAACGTGAATGCGCCCAGAGACGTCCCTCCGGTACCCCCTTTCCATAAACTCTTGCTTCAGCGCCTTCTCCCGCGGGTCCCTATTCTTCTTGTCCCTGCGCGAGCTGGAGCATAGTCCCGAGCCGTCTGAGCCGGGATCGGAGGAGCTGCAGAAGTCTGGATGGGGTTGAGTTAGCTCTGCTTGTCTGTTAGAGAGGCAACCCACAGCAACAGCTGCAAAGATAGAAGATTCCGCTGCAAATCGTGTCGCCCATGATGATGGCAGGACGACGAAGTGACGACGGACAGCTCAGTGGCAGTGCTAATCGAATTTGGTCGGAAAGTCGGACCGATGTTGAACAAAGGATAATAAAAAATGCTGCAGGGTGCATGTAACCCTGCGTGCCAGACCTCAAGCAGAATCGAAGGAGTCCACTAACCGGAGCTGGCCGGAAATGAGTTTTCCGCAATATATATTTACTTTCAACGCTTTCTTCAACCGTAAACGCCCCGGGACGGCAATCTAGTGGCATCCCTGCTCCGCATTCCTCGAGGACTTCAGGATCAACCTGCTTCGGCTTCAAGGTCATCAATCAAAGTGCCTGAAGCTTGAGCATTCTTTTTCTATTTTTTGACCCGCGGCCACTGCCTCCTCATCAATCCGCGTCGATTAGCGCTGACTTTTGAACGATGCATGCAATTATCAGTCAGGTAATGATGAATGATGAATGTAGGACATTCCCCCTCGGATGCAGAGTGCACTGGGTCGTAGTTCAGAGTCTTGAATCTGTTTTCGTTTACTTTTTCTCCCTTTTCTGTTTCGGGTGGGGTCGTTCGAACTTATCTAATGCGGTTGATACTATATATCACAAAACTCGTCGCAACGGGTATGAATGTCATGTATGTTGTGTCCGGTATGATGTGTGAAACTAAAACCGCCTACGAGGCCTAGTGATGCGTAGAGGATATACAGATTGAAAAGCAAAGTAAAGATGTAAAGAAATCGTATCTGTCCGCGTCCGAGAGGAGCAGCCGAGAGAATGAACCAAGAACCCACCTACGCCCGCAGGCGCACGACACGCCAGCCAGAAATGAGGACGAGGAGGAGTGTGACAACGAGGCCGGCGAAGGCAGGACGCGTGGCGAGGGCGCCGCTGCAGCCGGTGCAAGTCCAGCCTGGAAGTAAGTTAAGTTATAGTCAGTGTGTTGGGTTATAATGCCGGCATCACAGCACACAGGGGACGCCGACAGGATGCGAGAAGAAAGCGGTGGGCTGCAGTAAGGAAGAGATGGCATGCGGACTGCCATTGGAGCACCAGAGTGAATAAAGCCAACAGACTCACCACTCGCGATCGGCGTATAAGGCTGTGGGGTATACATCGCAAACGCGAGGCCGGTGTTGGGGCTCATGTACCCCGCCCGCCGCGCCGCGGTTGGGCCGCGGTCGTCCCACATATGCAATGTGTAGCTGGCTTGCGCGAGGGGCGTGTTCGGGTGTGCCTACAGTGCGGGGGTTGAGTTAAGTTAGTAAAGTTAATTATCTTCGAAGTCAAAACACGATCGAGGCCCACCTGCTGATACGAATAGATATCCCACACGACCTGCGTTGCGGTGCCGGGGACCCTGCCGGCAGAGTCGGGGCCCACGGCGTAGGTGAGGCCGTTCTCGCACACAGCGCTGAGGGTGATGCTCGTCGGGGTGGCGAGCACGTAGGTGAGGTTCCAACCTATCGTGATCATCTGGTTCGGCGCGATTTTGAAGATGGACGTCGAGGTCTGCGGCGGCTGGGTGATCGTCGCGCCGCCGACGGGGTTTGACTCTGCGATGGACACGGCATTGGAGTTGCTGGGGGAGGGAACTGGATTCGAGATGGAGGTTAGTTTGGAGGCAGAGGCAGAGACGGAGGCGGAGCTGGTGTTGGAAGCCATGTGCGAGACGGCGAGGGATTGAGAGACGGGTTATGGGCTGGCACTTAGCACGGAAAGAACCGATCCGTCCGTCGGTCACGGCAGATGGCGCGTAAAGGCCGCAAACTCGAAAAACGGTCGAAGCTTCTGGACTTCCTCGGCGAGACTTCGTCTAGTTACGAAAATATCCGGTGTTCTAGTTTTCAAACCGACCGCCGATAAGACTATCGGGCATGGAAGAAGTTCAAAAACCCTGAGATGGCATGCGGAGCGGAATGCAGAGGGTGTCTACCGTCAGACCGGACGACTGGAATGATCGCTGGCACGTATGCCCCGTTAAAGTTTAGTACTTGGCAGGTTTGCGCGTAAGAGACCGGTGGTGGATCCACTTCAGCAAAGACTTTGAGCATTGGAGTCGACACAGAGCAAAAGTTGAATTGTTAGCGGCACCAGAGCCCTGGTATCTCAAAACGGGAGCCTTCAGTGCTCTTCAGTGTAGCTTCAGTCCGAATGGCCACTCGGAGAAGGTTTGCAGGTACCATATCAAGCATCCTGCCTCGCATTTGAGAGTTCCGAAAGGCTTGCAAAGGAATCATGGTTCATGGCTGCAAAATTCTCAACTGGTTCTCCATGCCGCTCACATGGATGCCCATCTTGACCGAACATGACTTTGCTCAGATAGCGCAAGAAATTCACTCGGACGAGGGACGAAGACGTGGGCGGTCGTTGGACGAGATATTGGAGCATGTGGGTGGCAACAAGGAAGAACTCCGAGTTCCGGATCATATCGGAGTCCCAAGTATTTTTGCTTGAACGGCATGATCCCATCACTGCGTTCAGTGCCTTCACCAACTTCAACTGTCCACTGGCCAGACATTACGTCGGATTATCCCTAGACCGTGTGCAAGATCCAATTCCGCCTTGTTCGTAGACTTCCGTCAAGCGAGTCGGACTCGGCTTTGGCGGCTCCTTGGCACTCGCTCAACACTCGCTGCCAACCCGCTGCTAGTAGAAATTTGGGAGACGATTCTCGAAACGATAGCAAACCTGATTGCGGAACGCAAATACATTCCAGGAATTACTGTTACGGCCAAACGAATGCAGATCGAAGAAACTCCATCATATCAAGTGGAGGAAGCGCCGGCGCCACCTATTCTCTGGTCTACCTGCACAAGATTCTGGGTTGGCAACGCCGAACGCAGAAACAATGACCGCGCGATCTCCCAAAATGCAAATGCTCTTTTCCTATCTCCTCGTCGGTGGGATATATCCCCCAGCCGTAGACAGCACTCACCCCGGCTGCGATGGATATCCCTCGCAGAGAACCCAGCCAGGGCCACATACACAAGGTTCTCAGCCGTCTCGTCGTCGTTCAGTGCCATGAATAAATCGGCCAGACATCGCAGCGCATGAAACACGGCAACCATACTCTGACCCTTCAATGCAAACGCCAAGAGTACGAGCGCCCACTGAAAGGTCGTCCACGTATCCCCCATTCCGCAAGTTATATCTCCGAGTTTGTTGAGACACAGTATCGAAATTTCTTGATCGTTTCCGCGAGAAAGATTGAACGACCGCTCCAGCACGCGCCGCGCCTTAATACACATTCCGTCGCGAAGATCCACGTACGCCTCGAGCACCTCGCAAAGTATGATACCCGGCGGATTCATGATGGCTTCGAAACTTGATTTAACCGCCCGCAGGTCGCGACGTACGACGGGGGAGTCAACTCCAATTTCGTTGTCGATGAACGCAATGCTGAGCCGGTCGTATGCCTGACCAAGGGGTGCTTCGTCCGCGTACATCCCAGAATAAAGCGCGCGGGCCTCTGTGTACTCCGTCTTCTGGAAATGCACCTGCGCATTAGAGCAGATCAACGCAAGATCCAACCCAGAACCCTGCAGTCCGCAGAATGCGAGTAAAGTTCGAGCCTCCGCGCAAAGCTGAACGCAGGATGACAGATTCCCGAGGGAGACAAGGCATAGAAGTTCCACTCGGATTGCCTGCGCTTCGTGGAAGAAGAACCCATGAATCTGCGCCACCTCCCGCATCTCAGCCGTCTGCTTTTGCGCCTCGGAAAAATTTCCTAGCTGCCAGTTTGACTCTGCGGCTTCTCGTAAGGCGATGCAACGCGTTTTGGCGTCACCCACGGCGTCACAAAGGCTCATGGCCTTTTCATAGTACTGGAGTGCCAAAGAAATATTGTTGTCATGGCGGCGGTAGTATGAACCAATGGCACAAAGAAGGTTGGCTTGTTACAATGCATGTGTTTCAGAGACTAGTAAATTCCTTTAACAGGTATACTAACCTTCGCCTGATACATCGCCTATTGCACGGAGATGCATCTCAGCTGATCCTTCCACGGTTTTTAAATCGGAAATGGGATGGTACTGCCAGGTTCTGACAACCTCTGTAAGATATGCAGCATGCACCCTATGGTCCTGGAGGTGTTCAAGATAGGCCGGAATCCTTTCTAGTAGCCCAGAAGAGCGTCTTCCGGAAACACGACAGAACCTGTCGAAGAGGATTATACTCTGCAAGGTTTCGGCGAGATCGGGCTCTTCCCAACGCAATCCATGTGTGAGCACGCTGTGGAAATTTCCTAGATTCGCTCCGATGCGCAAGCTTATTCCCGCGGTTGAGAGATGCTGATAGTCTCTCCAGAGCACCATGAGTCCGTGGAAATGCCGCCGCAGTGGGCGACATAATGACGGAGATGGTGCGTTGTGCGTTTGGATGTATTCTCGTGTTGGAGCGAGGACGCGTAGACGGTTATCGTGGTCAACGTATGCCAGCGATGTGCGGATGAGGGTTGTCCTGCTCCTTCCCAGCTCAGGAATCGCGAAGTCGCTCTGTAGTAAATCTGTGTCGGATATACCGTCAGGTAGCAGTGACAAGAGGCTCAGCAGCTGGCGAGCTCCGGGGGCTTCGAACATGCGTGGGCTGGACATGGATATCTGGATGGATAAATCGAGATTCGACCGCTTGTCTGGGCCTTCGGAAAAAAGACGTGTTTTTTCGTCTTTCCATCTTGAAATCACAGTTTCGGAGCCTTCGAATGCGGCAATGTTGGCCAGGAGATTCACCGCAAGCGGCAAATTATTCGTAAAGTTGAGAAGATCTTGGATATCTCGATTATCGCTAGCCTGGGAGTCGGTGATATCGACAAAGATCTGCATTGCAGCATCATTCGTCAAGGGTTCAAGCGGAGGAAGAAAAGGGCGGGTCCATTTTACTCTGCCCGGCCTTTCCACACCCCGCATTGTTACCTGAACGATCGTAAATGTCATTCAATGAATACTACAGATAGTTGACGGACCAGAAGAGCGACATGCTCTATGTCAGTCAAAAGCGATAAAAACTCCTCGATGTTACTCCGACAGCCCAGAGGTTCCCAACATGTTTCGAGATTGTCAAGTAATAAAACGGATGGAGGGCTTTCAGATAAGTGGCGCAAGAGACGCTTGGAGGCCTTTCCCGAGCCTGCCAGCCCCAGATGCGAGACGATACTGGATACCAGATCATCGTAACTTGCGGCGGATTCACAAGATACGAAGTGGCGAAGAGTGTAGTTTGCGTCAATGTCGGGATGGTGCAGAGCTGCGGTTCCGAGACTAGTCTTGCCGATCCCACCCGGTCCCAGTATCACACCCCGTGCTGGAGTTTGGAGTAGAAGGTGAACTAGTTCCTGCAATTCTGCTTCCCGGCCGTGAAATATCTTTGGTTTGGCGGGCAACATGAGAAGGGACGTGGTGCTACAATTGATCAACTCAGGACGGTTGGGCAGAAATAACGATGAAAAGCTCAACCTGTTCCTCAAATTTAAATTGAAGATCGACGTATTTTTTTCGACCTGTGTCGACGTCTCATTTTGCGCTAACTTTCAGCAAAATTGCGACAAACTAATGAGTGTGTGTCTGAATCGGCGGCTTCCGATCCCCGGGCAAATAGTTGGACTAACTCTTGATGGCGCTTCTCAGCTTGCTCGCGGATGTCAGCCATCTCAGTGGTTGCAACGACGGAGGTTCGAATCTGTAGATGGCAAATTAGCTCTCGTACTGCATGCCCTGGAAACCCACCCCAAACACATCCAAAGCATGCCGCAATCCTGAATTACATTCCTCTAATTGTGCTGAGTTCTCGCTTTGGCGGAATATGCGTTTGAACCTGCTGGTGTTCTGCTGTGCTTCGATAAAGCAATGTATTTTTTGGAGTGTTCTGGAAGGCAAGATCAACTGAATTTCAGGAGGAGGAGGAGGAAGAAGGCCCTGACTCTGCAAATCTTCCAATATCATGCAATCTTGCTGGAGAAAGATTACCACTGGACTCGGACTTGCAGAGGTGCAAGATGACGGAAAGAAGCTCATCAATGTTGGACACCATCCGTATACATTCATCCTTGTTCTTTTTCACAGCCTATGAAATTCATGAGCGCTCTGAATATTCACCAACGTCCGGCTAACCTGGATTATACTCAATATAGATAGGCTGAGGGCCGCAATTGTGCGTAGAAACGGCGTAGGGGACGAATCGGCAATATCTCGTAGTGTCGAGGCGGCGACCGTTGCATACCTAAGAATGCTTTCACCCTTGTCTCGATTTGCAGGGGCCATGGTGGCAATAGCGAAGGGGTGACAGCATGCCACCAAAAGCAGAGCTTCGACTGGTGACCAAAATCAAATCTATCAGAGGCAGAATTAGCTGAGTGGCGGAGCTGAGCCGAACCGCCAAACTCAAAATCATTATCAGCTTAGCTTATTCCTGGTTGGCAGAATATGAATTCAAAAAGATTCCACTGATGAACGTCGCAATCGAGGCAAGAATGTATTTTTTATCCTCAAAAGTGTGAGGCGACGATACGATGGAAACTTGAAACGCATACCTGAATTGGTGTACAGGATGGTAGAGCGCGCCTCTGTGGCACGGCGCAGGGGGCGGGTCATTCCCGCTAAGTATCACCAACTCAAAACCGACTCGTGGTAAAAACTTAAAAAAGGCAAGGCAAGTTTGACAGCTGATTAGAAGCGGCATCTCCTGATTGCCGTTCCCGGCCCCACATAATCCGCATTTTGAACACTTGTCGATTTTACATGTAATCATCATTTGAACCACTAGCTTTGCAAACATGCGATTCACTGATTGCCTCTTCAACTTATTGTTTTTGCAGTTAGTAATATTCTACCAGAGACATTCAGCCAACACATCGCTTCTAGTTTCGGGAACACATCACTTGCATCAGCACCGCCACCGACTTTCATCTTCTTCCTCTCATTTTCTCGTTCCCAACGAGCACTCAGGCGTAGCCCACATTCACTTTAGGACTCTTCTCTCTCTGACTTCACCCCCTCGCCACGAACAGGAACCAGTTGTACCTGATGGGTAGTCCGTCGCCATCTGCTGTCAGCTGGATATTTCTCTTGGGACCGTCAGTGATACTGCGACATTTTGTGGTTTGTGCATTTACTCAACTTAGTAGTGGTGCATCCACAGTTAGATCAAAAAACAAGTCAATGTCCGAGGACTTCGACCTGACTCCAGAAAGCGACAACCCCCCGCCTCCGGCTTTTGTGGTACCTACCTACCCATTTGCCGACGTCCCCACAGCAGATGTGATACTTCGATCTTCCGATGGCGCAGACTTCTACGTCCACCGCGCGATTCTGCCCCTCGTGTCTCCCGTCTTCCGGGACATGTTCACCCTCCCCCAGCCCGCATCGACACCCACAGTCCCCATAGTCGATCTCCAGGACAAATCCGCGCCTCTCGACCGGGCGCTTCGCTTCTTCTACCCCGGGACTCAGCCGACCGTGGCGACGCTGGACGAACTGCGCGAAACCATCGAACTCCTTGTATCCAAATACGACGTCGAATGTGCCATCCCACAGGCAAAGCAGCACCTGCAGCAATACACCGAGGCTCACCCACTCGGCGTGTATGCCATCGCCCTGAGATATCGCTGGGAGGATGTGGCACTCGTAGCAGCGAAAGAGTCGTTGCGACCCCCCCTTCGCGCCATGGACACCAAGCCACCCCTGGAGCTGGCCGACTTGACTGCCGTAGCATACCACAATCTCCTGCACTACCACTACCAGTGCGGCGCTGCCGCGAAAGGCGCAACCGCAGATTTACACTGGATGACCCACGAAGCGACCGAGTACGTATGGTTCACCTGTGAGAGCTGCCAAAGGGGTGCTGCGATATCAGTACCGGGCAACGACGCGCACCGCCCGCGCCTGTAGTTCACGGACTTTCTCCGCATTGTGGGCACCATGTTGGCGACGACGCCCGGAGTGAACATCCGCGGCCACAAGAAGGTGTATGACACACTCAACAAGGCGGCACGATGCAGTGTGTGCCTCGAAAAAGCCTTCACTCAGCTGAGGATATTCGTTATGCGCGAGTTGGCACTGAGGATTAAGACGGAGATTGATGGGGTGAGTTGAAAGAATTTTTGCATTGAAGCCAGCTGACTGTGCTTAGGTCAAATTGGACTTGAGTTGAGTGTCAAATTTGATACACAACCGCCCTTTGTGGTCTTCATGTACGAGCCACTTTTTTGCTGAGGAAAGAAACAAGTTTCAGCTTTTTCTGCACAATTACTCTATTGCTGCCGGCATCTTGGAATAAATTACCACCCATATTGCTCCGCTGTCCAGCCGTGCAACTTCCCATCCGGACCGATCTTATTCACGATCCTCTCATTCCGATCCAACGCCGTTATACTTGCCACATCCTCTGCACTCAGCGTCGGTAACTGTTCGCGTGAAGCGTCAACACCGACATTGCATAGACAAGAATCGCCACGCACGCTAATATTCTCCTTCTGGCGATCAGGATTTGTGCTCTTTGGAGTGGCAGCAAGACCGCGCGCAAGATGCCATGCGAGGATTATTTGCGTGGGCGAGACGCGGTATTTTTCCGCGAAGGCAACGATGGTCCGGTCGTTGCGAACTTGCTCGTGCCCAGAAGGGCTGTATGCGGTGACTACGATACCTTTACTGCGGCAGTATTCAACAAGTTCAGTCTGCGCGAGGTACGGATGTATTCTGGCCTCAGTGGTGAATTGACTGTATGATAATTGGGCCAAAGCACGCACTCGACCTGGTTCACGGCTGGCACGATTTTCGCCGTTTTGGACAATTCCTCGAGACTAACCGCTTGATGTGAGTCATCCAGTAAACCTACGCACAGGAAAATAGGCTCACGTCTTGATGGAAAAATTGCTCACTCCAATGGCACGGGCTCTTCCAGTCGCATGTATGCGCTCCATTTCAGCCCATGTTTCATTGAACGTTGGTGTATCCACAATTGTAAATTCCTTCAATATGACCTCCCAAGTGGATGGAAGATCGTAGCCGCCTGCGAATGCCACAGTCAATTTTGTAGGGCATTCCGGGGGATGAAAGACGTACCCGGGTACTGCAATGTTTGGGGGAAGTGCATGAGATACTGAAGGGAGAAGGGAAAGGTAAGCCAGAAGATAGTGTGCCATCAGCGCTAGCGTGCTCACAAGATCAACATAATCTAGACCCAAGTTTCGCAAACTCTCGTCGAAGGAACGCGCGACGTATTTGGGGTGGTGCCATCTTCAACGTGTCAAGTCACAGAGTCAAGTCAGCGCGTATAGTAAACCCACGGGAGTTTCGTCGTCACAAATACATCCTCCCGCGGCAGGCCAGAGACCCGCAACGCTTTGCCAACAGAAGTCTCGGTCCCTGACAAAAATGTGTATTTATGGTTGAATGCATATACCGCAGAGGAACTGTACTTACCGTAAATTTGAGCAGTGTCGATATGTTTGTAGTCCGCCTTGAATTACATCGTTTCTATGCAATTTGTGAATCAAACCATTGCCCACCTGCAATCCGGTGAGAAGCCATTTTTGCTCATTCCCAGGAGCTGCGAGGTCGGGACCCGCCCCTAGACCTGCGAAACCGTTACTGCATGTACGATCCCCACTGTAAAACGAACCTATAGCAGGAATCGAGGCTCCGGTGTTGAGTTTGATGGAAGGAATGGCGGGCATAATTGTTCGATAATTGTTTGAACTGCTAGAACCGCGACGAACTACGCTTTATATACAAGGAGGACCGCGGCTTGTATGGATGAGCAGTGAATGAATAATCTCCCATCGAGGAGATGTATATCCCGACATGACGGAGTTCGCTTTATCAGCCGCTTATGAATGTGTTCACGTCGGAAACCCGAACAATCGCAAGGAGGCCATCCGCCAAAGAAGGCAAAAATCAGAGGATATATCCCGACACGACGGTGTTCGATGCTTATGAATGTCTTCAAATTAAAATTAAAACGTCATCGTTCCCTGCGCGGTGTTGCGACGCGATAGTTGTTTGATACAAAGTTAATGCGACATACTAGCAATGATCCATGACCTGCATTTTCTGGTAACCCATTGAAGTCTGACCAGAGAAAACATGGTGGAAAATCTAGTATTGCGAGGAGCGAAGGTCGGGGACGAGCGGCATGATAATTATCTGACTGGGAGAGACTGAGACAATGTTGCCATTGGAATTGAACATCAATGAATGCACAACGATTTGAGTAGAAATTGAGAATACTAGTGGAAGATGAAAATGTCTGGGATCTGGCTCGTTCTTCCATCCGCCAATGTTATGGCCCTAAAGCCCTAGTAGTAGAAATTCAAGCTGGGATCCAATAAGACTCATCAAGTCGTGCTGCATAATAAACCTGAATTTCCGCGGCGGGGAGAGGAAGCGTGTGTGTGTCTCGCACGATGGGGACAGCGGGCGTGCCTTCGCGACGTAACCCAAGCCGACTGCTTTTTCTTCTTTTTTCTTTTTCATTCAAATAGCTCAGAATGCAGTTAACTGCAGGACAATCTTCCACCGGAATTTTGTCATTCACGGTGGTAAAGTCAGAACGGAATGAGCACTTATGCCTTCGTGTTGTGAACAGAGATCATAAATGAGATACAACATCGAAAAGTAATCGACTGTCATTGACAATCTGCACGCCTATGTTTGATGGCTCCAAGCAACTATCCGCACGCTTTGAGCTGTCTGCCGAACACTCCGTCATACTCTGGGTACGTTCCAAGGCACCCAAATCCAATGCCCCATCGTCCGTCTTCGGCGCGTCGTTTTTTCCATGGCCAACGGCGTCTATCACGGCTTCCCCACTAAAATCGGGAACTGTCTCAAGCACCGTAGAGAGACACGGCGCAGTGATCCATTGTGCGGTCCTTGATGCGCAAGCCGACTGGATCACCTTCGGGTGCCGAAGCGCGTGTAGTGCGCGGAGGAAAGCCTTCCCGTAAAATTATTAGGCACTGGATTATAGTGAGAAGAATGCATAGTACGCACTGGGTCTGTGGCAGCTAGCAGGCCATATATTAATGGGCGCGCTGCATAAATTGAAAGGTCTAGGCGCCGGTGGTCCTCATAATGCTGACTGACGAAGAAACAGAAACCCACCAACAAGGTTCGACTTCCCGGTCTGCATCAGATTGAGAAAAAGATTTGCAACGTAGATTCACTATACGCACGTGGTCGGGATCTATGAGTTCGTGCAGGTCCAAAACGGCGGTGGATACGTTCAGCAGACAAGACACAAGAGGGTAGAGGCCTATAGAAGGCAGATTGATCTTCTCCCTGGTTCGAAAAATGGCCACAAAACCTACCGATTCGGAGAATGATATTTCGGAACAACCGGATAGTTGAACCCGTCGTGTGGGACGTATGCGAGGCCAGACTGGTATTTGCGCTTGAGCAGAGACGAAGCGTCTCTAGCTGAGGGGATGCTTAGCTTGGCATTTGCGCGTTTGGAATGCTGTACAATGCAGCGCACCTCATACACGAACAAGTATCCCACAATCGTCAGAAATGCGATGACCTCGCCTGCGGAGACAAAAAGGATCCAGACTGATTGTGTTCCCATGACCCACCAGAGCAAAGCAGCTGGATCGGATGAGCGATACCAACACGTCCCGCTCACGAGATCGTACCTACGTGCACCGCGCTAAGTATTAACCGCCGACAATGTGTGAGTTTGAAGGGACGGACCCGAGATGGCCAGAGGCATATGGTGTGACATTACAAGCAAGACAGACAACTGTGGTGACGAGGACGTAATATTTTTCCATCTTGCGACCGTTGACTTTGTGTGCAAGCACCAAGCTAGATGTTTGGTAATCAGTTCAGCGGTGCATTCTGAGTGAGGCTGCAGTTACGGGAGATTTAATGCCATACAGAAGAACATGCCCGCCGAGAACATAAGGCTCAACTGTCGCTCGTGAGGAGGAGGGCCCTTGCGGCGAAGAACTGTGACTGACGTTTATTAAAAATGCCACCAATCCGCAATTCCAGCTCGATCCATACACATTCAATGTTCCGACGCAGTAAACAATCCCAAAAACAACACTGTAGCGAGGACTTGAGCAGCATATCGAGGCGATTTACATCCACTCACTGAGATAACATTGCGTAGACGAGTAGGCGAAAGCTCACTCGGTCTAGGTGCCGCCGTGAAATGGGACTACACGCCGCCCATGCATACACCGCAAGAAGCGCCACTGTTAAACCGACACCTGGTATCAGCAGTCCCAAGATGATTCGCTGGCTTGGATGCCGAGTCAATGGGTTAGTTGCACACCAAAATCTCAATTGCGCACCATAGTCCAGTGGGCGATGAGGATGCATGCAACATGGTATGAGAGAAAGGCCACTAAGGAGCTCCAGTGACACAGGAGGTGATGGCGATATGCTTCCGCCAGGTCAAGGCACCGCTTGAATCCGCACAATGGTGCTTTGCGAGGGATTTTGGCACTAAAATCAGGAGCTCATCCCGACGTCTTTTTGAGAAACCGTGAACGACCCTGTAAGTAAAATTCTAGCGTCAGAGCCTCGTGAACGGTGAAAGAACACAGACGCGGTCGATCGTGTTTCGATCAGGGTGCTGGAGGTATTGAGAAAACGTCTTGAAGCCAATCTGGAACGATTCTGATTCTCTATGCAATAGTGAAGGCTATCAATGTCCTGAGAGTCTGAGACTTCCTGTCCCAGGAATCTGGACTTCCGGCTCTTCCGGCGGGGTATCTGCGATGACTCGGAGGCGACGAGGGGAAGAAAGGACTCTACAAAAGGATTGGAATTGGAAATCATACCCTTCGACCTGACAACGATGGACGTGGTCAATACGGAGAGAGAGTCCGAAGCACGGTGGGTTTTCCGCCGCCACTGGTATGGCTGTGTTTGGACATCCGGCTTCCATTTAGCACAGCCTCATACCTGTTTTCCTTCTGACCACAACGTCGCGCGCGCAGTGAGCCGTGCCGGTCATCTTGCAGCTGCTCAATCCAAACGTTTCTACCAGTGAAAACATCACTGCTTCTACTCTTGGTTCAAATATTTCCCCTTCAGTGCTCTGAGTCCTGGTCTCCCGCCGACTCCCGATGGTGGAAATATAATGGTGGAATCATTAATATCTGAAGTCCTCTCGAAATGGCATACGTCTGCATTTCAGGGACCATTTCGCAGGCGGACCTCCTCTTACTGTGTTCCAATCGCCAATTCAATCGATGTGTGGCAGCTTTCAACCTACCTATCTCTGCCTTCTATAACGCAGCCCTCAGTCTGCTGACCTCCCGAAATCTGTGTCAAAATTTTCACTAACCATTACAAACGAATGCTTCTCCTGCGACGTCTTCGGAGTTACCGGAGCGAAGAGATTCCTCTTTTTCAATATCATCCTTTCCCACTCCGCCCCACGCTGTCAGCATAGGCCGAGGGCTGCGATCTCGTGCATTGCCCTATGACACTCATGGGTGTCCATATAAAGGAGCCAAGGGTCGAAGCCCCGGTTCTTTCCACCCGTTCTTCACTTTGCGAACGTCCGGCACCGTATCCGATGACTACAGAGACACGCCTGGCCGTTTTTCATTGTTCTACCTCCGCCTTCCTTGAAGTATATTGCTCTCGTGACCGAAGCACAGGTTCAAACGGCCTCCGCTGGCGGTAGCCTAGAATTCTCCTAATGACGGACCATGCCTCTCCGCCTCCCTTGCGTGTGTATACCATCTTACTCACCTTTGTGAAATCAGTCTACTTATCTGACGCATGACTGATTTCTCTGGGTGTATTTAAGCAACCTATCTTGCCCAGATCGCCCCCAAGCAACATGGCTCTCTCAAACCTTTACCTCGTCTCATTAACAACGATTTTACACCTGTGGTTGTTGCTGGCCGTTTCGTCCAACGGACAATCGAGTGCGCCAGACTGGGCGGCGGCACACGCCAAGGTAAGGTATTGTCACTCCGTCCCCAACGATGTATAGCGAACGTCAACCAGGCCGAGAAAGCTCTTTCGCAACTGAGCCTGACAGATAAAGTCAACATTTTGTCAGGTAACAATGATCGCTCCATTTCACACAGAATCACTAACATTATTGCAGGACAAGGAGGCAATTGTAAGTTCTACATGTCAAATAGGATGGCGTCATATCTACCTCGCAGCTCGCTGTATCGGGAACACATTCGCCGTGGCTTCGATTGGTTTCCCCGGCTTCTGCCTTGAAGGTTCGTCCGATTCCTCCGGAGTTCTCCGGTATTCACCCGAAACATAGATAGCCCTCTCGGCGTGCGTCTCGCATCCAAGTGAGTTACTTGCATCTCATGCACATTACATTGATCTTGACGTCTCCTCAGTGTCTCAGCCTTTCCCGCGTGAGATACACGTCCCTATTATACCTTTGCTACGCTTAATTCGAACAGCGCCATCACCGTCGCCTCAACCTTCAATCGGACCCTGATGAGGCAGCGCGGCGAAGCAATGGGTGCCGAGTTCCGCGGAAAAGGTGGCGTGGAAGATTCTCTTATGTTCCGAAAAAGGATTGAAAGCAAAGCAGGTGTCAATGTTGCTCTGGGCCCTATGATGTATGTTGGATATTTCATTATCAAGAAAGCCTCACTTTATTTTCTATATTAAAGGAACCTGATGCGCGCGCCGGCTGCTGGCCGCAACTGGGAAGGGTCAGTGGGAGTTTCCAAACAGATAGATGTCCCGTTCAACAACCATGGATAGATTCGGCGCAGACGCCTATCTGTCTGGTGAGGGCGCGTTCGAGACCATAACAGGTAAACGTAACTCGGAAGTGGAGTGCCCAAAGCTTAGTAGATAATAGGCATGCAGAGTCAGGGAGTACAGGGTAAGACATACATGTTATCGCCACAGCCCACCAATTCGTACCATTCAGCCACGGCAAAGCACTTCGTTAACAACGAGCAAGAACATTTCCGCACCACCAGCACGTCAGGTGTTGATGACAGGTTTGACTTAAAGCCGTCCTCAATGCTAGTCTAATCTACATTTATAGAACACAGCACGAGCTGTACACACTTCCGGTATCCAAGTATTTCAATATATCTGTGCCGAGTTTTACAAGTCGACATAGTTCTTGCGGAGTGTCCAAGCAGGTGAGGCACATGCGCCTCAATCTCTTTTTCTGAATCTTACTCCGGTGAACTAGGTGTGGCGGCTATCATGTGCTCGTACAACCAAAGTTCGTAGCATTCGACCAACAAGGGAGGCTACTGATCTTCTCGCAGTCAACGGTACCTACGCTTGCGAAAATGACAAGACTCTTAACGGCATACTAAAGGGAGAGATGGGTTTTCAAGGATGTAAGATTCTGCAAAGAATCAAGTGCTTTTTGACTGAATGTTCCCAGACGTCATGTCGGGTTGGCGGACCTAAACATCCAGCAGCTTGAACAGAATTAATTTTCTCTCACATTGGGGAGCAACACACTCTACCGCGCCCGCTGCTGTCGCCGGGTTAGATGTGGGTCAAATGTATTGTGCTTCAACTTTTCCTCACCATCTCCAGATGACTATGCCGGACTCCACGTAAATAGAACATCCCTCCGGTTCCTGATATAGCTCACTGAAATCTCCAGGTTCTTTGGGACGAATCTGGTGAGGGCGGTTCAGAACGGGACAGTCCCGCAGTCCCGGGTCGATGTGCGGAATATCCCCCTCGTAATTTATACTAATAACTAATACTCAGAGTAGAATATGGCGCAACGCGTTTTGGCTGCATGGTCCTTTTACTCCTTGTGCATTGAACACGCCCATAACAACATTCATAGGTACCTCCTGGGACAAGATTCGGGCTATCCACCCGTCAATTTCGATTCACACAATAACAACGCGGCAGACGATCAGCGAGTTGACGTGCAGGGCGACCATAAAGTGTTGGTACTTTGGATTTTATTCCACGTCCTTTTAGTTGACCAACAGATCCTAGAGTGATCCGAGAAATCGGGCGCGCGGGAACGGTTCTGCTGAAGAACACAGGTGGAAGGCTGCCCTTCAAGAACCTCCAAACCATAGGCGTAATTGGCAACGGAGCTGGGCCTGCTGCTCGAGGTCCAAATGGGTTCGGCAAATTCGACGCAGATGATATTATCTACAGGCGAGCTAATATATGATCAGATTCCCGAATCGCCAGGGAGACGATGGTGTTTTGGCCATGGGTTAGTTGAATCGGCATTATGAAGTCTGTTTTGTTTACGCAGGCCATTTTTTTTTGGTTAGGCTGGGGAAGCGGAACTGCCAATTTCCCATATCTGATCACAGTTCGTCAACATGTTTTTGGCAAGTGACGCAGAATTGACACGAAACATCAGCCCTTGGACGCCATCACCGCTCGGGCAGCTCAGGATGGAACCAAAGTTACGTCTTCGCTCAGTGACACAGATTTACAGGCTGCGGCCACTGCGGCATCCGGGAAAGATGTCGCGCTCGTGTTCATTACGGCCGACAGCGGCGAAGGTTCTGCGCCAGTTGAAGGTGACAGTGTTCGCATATATGTTTAAATGATTCATTCAACAAGTTTCCAGGCAATGCCGGAGACAGAAACAACCTGCAGGCGTGGCACAACGGAGTATGTGTGGTGGGGTGCTATACCCACTTTGGATATTGAACCGTTCCCCAGGATGCACTCGTCCAGCAGGTCGCGAAATTCAGCCCGAACACAATCGTCGTCGTCAATTCTGTGGGCCCCATCGTGGTGGAGGCATGGATTAATCATCCAAATGGTGAGTAAGGATACTGGGTATACAATTAAAGCTCACACATATCCCAGTGACGGCCGTTGTATGTCTCCGCCCATTATTTCTCTGAACATATATATTGATTTACCTTCAAGGTTTGGAGTAACCTTCCCGGGCAAGAGGCCGTGCGTTTTTTCTCCCTTTTTCTTTCCGATTTTTCAATCGCGATTTTCAGGGAAATTCCGTTACAGACGTTCTATACGGAGCTTACAATCCAAGGTTGGTCCATGATGAATGTATCTTTTCCTCGACTTGAATTACGAAACCTGTACAGCGGTCGCCTGCCCTACACGATTGGAAAAAGCATCACTGACTACGCGGCTCAAGTCATTTACGCCGCGTCTACCCCAATCTTGTCGATCCCATATTCCGAAGGAATATTTGTCCATTACCGTCATTTTGACGCTGCTGGCATTACTCCGCGATTCGAGTTTGGTTTCGGGTTGTCATACACAACATTCGCGTATTCGGGGCTCTCAATAAGTGGTTCACCTCGTGGTGGTGAGGCTCCAACCGGCCCTGGTTCTTCCGTGGATCCTTGGTACGTCCCTTCCTTGCATATATCCGTTTTCCAATCCTCTCGCTCACCAGGTTGCACACTCCGGTTGTCACTGTCAAATTCACCGTTAAAAATACTGGTGAGGTCGGGGGCCACGAGGCAAGTTCTTTCGTTTCACATATATACACAAATTCACTGACACATTGCAGGTTCCTCAACTTTACGTCACTCTCCCGACGTCTACCAAGTCCCCTCCACGCATACTCAAAGGATTCGACAGCGTGTTCGTGGCGCCCGGGGAAACTCAGGAAGTCACCCTCCAACTTTCCCGATTCGACCTGTCCACGTGGGATGTGGTTCAACAACGTTGGCAAGTGCCCGCTGGGAAAATTGGCATTTCGATTGGCGCGAGTAGTAGGGACATACGTCTTAATGGCTCTGTGTGATGTAAATTCCATCTTGGTTCAATACACGGGCAGTAAACGGTCGATGGTACATACTTCAACAGGGAATTCGCCCGGGCATGGAAATCGTTCAACAGCGGCGCGACGAGGTCTTTTCATTTCCCATCATTTCGATTCCTCACCCCAGTTCAATTAAATCCGGAAGGTTCGGAGGTGAGTCCTCGGGCACTAAAACTTTATAAAAGGTCCAGTTCAAAACCATCCGCACGGCCCGAATGACTTGGAATACGCCTTGAACTGACGACGATCGACTCTTCTACCATACTTTCTCGTTCTATGCCTTTTAGGGCCTTGTCTAATCAAGGCTAGCCTCCGGGACCTCGCATCATTCAATTGCGGAGCTGTCACGATAGGTTGCGATCCGCCGGGACGCGCTCCATTATTTATAGATCCCATTTCTTGGCATATAATGTGCATGGTTGCCTCAGGTTGCCTCCACATCGAAATTAAATAACCACTCAACCTCGTTACGACATTCAACCATTGTCATTGTAGTTGCCTCCCCTGAAGTGTGTCACCAGATCTCTAGATCTATTTTTCTTCCATTTTTTTTTGATAGCTAGCAAGGTTTGTAGTGGCACTTACCAGAGATATGCTAGCACTTGCTAGCTGGTCAAAGAGTACAGTATTGTACCTAGCGTCGAGATCGATTAATTGCTTGGCTGATTCAACCATGAGCCCATGCATATGACGCCGATCAAAAACATCTGATTGCAACCATTCAACTACTCCAGCGCTGTGGCGATACATTCCTTGTTTCTTTTGTTGTTAGCGGATGAAGAACCTAGACGAACCCACGCGCTCCGCGTCAACCTGCAGTGGGGCTCGGCCTCCTCACGACTTCGTTTTTTCTTGGTCCTCTGTCGTCCACATGCTCACTCTCCGGGCTTTGTGTGTCTCGAGATAAGACGCTACTATAAAGGTCTGCTGGAGCGATGACGGAGACCCTAGAGGCTCTTGTTCCTCCCCGCATATCTGCATACATTCCACTATGTTTTTTTGCGTCCCTTGCGTCACCTGTTTTACCGCTGTTGCACTTGCAGGCCCGCACAGACGACGCACTGTCTCTCGAGCTTTCGAGTGCGGCGAGCAGTGTGAACCCCGTTGCGTATCTCACCCTCACAGCGGCCATTACAAACAATGGCGCGGAGGATATCAAGGTTCTCAAGTACGGGACCATCCTCGATGCCGACATGCCCACCCGCTCCTTCACTGTCGTCCCATTCACCCGAATTAAGGTAATTAGGTTCTAAAACTAGATATCAACCCCGTATTGACGCCTTTTTTAGCTCTTTGTCTCGCTCACCGACGCAGACCACAGGGCATACACCACCATCGCTGCCGGAGAGACCGTCACCGTCGTGCACAATGATAGAATTTACTAATTTTTGCTGTTTGTTTGATCTAGTAACTGCTTGAACTCTATGTAGTGTCTGCTCTGTTCGACTTTGTGTCCGTTAGGCCGGGTTCCTTCAGCTTCGAACCGGTCGCGAGGTTTCAGGCCGCCCCTGTTGCTCAGAAAATCTCCGCCCGTTCGGAGCTTACCACTATCGAGGCCGCATCCAGCCCCATTATTATTGCTGTCACCGGCGACGTAGCCAACCACGAGCTGCCGGCGAAGCGGGCAACCGACATCTGTACCACCGCCTCCCGCAAGACCTTCATTGATGCTAGGTTCCCACACAGCCCAGTCTCTTCTTCTTCTCTTATTTTCTTCTACATCAGCATACAGGTACACCGAGGCGAAGGCGCTGGCTAGTGGCGGTTCCAGCTATATCACCTCGCGTGGCTCGTCGAACTCGCTGTACACTGCGTACTGGGGCTCGCTTGCGACCTCGCGCATCACGTCTGTCCTCAACGCCGTGGCAAGTGAGAGCAGCAGCTCCCGCACGTGCGTCTCCATCATTTCCCATCTCTCTCTCGTTCTGACTGCCACTGAATATGTAGGCTAAGCTGCGTGGACACTTACGGTGCCTGATCATCCTGAGTCATTGCGTACACCGTCATTGCTACGACCGACGTCAGTTCTCCTCAAATAAATACCTGTTAAATTTCCTTTTACTTAACAACATGTTCAGATCTACTACTGCAGCATCTTCTTCAACGAGGTGGCCACCACGAACCTCTGCTCCGGAACCACCGTTGCATCGCGCAACATCCGTGACGGGACTACCCTCCACGAGATAAGAGAGGGAGTTTTGCATGCTCTTCGCTGTATTGAACACAGTACTTGATTAGCTCACCCACGCCGTCGCGGATACCGACGATGTCACCTACGGCTGTGCAGCGGACCAGGCGCTGGCCGACGCTAACGCCGTTATCAATGCCGACAACTACAACGTACGTCCATTGTAATTTATTCTTGAGAATGACACTCACTATACTATCGTTCCCCGGCAGTGCTTCACCACCCAGGTTTATGCTAACACCGTATGCTAATTTTTTTGAGCGCCACCTTACATGTATGAGGAGTGTTTGAAGGTGAAGATTGAACGTTTACAGATGATGATATCTTGGATATTCGAATTGAACTTCCTAAGCCAACGGCCCGCAACGGCCCGCGTGGTTGCATTTTGAGTGGCTGTGTTCAAGGCCGTAACTAAGCGCGTGTCCCGATCCTGCGATGTCTTCTTGACTTCTTCTATGATTATCAGTTTGATTCATTCTCTCCTAATCGCCAAGGTGTTCAAAGGGAGCACTTCTCCTCGTCCGCCACCCGAACCACCCTCCCAGCAAAATCAACCAACGAACAAGCGGCAAAAAAAAAAAAGAGGTGGGTGTGAATCTATGACTCTGAAGATTGGGCATATTCCAGTTCTTGTATCCTGAGTCTTATCCTCTAAACTTTCAGGTCCTTGTTAATCAATGGCCCGCCACAGTTCGAAGTGCTTGGCTTACTTGGTCTGCCCTCGAACCACATGCACGGGGCGCTGGGCCAATATTATCCAGAGTCTTATCCTTCGATGCCGCCGGAGCCGCTACATTTATCGGTACCGACCATGAAGGCTCCATAGACTTCATGTCTTGGCGATAGCTCCATTCATTGCTTTCAAAACTGGAAACAACCCGATATCCGACCTTTTCTGACATTCTAAGGATATCTTACACCAGATCTCGAACCTTGGAAAGAATCCGCGGTATTGAAACTTTTCGGCACACTTCAAATTATCAGGACTCAATGTCCTACGGATTAACGACGGCGTATTCTGGCGTATTGCTCTCGGCTTGGTATGATATTTGATAACCACTACCGGTCCACTCGGGCATACTTCTTGTTAATTTTGGAAATTTGAAACCCACGCCTTCAGGTTTTACTTGGAATGAGGCTCTCCAGCAGGCTTCTCTCTGGGCTTTAGTCGTCCAGCGTCCACATGTTCTGCATTCGGGGTCCTTTACCTCGAGATAAGACACCATTATAAAAGACTCTTCAGAGATTCCAAAGACTTGAGGCTCTCGACCTTCCCCGCTTCAGCATGTTCTTTGCGCCCCTTGCCACTCTCTGCTTTGCCGCTGTCGCCCTCGCTGGCCCGCATAAGCGTGCTGGTGCGCTGTCTGTCGAGCTCTCGAGTGCTTCCAGCAGTGTCAACTCGGTCGCGGATCTCACACTAACCGCTGCTGTAACGAACCACGGCGCAGAGGACATCAAGGTTCTCAAATATGGGACCATTTTTGATGCCGACCTGCCTACGCGCTCCTTCACTGTGATGCGCAACGCCACCGTTGTCCCATTCACGGGGATTAAGGTAGTTAGGTTCTAAAATTAAATATCAACCCTGTATTGACACCTTTTTTAGCTCTCCGTCTCACTCACCGACGCAGACGACAGCGCCTATACCACCATCGCTGCCGGAGAAACCGTCACCATCGTGCACGATGGTGCGCCAAATTCTTTCCTTTATCTATCTGAACTGATCAGCTGACGTAAGTTACGTCATCGAACCAGTTTCCGCGTTGTTCGACTTTGCCTCCGTCGGCACCGGCTCATTCAGCTTCGAGCCCGTAACAACCTTCCAGACGGCTCCTACCGACCAGAAGATTTCTGCTCGTTCCGAGCTTACCACCATCGAGGCCTCATCCAGCCCCCTCACCATTGTTGTCACCGAAGACGTTGCTAACCACGAACTCACGCGCCGCGCCACCGACATCTGCACCACCGCTTCGCGCAAGTCCTTTATAGATGCTAGGTTCGGCCTATTCTATCCTGTATTGCTTCATTCTGACAATCAAACCAGTTACACGGAGGCCAAAGCCCTTGCACGTACCGGCTCGAGCTACGTGTCCTCGCGCGGGGCAGCCGACACTCTGTACCGCGCGTACTGGGGTGCTACCGCGACCTCCCGTATCACATCGGTCCTCAACGCCGTCGCCAACGAGGCCAGCGGATCCCGAACGTACGTTCAGTCAACTTCCAGTTGAACAATCGTCATATGTGCATAATTATATACTTTCCCTGTAGTCTCAGCTGCGTCGACAGCTTCGGGGCTTGCTCATCGGGCGTCATCGCGTACACTGTCATCTCCACTACCAACGCGAGTAGCACCCCGCCTGAATATATTTTCTACTGACGCTTGCCCCAGATCTACTTCTGCAGCCTTTTCTTCAGCGAGGTGCCCAGCACCAGCCTCTGCTCCGGCACCACCGTCGCGTCGCGCAACGTTCGGGGTGGAACCACCCTCCACGAGGTGCGTGATAAACCGATTATCTCTTTGAGACTGTGTTCAACTTGAAGGACCTTGCGAATTAGCTCACTCACGCCGTCGGCAACACTGATGATGTTATTTACGGCTGCGCGAACGACCAGGCACTTTCGGACGCGAACGCCGTCAGAAACGCTGACAACTACAACGTATGTTTTCGTCTGACTCTGCCTTGGTTCGAAATCATGTTGATTTTTTGAATTGGCAGTGTTTCACGACTCAAGTCTACGCTAGCACCGTATGTTGATTATTGGGGTAGCTTGACTTATATGTTTGTACTATGCAACGAATCAAGTCTAAACTGTGTTATTCTGTTCCTACCGCGGTATATTATCAGCGGCCCGGTACGGGTACCTTGATCTAGACTGAGACGAGGGTTGTAAGCGCCGAACCTTCAAGACGTTCCACTGTGGTGTGCGAATTACCGTACTTGGGGAAAGATCCTTCTCCTTCTTTAGAACCATATTCAACCGAAAGAAGTTGAAAAAGAAAGGAACGCTATGGATCGCCTGATAACACCGATCAAACGGCGGCAAGTGGGTCAGCGGCGCCGTACCCTGTAACTTGCGTTGCCGGCTGCCAAAGTTCGTAGCCGTTTTGACGGTTCGACAACACCAGTTGCACGGGTCCCCTACCTGTTCCATCACTAACACTATTACAACTCACGGTCGGCAACCACGGCACATCTTGGCCCTGGAACTCCGAGTCCTGCGGTTCAGGGAATGAAACGCATACTCAATTACTGTTCAATTATCTGAGTGACAGATATTGCGATTTGAGACAGTAATACTGAATGTTCAGCAGTGGTTTGCGGAGCGAATTGCTTTTGAGTCCGACTACACTCTCTTGTTTTGTCGGCTTTCGGTCGACAGGTTCACAGCTGAGTATATCAGCACCAGATATAAATGAAGGATATTTCTTAGGCCAAACCCACTTCCCTTTCCCCACTTTTTCCAATCCCAAGGCCCAGGGATGTTCTGAGGCACGTTGGCAGTGACGGAACAATTTCATGGTTGGAGTAATGCATCTGCGGCCGTCGTGATGTTAGGTCGCAATAAATTGGAATCCAAAGCTTCTAACGGAGGTGCAACCAGGATCCTGTACCGAAATCTGAGAGCATTGACTGCTTGCTTATTCCACGTCAGACCACATGGATTCGAGAAGGGATGGTTGATATGCTTGCGTACCTCTACAGCGTCCTGCAGCCCCACCGTCTACGGGAGTCATGTATGACCGTCGTCACTAATCACTAACCCCGTCCACTCTCGCTACACAACCCTGCCCCGCTACATAACCCACTCCCTGCTCCGCGCGATCTCCCGCTTCCGCCGCTGCACGACGGCCTCCGCCTCCTCGCCCCACAGCTCGCTCGGGGTTTTACGTGTCCATGTCGCGTCTGCTGTACCCGTCTCCTCTGCCGCACCCGTCTCCTCCGCCGCACCCACCCCCGTCTCGCGCATATGCCGCTCTGCCTCTGCCCAGTCCATAACGACACAGTTCTCGACCGTCAGCGGTGCGGCGAGGTCCCAGCGCACGAGCGCAGGACGGGCGGGGACGGTATGAGGCGGAAGGACGGAGCGCCCGCGGTGCACGTCCTCGAAGAGGAGCGCGACGTCGTCTTCGTCGATGGGCAGGCGGCTGGGTAGCGGTGTTAGTAGGTGCAGAAGTGGGAGCGGAAAGCAACGCACTTGATCTGCACTCCAGCCCGCTTCGACTCGCGCGTCTGCAGGTCGCGCAACATCCTTTCATACAACTTGCGCCGGTTCTTGATCGCGAGCGGGTTCGGCACGGGCTTCCCCGCCAGCTCGCTCAAGACATACGTCGCGATGTGCAGCCCGAACAACGCCGGCAGCGGCCCGAGCACGGGCAGGATCCGCACGCGGAAGTCGTCGAAGACGCCCAGCTCCGTGACCTTGCCCTTCTGGAACTCGTCTTCCGGGAGCGGGAGGAGGGAGACCTCGCCGGGGACCTCGGTGGAGTAGACGACGGGGATGCCGGAGGGGACGCCCACGAGGCGGAGGCGGCGCCGGACGGACCGCGCGAGGGGGTCGTAGACGGTGTTGGATATGTCGCTGATTTGGATGCGCGTGGGGTCGCATTTCGCGCCGGCGCCCATGGAGGAGAAGACCTTGATGGCGTTCTCGTGGCAGTATTTCAGCAGGTCGACCTTGGTCTGGATGTTGTCGATGGCGTCTGTGATATTGAGACGAAGGCAATGCTGAGGGATGGGTGCACACCTACTACCCAGTCGGCGCCCTCGAGCAACTTGCCGCCCTCCTCCTTGCGCCATATATCGATCCGCGAGTCCACCTCGACCCAGCGCGCGATCTGCTTCAACGTGCGCTCGATGCACTTGACCTTCGGGGTCCCCACATCGGTGAGGGTCGCCGTCGCGTGGCGGTTGAGCGACGAGAGGGTCACATAGTCAAAGTCGACGAGCCGGATTTTTGAAACTCCACTGAAAGATAATAAAAAATTGAATACCCGCAATGCAACCGAACTCACGACCGCACAAGCATTACTGCCGCCCAGCTCCCCACGCCGCCGCACCCGACCACCACGACGGTCCCCCCACGGATCCTCGCCATCGACTCCTCGCCGAAAAACGCGTAGTTCCGCGCCAACTGCTCCCGAATCAGCTCCTCGTCGTATGAAAGACTGGCATCTGGGGGAGTGGCAAGCTGGCTTTCCGTCAACTTCTTGACCTGCCCGTCGAACAATAGATTTTTACTGCCAGAAGCGTTGGATGATATGGAGCGCAGAATATCCTGGTCCAGGTCTCGCCTCCGGGATTGCCTGGAGAAAGAATTGTACACCGAAATGAGAGCAACGGTGGTGGCAGACGCGGCGAGAGCTGCAGCAACTAGCTGGGTCCGGTGAGAGTGAAAATTGAAGCCATCCATGGAAGGGAGCTCAGGAAAGAATCGAGACGGTGGTCTTAAAGAGAAAAAACACAGTACATACTACACAAGTACTACACCCAGAATCTGCTTCCAGATGGCCATGCACTGGAGCAGACTGAAGTTTGTTGATATATGGCCGAACATTAAGTGGCCTTCATCTCTTGACTAGTATATCGGTTTAGTACACGCGCCTGTCATTCTGCCTATTCCTGGCAAAGATAATCTTGACCGCGCGAAAGCTGGGTTCGACTCCCAGGTCGAGAGTTCCTTTTTTGCTTTTTCTTTCCGTTTTTCGCTTCATCGTTCTCTCCCTTCTTCCATCTTCTCTTGTCTTTCTTGGTGTTTGCTATCATTTCTTCAGCGCTCCTCTTGCTCTGTTTCCTCCTCTGTGTTTCCTTGCAGCCATCTCTTCGTCACCTACAACGTAATGTCCACCAGCCTCGGCTCCCCTACGTCGCCGATATCTAATGTCTTACCCACGGATGACCCACTCTCGACCGGAACCTCGGACCCGCAAGACTTTCTTCCTTCCCGATGCGTACCCAAGTGCCTCCGTTGAACCCAGATCTTGCGTCTGGTGACTCTTCTCTCGCAATGGAACAGACATAATTGATTCTCGCAATCGGTTGTGAATAACGGGGACCTCATCATTCCACTGTACAGATCTGTCATAGCCATGGATGCGCGGAGGTCCTTTCGAACACGTGCTGCTGTGATTCAAAATATTTATGTTCTCTCTCAGAACAGCTGATACAACCAAGAGCAATTCTTCGACGTGTCTGCTGACCCCGCTGCGTTCTCTTTCACCCACGGAGGGCCGCCTTCTTATAAATGTGCCGCCCCACGGTCATGACATCGACATTCCCCACATCCACGCTCAGCAATTACTGTAAACAAGAAACACCCAAGAAATGTCGATGCGCGCCGTGGTCTACGACAAACCGTTCACAGTTTCCGTGCGCGAAGTCGAGAAGCCCAAGATCCTGCATCCCGATGACATCATCGTAAAAGGTGATGTTCTCCCTCCTTTCTGCCTCCTCTCTACATTCGGATTGGTACTAATTGCATATTGGTACTAATTGCATATTAAAATTGCAGTCACAACTTCCTGCATTTGTGGAAGGTGCGTACCATTCGATCCCGTCATTTTCATTCTAGTCCTTCACTGATATTAAATGTAAAGTGACTTGCACATGTATGAAGGCCGCACCGCCGCGCAGGCGGGTATCGTTTTTGGGCACGAAAAGCACGTATCTTCTCCGTGTTTTACTGTAATTACTGAATGAATTGCACACATAGCATGGGCATCGTCGATGTGAGATTCCGCTTCTTGCCTTTGTTCAAATTGACCATTTTGAACACCCAACATTTCGTTCGCATAGGAAGTAGGAACTGGTGTAACGGTGCGTCTACCTCAATATATGGTAGCAAGGGGGCTAATAATGCTACCTACTACAGCTTTTGAAGAAGGGCGACCGTGTGGTGATGCCGTTCAACGTCGCCTGCGGCCGGTGCCTCAACTGCGAAGAGGGAAAATCCGCCTTTTGCACCCTCGTCAACCCGGGATTCGTGAGTTAATCTCTGACTTTCGCTCCTTCACCCTCTGTATACTGAATTCTCGTAGGCCGGAGGGTACGCCGTCGATTGATTTCATCTCTGGTCCGGCACTGATTTTATTGTCGAATATCCGATGTCCAGCGCATATGGGTGAGTAACCAACGACTTACAACATATTCATCCTAATTATTCCAGCTACGTCGCGATGGGACCTTACCCCGGCGGCCAGGCGGTATGTCGGCCGTTGAGCTATGATAAGTTTCCCAAGTTGAACACGCTCGAAGGAATACGTCCGCGTCCCCTTCGCTGATTTCAACGCCCTGATTCTGCCTCCTGGAACCGAGCACGAGGAGGACTTTGCCCTGCTCGCGGATATCTTCCCCACCGTCAGCATCTCTCTTCCCTCTCATCCATCGCAGCATAATAACCTGATAGCCACCTAGGGATGGCACGGCGTCGAGCTCTCCGTGCGTCGATTGAAAACAGGTTTGTTTACGGCCCAACTCACAGAGTACGATAGGGCTTCCGCCCCGGCGAATCCATCGTTGTCTTCGGTGCAGGCCCCGTCGGCCTCATGGCCGCGTACTCCGCCGTCTTGCGTGGCGCGTCGGAGGTCTACGTCGTCGACCGCGTCGCCGAGCGGCTCGGAAAGGCGATGGAGATCGGATGCACGCCGATTGACTTTTCGGCGAGCGATCCGGTGGACCAGATTAAGAAGCTGCGTGGAGGGTGCGTGGTTGAATTTCTTTTTTTTTTCGATGAAAGAATGGGCGGCAAATGGGCGGTGAAAATTACTGACGACTGCCTTTCAGGAAAGAGGTTGACCGTGGTGTCGACGGTGAGCTTTATCAACTCACTATCCCAACAAACGCTGAGCGACTGACCCACGTTGTTAGCTGTGGGCTATCAAGGTGTGTAAATAGGTTGCCATAACTCTCGAGCTGAAATATATTTGCAGCGACCACCGGCGACGGAAAGACCGAGCAGCCCAACGCCGTCATTGAGGCCCTCATCCGCGTCGTTCGTCCCACCGGCGGACTCGGCATCCCGGGACTGTACGTTCCCTCCGACCCCGGCGCACCTGACGCTGCTAGTGCCAAGTACGCCATTCTCCATAATCTCAGAAGCATTTCCTTCCGGCCTCGCTCATTCATAATATTTGCAGAGGATACATGTCGTTTCCATTCGGTTAGTAGTTTCCAACCGTGGGGAGTGAACGTAATGCTCACGACTTGTTCATTTCAAGGCAAGCTGTTCGAGAAGGGGCTGTCGATCGGGACGGGCCAGTGTAACGTCAAGGTCGGTGTTTTTCTGTACTGATGATTGTCTTTTTCTGATTGCACTGGATGGTGGTGCTTCAGGCATACAACCGCTATCTGCGCGACCTGATCATCTCTGGTCGTGCAAAGCCTGGCTTCGTCGTCTCTCACAATGTGTCACTCGACGACGCCGCGGACGCGTACACAAAGTTCGACAAGCGGATCGATGGGTACACGAAGGTGCTGCTGCACCCGTGAGTGGGCTGGTTGGTTAATGAAAGAGAACGTCGCATGCATGTATTATATGGGGGAAGAATACGAATGGATCAGATCTGCTCTAAACAAAAATTGAACCGGGTATTTTAGATTGGGGTTTCGATTGCGAAGATGAATTTGACGCTATCCTTAAGAATGAACCAGTTGAATCAAACAAATGGGGAAAAAGGTAGTAAGGGGACTCACCTATATTATGATTAATCCGCATGTCCTGCATCCCTCAACTTCCGCAATTCCCCCTCCCTCTTCAGCTCCACGGCGCTCTTCTCACCCGATGGTTCCTCCGTGTCGGCTGTGAACGATGCCCACTTCCAAGTCCCATCTTCCTGCTCCCCTGCTTCTTCATCAACGAACTCTTCAAATCCCATGTTCGCGATGTCCAAGTTGCTGATCATGGACCACGCAACCTCGTACGGCAGTCGACATGCCCGGAACTCGTCGGTCACCCCTTCCTCCCCACCCTCTTCTCCGGAATTGTAAAATCGGTCGCAGACGATACAGGTCGAGGTCTCGAGGCCCTTCCGGTCGATGATGACCCAGTTTGTTGATGAGAGCTCAAGCTCCTTCAGTCTCTCTTCGTGCGAGCGCACAAAGTTGTTGATGTTAGCCAGTGACATTCCGGCAAAGTCGTTGCCCGAAAGGTCGGGAAGCGGCAACCGGGTGCTCGCCGGGGGATCGGTTGGCAATTCTTTCGACGCCAGGAGAATCCAGCTGCTTTCATCCGGGTATTCGGTGAACTCGAAGTCTTGGATGAGGAGGAACGCGCGATTGAGCGCCTGGATGCAGCGTGATGGGTCAGAGTGGGTCAGTCGATCTCCTATCGAAGGAAAGAAGCCATTGCGAGCACCTTTGAAGACGGTCTCGGGGCAGTAATAAATACTGGCCAGTTACTTGCCATTAAGATGAGTGTGTGGGGGTAGGGCAGTAATCTGTTCTCGGTGTGGTACTGTGGGTTGCGAAGTCTACCAGTCACGCAGTGTGGGCGTTGACAGGTTTGCCGATCATGACCTCACTGTCGAGGCTGTGCAATTTTTTCTCCAAGACGAGCCTAGACAAGAGGTGACAGATCTTGTTATCGGACACACTGAGATCAACACGTGATTTGGTGTGATGGGAGAGCTTTGGAGAGCTGAAAGTGGAGGCAAGAGGTTTGGGAGGAAAGAATACATTGCTTCAACTATCCACCACTAAGCAAACAAATCCAGGGCACTGAGATAATTTTTTTTGAGAAGGTGCTGGTTCAGTACCGGATACATGTCTCAATTTGGCAATCAAGGCAGTGGGCTTGCAAAAACTTGGCAAAAACATGTCCCCAACATAAATGAAGTCTTTCTTTGGGATAGAGGTTTGATTCAGGGTGAAACAAGGCCTAGGAACTCAATTTCCTATATCTTTGGCACGTACACGACACATTGCACGGAAAAGGATTGCACGGCCAAATATTTATCAAGCTTTGGCCCCCTCAAGGCACGTGTTGATCTCAGTGTGTCCGATAACAGGATCTGTCACCTCTTGAGCCTAGACGAGCCCGGTTTGCCGCGAGTTCAACGTTCAACACTTGCCATGTGCGCCCCATTACCACGGGTTCAATTCGGACCTGACATGATCCTAGGAAGAAATTTGGTTTACGATACTAAACATGAAGGGCTTCAAGTGATCGAAATGTAGCGATTTTGGGAACCTCTAGGTGTGGAAATGGACGGAAATACTGGTCCTTGTTTGAGACCAAGAAACACGAATCGGTTCAATGGTTGATCTGTCGGTGTCCATCCCGCGTTCTACGAGGTGATCCGGGTCTGGGGAACTGAATTTACTTCCCTTTTCTTTGTCTTCTAACCGTGATGGCACAAGAGCTGTTCGAGTTGCGAGACTCGACAAAGTTGTAGCCTGAGCCGTGGGAGTCGTTCCAACGGGGTGAAGCGGCGGAGAGATAACCATAAGATGAAGAGGTTGCGGGAAGAAAGGACAGATGATAGGAGGAAAGGAAGATCATATGTCTCCTGCACCTGGAGTAGGCCGCACCTCAAAGTCCGACCCATACAGCACTCTCTTCCCCCATTCCTGCGCACGTATATCCCAGTCTCGTAGGCCAGTAAACAATGAGGCCACCTCTTCATTCCAGCGCGATTGCACAATGGGTGTAAATGGCCGTGGCGTTATCCGCGTCGCAGCGGAAGGCGGCGCCATAATCAAGGCAGGTGTTTCGATCAGTCGGACGCTCAGAGTGTGAAGACTGCGAGATGATTTTGTCAGGAGAGAAATTCGAGAAGAGGAAGAAATGAACGGACTCTCTCTTGTGCATTTCCGTGCTGCGATAGGTGAGTAATGCGAGTGAACGTGGGGTGACTTGGCCTACCGTGTCTGGATCAGATTTGAGTACCCGTAGTAGAGCTGAATGACGGTTAGATGTCATTACGGCCGTAGAAAGTGCCAGCCACGCACGCCACCAGCCACCAGGGCACCAGAGACCGGACCTAAGAGAAACGACATGATGGTCAAAAAGGATCGTTGTAATACTTGTATGCGCAGGCTTGGTGCTGTTACATAACGCACAGCCTTCACGAGAAAGTAAAAACGCGACCACGTGGGGAAGTTGTTCATTTGGAATAACTTCAATAAGTATCGAGAGGAACTTCTCCTAATACGCGTCTTTCATTTTGCTGTCTTCAGGAGCATATCCGCAGAATTGCTCCCAGCGTCGTATGCGGGAAAACGCTCATGGGCATAATTGATGCATCCGCCAGTCCGAGTCGGAAATTCGTCGTTCCTATATCAGGGTACAAATTCGACCCTGGTGAAATACCAACCATAAACAAAATGCGGCGAACGCACGCTACTCACGTCGCGAGAACCCAATCCCTCACTTCCTCGTCTCAGGTGCTCCAGATTCAGCCAGTGCGTTACTCGCAATAAGATCACTGAACGGCTGCGTCAAAGCTGCCTAGGCGATCCCTCGCGCCATTCGAATTGCATTTCGAACGTCGATATCAACCATCAGGAAGTGTGCATTCACTATGGGATCGACTGAAGAGTTGGTAGCATTAATTCGAACGGTTCCTCGCGAGACAAATGGGTAGCGATCCAGTCGGTACTTCCATTCCCTGTTCAATGTAATTGAAGACTCTGTGTTGATTCACGGAATTCATGGCGGCGGACGTTTAAACACTACCCTACAGTATTGTCTAGAAATCTATTAAATCCTCCGTAACTAGGACTGTTCCGTCGCCAAGCGGTTTAACCGCAGTGTCCTTGGGGACTAAATCGGGGTGATAAATCCCTTGCGTAGCGGCGAGCCGAGCAAAGCGCGACTCTGGATTGGAGAGTAAAACTGTAGGGGCGTCGAACTCGGCGATGGAACCGCGATCCAAAACAAGAATCTGAGGTCGATAGCGTAAGTGGAGTACTGTTGAACTTCGAGTGAATGTACCTTATCATAGTCAACGATTGTCGCTATGGCGGATCAAGGGTTTCAGCAACGTACAGAATCCACACTCCGGAATCAACGTACATATGCGATGCGCGATGGCCACGACAGTGAGTCCTTTCATCTGGGTATTAACAACATGGCGGATCTTCTCGTTTGTGATATGATCCATGCTATGGTTGTGATGTTATCCGACAGACTTCCGTGGAATGGAATAAATTATACTCACCTTGAGGTAGACTCGTCGAGGACGACGATTTTCTTCTTCCTTAACAAAGCCCTGGCAAGACAGAGCAGCTGCCGTTGACCTTTCGAGAAACTTTCCTCATCGACGACCAGATGATCGAGTTTATCGTCCTGTATCACGCCTTCTCGTCAGCGAAGGGGAAAAGAAGCGGCGCCAGGATAAATACCAGTGCAGAGACCGCATCATACATTTCAACGGATTTGAGAGCTTCCCATATCTCAGAATCTGTGCAGGCGTTTATGACATCAAGGTTCTCGCGAATCGATCCATGCCATAGGAACGGATCTTGAGTGACGATACTTAGAGAGAGAGAGGTCATCGCAAAACCTACGCAAGACGCTATGGCATACCTACCTCATCGAATCCCGAAGTTGCTTCAGAGGGATGGTCGAAATATCAATACCATCGATAAAAATTTTGCCGGTGACAAGATGCTGATCAACACCCCGGAACAGGGAAAGCACAGTCGATGACTTTCCAGACCCGGTTCTGCAATGGAATCGTTAGATCAACAAAACTCGCAGGCGTTGAAATCAGAGGCTGTTACCGGCCACAGATACCAATTTTGAGTCCGCCTTTGAGATCGAATGTGAGGTTTTTAAGCGCAAGTGGGAGGTCGTCACTGAACGATTGACGTGTTGGGGACGATGATGAATGAAAAGGGTAAATCATACCGATATTTCATCGAGAAGTCTGCAAAGTTCAAACTTCCTGTTGATGGCCAGGCTTGTTGCTCGTTGATCCGTATCTTCTTCAATGCATTCTTCTCCTCCTCTGGCAACTTAGAAAACTCCTCGATCCGGTCAATGGCAACGCTGCCATTTTCCACCGAGGCCCAAGAGCTGATTAAGAAATCTAATTCCATTGCGAGAGACACCAGGCTGAATGAATTCTGTCAGGATTGGAGGTGAAGAGGCGAATGGTACAAGCCTCGACAGGGCAATACCCAAGAATGCCGCAGACGTAGTATCTCTGAACCATACAGTAAGGAGAGCAACACCAGACGCAAGTATTGCTTGACACCACAACAGAAATACGCGCAGGAAGAGTTGACCGGCCAAACGATGATGAAGGGCTCCTTGGGATTCGTTGACGAATGCCGCGTTTTGGACCTGGAAAAAGTCCTGTGCGCTGTAAGCCCTCACGGTAATGAGCCCAGACACTGTGGTTCCGAAGAGCGTATACAGCTAGGATGTTGTTAGCCATACTGTAAGATCCGACGAATAAACTGACGGGAGATCTAGATCCGAGTTCGAGTCTACGAAATTGCTGAGACTCGCATGAGAACCTTCAAAATATGACCAAGCATGACTAGTGTACCTTGCTCGATGCGAGGTAAAATCTTAAGAGGTATGCACCGCCGACGGCGAGAACAGGAAGAGCAACAACCAGCAATGGCGTCGCAATGGTGATAAAAGCGAACGTTCCTATCGCACCCATAACACATGTTGAAAAATTGATGAAGGCAAAGGGAAAGTCCTGGTCTGCGACCTGAATGTCTTGGGAGAACCTTGAGTGGATGTTAGTATCATCGGTGCCGTGCGGGGAGAACATACCGATTCAGGATCTTTCCGGCAGGATTTTTGGTGATCCACGAAATTGGAGATCCCAATACACCCGCCAGTTCGGCCTGGAAAAACTTCAATCAACGATGGTCCAGAGATAAGAGACCGGGGACACGCACACCGTGGATGCGCGGTGCAGTAAACGATGAGAGTGTATATGCAAAATAAGCGAGGGTGAACGCTATGGATACGAGACTGTAGGAGGAGTGTGAGTCGACGGCAGACGTCGCAATGGAGAAAGGCGTACTGTATCAGGACAATAGCCGCATATGCGGCGACCCAGCGGTCGATGTGGTCGCCAGAGAATGAAGTGAGAACTGCCAGAAACGCTGTTGTAAGAACACCCGCCAAGCCCCAGATCACAATAAGGACGAATAGGCCGTACGCCCGGAGGACGCCCGTGCATTTCATGTAGAAAGTATAAGCTCCCCTTCTGGAAGTCTGCTCGTTAGTCCAGTTTAATTCTTCCTCCTCTTCCTCATCGACGACAGTGGCCGCCGTTGCACTTTCCTCGGCCAGCTGACCGGGTCCAGAGCGTACGTCTCCGGCGGAAGCCAGTGCAAACGTATGGCGGGGTTTATTGGACAATAATCGAATGCAGACGAATGCAATCAATGCAATCGCGTGCAAACTCGATGCAATCAGTGCAACATCAATGCAACATCAATGCAACCCAATGCAACCAGTGAATTCTTCATTTTCTTCAAGTGCACTGATGTGCATTGTGATTGCATTAGTGCATCCATGTCAAGTCAACTAACATGTTGCATGGGGCTGCATCCGTGCAATCTTACTTTCACCTCAGCAAAAGCTCTTACCCAATTGAGACACATTAAATTAGACACAATTTTCAGATTTTTTCGGCCAATTTCTTCTGCCATACTAGGACATTATAAGCAGACAGTTTGCACAACTTTGATGAAGTTCAGCTTTTGCAATATATACTTGAATTTCAGGGCTGAAGTATCATTATGGGAAAAGATACACCCGAAATGTGCCTTCCGTCTGCACACAGTGTAATGAAGCTTTTTTGCCAGCCTCTGAACTGCTGAATTCGTTGGCTACAATGTAGTCTGTTCTGTTTTGGGAATTCACCTCCGGATTCCTAGAATGGCAATTGTAAGAGGAAACGAGTGGTCTGTCAGGTGGGGATCTTACCTCTAGTAGTTGCAGAAGTCAGAGCAATTGTCAAGGAGTTTCTAGATCTTAAATTTGAACATCGGTTTTGTGGAAGAGCCTGAGGTAAAAGGTGGGTGAAATTCAGCGTCTCTAGCAACTTTAAAATTCCCACATCATATTTGACGGAATTATGACAGAAAATGGGTATTTCATCTGGTATATAATGAGGAGGTTTAATCAATAGCATGCAAGGGGCTTATATTCCGATCCAGCCTTTTGGACGGGATTTGTGCTGAAATTGTTTACCCCAAAAGGGAATTCCGAGATTGCATTGATGATGTGTGCAGGCAGGTGCAATGTCTCTGAATGCTCATGCAGTGCAATGCAAGTGAGTCGGGTGTAATAATAGTGCATGCAGATAGCACCCCAAAACTGAGGTGCATTGCATTGCACAGATGTGCACTGCACTGCATTGATCACTAAAATGACCGATGCATTGGTTGCATTGAGGTTGCACGCGATTGCATTGATTGCATTCAACTGCATTCGATTATTGTCCAATAAAACCACTCATACAAACGTTTCCCCAGCATCCCGTAGTTCTACAAACGAGCCGAAGGCCACGATCTTTCCTGTGTCCATGATGATCACCCTGTCAGCGCTAGAGAGATGATGGACACCGTGCGTAACGAGCACCGTGGTCTGGATACAACTTTGAACTACGAATACGCGCTTTGGCCGAAGTTACTCACCTTTTCTTTAAGCATTCCATCCGGACCAAATAAGGACGCGAAGACTGAGTCAAGGTCAACTTTCCATATACAAGTTGATTGTTATGTTGTTCTCACCGTGGGCCTCGGTCTCGCCATCCAACGCGCTGAACACGTCGTCCAACATTACGAGATCAGCACGGGCGTAGACAGCACGCGCAATTGCCTGTCAACAGAATGAAAATAAAACATCAGTGCCATTGCGGGACGCCGTCACCCTCAACCCACCAGTCTCTGGCGCTGTCCGCCCGAAAGCGTGGCTCCTGCGCAGAGGTGAATTTCAGTATGGTCAAAGTGAAAGGAGTATTCCGCAGGGTACCTTTATCACCCAGCTTGGTTAAGTCCCGCCTCGGCAGCGCCTCGATATCCTGTCGCAGGCCGCATGCGTGGATGACCCGATTATAAAAAACTTCATCGAATGGGCTGTCCAGAAGAATATCTACAAGTCGTTGAGCATTTGCGGAACTGGAAGGGGCCAAATTAACAATACGCAACTGGCGCGCAGTGTCCCTGGGTAGATGAACGATGTTTGGCCGGCGAGCGCGATCTGGTAATGTGAAGTGAAAAATCGAAGCCGTGGAGTGGAAGTCTGCGTACCTTCTGCGCCCGCACCTTCAACTTTCCTGCCACGAGCGTTGTCTCTCCGAGTATTGACATAAGCAGACTCGATTTTCCCTGCGAAGTATCAGAGTTTAGGGGCTTACGATGTACAAAACTGAACATGCGTACACTGGCCACTGATCCGACAATCATATGCAGTGCGTGCGGCACAAGCTCGACTGTGATGTCCTGCAAGACGTGCGTCTTCTCGTCCCACGCAAAAGTGCATCCATCCAGCGATACTTCGACGTTGGATGGTTTGACACCGTCGCTGCTCACATCGACCAAGCTGGTGTCGAGCGCCGCGCCCGACTCGGTCTTCTCGGGAAGCTGCAAAAAACCCTGAATGCGCCCCAGGGACGCGAACGCGGCGAAGATGGTTGGAAGCATTTGCCCAAGCTGAATAAGGGGGCCTGGTTCAACGGTCAGACAGCAGGTATCCGTGCAGTAAATAACACACCATTGAGCAGGTTAACGATAGTGAATAATCTTTTCATGGGTCAGAAATTCATCCAGGGAGAGATAGGTGTATAGTCAAACGGACGCGAATAGGCGGCTGGCATCCAGCGGCGGGAGATCTCCCCATCCTTGCGCGAGCATCACCGTGTACGCCACAAGTGTCAGGAGAAACGACGCGGTGCCCCCGATGAGGGATAGAGAACCCGCCACGGCAATGCCGTACATGAAGCGTTTGAGAGCCTCCGTCTCGAGCTTGCGAAGGGTGTTGATCTTACCCTCGAGCGGAGTCTCGTATGCGCCCAGCTTTATGGGGAGGAGTTGGCCAAGGACAGATGTCTACGGTTACCGTCTGTGCTTGTTTGCTGAACAAAAACTGGGCGGACATACGAGGAGCTTAATCCGGACATCCATGGCCTTGAGCCACACCTTGTGAGCGACGCCAACGAAGCGACTTATGAAGCCTGACATGATTAGTAGGGTTTGTATATGAGGATGCCGAAAACTTACTCGTAGTTCCAAGCAGAATAATAACGAAGACCAGTGGCGCAAACATGACATAGCCGGCCTTGACCCATAGCATGGCGCAAGCGATGATGATAGTCAGGACGGCCGCCCAGAGGTTTTGTAGCGTCTGAAATCCCATGGTGACCTTCTCAACATCCACCGACATGTACGTCGTAGCAGCACCCTGTACTTGACATCAACACGATTCCTCGCAGCGCGAAACAAACACGAACCTGCCCAAGTTCCCGTGCCGCCATGGACATCAGACGGAGTGTTTTTGCGTACAGGGAGCCGGTGAGCGCCGAGCGGTAGAGCACCATGAAGGCGTTGACCTGCAGCGGCAATTAGACATTGCATCAAGGAGTCTGAGACGCAAACGATTCTTACCTTCTCAGAGTAGACGTAGTTCGATATCGCCAGGGATACTAAGTACTTAATATGAGAAAGAGAAAGAAACCATAAACGGGGAAAATAAATACCATAGACCACCAAGTACGCGGCCATAAGCTGTATCCCATGTTCCTTGGGGATTGACTTGTCGGATACGTACAAGACCATCTGCTCCACAAGACTGACTTGAGCTTGGAAAAGAATAAGCTTCCCATGACGTCCTGAGAAACTTTGCGCATACATACCGAAAGTTCCAGCTAAGACGAGCAACCGTGGGAAGATTGGACTCAGGAAGTGGCCACCAAATGCCCTCAACGTGCTCTGTACAGGAAGGTGAGATACGGCAAATAACGAGCGCGACAGTCCAACCTTGACGAGATATCGGCTGCTGGTTTGATCTTCGATCGCGAGGGCAGCGAGAAGCTTGTCCGTCGCAGGGTCCGCCTGGAGGTGGAGCGGGATATCCCGCAGCTCAGGGAGGGTGATGCGGCGACGATACCCTGTGAATAGGATCGGAAGGAGGTGGGGGAAAAACGGCTTGACGAGGAAGGAGAGGGTTGATTCGTGCGCGGGTACCTGGAATCTGTCAGAACTGCGGCGCAAAGATCAGACAGAATGCATACAGGGTCACTCGGTTTCAACAGGCCCCGTTTGCTCTTACTCTCGAGAAAAATTAGCACGAACATGGAGACGGCAGCGGCAGCGGCAGCGTCACAGTGGCGTCCCAGAAACATATATGTGTAGAATGCGGTTCCAGAAACGGCGCAGAGGGAGGTCACAGTGCTAGGCGCGATAGAATGATAATGCTCGGAGACCGACGCCGCAAGAAAAGCAACCTAAATTATTATGGACATGAGCTACCAGGTGAATGCATCACTCACTGCCGTTGCAACTCCCGTGCTTAATAAAATCCACTCCGCTGTGTCGTAAAAGACCATTTCGACGGCGCCAGCGATATAGACAACGCCGAATAAAGTCTTGAGAGCTACAAGAATATCTGATTTTGCTGAAAGACATCGGGTGGCATTCCAATTGACCAGGATGCGCCATAGGAGTGCGCTGAAACTTATGAGGAATGCGCCAGTGAGCAGGTTCGACTCATGAAAAAGTTGTGAGGCTTTAGTCGCGAACGCGTCAACCCGTGCCGAGTAACTTTCGGAAGAGGGCGGTGTTTGTCCGCGGAAGGAACTTTGTAGTGGCAACCAAGAGGTGTCTTGGAAGTGGAATGGCATGGCAGAGGATTGAGCCGCAAAATTTACACCAATTAAAACAGACAATGACTCGACACCGGGTCCGTATGCAGTTAGAGATCATATTCGAACCAGTCGTTATTCAATATTGATGACAATCGATCAATAAGACAGCTGAATAACGACTGGAACATAATCACCGGTGGCTTAGTGACGCGGAGATTGCCGAACTTCATTTCTTGACTCCGCCAAATTCTCGCTACCCCTCAGGAAAAAGTTTTTCTTTTCGCACATCTGAGTAGACAGGAGTGTAGCGAATCCAATTCCAAGGCTCGTGATGTCTTTGGATTTTTACAGCTGTTTCCGAATTTCTTGAGACAGGTTGCTTTTTTTTCTGCGCCGGAGATATTGTGATAACTTTTGATCTTGTGATAAGGAGCACTCTTTTTGGACGCAACTCCGACCCGTCGTATTACGACGCCGCCGTTTGCTGTCGCTCTTCCTCCTTGTTTCTCTTCCATCGTCGCCGTTACTCCGTGATCAAGCCTACACTCGAAATGGGCCGCTTTCCCTCTCAAGCACCCTGGGTTGGATTGAATTCTCTCTAGTTAGGACTCGGGTCAGGATCCAAAAACAGTAATCCCTATCACTGCATCAAAAATTGTTTGAGTATCTCCGGCACAAAAAAAAATCAACTTGTCTCAAGAAATTCGGAAACAGCTGTAATAACTAAAAAATTGACTGCACCAGAAGGCTTTTACTATCGGAGTCCGTCAATTAGGGGCTAGTCGCGACTCAGGCTAACGCTCGCTCAAATGCCTTTCAAACGGACCAGGGACAGTTCAGACTACGACCCCAACTATGCACCTCCCCCCACCAAGCAACCCAAGCTTCAGATCGCTGTCCCCAGGACACAGAGCCTTCCACCCAGCTCACCGCCACCACCTCTCACACCTGGTGAGGAAATGGACACATTCGAGGCAGCCACACCCACGCAGGACAGCGAGCGTTCCCCCACGATGCTCGCACCTCTCCCCTCCCTCCTTTTCACCGTCCCAGCCAATGCTGAAGCGAATAGTAGCGGTCTTCCGCAGACACCAGGCCGTGCACCTGCTCCACTCCGCGCTATGTCGTTAGAGCCTCGTGCCTCTTCTCCCATGTCGACTGTCGATGTGTCCCCACTAAAGCCCAAACACAAGCTCGGCCGTCCTGCTTACTCGCCTGATACACGTGTCCTCAAGCGTACCCTGAAGCAATTTAGCTCAAGCCAGCGGACTCCAGACCAACGCAAAGTCAGTGATGCACTCTCGGAGCTGCAGCGAAAGGAAGAACAGAAGCTGAAGGATCGCACCACAGCCAAGGCTGAGGAGAAGCGACTTGCAGCGCAACGCAAAGCTGAGAAAGACGCCGCAATACAGGCTATTCTCGACGCTGAAAGGACGCGACGCGCACAGGAGGTAATTGCGCTCATCACAAAGAGCGATGCCGATGGCGGATTTAATTTTGCGAATCTGGAGGAATTCTTCGATGCGCTCTGGCGCAAGGGAGGAGACGCCGCTATATCAGCGAAGATAACCCAGTACATCCAGCGCCACGGGACGGAGCATGTAGAGGGGATGTTCAAGCGGTCAAAGGACACAAAAGACGAATATATCTCGGGTGTCATGGAGGAAATTTTCCAGCGGGAGGGCCGTGCCATCCAAAAAATCCTTACCCGCGACTCGACGACCACAGTCACAGAACTTTTGAAGGAATTCTCGATGGATAAGCTGGGCGAGGAAATTGAAGCAGCTGCGCCAATGCTATGGGCCGCACTCGCTGTGCTCGCTACTCCCGACCAATCCACGAGAAGGGAAGCGCATGGCGAAAATCGCCGTAACAAGGGCCTAGTTCGTTTTTCACTGTTCAACTCAGTGCTTCACCGCTTTAATCCCCTTTTTTTTCAGGTATTCACCACCATCTGCGCGCTCATAAGCGTCATGCGGTCCCAGAAGGCTAACAATTTCCAGTTGGTCATCGGACTGTTCTTGCTCGGGTCAGGAGCATCTAAACGGGAGATTAGTGTACTCGCACATGCCGGGCTGTCGATATCCTACCAGGGGATTATTGACCACGTCAAGAAGCTCTCGAGCGAGGGACTTGCAAACATCCGAGAGCTCGTCAAGTCTTGCATGGTCCAGGTCGTCTGGGACAATCTCAACATCGCTTTCAAAGTTGCAGAGCAACGTCTCAAAGCCAAGAGCCATTTCGATAATGGCACGACAGCCACGGTGATAAAGTTATTTGATCCATCTACGGGCGGCGATGTACCACACGGAACCCTACCACTCGAGATGAAACCGCCACGCGAGCGAACTCTTCCCGTGCTCGACTGGTCGCCAGAGGATACTCTTCCGTCACCAGAGAGTGCTGCACAGCTTTCAGACAGTTGTTTCTGGCAAATGAAGCGGCTCGCACTCGAACACATACCTGGAGTATCAGACGAGTTGAAAAACAGCCTCGGCGAATGTCCGGAGGTAAACCAGATCCCGCTGCATACAAGCAACCAGCATCCGTTACCTGCGATGCAAGATGACGAATCAACGCTCGACGGCACCCTGCAGGTCTACTTCAAAATTCTGCGCAACCTGGGAATGGGCGATGCTGAGCTTGCAGCCCATGGCCTGCTGTTCAATGATGGGGATTTGTTGTCCGACTCGTTGATGGAAAAAGTGCGTGTTTTTTTTATGGTTGAATATTCAACTGATTTTTATTACTATCCGTTTCCAGCTCGAAGCAGCGCGGAGGAACAGTACCACACCGATAGCAGGGCTGCGGGCATCCTGCCGCTGGTGGGGCTTGTTTCACGGCCAGATGGCTGGTGGGCGAATGACCGTGAACGAGCACTGGGGAGCGCCAAACTCGCTTTGGCCCGGCGGTCTCTGGTGGGAGCATAATAAACTACTGAAACGGAAGCCGCTTTCAGCTGGATGGGGCGGTCCGAAGGCGACCGAGTGGAAGCCGGCGCACGAACTCATCCACATCTCCCTCCCCGCCCACATTGTTGACGGCTTTCGGATTTATTGCGGGCAGGAGAGCTTGTTGGAATGGACTAAGTCCGCTACACCTGATGAGTTCGAACGCGTTGCCAGGACTGTTTTCGACAACCTTTTCTCAACAGGTGCCCTCAACGAGCTGCGTGCACGCAAAGTACGCGACACTACTGTGGAAAATGCCATTTTATACAATCGCGACGCACTCTTCTACGTCGAGTTTGTGCATGCCATTAAAAAGGGTGATATTGGTCGTGTGCTCAACGTCCTGAGCATATGGATGGTGATGATGAGGTCGCCTAAAACGATGCCCCGGTACGCGGATGCAATGTTCGAGACACTTGTGCGGATCAAAAACTTTCCGCCGAAGCTACGGTAAGTGGAATGTTCAACCATCCATATAGTGCTGATTGTGGATTGTCAATTACAGCGAACTCTATCTTGCCAACTGGCTGGTAAACCTCACCGGACGCGCGTTCGGGTTCAAACCTGTAGATCTGCTTCAGGAACATCAAAACTTCTGGGCAAAAATTATTTATGCAGCGAAGGGCACCAATAAAAGCTGGAAATGGCTTTCGATGATCACCGTGTGCATATTCACCATACGCGAGGCAATGCGAACGGTCCAGACATCGTTCAAAATCCCAGCCTACGGCGAGAAACACAAGTCACCTCCGATTACCGAGGAAGTTGCTCTCATTGCCCAAGCACTGCAGGACGAAAAAATTCAATCATATGTGGAGCACCGTCCCGCAAATGACCACGTCGCCCCGGTTCGCGACCTGATTAGGGAGGGCGCGTCATATGCCAACACTCGGAAGGCTTTTCACCGCTTCACCCGAGACACTCGCAGGCCGGAGAAGCGGGGATTCGAGAGGGATGAGGAAGGCGACCAGCTGCCGCAGGATGTGGAGACCGAAGGTGAAGATGAACTCGAACAGTATGATCCAACCGAGGATGACTTGCGGATGGATGATGAAGAGTTTTTGATGGAGCCGGATGAGATGTTGGCTGCTGTGATGCAGCTCATGGATGATGATTCGGACTTCGAGGATTAAGCACATTTATTGTATGGGATATTAATTAACTTGTAACAAATTTTCTACTGGAGGCGGAGTCGGCGAGGAACTGCCTGCGCGTGGAGGCAAGTTCACTGAGTGATCGTTAGTATCCGATAATGCAAAAGAGAGCCAACACACCTTCTAGCTCATTCCACCCTGGCAGATTGTGTATGGTGCTCAGTGCATACAGTTTTCGGTCAAATACCTGTTTTAAGTACACCGCGTCCTCGTAGATCTCCGATCCAGGTTCATTGTATTGCAGAGCATTGGCAAACAGTAGGTGCCACGCCGCGCGGTACTCGGTAATGCTTGTATAATGTGTGGCCTTTTGCGACAGCGTCTTGATATTCTTCATGGATATTGGGTCAGATATTTCCTCGTAATAATCAGCGAAATCCTAAGTATCGAATCAGAAGCTGGGACAGTAGAGACTACAAGTAAACACACAGCTCTTGAGGGTAGTTTGAGGAACAGTTGGCACCTGCGGCGGGGTTTCAGAGGATGCTTCCGTTTACGATGTTTACCAGCCGGTTCTTCGGGGACGGGTTCCAGCTCTGAATATACAGCAGTCCAACATTCATCAAAGACGATCATGAGACGACTCCGCAGCTCCTTGAATGCCGCAGCGTCAAGCGTCCTTTTCGCGCGTTCTGCTGCCTGGGACTCCCTCGCCTCCCTTTCCAAATCGGGAAACTCGAGGAGTACATCTTGGATCGCCGCCACAATCGTTTCACCGTATTTCTTTGCTTGCATCCATCGGGTTTGCGAAAGAAGAGCCTCAACCGATGAGATGAGACGCGCTCGTTTGGCCAGAGTATCGATTACGTCGTCAGCAAGGATGGCATTGCCGGTGAGAAAATGCTGCATGGGGAAGTCGGCTGCCACGATCTGCTCCCGAACTGTGAACAGCTTCTCTCTCACTGCGTCCTCAAGCTCGGGTGAGCTCTTGCCTTTACGTCCCGACTTGAGCTGTGATCCACCCTCGAGCGCTATAGTTTCAACTCGAAACGCCTCTGGATTGCAATTGTCGCAGCACGGGCCGGGGGGAACAGGAAATTCGAGGTGTCCTAAAAGGCCGGTACGTTACTTGCTCAATCATAAAAATGAGTGGAGGCGTACGCTTGTCTTTATTACCAAAGAATTTATTCCAAGGAATGCGTCGGCATCCGAGAGTGGTTATATATTCCAGAAGGTATCGCATGTCGCGCAGTTCCATCTGGGACTTTGGCTTTTTTTTCCCCTTGGTTTTGCGACGGCGCTTTTTGGCTGATGCAACGGGCAGCTCTTCCTCCTCCTCATCTGAACTCTCGTCCTGCAGCGCCTCGTCTCGGTCCCGATGCTGCTCATCATCTTCATCATCATCATCCGATGACGCCGACGCTTCCGCGGCCTCTGCATGTTCCTCCCGCAGAAGATCTAGCTCGACACAACACCGTGTGTACATGGCCTTCGTTATGAAGAGAATCGCCTCTCCACGCTGGCTTCTATCTCGAACACAGCACCCAATCTTCTGAATAAGCGAGAGGAACGTACGGGGCTTCATCCACAATACCACCCTCATTATATTTTTGAAATCCATGCCCTGTGGAGAACGGTGAAAAGCGAACAATACATGACATTTACAGACTCACTATACCCAGCGCATCGGTGGCGGAAACTCCGCGCAACTCCCCATCTTCTATATGACCCTGTATGATGTCTTTCTCGTCCTCATCGATGTACCGATGGTAAAATTCGAAGGCTTTCACAGGGTCGATGCCATCGGGGGCGTTATCCCGGAAGAAATCCTGTATTTTCTCCGTGTCCGTGCGATTGTTCGTGTAGACCAGCGTCTGCAAAAATCCTCCGGTCCCTCCATATCGTCCTCGAACAGCACCAGAAGGTCTGCATACGAGTCTGGCTCGTGCTGCAGAATTCGGACTGACAAGGACACGTTCAGCTTTTGTTCGACACCTGGATACGCGCGGTGTTGCTTGGTAATCCCAGGTTATCCAAGATGTCCTTGATTACATGGTAGGGTGCTGTTGCTGTCGCGCCGAGGATTGGAAGGCCAGTAGGTAGGCGTGCCGCGAGCTGGATAATATCTCGATATTCGGGGCGAAAATCATCTGTTCCCCACTCGCATATACAGTGGAGTTCGTCGATTACAAGGGAGATAATATTTCGGGTGAATGTGATCTGATTCAAAACTTTCTCGTGGAATTGATTGCTGAGCGCCATTTCTGGTCCCACCAAGCCAACGCGAAACTTGTTATTGCCGAGATCCTGGTAAGACTGAGATTAGCCCATGCATGCATGTATATTTCTAATGACTCACAGTTAAGAGCTGATCGACGTTTTGGCTGCGAGCGGTAACAGCGACAGCAGGGATACCCTTTTCATTCAAGAGCTTTGCCTGAGACTCCAGCAAAGCGACGAGGGGACCGATGACTAGGACTATCTTCTGGGAGTCCTCGTCTGTGTTCCCTGGCTGCCAGTGATAGAAGAGGGCATACCAAAATGCGATCGTTTTGCCGCCACCAGTGGGTACATCCAGCAAAGTAGATATGCCTTTGAGGACATTCTGGCCGGCTTCCTCCTGGTGGGGGTGAAGTGATGCAAGGCCGAACACATCGCAGAGGACTTGCGCCGTGGCCTTGAGGCGTTCTGGGTCCAACACCGCGACGGGAGTGAAAGGCATGCTGGAGCCCCTAAATCACTTGTCTCATCAGAGATCCATTCATAGCGCGATCAATTTTCCAGATATCGAAAATCGGAAAACATCACGATCCTTGTATTTTCAGTAGCTAGCGAACTGTCTATTCAGAAGTGCGAAAAGAAAAGAAAAATCCGAAGGCTCCTGAAATTTCGACGAAGTCATTTAAATACGATCGGCAATCTCCGCGTCACCAAGCCACCGGTGATTTTGTTCCAGTCCCTACGGTGTAGTGATCGACCGTCATCAACTACCCTTTGGAACTGGCTCGAGTCTACATATTCCGTGATTTCGGTGATCGATGGTTTCGGAATGGCTTCGGATTGTCGCGAGTATTAGCAGCTGATTTCAAATACGCATCATTCAACTCTGCCTTTCCCATCTTCCCGCATCCCATGTCGCAGCACAAGGAGTCGTCTTTTTAGTCTGAATTCAGCAGTTGCAAAAGGATAAGAGTAACACACACACACACACGCAAGGAGCTGAGCCAGAGTTGTAGAATGGGGACTCCCAGGTTGTTGAGATAGGTATGAAACAGAAGAGAGAAGGAACCATAGTAGTTGATCTGAGATCAGTAAACAAATCCAAACAGCAGACTTTTTCAACACGCACCGCACTCAGTCTTGACATTCCGCCTCAGATCTGAAACTCGATATAGTAGTTTGATGAGTGGCTGTGTCGGCACACTTTCAAGCTCCGCACGGCACTCGTCGCTGTCAGCCGCCATTCCTTTTGCCACCATGTCGCTTGGTACTCGCCCGCCGCCTCCTTCGCCACCATAGCGTCCCGCTCCGTACCATGCCGTGCGAATCCTACGTAGCATGCAAGCAAACTCTGGCAACTTGGTTACACCTCGCCTGCCGCTTTGACTCGGACTGGCATACACTAAGCGCACTATTCACCCGCGCACAAGCACCTTATGACAGACCCGTTCCCGGCGACAACAATTTCTGGCGATCGCTGTCGCGAGCGGAGACGAAGGTGCTTGTGCGTGTCTCCGTGATCGTTGACACAAGACCCATATCATGATGGTTGATGGTAAAACATTTGAAAAACATGGGCAAACTTCTCCTAATAATCTAACAATGGTTGACTGAGGAACACTCATGGATTATTGAAAGTTTCTTTAGCATAAAAATAGGTGCAACATGCAGAAACTTTAAAAAATATTAGCCAGATATCTTCATTGTGTTTTTCCGCATTGTCTTTTCAATGTTTTCCCAGTTATCAGAGGAGGAAACCACTTAATTTATTTAAAATATTTTTCACAGTATTGAGGTTGAATCATTTGAAAATGACTGTGATCATGTCACACAGTGTTTCTCAGGTAGTTTTTGAAGGATTCTTTACATTCTTTTTCAATCCTGAGTGTGAATGTTTTTCAAACCATTTCAATGGCTGATAAATGGTTACTTCATTTTTCTCTTGCAATTTTCAGGTAAAACACTCATAAATGGGCAGGTGAAATGGACAAAACAGTGAGAAAGCAGTTCAAATAGATTATAAATTGGTTTCTCATTATCGAGCACCAACCATTTGAATGTATTTAAAATAGTTTTAAGTGGCTTTGGTTGGAAAACATTTGATAGAAATGTGTACAATATGTGAATACCATTTGAATGTCAGAAGGATGATCAATCAATTTTATTTCAGTCTTTTCTGCTTGGGAAATAAATATTCTTACACCGATTATCTGTGAACTATGCTGAAACAAATTTGTAATGGCTCAACAATAATCTTGGTGCAAATTATTTAAAATGTTCAATGGGAAACTGTGGGAATTGATGATTTTAGCGGGTTGATATGGGGCAGACATTTGCTAGGGACATCTGAGATGACTTCCAGAAAAGGCCATGCAGGTTTGGCTCTGTCAGGTTCAAAATACTTGCATTTCTGTCCATTTCCACAGCCTCATGGGTTTAACTTCCGTGGCCAACTTCCGTGGAAATTGACGGAAATGCGAGTATTTCAAACCTGACAGAGCCAAACCTGCCTGGTTTTTTCTGGAAACCATCTCAGAGGTCCCTACCAACTCTCCGCACCGTATGGACTGGCCGAAACCGGATCTCCGCACCCCACAGCCTCATGGTTTCAACTTCCGTGGCCAACTTCCGTGGAAATTGACGGAAATGCAAGTATTTCAAACCTGACAGAGCCAAACCTGCCTGGTTTTTTCTGGAAATCATCTCAGAGGTCCCTACCAACTGTCCACACCGTAGGGATTGGCCGAAACCGGATCTCCGCACCCCACAGCCTCACGGCGTCAACTTCCGCAGCCGAGTGGCAATTTGCAGGAAAGCAAGTATTTTAATTCTCCTGGGTAGAAGGGTGACTGGATTGTTGCTGGTGAGCAGTGTGATATGTGCATACTGCCTGTGTGCATTGTATCCGCTCGCTGACCATCAGTTCCCGCCCTGCGCAGCGTCACATTTTCAACTTATCTGGCCAGCTTCTGTGGAAATCGACGGAAATGCGAGTATTTCGAACCTGACAGAGCCAAACCTGCCTGGTTTTTTCTGGAAACCATCCAGAGGTCCCTACCAACTGTCCGCACCGTATGGACTGGCTGAAACCGGATCTCCGCACCCCACAGCCTCATGGTTTCAACTTCCGTGGCCAACTTCCGTGGAAATTGACGGAAATGCAAGTATTTCAAACCTGACAGAGCCAAACCTGCCTGGTTTTTTCTGGAAATCATCTCAGAGGTCCCTACCAACTGTCCGCACCGTATGGACTGGCCGAAACCGGATCTCCGCACCCCACAGCCTCACGGCGTCAACTTCCGCAGCCGAGTGGCAATTTGCAGGAAAGCAAGTATTTTAATTCTCCTGGGTGGACTTGGGGGTGAGGCCGTGGCTTTGCCCGGCAGAACTTCGTACTTATGTTCTTACTACCTAGTCCCTTGGAGCCATGCATGTGAATAAAATAAATAAATAACCAGTGTAACAATGGCTCCCAACCGGGAATCTATACCAGTCATTCATTAAGGGAGGAGTTGACTTCATAGAGTTAACTTCATATCACATCATCTACTAGCAGAAAAATGAACACTGACCTCACAAGTAATTCGAACAACTAAGCTGCCTGCCACTGAGAATACTTTCTAGTCAGGCCAAAGTTGGGCAGATATAATCTAGAGGCCCACAATTCAATTATACTACCCCATTTGAAAGGTAAAGTTCAAGTATTTGAGAGCAACATGAGAGTGCTATAGTTCATTCCACCTCATCTATTGTTAGACTGGTCCAGGATGGTCCCTTGCAATTTTAACCGAATTCTAACACAAAAATGACCATCTGGAGAAGAAAAATCAGAGTCACAGACAGCATAACAGGATTCAATTTTTTTTTCTAAGTTCCAAGATGTGAAAGGATATGCATGTTATTACCTGACACACAATATGATTACGACTTTGTATTTAGAGCCATGTCCAATTTTCTAAGATTTCCTTAGTTTCCCCGGTCTCGTTGAGGTATCAGAGACTTAGTTTGTGTTGATTTGTTGGTTATTGGCTTCTCAGGGTAGCCAGGCTTTCTAATTAATGCCTATAAAAGTGACTCCCAAGCAAGAGGGATGAAGAGTACAGTGGGCCCTGGGGTGTTATCACCCTTGTTTTGGATGATCTTTCAGAATAGTGCCAGGCAAATCAGTCGGATGACCTAGTAGAATGGATTTCCCATGGGATGGGAAGCTGACTTGTTCCCTGGATAACACAATTGACTGTGTGCTGACAAATAGGTTGAAATTCAGGTGATTGGTCATCACCAATTCTTCCAATCAATCACATTCTCAGTGCTCACGGGTTTGTCAGGATCAAAGTGCTATAGTTGACTCCATACTGCCCATTTCTTGGATGCTCTAGGATGTCCCCCTCTAGATCCTTTGCTCAATCTTAACCAACTTCCAAAACATGAAACAATCTTCTCTGAATATTCCTGGAACCACACAGGTGTAATTACTAGACACACAATTGAATACCAATCTTTACTGTGTTCTAATGTGTAAAAAGATCCTTTCCAAATATCTTTGGAGTCACATACCAATAATTGGGTGAGAGAGAGCAGAGTTTAATATTTTTGGAGATGTGAAGCTTTCAGTAGGTGAGAAGTGTGGGATCAAGAGTCACCTATGGGAATTATATGACTACATTAGCACAGCCAATGCCTGCTTACCATGATGGATAATGCGGCCATTAATGCAAACAGTATGTTGGCATTCATATGTGAGTGCTCCAAATGTTCATTTTGGTAGCCCTAACTATGGTAGTAGATACACACCAGATACCGGTTCATGATCATACAGAAGGCAATGAATGTGTTTCTGCAGGAGACAGAATAATAACTGACTATACTGGGAGAAGAAACAGGAGTCAAGAACCAAAACTGTGATGGGCTTGGTGTAATCAGAATTAATACACACAGCTGGTTTCAATTGTGCATCTGGATACATCCAGATAACACCACCCTAACTACAATCTGAGTCAGCTAAGCATACAAGGGAGCTGGTAAAAATAGTGCTAACATCAATATGAAAAGGTATGAACACAAATGACAAGCATGATTACAGTAGGTTGGCTAAACCAATGACAGTAAGGCAAGGAGCAAGGACATGAAGACCATTCTTTACTGATACATAAAGTCCAAGGAAGTGGTGTAGATACACAGCACAACTACAACCTAAGCTGAAAGAATAAGAGGCAGCAGTGGTATTCGAACTCTCGCGACCGAGGTGGACAGCCACTAAAAAGTCAGTCTTTTTGTATGCTGTTTGAAGGACAGCCACTAAAAAGAATGCAGCACAGCCACTATTTTCGTTACACGCTTGCTCCGTAATCTAATGAAGTTCCGAGCCTTTGAAATCTGCATCTGAGGTTTTAGAAAAGAACGATTACATAAGTACTCGTAAAGGGTGACTGGATTTTTGCTGGTGAGCAGTGTGATATGTGTATACGGCCTGTGTGCATTGTATCCGCTCGCTGACCATCAGTTCCCGCCCTGCGCAGCGTCACGTTTTCAACTTATCTGGCCAACTTCTGTGGAAATCGATGGAAATGCGAGTATTTCGAACCTGACAGAACCAAACCTGCCTGGTTTTTTCTGGGAACCATCTCAGAGGTCCCTACCAACTGTCCACACCGTAGGGATTGACCAAAACCGGATCTCCGCACCCCACAGCCTCACGGCGTCAACTTCCGCAGCTGAGTGGCAATTTCGAATAACGCAGCGATGCAAAACCTACCACGTGGGTAAGGTTTTGCGGCTTTGATGGGGGGTGGGGTTTCCGCGTGCACAGGGGTAGGTTTTCGGGCACGCACGGATAATTCGGTGCGTACCCTCTCTGAGTCAGCCACGGCCGCACCTCGTTCTCGTCCCACAACGCGACGAAAATTCGGTGCGTCCCGATTAAGACGATCAATTAGCGTCCTAATCGGGACGCACCTCTCTCTTCCTCACCACCACCATCTCCCCGTCTCCGCCCCCCACCCGGCCTCCCTCGCCTCCCTCGCCTCCCACCGCCTTCTCAAGACTCCCCTCAAGTCCCTCCGCGCCTCTCCCACTTCCCGAACCCCCACAAGCGCGCAAAGCGCCAGCGACGGTCTCCGCCTCAAAACGCCTCAGAAATCCGCTCGGGTGCTTCAAAAAGCACCCAAGCCACGCCTCTGGAAAGCGGAGGGTTGGCACGTGCTAACCCTCCGCTTTTGTCTCTGTCCGCCACCACCGCCGACTCGTCTTGAAGCCGCGGAATCGCACTCTGGCGGATTCCGCGGCTCAAGACCTCCTGCTGCCCGGCCACACCGCCCACCGCCGACCGACGTAGGGACGCCCTGTGCGCCACCTGCGTCCACGCCGCCGCCGCTGTCACCCACACCCGCTCGAGCTGCGCAATCGCGGCTCGGCGTTGTTTCCTTCGCGGACGCCCCACCACGCCCCACACCCGCTAGCCACCGCTGCCTCGGGCGCGGGCCGGCTTTGCGCGACACCCCGACCACCGCGCCGCCCCTGGCGCTCGTCGTCGACGTCGGGGCCGCGCTCGAGAGCCACGCAACCGCGGCTCGGGTTCGTACTCGCTCCCGCACCACCCCCACCCCATGCCCGCCTCCGTTTCAAGCGGGGCGGGGTAACCTCTTCGCAACCACCGCCGCGCCGCCGCTGCCGCTTCCTACTCGGGCGGCGGCGCTTTCGTTCTACTACGCCAACCCCCGCCCGCCACCGCTGCCTCCTGCAGCGGGCCGGCTTTGCGACAGCCCCCCGACGACGGCGCCGCCTCTGGCGCTCATCGTCGTCGACGTCGTCGACGTCGGGGGCGTGCACGAGCCGCGGAATCGCGGCCCGGCTCCGTTTTTGCTGGCGCGCGGCCCCCAATCGCACTCCGCTCCCATTTCACGCGGAAACGGGTGCCGCTGTGCCCCACCACCGGCTAGCGGCCTGCGGCTGCCGCCTCCCACGCCGTCCACCGTCGGCATCGTCGGTCGGCGGCGTTTTCGTTCGCCCACGCCCCATGCCCGCCCGCCACCGCTGCCTCGTGCGCGCGCCGGCTTTGCGACAGTCCCCGACGACCGCACCGCCTCTGGCGCTCGTCGTCGACGACGTCGGGGGCGTGCACGAGCCGCGGAATCGCGGCCTGGCTTGCCTTTCGCTCGCGCCCGGCCTTTTGTCACTCGCACTTGCTCAGATACACGTTTGGTCTGCGATATATACATTTGTATTCGTTCTTTCGTCGTCGTACAAGTCAATGTAATAGAAAACCTGTCCTCATATACATTATTTGGTCTTCGCTTCTCGTCGTCCCCCCCTAAGCTTCAATGTAGCGTTCAAATGCCTCAAGCCATGCATTCCTCTGCGTCCAGCTACATAGAATTGACTTTAGTGAATCCTTTTGTGAAAAAATAACACGTACCGAATATAGACATCCTTGCGATTTCAAAACGAGCTCCTGGGCGACGTTAGTAGAGACGGTATGGGGTTCGCTAGGACGTACCTTGAACGCAGCGTCGAGCTCGCGAGCCCGTATGAGGCAGATTTGGTGCCGATAAAACCCGCGTCCCAGGACCGTCTCCAGCCATTCGTTATTGAACATGACCAAGTTGCGCCAGGTCTTCTTGGCCTTCTGGACGCGGAGACTTGCCAAAGTGGCGTTATACTGAGCCTCCTTGATGCTTTCAAGCCTCGAATATTAGTAAACGAACGCAAAAATGGCAAGGTGACGCACCCTTCAAATTCCACCTTATCCGAAACGAATAGCTGGCGTTCCAGCGCATCCTCCATTACCAAACGACATTTCCCTGCCGCCATCATCGACAACTCGACTTTTTTCAGCTCCTCCTTCACAGATTCTGCAATATTCGTCGGACGACGCTCAATAGCGGCGAAACTCTTTAGAAACTCCCAGATCCGAGGGACAACGTTCAAAACAACGGCAATGGCGAAGAATGTTTCGGTGAGCCATTTGGGGCCAAAGGTGGGCTGTGGGAGTTCGAATCTGGGGCGGAAAGAAAACATCTTGAGTGTATGTGGGCTGAAGAGGATGCACAGCTTACCATCGATCGATCGCCCACCTACCAATATGGGACATGTTCTCGCAACAACCTCAACCCCAGCCTATATCGCTGTCGTAGGGCGTTCAGGACCTCTTCATGTCGGTCATGTCGCCCATTCATCCATGAATGTCAACGGCGTCTTGGTTTCCGCGCAATTATTTGTAAATCTGATATCATAGCATTTAAATAAAATTAACAAGTAATCACGCTGGCTCACTGGTCTTGTCTTCGACGTCTACGCGCTTCTCATTTATCTGCGTTAGAGTATCCCGAAAAGGAAGTAGGTCCATCTTGGCTTCGATCATGATCGACGGCCGCAAATCTTCGTCGGCGTTATGTTTGACGTGTCACATGGTGCACTGAAAATTGCCGCACCGAAGGATCAGTGCCTGATTAAGCACGAGGTCACAGGCACGCACCAAGGAATCGGTGTGTCGCCTAAAAAAATTATTCTGTGTGTGCACCAAGGAATCAGTGCGAGACATACACCGAAAAATGGGTGCTTGGAGAAAGAATTAGAAAATGTCGCTGTGCACCGAAGGATCAGTGCCTGACTAAGCATGAGGTCACAGGCACGCACCAAGGAATCCGTGTGTCGCCGAAAAAAAAAAGATTTCTTTTGTGTGCACCGAGAAATAAGTGCGAGACCTACACCGCAAAATGGGTGCTTGGAGAAAGAATCAAAAAATGTCGCTGTGCACCGAAGGATCAGTGCGTGATCAAGCACAAGGTCACAGGCACGCACCAAGGAATCGGTGTCGCCGAAAAAAAATTAAAGGATTTCTTTGTGTGCACCAACTAATCGGTGTGTCACCTGAGAAAAAATTATTCTGTGTGCACCAAGGAATCAGTGCGAGACATACACCGAAAAATGGGTGCTTGGAGAAAGAATCAGAAAATGTCGCTGTGCACCGAAGGATCAGTGCGAGACCAAAGACCGAATGAGACGTACACACCAAGGAATCGGTGTGTCGCCTAAAAAAATTATTCTGTGTGTGCACCAAGGAATCAGTGGAGAAAGAATCAGAAAATGTCGCTGTGCACCGAAGGATCAGTGCGAGACCAAAGACCGAATGAGACGTACACACCAAGGAATCGGTGTGTCGCCTAAAAAAATTATTCTGTGTGTGCACCAAGGAATCAGTGCGAGACATACACCGAAAAATGGGTGCTTGGAGAAAGAATCAAAAAATGTCGCTGTGCACTGAAGGATCAGTGCGAGGCCAAAGACCGAGTGAGACGTACACACCGAGGAATCGGCGTGTCGCTAAAAAAAATTAAAGGATTTCTTTGTGTGCACCAACTAATCAGTGCGAGACCTACACCGAAAAATGGGTGCTTGGAGAAAGAATCAAAAAATGTTGCTGTGCACCGAAGGATCAGTGCGTGATTAAGCACGAGGTCACAGGCACGCACCAAGGAATCGGTGTGTCGCCTAAAAAAAATTATTCTGTGTGCACCAAGGAATCAGTGCGAGACATACACCGAAAAATGGGTGCTTGGAGAAAGAATCAGAAAATGTCGCTGTGCACCGAAGGATCAGTGCGAGACCAAAGACCGAATGAGACGTACACACCAAGGAATCGGCGTGTCGCCGAAAAAAAATTAAAGGATTTCTTTGTGTGCACCAACTAATCAGTGCGAGACCTACACCGAAAAATGGGTGCTTGGAGAAAGAATCAAAAAATGTCGCTGTGCACCGAAGGATCAGTGCGAGGCCAAAGACCGAGTGAGACGTACACACCGAGGAATCGGCGTGTCGCTAAAAAAAAATTAAAGGATTTCTTTGTGTGCACCAACTATTCAGTGCGAGACCTACACCGAAAAATGGGTGCTTGGAGAAAGAATCAAAAAATGTCGCTGTGCACCGAAGGATCAGTGCGAGGCCAAAGACCGAGTGAGACGTACACACCGAGGAATCGGCGTGTCGCTAAAAAAAATTAAAGGATTTCTTTGTGTGCACCAACTAATCAGTGCGAGACCTACACCGAAAAATGGGTGTTTGGAGAACAAATTAAAAAAATGTCGCTGTGCACTGAAGGATCAGTGCGAGGCCAAAGACCGAGTGAGACGACGTACACACCAAGCAATCGTCACAAAAAAGATATTGCGCTGTGCCCGGCTCCCGCACCAGTCGGGCAGTTCCAGGGCCGTGCCTTGTGGGTCCAATGAATAGTCTGCGCACGGACGAATCAGTCCGCTACGAAGCACAGATGAAGGGTATGTAACGCACTCAAGCGTGGGTGCGTCGCCTGTCAACACAACAAGTCGCAACAACCTCCCAACCAAACAAACGCCCCCACACAGCCTTTCCTGGCACTGAATCCTTGGTGTGGGGGGTCCGGTGCCTCGCCGCACCAGAATCTTGGTGCGTCGCACCCGTCGTTGTCTCTTCCTATATGCCCCCCTCGACACCTACGCTGGACCGCCTATGCCATGACGAAGCCACACGCACCGAAGCGTACAGGATCCTCCTCGTTGCTCGTAGCCTCACGGGCCCCGGCTCCGGCTTTGATTTAGGGGGCATTAGCAGCGGCCTGGATGCCATCTGTGCATATTTAGCGTCGTGCAAGTACGTCTTTTTCATGCTTATCCCTCAATCTCAACTGATTCTTCCTTACAAAGCCTCAAAAATACCAGCGTAACCATTGAAGCGGCACAAGTCGCATCGCGCCAGTCTTTGCCAAATTTCAAACATCTTCGCAACAAGGTCGCTGGGGCGCTCCAAGCGCACCGCGCTGCACATCGCGCCCGCAAGTCCAACCTCTTACATCCCAGTAACCCCCCTGCATCTTCTCCGGCGGGTTCCAAAGCCAACCCACGGCTACTCACGCCACCACTCCTATCGCGCGCCCCAGCTCCTCGTCATCACACCACATCCGTTCAGCCTGTTCGATCTAAGCAGCGCCGATTCCGGCCCGTCTTTCGTGACCAGCAACAATGGGAAATGCGCGATCCTCGCGCCGCCATCCAGACGGCCGTTGGGGAGGAGAATCTCCAGCGCATGATTCGAATGTATGGTCTCCCTTTCCAGGACTTTCGAGAGGACGTGAAAGCCATTTCTTAATACTTTTCTACGGTTTCCTGTATACCATTTTTACCATATGAATCATAATTTTTATCTGTAGTCCTTGTATCTTTTGCAAAGAACAACAAGTAGTCAAGTGAGAGGCACAGGCGACAAGCAAAAATACGACGTGTATACAACATAAATACCACAGTGATTTTTAAAGCTGTTGAGAGACGTCCGAGGCTCCACTCACGGAGACGCCATTCTCGTACGCGTCGCTGTCCTCTTCATCCTCATCGTCGTCCTCCTCATCCTCATCCTCTGGGTCGTCCGTGTCCTCCTCCTCACTTGCCGGCGAATCAAAGTCCTCTTTCTCATCCTTGTGTGGACATTCTTCACCTCGCTCGTGCACCAGTAGTCTCTTCCCCTCCGCAAACTGCTGCTGCAAGCGCTCCTCGATCACCATGTGGGAAAGCTTTCCGAACGGGCATACCCAAGGCGAGTCGGAGCCTGGATGACGCAGGAAATCCATCGTCTTCAAATTGCGCGCGAATTGATATTCGAGCATGTCCACCAGCGCATTCAGCCAGGCGAAGTCGTGCAGCATTCGAAAATTTGGAGCATCCGCTGGCACGCCGCGGGCTCCCTCAATCTTCAGAAAATTCACCGTCACAGCGACATCTGTTAATGACCTGAGGAAATCTTCGGTCATGATCCCACCATCGTCCGTACGGTGTTCCCTGACCCAGAAGGTTTTCAGAGTCGGGATCTGGGTGAGAAGGAGAATGGCCCCAGCGCTCGAGATTCCGGTTGTCAAGTCCAGTTTCAAAGACACGAGCGCGCATCGACTCCGCTGAAGCAAAGCTGTGATCGACGTGACGACATCGGGGCCAACAGGGGCGATGTCAAAGCCAGTCCCCTCAAGGTCGAGATCCACCAAGCTAGGGAGAACCAGAGGCCGTAGGCGGTCGTAAGGCTCCAGAGAATGAGGCGAAATGTTGTTGGGCTGGCGCTCCAGCATCCACTGCATTGACGTAAGTGCCGGCAGTGTGGCACTGTCCCTTTCCTCCCCGGTCAACCAGCAGTTACGCCAAACCATTTCCTTCACGTTGCTCAGTCTGCGCAGGTGGTCCAAAGGCAGCCGGCCCGTACGACGCGTCCTGCTTTCCTTATACCGCGTGAGGCCTCCCCAGTTGATAATCAAGGTTTCCTCCGGCCGGAATAACCCTCGAAGGTCGACTTCTGTGAGGGGTGCGTTCTCAAACCAAGTTATCTTGTCCCTTGGCTCCACCGTCGAACCTCTCCACAGCGCGTTCTCTGGCATAACCCTCCAACTCCCTCGGAAGTCCGCGCCTTCCAGTGTCAACGTCCGTAACTTCGACGCGCGATTCCGGATCCCCGCCAGCACAGGAACCCATGAATGCGCCGGCCATTGGTTCTCAACGGCCTCCGCGAGGTGTTCGACGCTAGTTATCTCCAGGCTTCCCCAGCGATTCGACTCGTTGACCACCGCCTCTATCATGCCAGCTGGCAGCGTGCGGTTTGCGGCCAGGGTTACGTCTAGCGGCAGCCCACGCGCTCTTTCCAGACGCGTTGCCAACCCTGCCAGCCACAGCGCGTCAACCGACGCTGCACCTGATCTCCACCAAATTTCTTCATCTGTGCGGCGATTCTTGACGTAGTGAGTCCAACCGTCGCTGTTTCCCCACCCGGAGGTGGGAAACACGATGTCCGTCCAGAAGTTGGGATTATCTTGGACGCAGTTCCGCCATGCACGACACACCTTCATCACAATGAAAAGCCTTTGAAACCGCCACATGGCCTCCGCTTCCTTGCTGCGATCCCGTATTGCGTCCAGCAGGATCATGCTCAGGATCTCCTCGGGTAGGCTTTTAATGGGGGCCACGATTGCCCGATGGTCGCGAAGGATTTCATCGGCCAGGAAGGAGTCTATCTGCGCGGTGATAAGTCGTGCCCGCAAGTTCTCCACCTCCTCACGCAGCAGAGCGCTAGTGGCCTCCGCCTCCGACAACCAGCCCCCCTTAATCCATCTTTGAGTGGGTTCTTGCGATGGGATGTTCATCGCGTAGAACATCTCTCGCCGCTCTTCCATCACCTGAGGATCCACCTCCTCTACGATCATTACGCCGGGCAGCTCGCTCGCCCGCCTCTGCGCTCGCGATGGCGCGAGCATCGTCGAGACGTAGCGTGCCCCAAGCAGCCCGCTGTGCCAGTCAGTCATTGTTCTGCTCCAAGCACCCATCTCAGCCACTCACAACATATATGCACGGCGGTCCTCAATTGTCTCGTTCCGAGCCTCTCTTCGAGCACCGTCGTTGTTCTCTAGGTCACCGAACAGCTGGTAGTAGGTGTCGGGCGAACGCTCCCCCATCCACCAGGTCGCCAAAGGCATGATAGTAGGAAGCAAACTGAAGGTCACGCCTTCCTGCACAGTTACCGTCAGTTTTATCCCCCTTCACGCGGTAGAATAGCATTCACGCGGTAGAATAGCAGCAGTTGTAATAAATTTTAAATATTTCAAAGTATTCACGTCCCATACAAGCTAAAAACGGCAAAGTACAGAGATTCATCTACTGATCTGTATTCGTCGCCTTGCGACGCTTCATGCTCCGTACCACCTCCTTGATTTCTTTGAGGTCCTCCTCGTCCGTCTCCTTCTCATTCAGCATCAAGAGCCGTACACTGCCGAACTCGTCCACACGCCCGCACCCGAGCGCCGCCAAATGATACTCATCGATGAGACACTGCATTCGCGCCTTCACGAGGCGAAAATTGTACTCGGGCATGGTCAGTCCGTCCTGGTAAATGACGTCCAGCGTGACCCCGGAGCGTTTGAGCATGGCCACCAGGAATGCGCGGTGGCGCGGGGGTAAACGCTCGGAGCCTAGCCCTAGATACGCCATGTTAATTGACTGCTGATAAATTCACACATCGTACATACCTTCAGTGATATCCTTCATGAACCCGGGATCGGCGCGCTGCAAGCTGCCGTCGTCCGCGCGGAAGGCGCTGCCATATACCGACTTGACAAGTTGCGGGTTTTGCTTCCATACATGATACTCGATCGCCGTTTCTTCGCTTTCGCAGCCACAGCTGAAGATCTCGACGATCTGGTCGGAGTTGTCGACAGCACCGGGGTTGTCGTCCTGCTCGTCGTCGTCGACCACGGCCCGGCCCATTGGCGCCAACTGGTAGGGAGCGGGGTGGCCATTGATTTTGTAGGGAAGGTTCGGGTCTCCATCGACCAGCTTCGACTTGGGGCCGCCAAGAAGGTGGTGGTAGCCGCAACTGCGACAGGAGACAAAGTGAAAGAAAGTCAGTATTCATGAGGCTGCCTTGCACAGAGACACGAACACATAATTGTTGGCCCCACTCGTCCGATGGATCTCTTGGAATATCTGGATGCTGAGGTGCCCCGCCTCAGGGCAGAACTCTTGAATATCCCTCATGTAACTTGCGAGTCCCCTGTGGTCGCGCATACGCCCGCATTTACCTTGTTTCCTCTTCTGCGCCGCCACTAGCTCAGCGAGGGCCGTTGAACCCTTCGCTGGAACCAGAGTCAGCAACGTAGTAGCTGCAGTCGCGGCGGTACGTACCCTGCTGGCCCGTTCTCTGAGCTTCCCCCATAGCCTTCCAATTTTTGACCGTGTCTGCAAACATACCGAGTCAATGGCTGCGTCAAAAAAATATAAAGAAGCTCGAGCTCGTACGCCCTCCTGTTTTGGGCGGCTCAGCCTGAGGCGGAACCTCCTCCTTCGGCCCTGTGAGACGCGCTGGGGCGGGGGCCGATGCTTTGTTGCCCTTTGACTTCCTGTTTTTGCGCTTGCCATCAGCGGGTGGTGGCGGCGGCAGCGCAGCCGGAGATGGAATGGTCGAGGTGAAACCTTCCAGTGTCGTCGCCTGGGCGATTTTGAGCAGAGTACCGTCCTCAAGTTTCATCGCAACTGTCCCGTTGTAGAGCTATTAGTAACATGTTCGTCATCTCCTCTATGTGCAGGCTCACCGGACAATGGAACAGAACCGGGTAGCAGCGGAGAGGGCATGTCCGCGGAAGAAGTGGTCGCCTGTGCGGGCTCCATCTTGACATCATCGGCGACGGCGCCTTCCATACCGCTGCCGCGCTGTCCGGTCGCGACGATGCCCTCCATCTGACCAGCGTCGGTGTTGAGCAGTCTGGGAATCACTAATGTCCCGTCAGAAAGTATTGACTGAACGGCATGTTGTCCGTACCTGCTGGATTGCCCGAGTCGACGACGGCCTGCAAGACCCCGACCGCCGTGGTGACGAGTGCATTGCCCATCGGAAGATCCCTTGGCACCTCGCCGCCGACACCTTTCATTGTTAGTAAGCAGGAGCGTCTCACAATCCAAAAACTCAATTACGCACCTGCGATGGGGCCAAGCGGCGGCGTGGCCAGCATGTTGTGCTCTGGTGGCTGCGACCCTTGAGCCCAAACACGGTCAATGAACAAAACATTCCAAACGACAGGCTGACTTACCTGCTTCGTCGAGAGGTGAGTCGAGATCCACATAGCCACCGCCGTCGAGGTCCTGGAAAGGACCATCCTCCGATTGTCGATCGATCATGTCTGTGTCCTCCGACCCTTCCTTCACTGCATCAGCCATGGTCACATCGCTGGCCTCAATCTGGGCCCGGCTGTAAACTAGGTGGCCAGGCCACGAAGAACGCCCCGTAAACAGCCTTGCAGGGGGCTCCCAACGCGCAGAGCTCTTGGCCGCATGCTGACCGAGCAGACCGAAGCGCGTCGAGTCGGGACGACCTAAGTTTCCGAAGAGATTAGCGGAGCCTGCGGCGTCTCTCTCTGGCGTGGAGGTAGAAACCACTAGATCTCGATGAGCTTTTTGCACACCGAACACCAGACAAAAAGGTACTAACCTTCAGGAGCCGCGCCTGTGTCGGTGGCCACAGTCGTGTCGGCAACGACAACGGATTCTTCGGTGGCGACGACGGGGGCCACAGTGGTGTCGGGGGCGACAACGGATGCTGCCCGGGCTTCAGTGGGACCCGCGCCTGCCTCGTCTTCACCAGCGGTGCTGTCGACAGCGTCTTCTTCGGTGATCCCTGCACTTGCATCAGCGCGCAGCAAGAATCATCGCCAAGGAAGATAACTTACCGTTGATGAAAGCGGCATCCTCCGCTTCCTTTAGAGCAAGCCGGGTCTTATCTACCGCCGCTCTGAGGTCCCACAATTCAGTGTCCCTGGCCTTGATGGCCTGCCTAAGTAAACGCCCACTAGCCGCTGCAGTCGTCCAGAACCTTTTGCGGGTAAGCAGAATCTCTGATGCCTTCGCGTGAGCGGCCCTCGCAGAGCGCAGAGTGTCCAGGAAGGTGTCCCGTGTGTCATCGATCTCGGACAGGACTGACGACTGAGACGAGGCAGGGGATGCGGGACGCGCGGCCATCTATGAATCGATGTGAATGAGAGATCCCCGCCGCGGTGAGACGAGGCCAACGTACAGAGATACGACCAGAATGCACACGAAGATTGGTGCGAGGCACACCAAAAAAAAACTAACAAGGGTGCAGAGAAATTGGTGCGGGACACCCCCAACGAAAACGACCCACCTTAAATATTTGGGTCGAGCACGGTATTACTTGTACCCGGCGCACATGCTCGGCATCAGCACATGGTAGCAGATGCTCCGTCGGGTCACCTACAGCTGATAGACCAGGGCTTTCGTGACGCGGACATTTGTCGTCGCGAGCCGCAGCGCCAGACCTTGCTCAACCTTCAAGATTCAGTCGCCCTCGAATAACACGGCGCGCAGGCTGTCCACCGCGCGAGCCTGGCGGACGAGAGACACAGGCTGCCTTTGCAAGATGGCAGATGACGACTGTCGCAGAGGAAGACAAGACGCATATTGATGTCGGCGTTATCAAACCTAAACAGATCGAAATTTCCGCTTTTGGATGGCGACCAGCAATGCTTTGCCACCCCCACGCCCCTGCCGCCACCATCGCAGCCACCAAAATTACTGACCGGAAAACCAAAGCATAGAATGAGATGAAAATAGTAGGATGAGGAAGTAAATACAACAGCAGCCGGAAGTAAAAGATCTCGACTCGTATCAGATGATGGATAAAACATAAAAATTTCATGTGGAGGATGATCGACACGCCAAGTCAAACTCTTTCTGCACTGCGTCCCTGTCCCATAGAACGCCCCTACGCCACGCCTGTAGAACCCGCGCATCCTGCCAGAATTTGCCATCGTCCACGACGTCCCCAGCTTGGGACCAGCGAAGCCGTTCCTCTGCTGTGGGGGCAGAGAGTAAACCTGAGTTGATGGTCGCTAAGTAGATTTGCACTGCCTGGGATCGGCTGAACACCAGGCCGCCCTCTTGGTAATCACGCCATTGTTTCATAGTGAGGGGCGTGATCCCTGGAGGCAAAAAATGTGGATCGATCTGGGCTGACGCTGCTCGAATTTCACGGTTGAGGTTAAAATTACTCGTTGGACTGGAATGAATGGGCGGTCAGTACAGTAAAAGAAAGCGCCTAAGCACTAACAGTTGAGCGCTCGAGTGATGAGAATTTGTGCAACCTGTGCGACGTTCGCAGGCTTGATCGCGTAGTGCTCTAAAATATTAGTCAGTCATGGCCTATACGGAATCAACGATGACAGTACTCCAGCGAGCTTAGGTGGTCGGACTCGGCGTGCACGCTTCGTTGTGTACGGGGTAGACATATCGTGCCCCGCGCCACCTCGGCCTCCTGCTTACTAGCCACATAATAAGTAGTTCCAATGAATTGAAGGGATACTGCAACGCACTCGAGTTCACTCAGCTGCCTCGCCTTTTCAAGAATGCCGGAGTCGCCTGAGCTGCAGGACAGCGCGTTGCCGTTCTTCGCCTCGAGCTTGCTGCATTAGAACGTCAGTAGGAGTCTTGTGAATGCAAGATGGAAACGCACTCGAGTTCAATCAGTTGCCTTGCTTTCTCCAATATACCAGAGTCGCCAGAGCGGCATGACGTCGCTCGCTGCCCCGTGGTCCCGCGCGGCCGCACGGCCACGGCGGCAAATGTGATGAGAGTGTGGCTGGCCTGGCGCTCCCGAGAGGTCCACGAGGCGTGCGAGCCGACACCCAAACTGCCAAACACATCCGAGTCGGGCTCGCGCGGCGGTCGTCGATCTGACTCGACCTCCTGGTTCTCAGCGTGGGGCGCGTCGAGCGTGTACTGCGAGAAGTTGAAGGAAAAGTCGGAGTCATCCTCTGCGGCGGGACTCGCCGCCGCGTCGTCCAGCGTCTCTGTCTCCAGAAGCGGACTGGAGCTGCGGCATGAAGGTTTAGGATGGTCCCAACGGCGACGCGCGTGTTTCTGGCGCTCGCTGTGGGCGTGAAGAATCAGGATTGATCCATAACAAAATAGGCTGAGTGTGTTCATACCGTGTTGCGGCGACCTGGAGGCGCCGCTGCTCCCGAATAGCGGGGTTCCTGGGTACATTGAGTGGTATATACTATACATAGCGGCGGCGCACTGTAGACACACCTGCCATAATATTCCCGCTGTGCTTTGCGATGGCTGGCTGCCTTGGCCTCTTTGGACCCCCTGCGACGGTGAGCGTCAAGTGGAAGCCCAGGCGAGTTTATCAAGGGAGGCGTACCCGGGGACGTACTCGTCGTCGAGTTGTTTCTGTCGACCGCGACGTCGGGACTTTGTTTTGACCATGAATGGAAGCACTGTGTAAAGTTGTTTTGGGTTAAGTAAGAAGCTCTCAAAGCGCAGCTCCATTACTGACTGAATGAAAGCTCTGTCGACCCGCTATTTGAATCAATTGGCTACACGGTGCGAGTAGGAAGGGATGAAAATTGAGCTTGCAGATGTCAAGAAAGACGAGTTATTGGTGATTTCGAATGTTCCTGATATTTCGTCTTCTCCATTCGCTTGCTTCAAGCACGTAGAAACCTAACAGTGATAAATCTATAGTAGAATATCAGGTGGCGGGGTGTCTTGGACGGGAAGCCAGGGTATGAGCTCGCCGCCGAACCTGTTCCTGATTTTGAAGTCGGTCCTTTTGGCTTGCGCTTCCGCTCGGGCGTTCGCTCGCATTTTGAGACTGGTTTAACGTGTCGCCGAGGGCGCCGCCATCGGAGGAGGGCGTACAGAAGTAAGAAAGAGGTGTTCTTGATAATGTGTACGCAGTGTATTGCGAAAGGCCTGCCAACGGGATGTCGATGTCAAAATATCTTGTGGCTGCTCTACCACGTCCCAATGGCTCTGCGGTTAGAACGCTTTAAGTGCCACATTATTGAATTGCAACAGTACTGGTGGCGCCAGTTCAAACCTAGTGTCGGGACGTTTTTGCACTTTTAGTTATCTTTTTCGTTCCTCTCACTTGCTGACTCTTCCTTTACCTATTACTTACTTACGGTCGGCTGGAGAAAATGGCCTTTGCACTCAAATGGGTGCGCGGGGGTTTTTTTTGGGAGAGGAAACCGGACAAGATGCCGTGCACAAGATGTATTAGAAGTGTAGCGGTGACAAATATGACGAAGTAATGAATGCGTGTGGAGAACTACGTATGTAACATTAACCACACGTTTGTGTATAGAGTGCACGTCGGTGGACCGAGGAATTACGGGTTGACGGAGATGTCAGTGTCCTGGGAGGTACCAGCAATCTTGGCTTGGAGGCGCGCAATGATCTGCGCCTGAAGGTCGACGGTCTTCTCCGCGGACGCTGCCCTAACGAGCGCAGCCTCCGATGCGCGCGCTAGCTCCAGCTTGTCAGCCTCCGTCTGCATAAGGTCCTTAGTAAGTGAAAGCGCCTCCGTGCCGCGAGCACGTTTGATCGCGCCGGCGGACTTGATGAAGTCGTTGACGAGGCGGGTCGCATCAGCCGCAGCCTCAGAACGAAAGCTGTTGCTGACAAATGTGACAACACCCGAGTCTACACCACGACTAGTGCCGCCAATGGCAATATACGCGCCAGTTTCAGCAACCAGCCGTTCGAGCTGAAGGACAAGGTAAGACTATGACAAGGAAAGGGTAGCTATGTACTCACTCGATCGACGATGGTGGGGAAAGTGATCCGGAAGTGGCGGGACGGGTTCGCGACTTGCGTTTTTGGCAGCGCCTTCCTTCTGAAGATTTCTAAGAGGCAGTCAGGATTTGAGGATGTGAGCATGACGAGAAAACACTCACGGTACGCGTTGCGACCTTTAAGAGCGCCAAGGACGAAGCCATGGGTCGCGTTGGTAGCACTTACTCGGACGGCGCGCTTCTTGAGCGCTTTGGTGACGAGTGCCTGTGTGGTGGCCCTTTTCTTTGGCTTGGGCGTGGGAGTGGATGGTGTTCTGCGGCTGTTGGGGCTCTTAGCCGGGGAGGAGGGAGGGCTCTTGTCCGTCTCGGGGTCGCTGTCGCTGCTGTTATCGCCGACGTCGGCGTTGTTGTTGGCTGGCTCATCCAGATCATCTGAGGCGCGGTTGGCGATCGGCGTCGAAGGCTGAGACAGCGTGAGGAGGTCGGAACCCATCGCAAGAAGGGTGGGATCGATGACCGAAGCACCCTGAGGGGGCGTGAGTATGTTTATGGGGGCAGGAGTGGGGACCTACTTGCGCGCTATCCTGGGGTACCATCGAGGGCTGCGTCGCGTTTTCCTGCGGCGAGATCTGCGGCTGCATCATCTGCATCTGCATCTGCGGCTGCATCATCTGCATCTGCGGCTGCATCATCTGCATCATCTGCATCATCTGCATCTATAAAGGCAAATGAGCGACAGAGGGGGCACTCAGGCTATATGCGAATACCTGAGCATTCTCCTGGGGCGTCATCTGGGTCTTAGGTGAGCGAGCTACAGGCGCAGTAAAGGGGATTCAATACGTGGATCTGACCCCCATACGCAGGCGGATTTCCTTGAGGTGCGCCCTGCTGGTTGGGAGGGCCTGCCCATCCGTTGGGAACAAGCGTATAGCCTGGCGGAGGCTGGGCCTGCTGCTGATAGTACGGGCCCTGCTGCACGAATTGAAACCCGGGAGGGGGTTGCGACGAGAAAGGCTGAGTCAAAGAGATGAGACTGAGTGCGAACAAAGAGAATGTGGACATGCCTGGGTCGCTGCGGGCGCGATACCAAGATCCTGCAGGATGGCGGGAGGGGGAGCTCTGGAGGGTTTTTTTTTGGGACTGCGGGGCTTGCTCACAACCTGCTGTTGCTGGGACAATCGGTAACGCGTCAATCGAAGAAGAGCGGCGACTTACAGTCGCTAAAAACTTCTTGCCGCCCGCGGTGTGCATGCACTGAGCAGTGCTTGGACCCCCAGGACATGTAGCGCAAACTGCCTTGGGGATTTTGACGGTGGCGGCGCCTGGAGCCTTACGCCTGGACGACGCTCGCACGGGGACGGTGGACGCCGACATGGTGGGACTGGAGAAAAAGGAGTGGAATGCCACGTCGCCGGCACGTGTCGCGTTTTGAGAGCCAGCGACGCGCCATTTTCTGAGTGCGGAGAACGCTGATTTATCGGTGCACGGCGCAGCCAGAAAAGATTAGGGAGAGAGTTGTGTATACAGGTGTATACACGCTGGCGACAAACATGCAACAACAACTCCGCACCTGCTGCGAGCTCACACCGATTTTTAGGTGCGAACCAAAAATCGGTGGCGTGATGCCCAGTCCACGCACTGATTTCGAGGTGCGCACAACTATCGAGCGGCACTCATGCAGCGCTTGCGCAAGTCGCGACGTATCAAGGTCCGTTTCTTGTATCTATACGAAACGACGTTCGACTTATGGCCACTAGATCGCGCTCTGCTACGGAGACAGGCAGCACAGCCGCGACCCGGAGGATTACTGGGGACTGGGGAGCGCGGAACGTACGAAAAGGTAAGACTCACCCTTGGTTTCGAATTCAGAGGCTCATGTTGGTCCAGGGAAGGTGCGTGTGACCGAGATGTGTATGGGAGGACGGCGCTCACGACGGCCCTGATTGCACAGTGGTGCACTCTCTTTCTTTAGGGTTGCCTGGTTGGTTCCGTCACACCGACTGGAGCTTGGTGGATCCCAACGTGTCGGACCACACTATCCTGGGCCGTGGACCGCTGACCGTCAATGGGCAGGACTATATCATCGACATGCGCTCCCGTACGTCTACTTCCACTTTTTCTTTCCTTTCTGGTTGAGACAACCGTCAGAGGGACGTGGGTGGCAGAGCTGGCAGAACAAGCCCGACATTGTCGTCCTGATGCTGGACATTAGAAAGCCCAGGAGATGTCTCGCGCAGCTTTGCGAGGCTTACGACTACATTGCTGATGGGCGGTGTGGCCTGGGAGCCATACTGGCCGTCGCCGTGTACAGGCATTTCTGGACAGTTTTGTGGGAGGGGGAAATCCCTGCGGCGAGGAAGGTGGCCAGTAAGTTTTTTCCACCCGCATTTTTGTAGATTGGTTTGTACTGACCGGGATGATTCGTAGGCAAGGTTGGGGCCCTACTGTTGACACACTCACTGGTCGCCGCGGCGCCACCAGGTTGGTTTCTGCAAACCTTGGTAGCTAGTAAGTGAAAGGATAGCTGGCGCAGCCGAAATTGACGCACGGTTGAGGTCATTTGGCGGCGGAGATAAGCGCAAGAGAGTGGGTGCAGCACTGGGAGGACCATCACACCACCAGACTGGGTGCCCGGTCTCGAATTATCCTGTGGGACCCTCACGGCCCGTCGACGCCGGTGTACACGCCGTATGGACATAGACAGGGAGACTGGGGGTTATGTACTCAGGAGGAAGCCGACGCGAGGGCGATTAAGTTGCGGCGGCGGAGCCGGAACCTGAGGAGGAAGTTGCGACGGCGCGAACACGCGCTGGAGAAGTTGGAGGGGAGACGGCAAGCTGCAGCTCGCCGTGCGCGGATGAAATTGCAACGCAAACTTCACCCAGTAGATAGTGAGACAGAAGACGACGCGTAGTTAATATGCAATTTTCTAAGCTCCTATACAATTTTCTTAGTTGTTGCAGGTACATCGGTGAATACTATTTTTGAAAGCGGAAATCGGTGGAATACATGGTAAGACGACTTTGTTCAATACATGATACACAAGGAAGATACCACTAAACTATGTGGAGGCGGTTTTGGGTTTGGGGAATTTTTTAATTATGGCACGATTCCAAAGGGCTAAGAAGGTGCGCGTGTACACGATAGCTCTAGTCTGACCCATGTAGCTGACTCCCTTTCTGATTCTGGAGAGGCCGCCATTGCCACATTCGGCGGCGCTGGTGTTGATTTGGGCGAGTGGGGGATCCAGCACGGCATAAGTCTTCAAAAAAGCAGCATGAGAGCATTTGGTATGCCCGAAAGCGTGGAAATCGTCGATGAGGAAATGAGTGTTGGCGAAAAACAAGGGTTCGCGCGACATGCAATAGGCGGCAAGAGCACACGAGAAATCGTAGATGACGAGGCCAGGAGCCTTCACCCAGCGGGTTATGATGGCAGAGAAAACGTCGTTGCGGCCCTCAGCTTGCGGTATGCAGTGAAAACCATAGCAGATACTATGCGTGCACCAGACACACATAATACCCCCAGTCAGACGCTGTTTACCGTACTGATTATAAAACTTGTTGCAGGTGGCGCCACGCCTGCCGCCCTCAGCACCCTGGTCGTGCCTTAAGTTGGGGTAAGCGGGTCTCAATCTGACGGCGGGCATGCTATAGTAACATCCGCTCTGGCGATGAGTGAGTGAGCTACAGGCCAGTGATCGAGACGAGAAACTAACCTCATTCCACGGATCCATGTCCAGGTCAGGGTCTGGGACTTCCATCGCCAATCTACCGGCCGTGAGACGAGTGGCTACGTCGAGGGTGCGAGCGGCTAGAAAGTCAAGCAGTGAGAGGATGTGATTGGTAGGAGCGCGGGGGTCGCCTCGGTGGTGTTGAATGAGTTCGTAGATGGCGGGGAGGTGGAGTAAGTGTCGCAGGTTGGCTGGGGTTGGGTCAGCGCGATACTGGTTGAGTGAGGCTAGCACTGGGAGGGTGATCATCTGGAGGGCAGATTCTTCGGCTGCGATCTGGGGGGAATGTGATTGAGCAGGGACGGCAAGAGTTGTGTTTGAACGTTCACACCTGTTTAAAGAGCTGGAGGTAGACGTTGGGCGGTGAGATGCCGACGTTCACTGCCCCCAGACCAAAGTAGGTTTCGAAGAGTTCGCCGAGGCCAGAATTGAGACTTTTCAGACGGGTGCACACGTCAGGGGTGATCCGCACCCTTTCGACGGCCTGGTTGACGAGCTTAAGCTCGGCGTCCTTGAGCTCCTCCTGGTCAGCAGCCTCGTCGATACCTTCCACAGCGGCGCGGGTTTTCGCGGCTTTGGCGGGTGTGGTCACAATCTTCCGCACAGACTTGCGAAGGTCTGCGTCGGCGAGCATGGTCAGACTTTTAACGGGGGCAACCTCTGAGTGGACGGGATGATTGGCGAGAAGTGCTGTCGGGGGACAGAGTGAGCCAGAGAGTTTGGTGCGTCCGAACGCCAGCGTCACTCCGTCCCAAATGGTTTCGTTCGGATGATCGCCACACTGCGGGCAGGTCATATCATTGCCCAAGACTTGTAGGTCCGCGAAAAGGAACCACGCGGCGCGAAGAACGTTGCCGCTGACGAAGGGAATAGAGGCCATCGTCTGATAGCGCCTTGACATGGACAAAGTGTAGGATGCAAAAGGAGTCTCAGAGGCGGTATACTGGGCGTTGTAGTCGTCGAAGAGGGCATGTGAGAAGAGAGTCCTGTTGTTGTAATTGAAAATGCCGATGTCTCGACAATCAGGGCCAACATAATTACGTCGGCCTTTCGAACACTCGTGGCAGATCTGGACCTCGATGGTTGCGGCCACGGCACGCGTTAGGGTGTACACGGTGCATTCGAACTGGGTGGTAGGACGCGCAGGATTGACAGTGGCGCCGCATCGGCAGCGAGCGTTGTCGCCTAACGGGATCAATGGTGGAGGGAGGTCGGCAGAGGTGCGAGGATAGAGAACAGTATCGGTGTCAAGGAAGGCCCAGACGGGGGGCATGATTGGAAGATGCGACACCGCAGTGGGGGAGCGCGTCGAGCCGACTGAGATGATGAGGTGGGTGAGATTGTGAAAAGGGTTAAGGGCGTGGACTCACCAGGTGTGTCTGCCGCGGCTTGAACGTTGAGCTGATCGATCGCAGTAACCCCCTCACTGTCGCCGACGAGTTTCGTCAGGTAGTCCTTAGCCACGGCGGCGTGAGGACAAGCGACCTTCCCAGAATCCTTGGAACAAGACCAGGTTCCAGCGTCAGGAGACGCTCCTGTATGCGTCACAATCGCTCGATACTTCAATTGGGTCGGCTTATTAGCGCTGGCGACGGTGAAGAGGCTGATTGTTTCGTGGCCGGGTGTCAGCTCGCGCGAGAAGAGAGTGACCTTGCAGTCGGCATCTGGCCGACAGAATCAACGGATGTCGGGCACTGCGAGTGGAAGAAGTACCACGGGGGAAGACGCGATCCGAGCTGGAGAAGGCAGCAAGGCCTTCCTCCTTCATATATCTTCGGTGCACACAATAGTCAGCGCGTTCGCAGGTGCAGGCGAAGTAATTTGAGTGCGCGTCGACAACTTGAAGATGATACCAGTGGCCCTGGTGGTTATAATGAGGTAGGAGCCACAGGGCTGGCGTAAATAGCTTACCGTTGAATCCGATCCATTCCACCCCTCACAGACGAAAAAAGATTCACTGATTTGGTAGAAACCGACGGTGCCCATGGTCACCCCTTCCGCAAAATCATCGTAGGCCTGACCGGCCGTGGGCGGTGCGTCGAAATGTAGTGGACGGGTGGGGAGGTCGATGTCGGTGGTGAAGTCATCGTCAGTGAGGTTGGCATCTCGGGGGAAATCATCGTCGGTTGTGAGGTCGCCGTCGCTGGAGGCGAGGAAGGGGTCAAAATTCGGGGAGGTAGAGACTTCGGCGCTGCTTTCCTGGGTTGAAGCATGGGGAGTGGTCTTGTTGGCTTTGCGGAGGCGTTTGGTATCGGGGCGGGTCAATTTGCGCTTGTGAGCCCGCTTCGCGGGGGAATAGGTGTCAGGGAGGCCTAGAAGATCCAAGGTGTCCTCATCGAGAAGGTCGTCCGAGGGTTCAGCATCGGGAAGAGTGACGGGGGCGAAGTCGTCGCCCACGTCGTCCCACATGAGTTGGGGAAAGACACGTGCAACTGAATTTGATATGGCAAGGATTGTGGCGAGCCGCACCAAGGAATGGGTGGGGCTCGCACCAAGAAATTGGTGCGAGCCACAAACGAGATTTGCTGAAGTCGTACCGGAAGGAATGTGCTTACAAATGCTACGATGGCAACATATCGGGACTGATGCAGTGATGCTCAGATGTTCTTTCCATGTAAATAATTCAACCCACCGGCCTGTGGCCCTGGCCCTGCTGCGTGTTCACTGCAATACATTCTGTGGCTTCTTTGATGTCGAGGCTTCTGCTCTGCGGATTTCGCAGCCAATATAATTTGGCTGTATTCTGTGTCTTCTTGCTCGCTCCCTGCGCCCACATGAATCGCAAAAAAATGGCTGAGGAAGTCGCTCGCAACCCAAAGCTCTCAAATCTGACCGAAAATATTGCCGTGGATGATGAAGCGGAGTTTACTGTTGTCCGTAAGGCACTGTATGTATTTCCCTCCTCCCTATGTTGTTCACGACTCAGCTCCCGCATCCTTCAGCAATCTAGACAGGCGAGGACGTGGTATATGCCGCGTGGTGCACGCCGGCGGCGCCGGCCTCTCCATCGCTGGCATCGCGAAGGTTTTCCGTACCACTGAAGAGGTTGTGAACCGCGCCATCACCAATGAAAGATCAGCGCCCGATCACGACAACCCCGCTCACGACAAGTGGTACTGGTAACCTCTCCTCTGTGCTCGTCGCCAAACTAACCAGCATGTCAGGCTAGTAGGAGTGGACTATCGTGAACGTTATTTCCCAGAGACTATCAAGCAAGAGGAGATGGAAGAAGGGGAGGAGGAGGATGACCAGCTTGCGGAGGAAGCGGACGAAATTTTGAATGATGATGACAATGGCGGTACCGAAAAACGCGCTGTATGAACTTCTCCTAAGCATCTTCGTGTACTTGTCTTCATTCAGAATACCGACAGCGACTTCGAGAGGCACCGAGGCTCCGTAAATATGACAACGAAGACAACGACAGCAGTAGGGAAAAACGCACTGTATGAAGTCCTACTGAGCACTGCGAGGTATTCCTCTTGATTGACTATATCCCCAGCGAGTTCGACGGCGACCGAGGCTCCGTGTGGCTGATGGCGAACATGAACACCTCCCGAACCCAACTGCTAGGCAATTCAAGGACGGGCTTCTGAATCTGCGCATCAAGAACTACTCAGGGCTGAACATGGTCGATCGTCGGGGACGTGCACTCATCCGTCAGGTCTTCCCACATATCGACAACCTCTCGGCCATTGGCAGGGCGTACGGAATTGCTCACAATCCTATCAAGTCGATCGTTTACAACGAACTCGACCCCGAGGACGACTTGTCTGAAGACAACGGCCTCGTCGGGCCAGACTTCTTGCACCATTTCCCTCCGGCTCCATGCCCACCCAAAGGAAGAAGGGTGAGTAGACATGTGGGCCGCCCTACAAAGAAGAAGTCGACCAGCAGTGCCAACGGTAAAGGGAAAGAGATGGCCGTGGCGAGCAAGCGCCGTACTCCGATGGCCAACTCGGACGAGGAATCTAGTGCTGAGGCGGATAATCGCGTAGGTCTTGTCCTACGTTGCTGATGCAGTCGCTAATGAGACATGCCAGAGCAACAGTGGGCGCAGTCATTGTTCGCGGGAGATCGACGACATCGCACCTTGGGATTCGAGAGAGGCGCCCCTTGACAATGCCGAGAGGCAGCAGACATCCCCGACACCCTCGCCGCTAGTACATAACTCCCCCCGGCACGGCGGCGTTGCCTCCCCCCAGCAGCAGACATTCCCGACGCCCTCGCCGCCAGTACATAACCCCCCCCGGCACGGCGGCGCTGCATCCCCCCAGGACGCTTCGGTGCACAATGTGTACACATCCCATGCCGATATCGAATCGCAGGCTCTCCCGAGGTTCTCGCCCAAGGGGCGGGCCATCCCACCGACGCTGGAAGCCTTCCTGGAAAATGTCGGCAACTTCAACTTGACGGGGTGGAGTGGCAAGCTGGTGGATCTAGGCTTCCACAGCATGTATGAATTGCAAAGGGTGGCTAAGCTCGACGAGGAACACCGCGTGAGAACGCTGGAGATGCTCTTGTTGCCGGCCCAGATGACCCAGCTGCTCATCGTCTCCTTGGCGACCACACTTGGGGATATGCCGATGCACAACGTCTACGAGAGCGGCGGGAGTGGCTCTGCCCCCCGTGCCGATGTTGAATCGCAGGCTCTCCCGAGGTTCTCGCCCAAGGGGCGGGTCATCCCACCTGCCATGGAAGCCTTCCTGGAAAATGTCGGCAACTTCAACTTGACGGGGTGGAGCGGCGAGCTGGTGGACCTAGGCTTCCACAGCATGTATGAAGTGAGAAGGGTGGCTAAGCTTGATGATGAACACCGCGTGAGAACGCTGGAGATGCTCTTGCTGCCGGCCCAGATGTCCCAGCTGCTCATCGTCTCCTTGGCGATGAAGTTCGCAGACGTTGGGGCTCAGTGACGTGCTCATACGAAGTCGATTAGGATATTTTGTAACTACTACACGCTTTGTAGCATTTGTATGGATCATTGGCAATGAATATTTTCCTTTTGGTTGCACCAAATGATCAGTGCGTGGCGTGGGGCAAAAAAACACTGAAAAAAGAAACTGTCCTGTGCGCTAAATAATCAGTGTGTGGCGTAGGGCGAGAAAAAGGCTACACACCGAGAATTCAGTGCGTGGCATGGGGAGGGAAACAGGCGACGCACTGAGAATTCAGTGCGCCGCTGAAAAAAGAAATTGTGCTGGGCACCGAGAAATCAGTGTGTGGCGTAGGGCTAGAAGAAGGGTACACACCGAGAATTCAGTGTGTGGCGTAGGGCGAAAAAGGCGACGCGCCGAGAATTCAGTGCGCCGCTTAAAAAGAAATTGACCTGTGCACTGAATAATCAGTGTGTGGCGTATGGCGAAAAAAAAACGACGCGCCGAGGATTCAGTGCGTGGCGTAGGGAGGGAAAAAGGCGACGCACTGAGAATTCAGTGTGTGGCGTAGGGCGAAAAAAAAGCGAGGCACCGAGGATTCAGTGCGTGGCGTAGGGCGAAAAAAAGGCGACGCACTGAGAATCCAGTGCGCCGCTGAAAAAAGAAATTGTGCTGGGCACCGAGAAATCAGTGTGTGGTGTAGGGCTAGAAGAAGGGTACACACCGAGAATTCAGTGTGTGGCGTAGGGCGAAAAAAGGCGACGCGCCGAGAATTCAGTGCGCCGCTGAAAAAAAGAAATTGACCTGTGCACTGAATAATCAGTGTGTGGCGTATGGCGAAAAAAAAACGACGCGCCGAGGATTCAGTGCGTGGCGTAGGGAGGGAAAAAGGCCACGCGCCAAGGATTCAGTGCGCCGCTGAAAAAAGAAATTGACCTGTGCACTGAATAATCAGTGTGTGGCGTATGACGATAAAAAGGCTACACACCGAGAATTCAGTGCGTGGCGTAGGGAGGGAAAAAGGCCACGCGCCGAGAAATCAGTGCGCCGCTGAAAAAAGAAATTGACCTGTGCACTGAATGATCAGTGTGTGGCGTATGGCGAAAAAAAAACGACGCGCCGAGGATTCAGTGCGTGGCGTAGGGAGGGAAAAAGGCCACACACTGAGAAATCAGTCTGTGGCTAAGGGCAAAATGGGCGCGTGATAAATGTATTTCGCACGTGGTCGAGTTACAGCTGATTAGCAATGATACGCTACACCGAAAAACAGGTGCGCCGCTGAAAACCTACCCCGTGTGCACGCCATAACCCACCCCCCATCAAAGCCGCAAAGCCGCACCCTTCTATAATTGGTTCACTTCACTGCTATAGCCCCGAATAACGCAGCGACGCAAAACAAATCTCCGGGGTTTTTGGTGATGAAGCATCCTTCAAGTTTGGCACGTGCTGGACATCATCTTGTCTTTGCCTAGCTTTGCCCGCTTTCAAGTTTCATGGCCCGTCTCATCTACGGCACGGCTTGGTCCGTTCTGATCGTGGAATGACATACTTCTCGTTTGACGAGGATGCTAGGAAGGAGCAGAGAACAGCGCCTCTTGTTGTTGCGGCCGTTTTAAAGGGTTTTCGTTCAATTGACACTGGTAGAGCCACTCCAAACCTTTCTCTGATTCTTTCCTTCACTTTCCAACTCAGCCTGCCAGCCTAAACACTACCGGTTCGTTCAATATGGATCGGATTGTGTCTGTTTCCTCAGGGTTTTGCAGCGAGGATCTCGTTGGTGAAGCTTTGCTGACGCTGAAAAATGAACACGGTATTAAGCGCGAAGACTTGTTCCTGCAAACCAAGTGCATATTCATCGTTCCCAAGGTATTCTCCAGATTAACTGTGAACAGATTTACTCCAATTAGCGGGCAAACGACTTCCAAGCCGCTCCCATATGATCCCGCGACATCAATAACGACCCAAATCAATGCTAGCTTCGCAGTTTCCCTCTCGCATCTTAACACCACCTATCTCGATAGTTATATTCTTCACTCACCTCTCCCTACCATCGCGGAGACCCTCGAAGCGTGGACGGCTCTGGGAGCACTTCAGGATGCCGGCCACGTCCGCGTCATCGGAGTGAGCAACACGTATGATTTACGCGTGCTCGAAGCACTTGTGGCAATACGTCCTTTGCAGGTTGTACAAAACCGATGGTACGAAAGGAACCGGTGGGACAGGGATGTTTGTCGATATTGCAAGGAACACGGGATTGAGTATCAGTGAGTTCACTCTGCATAAGAAACAGGTGGACTTCCCGACGACAGGGTGTATAGGTCATTTTGGACGCTCTCGGGCTCGCCTTCGCTGCTCGCATCTCCGGAGGTGGTTGCCATAGCTAAGGCTTCACAGTGCACGCCTGCACAAGTCCTGTTCAAGTTTGCGACAATGGGTGGGGTAACACCATTGAGTGGTACCACAAATGAAACCCATATGGAAGAGGGCGCCGCCATCCCGGTCCTTGAGCTTCAGGACCCCCTGGGGCAGCTGAAAATCCTGGAAAATCTCGTCTGGGGAACAAGTAACACACAAAAATGAGACAGTCATTCATGCGTATTGATACGTATATGCACTGCTTTCTTCCCTGTTCGATGCCCTCGTGTTATTTTTTGCCCTCGTCTCGTTTTTTCGCAATCCATGGATTCAATGTATATTGGTATGGCAGGCGGATAATGCATAGATCAACATCTGTTTTTCGTAACCCATCCGACAGTGCCTCGTAACTCACCAGAACCCGTCCGGGTTTCGTAAGTATGCATCGTTAAGCGCCGGAGAGAACTGGTCGAACTGAGGGACCGGGGCGTCGTTTGCCATGATGTACGACCAGTCATCCACACTAGAGATACTTCAGCTCTGCAAAACCTTCGGCTGATCACATCGATCACATGCAACGTACTGGAAGCTGGACGGGGCGCTCAACCACATGGACATGATATCCGTATCTATGGGAATATCTGCAGATAACTGCGGTATATGCGTGCCCATAGGGCGATTAAAATCCGGGGGTTGATTAAAGTTGTACAACGCAGTCGGATGGCCATCATTTGCAGGAAATGGATCAGAGGATTCTGGATGCGATCCAAAGTCTGGTATATGGTGGCTCATGAAGGCTGACGACCACTGTGTAGCCCATGAAGGCTGCTGTCAAGATGAATGGTGTGCAGAATTTAAGACTTACATCCAAATCCTGTTCCGATGCAGTCTCAGAGCCATGCTGAGCCGACGGAGGGGCTGTCGGCATTGACTTGAAACCAAATAACACGTCAATATGTTCTCCCGCGTGTATCAAGCGGTTCAAAATGTCACTGAATGGCAGAAATAAAACCAGGGAACATATAATAAAAAGCTTTTCGAGGATACCTGTACCGGCCCGCCGCAAGATATCTGTTTGATTTCATGTCGACAATGTTGAAAAGAAGGGAATGCAGAGCTTACCTGTCCTCAGCCACTTTCGTTACATTCAGACACGTATATATAAGATCCATTTCTTTGGAAGGACTATATGCGAAGCCAGATCTTTTGCCGCTCCATGTATTTAGAAGAAGGACAACGCAGGCTGTAAAGGCTGGGGGCTGCGGAGAGTTAAGTTGCGGCCGAGTAACAAGTAAATGATTTCAACCAGCATGTTGTAATTGACTGATACTTGGCGTTTATTCAGAGCATCAAAGATTCTCGTAATCAGGCGAGCCGCATTGGTGCATATGGCAAGCGATGGGTACGCCCCTGTGAGGAATCAGCGTGCTCAGATGGGAGGTGAGATTACAATTAACCTGGCTGGGTCGCTTCCAAAGGATTCGGAATAAATGGACGATGTACTAGGATTTGCACACTGTAATATTCCGCATAAAGCAAAGCTGATTGACTGAAGTGTAGTTTGTTTTTGCGCTCGGGATCCCACCGTACTTTGAGAAATGAATACGGAGGTCAACTGAATTGTTCCAGACTTACAATGATCGGGAATTCCGAGCATCCATGAATTGAGTGCAGAATCAAAAGCCATGATATTTTGAGCATCTGTCGGGACGAAGGGTTGACCGTGGATATCTCTTGCTGGTCTGGGAGAATACTGATACTGCGTTAGAACACATCAAAACGAAGGGTTGAGTGATCCACTATAGTTGTGGTGACAGCAGCTTGTATTTCGAGAAGCTTGATATAGCGTATGAAGTAGGACGTCTCTGAAGGGATATCCTTGGGTTGCTTGAAATTCGACGGTCCAGGTAGGTCAAAATACTGATCGTCGCACTCGATTGGCAGATCCTGGTCGAAACTTTGCCTCCTCTTAGGAATGTCAAAGTATCGAAAGTGAACTCACTCTCGATCATGAATTGCCATGGGGCGCCCGGTACGCGTGCCAGATACCCACTCTAAGCAAATCAAAACCCTGCAAGGATCAGCTTGTACGCTAGGAAAAGGGCAAAAACACACCAAAAAATCCGCTTCCATTGTTCACTCTCTGTGGTTGGTTCGCTTTGGGTCCTGCGGCGATGAGCACCGACATCTTGTGCTCTTCGCAAGCCGAATCCAATATGAATCCAGCTTTCTGCCGTCGGCGACAAGGCCATGAGGTACATGGCAGAAAGAGCGATAGTTTGAAGCTCATAAAGGTCGGGTTTACAGATCAAGCTTTCAGGAATAACTTGAACCTGATCCCATGAACCGTCGAAACAAGCTCGAAGATATAATGTTACGAACTTGGTTATACCATTTCCAACCGGCAGAATGGAACGTGGTTTCGTCTTCAAGATTGACACGAGTATCATCACAGTGTCGCGCTCCTAAGCTCGAGACTAAGAGTAATGTTGCGGCAAACCTATGATCACGAAGATGCAACTTGTCCATGACCTTGTGTTCGAAGGTGGGACGATGCAAAACTGGCCAATAACAGTTGACTTCCTTGAAGTATAGGTCCACCAGAACAGAAAGCAGATCAGGATCAGGGAACATGTACTGCGGACTGTCATCGCCCGGGGGCGGGATCCTCCATTTTGGCATATCCCAAAATGTGCTGCGCTGTGGTTAGTCGGGGTTAGTAGCGTCATTGACCACCAAGCGTGCTTACCTTATTGGGTAGATTTGAGAAATCCGGCTGGGGGGTGACACCGGAAACATGGCTGTGAAAGTTCAGAGCTGTTTGGACCAATGTGACGCCGCTGTTTGAAAACAGTTATGTCTGAGCTACCGGGCCTTCGCAGTGGGCCCACCTTGATTTGCCGAAGAAACGGTTTTCCGCCGGATTCAAGCTGAATTTCGAGAAAGAACCGGAGATGTGATCCATATCGTTGCGCGGTAAGCTCTCTACGCGGTGCATTAAAGGCACTACCTCGTCGTCGTTTTCGTTTAAAAACTGTTCCGTGAAATCTATGCCTGGTAGAAGCTGTAAAGTTCAGATAAAATAAAGATAAGTAGACTACCGAGACTTCCGCGCAGTCTCTTTCCTTGTTAAGAAGCTTCTCCATCTTTTCCACACGATTTTCTAAAGCTGCAACATATCTATAAATATAAATTAGCTCAGAGGCGAGTCGGGAGAAGGAGAGCGAACCCTTTTGCCGAACTTAAGGTCTTGCCAAAACATGAAGCTGTCAGCTCAAACTTGCAAAAGGGGAGTATCGATTGTGACCTTCATAATGTCTTGGTGAGTACAATCCAAGCCCATATTGATGCAGTGGCTGCAGCGATTTCCAGGCATCTGCCCACTGTCGCCTTAAAGAATATCAAACATGGCGAATATCATGGCGGGAAGCTTCCTCGTACATCGAACTATCAGGGTGGATTCAGTGGCAGGGAACCAGTATAATCTGCAACGAGCGCACTCTTCCGCTTCTTGCAGACACTCTCAGTATCGCGAAACTCCATCGAGTATGTAAAGCCCGCTGAACAGCCACTGATAGGCGCGTCCAGCACAATATTGATGGCATGTGATTGCCAAATATCCAAACATTTTGACGCGTTTGTTGACGCGCCGTTAAACTCTCCACAGCCACCATTAATCCAGCACAGCCATGGGTGAATCGCATAAAACGGGAGCAAATCTGTCAGCCTCAGAGTCCGACCTTCTCCGCTAACCACCAACAGCGTAGTCAGTAGTCGGTCCCCCACTCACCTCTGATTTTCAGGCAGGCCCTATCGTGACAGGCGCGCGGGACCGGTCGTCGCTTATAGGGCGTACGCGGGAGGGAGTTTTGTTCCATCTGCGGGTGCGGACGCGCCTAGATGTGGACCTGACGGTTGACCCAACCAAGCCGGAGTGGAGTCGACGGCGTCCCACAAGTGCCCAGCGCGACCTCGAACGACAAGCCAGGAACTCGCCCAGCGAGGTGCGTCTTCTCTTGTCACTGCTCTTTCCCTCTGTCTCACTTTCGCCGTTGCAGATGCTGTACCCGCCAGGAGTCGATTACGGCCATCCACCGTCGGTACGCTTACCGGGATTCGTTACGGGGCATGGGATCGTCGTGCTCGCCTGAACAGTCTGGATGACCTCCGATCGGTGAAGGGTGTTCGCACCGAAACAGACCCTTAGGTCGCGGCCTATCCTCCGTAAAGCAATTTGGCAATCCCCTCTGGTGAGTCTCCCTTCTTCTTTCCCAACGCCTTGTAGTATCTGACTCGCTCTTCCAGAAGACACGCAGCAAGACTCACTAACCCGAAGCGAAAGAGCAGGGTCCACAACGAGATGTCGATTCGCCCGGGTGAGCATCCTATTCTTCTCGTTCATCGCCTTGTCGCTAATTCGCTTGCAGATCAGCAGCCCGCCGCGCAACCGCCGTGTGGTCAATCGCGTAATTACCATCCCCTCCGGTGAACATCCTTTCTTCTGCTATCATCTTGTCGCTCACTCGCTTTTTTCAGGAGCTAGATCGTTTAGGTGAGTCTTCCTGGGGGTGGGCTCGCAACCCTCGTGCACCCTTGTCGTGGGCCCCCAGGCTTAATACCTTCGGGTTAACCAATAGCACGTTAATTGCGAGGTTTGTCGTTTCTCTTGTCCATCGTTTTTCATTTTGTAAACCTTGAATGCATTGTTATATATCCGTCTTCAATTCTTTCACAATTCGCCACCAGATGTTACCTATAATCTCCCGCCCGTCTTTGACAGTCGACCGCCGCTCAAGATTTCAAGACATTACCGTATGGACTTGCACGCCGACTGTACTGTGAAAAGTCAGTCTCCTTGTCCAGCTCGCAGTCGGACTGGCATGCGGGCCGCTGAAAGGCGTACATTGTTATCGCGGAGGAGAGAGGAACGCTAAGGGTCTTATGGGACGTAGGCAGAGAGATCGCAAAGGAGGCTGCAAGTCGGCCACATAGATGATTTGGTGTGGCTGTGTCGTGGTTCTCTTTCTCTTTCAAGTTCCGTGCGTTGATCTCATGGCTCGCCGTGGCGCACTTATCGCAGTGGAGGGTCTCGATAGGTCGGGGAAAACCACTCAAATCTCGCTACTACAGTCTAGGCTAGAAGCTGCTGGATCCCAGGTCAAACTGCTCAAATTTCCTGACCGCACGACGGCTATCGGGAAAATGATCGATTCGTACTTGCGATCCCAATCCGAGCTGGACGACCATGCCATTCACTTGCTCTTTTCAGCGAATCGCTGGGAACTCACGTACGACCCGAAATCTTCGTATGAGCTTCTCTACATCGTCTTTTTAGCACCACAATTGAGCGGCTGCTCGCGGAAGGCACGACGGTTCTCTGCGACCGATATGCATTTTCTGGTGTTGCCTTCTCTACGGCCAAGGGCTTGTCGTTGGAGTGGTGCCGCTCTCCCGATATCTCCCTTCCAGCCCCTGATGTTACACTTTTTTTGAATATCACGCCAGAAAAGGCGCGGGAACGCGGTGGCTATGGTGAAGAGCGTTACGAGAAGGAAGAGATTCAGCGAAAGGTGCGGTCGGTTTTCGACGAGATCTCGGTCGAGTTCGGGGACAGATGGATTACGATTGACGCTGGGAGGACTGAGGAAGATGTGGCGACAGATGTTTGGAAATCTGTTGAACATGTGGCTGATGGTGTCGTCTCTCCACTTGAACAGCTATGGACAAAACACCAGAAGGAATAACTTTTTCAACGTCAGGATTTGGCAACGGAAGCACCATGTTGTATTCAAATTGTACAATTGTCTGAATCTGTTGGCACCGAAGCATGGAAAGGCCTCAGGATCCTTGTCCAATCCTCCAGCATCTATGCCTGCCCTCTAATGCTCGGCAACGAGCCTGGGGTAAGCTTCATATCATCTGCGAGCAAGACAACATTCGTGTAGCCATTTCAAGTACGTTGAATTCCATCCTGAACGAATCGAATCGAGCGGCAAGTATGGACGTGAAAGGGCACTCTTTCTTTTACAGGAGGAAGATGACAGTCTCGAGCTTCTTTAAGAAAACATAGAAAGTCGCCCACGCACTCAACTTGGCGTACTGCTCGTCAACCACCAATCCGACAAGGATTCCATCAGATGCGCGAGAGCCTGTATCCCCCCCGTCGGTCTCCGGCCGTGCCCAATTGGGGGGGCAGTCGTTTCGGGGGCAGATGACGGCCCCTTGTCCACCAGCACCTTGAGCGCCTTAGTCTGAATAAACGTCAATGTCATGATTGAGTGTTCAAAAGATCAAACCCACCAGCGCTGCCATCTTAGTCCTAAACCTGCGCGCCAGATCCTCGAGTAGCGGTGCCGCGTGGTACTCTTCTAGGCGGCCAGTCTTACGCTCACCGACGAGCACGGCCAACTCGAGCACGAGGTCGAGTGCCTGACGCAAGAGGTCGCCCGCAACGCGCTGCGCTGAGCGGAGCAGGCACGCGCTGAGCACGTCGTCCAGCAGGGCCGAGTGTGCACGTGCGAGTGCGAACACGTCTGAAAAGGGTCGCGGTACAGCGGCAGATACGGACGGCGCAAGGCGCGCGAGGAATGGACCGACGTTGCCGCCGATCGCGGTGTCGCAGACATACTCGGAGAAGTTCGTGAGGAAGGATTGCGCGATGAAGCGGAGGTGCAGAAGCAGCTTGTTGGACCCAGTGAGCGTTGGGAAGAGGGGCCGCGCTGTCGGTCGGCACATGCGGAATACAGCGGCCAGTGCGTGCTCGACTTGGCGATGCGGATGATTAGCAACCAGGACAAGACCTCTGAAGTAAACACACCTCGCATGATGCGCAAGAGGTAGGTGAACATCCGCTGGTACTTGGAAAGAATATCTGGTGTTATCAGAATGTCCAGCGGATGCGGGGCCTTGTAATCCATGTACAGAAAATCTAGGGCTCTGTAAACCATTCAGCTCAATGCATGAGAGATCCTGAAGGAAACATACTCGATGGCTGAAAAGAAAACATCAGCTTGAAGAAACCTGACCAGGAAAACTGAACATACAAAGCGGATTTAGCCACTGATCATGACCGGCGCCCGTGGGTAAATCTCGGATGGCGAACCCAAGCCTCCGCTCCGCTTCGAGCCAAAAAGCCTCTCTGCTCGACTCGGCGTCCGATTCCACCAGGTGTTCACCGGACACCTCAAACGAATCGACTATTACGGTCCGCAGGAAGAAGCTGAGGTCTGCACCCACGGGCGGCCACGTATCGCGCTCGAGCAGAGCGAGGGATAGCCCGACTGGCCATGGATGCGCGGTCCTGCTGTCCTTGTCACGCTTCTCCTTCTCCACAGCCTTCGACCGCCGCACGCGGAGCGACGCCGGCACCACTTCGTCAGGATCGTACCCCTGCGAGTCCGAGAACAGTGCTGCCGCAAGCCGCACCTTGAACGCCGGTGCACCGAGGAGCAGGTACGCGTGGAGCAATTCCATATGAGGTTTGAACTGCAGTGGCGCTGCCGGGGAGAGGAAGAGCGAAAGTAGCGTGCTGGAGAGCTTCGACGCATGCTGAACCAGGGGCGCGAAGACGATGGACGTCAGGTGCGCGAGCGTCGGCGTGATCGGCGGGAGCGACGCGGGAAACGCGTCGAGGAAGGCTTGCAGCAAGGCTATGGGAGTCGGAGTGCCTTTGTCATCGAGGAGGGAGTGCCCGAAATGGCCACCCGGCTCCAAGTCGAAGATGCTGAACTGTGCCAAACCGGCCTCGGCCACTGACGGCGTAACTGGGACGACATCATCCGGCCTCGGAGGCGGGGTTGACTCCCGGCCGGCCCAAGCGCTTTCAATCTCGTGCCAAGTCCAAAACCACTGAATAGTACCCTGTATTGGCGGCATCTGCAGGAGTCGGTGGTCCGGTTCCGCGGCACGTAACAGGACGAGAGATTTCTGGGCCGCAGGGAGGACACTGACTAGCTCCGGCGGAAAAAAGGTCGGAAACGAATCGGTACCAATACTGTCGAGGTCGTCGCGCTCTTCCATGCCATCGTCTGACACGTCCAGCGCGTACTGGTCGTTCTGATCGCCCACCACGCGCGCGGGTCTCTGGACCGTTGAATCGCCACCAAAACCGACTGAGCGCGAAATCTCTTGGATGTACTCGCGCGAGGTGCTGGTGAGGATAAAAGCGAACATGGCGGTGACGGTGATGGGAGACTGATGCTCGATATGGGCGTACAGATGGTCGTAGAGAAGCGAAAGAAGATTTATTGGGGTATGATCGAAAGTGAAATACTCGCGAGGTGCTTTGTGCTCGTCCTAAAGTCGTTCAGCAGGCGCAAGCCATTTGTGGAAATGTACATACCCGTCCGCATAGTCCCGACAGGGCAACCAGAACCTCTTCATAACGCTCATATTGCGTCCATACTGCAACCAAAGTGGCAGATACGTCATTTTCTAACGGGGGACAACGAGCCAACGATTCTCGCAAGAAAGTAAGAATTGTGGACAGGGCGTGCGTGAACGAGTGGATGGTCGGGCCTTCTTTGGCTGATCTTCCCCAGAGTCAGATCGTGCGCGCAAGTGAAAAGAAAAGCAGTTACCTTGACCGCAGTGAAGTGAGGAGCATTTCTAGCCGACGCAGAAGTGTCCCAATGGCGAGAAAGCGGGAAATTAAACTGCACGATGTGAGCGGCCGGTAAAGCCAAGTAGCAAGACAAGCACCTCATACTAACCACTTCATCTTTGTCGTCGACGAGGAGAATTCCACGCCTTCCCTTCTCGGATACTATCTGAACGAAAGTCTCGGAAACAGAATCCCAAGCATGTAGCGGTGAAGAAATGCCAAGCACAGTCATCTTGAGCGCCGTGAGTAGGCTACCCTGCGCAATATACTTCAACTCAATACGAGGATCATTCAGACGGGGCTGAACGCTAGCTGGACCAGTCGAACGATATTCAAGCAACATCAAAGTGTCAGCTCACTAATATCGAGCTGCAGCAAACACCAGATTCTCTTGTTCCGAGATGAATGGATTGGGTGAGGGCCGGCCTGGGTAATCGGGTCGCAGTGCATCCCACGACATTATTTCCTATGCAGTGTCAATGGCAATCTGAATAACTTGCCAAAGATGCACACCGAACGCGCGAAGCCACCCTTGGCCGCGTCGACCCATATCGCGTCGTTCAACTTGGGAAAGCTCTTTGGTTCGGTGTCAAACGTGAGAGAAGCAAGCTCAGTGGGAAGTCCCAGCCGCAGGGGAGCCGGCACTGGCGCAGCCGGTATGCAAAACTTCAACGTGTCCATTATGGGATTCTGCGGCTTGTCGAGCATTGGAGGGATGAAAAAACGCGGCTTGAACTCAGGCAGAACTGCTTGGGAGGTGTACTTTTCTGATTCATCGTGCAAAGACGGAAGATGGAACAACGACATGGTGGTCGAGAGACGCGATGGCATGTTGACTTTTGTTTCTCTCTATCTCTACATCTAATGACTGAGCAATCCCTTTGAAGCGTTCTCCACTTGTGCTGCCGTCGTGTCCTCTACAGAAACCACTACCACCCCGTCCTCTCCTTCTGGGTTCTCGAGGGTGTTCAACTGGCTGTCCAGCATGCTTGCCTTCATAAAATGTCCCGCACGGTTCAGCATACGCTCCATAAGGACCTCCCGCGATCCTTGAATAAACACGAAACACGTCTTGAGCGCGCTCACTGTACCACCGTTCCCCCGTAGAATTTCGCGGTAAGCGCGTTTGAGCGCCGAACACGCGATGACCACCCCCAGCGCTCCGGGTTTCTCCTCGGGTCCTTTCCCTTTCCCCTTCTGCGCCTGTTCTTGCACTACGTGCTCCGCGGTGTCTCGAATTGTGCGCAGCCACGGCTCGCGGTCGGCGTCCGTCAGCGGCTGTCCAGCGGCCATCTTGGCCACATTTGCTGCCGGGTGCAAATCGTCGCCGTCCACGTACGGCATCTGCAGCGCAGCAGCCAGCGCCGCCCCAAGCGTGGACTTGCCTGTCCCCGATACGCCCTGTCGTGTGCAATGTCACGACACGCAATCTAAATGCCACAAATTGTACCACAAACTAACTGACCATCACGACAATAAAAACGGGTTCCATTTCGACGCTTCCTCTGCGTATGGTGTATGCCAGTCGGCGACAGCTGGAAGGGAGCGCAAGCAAGGCGGAATGCCCTCGAATTTGACTTCCCCGCACGGTTTCATGACGCACCGTCGGCCCGGGTACCGAGCCAGTAGCCTTTGCAAGTCCATTCAATCTCATTCTCCTTGGATGTGTATCGTCCCAAAATCAATTGGACATTCGTCGTTGTACATATGACCATGCTCTACAGTTCAAAAGCCAACAGTATGTATGCAAGAAAGGAGTGGATAAACTAAAAGTATGCAGTAAATAAGCAAGTAAATTAGAGCCTGGCAATACCATCATTATTATGGAGGAGGTTCCAAGGCGCCCAAAACAAAAGGAAGGTGCTACATAAATGAATGAAATAATTTTGCAATGGCTGGGGGTTCATGATGAGATGGGGGGTAATACAGTGTGCAGAATCCTCAGTCGGTCGTTCTGGTCCAGGTCTGGTGTCAGGGGCGATGATATGTGGTGGAGTACGGGCTGCTCTGCAGCGATGTTATGCTCCGGGTGGATGTTGGCGACTCCGATGTCGCCTCCATGTACGGCGGTGGCGCCTCAAATTGGCTCGTTCGCCCGGCCGTGGCGTTCGCCCACGAGTACATCCACAGATCCTCTGCGGGGTCCTTGCGCGGTGGCGGTCGAGGTAGGGGCGGAACCGTCCCGGTCCCTGGCGGCATGGGTAACGAGCGCTGGCTGTACACCGAGCGCTGACTATACTGCGACCCGCGCCGCGCCGAGCGCGATGCCGTCCGCTCATCCGGATCCTCCGTCGGCGTCGGCGGGGTGGGCAGCTGCCGCAGCTTCATCGACTGGGAGCGAGTGAGCGTGCGGACCGGCGGCGGCGGTGGGGGATCCGGTGCGGAGGTTGATGGCGAGGCTAGGAACAGGGGCTCTGATGGACGGCGGTCGTAGGGTGACACGGGGACCTCACGTGGCGGCGTCGACTGCGAGCGGTGCATCGAGCGGGAAGACGCCGAGACGGGTGTTGGCGGGGCCGGCAGCTCTCTGGGAGCGCGCGACCGCGCAGAATCAGGGGGAGTCGTCCCGCGGCTCGACGTCGACGACGACGCGTATTGCGCAGGGATCTGTGGCACTGGGGGCACGTCCCCGCCGTAATATGTGGGGTCCATGTACGTATGCGATGGGGACCGTGCGTTCGGGTATGCTACCGACTCGGAGGACGGACTGTGTACACGAGTGGGCGGGGAAAGCGGCGATCCAAGCAGTGACGGGTTGTACGATCCACGCTGTGCACGGTACGCCACAAGATCGTCGTCCTCGTCCTCGTCCTCGGAATCCCAAATCGAGGTCACCGGACTTGATGTCAGGGATGGATAGATGGGGTCCCCGTATACAATTTTCGCCATCTGCTTGGTGGACATGGGAAGTGGCGCAGAGAGATCGGTCGTAGAGACGGTGCGCGAGTTGGGCGTACGCTTCGGGAAAAGCGGCTCACCATACAGAATTTTCCTCCATTGGGCACCCGAAGCAGGCGCCGACTGGGGCGGCTGGTCGAACAATGAGGATGACGGGGTAAGAGGCGGAAGGGAAGGCGCAGAGTCGCTGCCTTCGTATTTCTGGACGAGCATCCAGTCCTGGACATCCGTGACCAGGAGCATCGCGGTGACGATGAGGTGGTCGATGAGGAGAATGGAGACACCATTGTGCACCGTCATGGGCCGTGCGTCGTATTTGTCATGGAGGGTTTCGAACACCTTTATCCGCGGAGGGACGCCCTCAAACGCGGGATGAAAGGTAGCGATCGGGCCCTTGACCGACGAAGTCACGCACTGTCGAAAGTCAGCCCAAGCAATTTAAGATTAAAATTTAGTGTTTGACGTGCAACTCACCCAATAGGAATTGCCCATACGCTTCCATTTCATGGTATGGGGGAAGTTTGGGATGTTGAACTTGGGCGGTGCGCTGAGAATGGGGATAAATACATTAGCTATTTGCAAATCACGCAGGTGGGCGCTGGTACCTCAACATTGTCCCGGGCTTGAGGATGGTGTCGCCGCTCTGCCAGCGACCGTCGCTCATCTGAACGAGCACCCCGAGGGTTTCTTTTGTCTTGCCCTTGGTGGGGATGACCTTTGGCCACTTGATCTCGGCGGTCTTGGTCAAGCTGTCCCAGGGATCGGCGCGCAGGACGCTGGTGGACGTGCCCGTGGTGCGAATAACATAGAGAGGGTCGCGCGAAGCATCGTCCTTGATGACCGAGTCAAGAAACGACTGCGAGGAGAGCTTGAGAGTGACCAGGACGCTCTTGTGGTGCGTCATATCGTCCCCAGTCTCTGAGCGACGGAGATACGGAACGACAGACGAGAAGACAGATGCACGGGAGGAGGAGGGGGTGCGCGGGGGGTCGGGAAGACGCGACGTGCTCTTCCGCTCGGGACGAGGAGGAGAGGACATGAGCGGTCGGGGGAGAGGACAGGACCATCAAAGACGGGCAGTTGGAGCATATGGGGAACGCAGCGCTGCCGGCATCATCGCCGTCCACGGCCATATGCTGCTGATATCGAATCCCATACTTGCATCATGCCGGTATCAGTGTAATACAGATAATTCCAATCTCAACCAGGCCAGCATAGACAGTGTCGACAGCCCGTAGTCCCCAGAGCAGCCAGCAGAAAAATCACAATGAGGCTATAGCAGGTTGGGCCGATATGCACCAAGGGGGTTAGAGCAGCCGTGGTAGTTTACGGCAGCCTTTGACAGTTGCAGCCACTGCGACGCACAACCAAACATCAACGCGTTTCTTTCTCAAACCACCATGAGCTCTGCTGCCACTGACCCCGCCGCCGCATCGTCCGTATTTCACGCGTTTTCCTCCATTAAATCTCATCCAGATGCACAGGGCTACCGCTAACAGCAACGGCACCGCGTCTGACGCGTCCCCTGCCCTCGACAAGGGCAAGGGAAAGGTCACAAAAGACGAAGGTGCAATGGACGAGGATGAGGACGAGGAGAGCGGTGAATCCGACGACGACGAGGAGGAAGAGGAGAGCGAGGACGAGGAGGCAAGCATACGCGTCGTGGCACGCTCGACGCGTTTTCTGACGCGTCTTTCAGGAGGAATCTTTTGCAGAGATCGACCCGGCCGCCATCCAGACCCGCCGCACGCGTGGTGTCAAGGTCGACTACACCAGCGCCGAAGCACTTGCCAAAGGTCGCCACTCCTTTTGTGGCCTTTTTTCGTCTTTTTTCTTATGCTTTTACAGCCGGCCTCACCGCCGAAGACATCGCCAAAGACGAGGAGGACGACGACGATGTCAAAATGAAGGACGACTAGACAACAAAATCCGTGTCCGTCCGCGGAAGTAAAAGCTCTGCCCCCTATTTTTTGTCCAGTATTCACACAAACGCGCTTGTAATCAAAGAAGAATATTGTATTTTTCCACCCGTAACCCAACTGAGCTGCCCTCGCAGTTCTGGCCTGGCGCCTGATTTCTGCCTGGTTCCGCACAAGCTCCGTATCCCGTGTCCTGCCATGTTTTCTCGACGATCTTCTCGTTATAACGGCCACGAGCACCAGCTGTCGCGCAAAAGAGAGCGCCGGACATGGTCTCATAGCAACACCGCCGCAGATTCCCATCAACTGTTTGTTTTCTCAGCCCGTCAATTTTTCTTCCTTGTTCTCTTCCCGGACTTCCCCGCCGATATCAGCCTAGCGCACATGCAATTTGGCGAATTTGGCGAATTTGGCGAAGAGAAATCTAGAGAAATTCTTCCAATTTGCCTCCATGCTCATAGGCTGCGTTAGTTAGGCGTGGCCTGGTAAGCATCATGATAGCTGCAATCGATCTGCCCGCATTTGGAGGCCGAGTAAATGAACTGAGGTGGCGGTATCGCTTCTCAAACCTTCCTTTCAGATATCACTAGGCACTGATCCCGCTTCCCCCCAGAGACTTACCGCCGCCCTGGGCCAGGGGAGGGAGATGACGCGCCGGACTGGGGTGGGATGATCAGGACGAGTCATGACGTCCTGCAGCGGAGCCAGCTCATGATGCAAAGCGTTGAGCAAATAGTAAGATAACAATTTGTGGGTCCAGGTCGAGAGACGCGGAATTGCCGCAGGAGACTGCATTCCGAATTTGCGCTAGCCTGCGGCCACGGTGCGTGTCGCAGCTCGCAATATATCACTGAAATTCACCTGAAGCCCGGTGCACAAGGACTTGTGTCTTGTACCAATGATTCCATTCCATTGCTAGGCTCCAAGTCGTTGATTGTGGCGCGCGCGAGGCGTCCGTTCATTCGTTCGTTCGAATTCACTTTATAGCCAAGTATACACTGCGTCGACTGCGACTTGGTTTCAGAAATGCGGCGCCCCACTGGCACAGACCCCACTGCTGCCGCGCCGAGTGTCATGAGACGACAGACCACGCTGCGGAGTGTCCGGGAACGGGATACGATCCGCGCCGAGAGTCATCGTTTGTGATTTGTGGTCCTTTGGGCCCGGCCTGTGTCAGATGTACATACATAGAGAGCGCCGACGGAATTGTTAAATGTCCGGAGTCGTGTGTTGACGCCTGTGATGACACTGATATCGCCGCGTCGTCCTGAGTCCCGACGCTGAATGAACATGTTCTATATACGGACTCCCCGCAATCACAATCATAAGAATTCTGATCCATCGCTCTGAGAATAGCACTGGGAACAGCACCGAACGTGTTCGCGGGCAGAAAATTTCAACAGGTTTTCAAGCAAGAAGCGTTTGATTTTTTTTGGTAATTTACATTGTTATACATTTTTTTGGTAGCCCTTATGACGGTAAGCACGTCAGCTACGCTGCGCAACTAGAACAAGGACCTGAGTTTGCTTTTTTGCGACCCCTTCAGAGTCGACCCCGCCTCCTTCTGTGTCTGAGAGAGAAACTCGCTCGTATCTCTTGCCACCTGCGACGCCAGCCGCATCGTCGGTGACATCGCCGCCCCGTGCTTGTGCCCCAGCTCGCCCAGTCCCTTTTTCTTTCTGAATTTTCGGTCCTCCTCCAGGATCGATTGCGCCGCGAGGAACATCATAGGCGACATCGGCGTATGGACACGCTGAGTTGCGGGCTGCTGTTGTTGCTGACCCGTCACCGCCTCCCCTTTGCCTTCAATCTGTGCACTGTGCTCGGCGGCCTTATGCTCGGCGGATACTTTCCGAGAGCGGGCCTCCGAAATCGGGGAAAGCGGACGCTTGCCGAGCCTGCGAGTGTTGAATAACTCGTGGATAGTGGTCTGCAGGCGCTTCCTAAGGGGGATGTGCGCTGATACCGGCGGCGATGGCAAAGCGGACGAGTCCGCCTTCTGGGTAACGGCGGCGGGGTGCAGGGCAGACGGAATGCCAAGCTCGAGGCCCGCGTGCTGAACGAGTTTGCTCAGGGTAGGGTTTAACTCAAGCTGGCGGTTCTCTGGGATCGAAGGAAGGCAGGTGTACGACCCCGAGTCGCGCAGGTGGGACGGGAGACCATGCCCGAGCCCTTCGTACTTGGATGGACGTGGCTCGGAAGCGCTGACGGGCACGGTAGCGGGCGCCGGGAGCACGGCGTCGGTCGAGTTGAGCGCCCCCTCTACGACTGGGGATGGAGAACTGGAGAGCCTCGAGTCGCATGAATAAGAAACTGGACTCTCTGCAACAGGTGGTGGCGACGCAGAGGATTCCGAGGCGGAGGAACAGGGCACAGGGCTGTCTGCGGACGACGTGGTGGACGACGCCGGCGAAGCGTTGAAGCCTGATGGGGATGAGAATGACGCCGGGACCTCGGTGTTTGGTATGGTCGTAAAGTAGTCCATTGGGTGAGGGATCTGGACGAGGAAGGTCGGTGAAGCGAGGCCCAGGCCTAGGCCAACACCTACTGACTGACTGAATATATCTATTGCGCGAATCTCCAGACCATCGACGGGAGCAGCCTAGCATGATATGCATGAGTTGAATGGGCGATGTGAAAAGGGGAAGATGCATACGTCGGGCAAGAGAGATGACTGAGGGCCAGCCCCAAGGTCGGGAGTCACAGACCAGGCGGAGGAGGCGAGGAGGTCTAGATAGGTCACTCTCACTACAAATAGAGTAGATCGCAAGCGGGGGCTCTGAAGGCCGATGTCGCCTTCCAATGGAGAAGCCGGCAGGGAGGAGCTGGTGGAGGTGACGGGAGCGGCCTATGAAGATGTGCATGAGTTATAAGAGCGATGTGAAAAAAGAGAAAATACATACGTCGGGTAAGAGAGGTAACTGAGGGACAGCCCCAAGGTCGGGAGTCACAGACCAGGCAGAGGAGGCAAAGAGGTTTGTATAGGTCACTCTTGCCGCAGATGGAGTGGATCGCGAGCGGGGGCTCTGGAGGCCGATGTCGTCTTCCAATGGAGTAGCCGGCCGGGAGGAGCTGGTGGAGGTGGAGGCAAGAGGAAAGGAGAATAGACCAGCGACAGCACATCTGGGGAACTCCTGAATGCCAAGAAGAAGGCACTCGAGCCCAGCCGAAGACGAAGGCGACATAGCAGAAAGCATCAGATGAATGGTAGTAAGTCGAATATGGGTAGAGGAGGAAGAAGAGCAAAGTTCCCGACCATCCAGCGCAGAATATAAAGAAATTTGCTAAGGGGTGTCTCAGTAGCAAGTCTTGGTCTCACCTCGGTGTCTTGCACCCTTGGTACGACGGTGTACGACGGCAGGTCTCACTGAGCGGCTATTTTCATTCCGTTCCGCTTTCCTGTCTTAGACTATTATGGCACTTGTGTAGATTTTGGTTGCATTTTGGTTGCCTTGCGCTGTTCACCAAGTCCCCAGAAACCATTAGGAGCATACCATTTGCCGGTGGGAACCACCAAGTTCCTAGGAGCGTCATCCAAACAAAGCACAGATGCAAGATTCCAAGAAACGAACAGTTTGACTTTGCTTGCCAGCGCCATTGAGCTAGAAGTCCCCTTATGGAAATGCCGCGGCACTGCCTTGAGTTGTCGGCGTTCGCGGGTCGTCTTGGGGCCGCCGCTACTTTTCACTTGTTCAACGCCTCAAGCTGGACACTCTGGTCCTATCTGCCAGGCCGCTTGGGGAAACTTCTACTAGAGGGGCCCTGGGCCCTAAGCCCTTGTCCAGCTTTTACTAGCAAGTGTCAGGGGAACCCCTATTTCCGGCCCTTCCGCTTCCGCATCCGGACCTTCCGGTCCCGTTCCGACCCGTTCCGGCTCCTCCCGATATCACATGGCCTGTGATTCCGCCCGGGACCTCTGCCGATCACTCCGGTTGCTATCACATGCCCCCCGTCCGTAGTTACTTATATACCGGGATCTGACGCGGGTGATCCTTAGTCTTTCTTCTCTTCGGATCCCCCTCGTCAGGTCTGTCCATTTGTATCTGTAGCTACTCTGTGATATTTAACTTCGGATCCCCCTCGTCAGGACTCTTGAGTATACTCGGGCCTTGAGGTTGCCCTTACAGCAGAAGAAAGACTCTAAGGGATTAACCGGCCAAGATTGCGGGTTACGGTTTAGCAGACTCGGACGACTCCGAAAGTGCTCCGGTCTCCCCGAACCCGAATCTTGTCCCCTCCTCCCCTCGTCTAGATCCCTCCATGTCCGACGCGTCCGCGGAAGCCGCCGCCCGGTTGGACCGGATCGAAGCGAGCATCGCGTCGCTTGCAAAACTCGTCCAGAACCAACACCCCACTGCTGCTTCGCCTGCCCCGTCCCTTGCCGACCCGGCTCCGGACCCGGGTCCAGGGTTATTTAAAAATGTTGCTCCTGGAGCGAAATCGGTCCTCCGGCCGAACCCCCGATCGTCTTCGACGGTGACCGCAAGAACGGCCGGGCCTTCCTTCACCAGGTCCGGTCCTACGCCCGGTTGCTTCCGGAGGCGTTCACGGAGAACGGGGAACCCTCCGAGGAGAAGGTCGTCCGGTACGCCATGTCTTTTATGGCCACCGGTTCCGCACAGCGTTGGGCCGAGCGTCAGTCCAACAAGACCCCGTTCCTCCTCACGAGCTGGGACGCATTCCTCCGGGAGTTCCGGCTCCGGTTCGTCGAGGAGAACGAACAGGACCATGCGCTGAACAAGCTCGAGGGACGCTCGTACCACATGGGCTCCCGGGACGTCTTCCAATACACGGACGACTTCGAGGACCTCGTCGACCTTGCCGGCTTCGAAGACCCTCTCGTCAAGGTCACGAAGTACCGGACGGGCCTCGATCCGGCGATCAACACCGCGATAACCGGATCTTCCGACCCTCCGGACATCCGCGACTACCCCGCCTGGAGGCTTCGTGCCTACCGCCAGTACGAGGCCAAGCTCCGCGCTTCGGAAGCCGCCCTTCCGATGCGCCATGCAACCGCGACGGGTCGTGCCCGGGTGATTCCCGTCGCCCCCGTCGTGGTCTCGACCCCCCAGCCGAGGGCTGCCGTGCCGGTGCTTCCACCTCCGGTCCCTATGGACGTGGACCGCACCCGCGCCCGCAATGCCCCTCGCCGTGGCTGCTTCCGCTGCGGTGATCCGAACCACTTCGCGAAGGACTGCACCGTTCCGGTCGACATCCGGTCGACTGACGTGCTCGACGAAGTGATCCGGCAGCTGGGAGGCGAGATGCTGGAGGAGCTCCTTGCCAAGGTAGCGTCCGCGCAGGCTGTCGCGGACCGTCCGGTCATTTCGGAACCGGAGGATTTTTCCCTCCGCGACGAGTGAGCGGTGCGCCCTCGTTCGCGTCCCCTAATCGTTTCGCTGTTCTATGTAACGAGTCTGACAATATATCTCTTGCATCCCCCGAAACGATAGACGCACCCCCTGATCCGAGCGGTACTCCGGCCGCTCCGGTCCTTCCGAAAACCCGGCCGCCTCGTAGGCCGTCTTGGGAACGCAAGCTTCCGAAACGGTATATGATTGCCGCTGCTCCGAGCGCCAACTCCCTCCACCTCCCTCTGGAGATTGAGTCTGCCGACAATGCCGCCAAGCTCTCGCTCAAAGGCCTTGTCGACTGCGGAGCCACCTCCGAGTTCATCGACTCCGAGTACGTCCGGTCCACCTCCTTTCCGATCCGGCAGCTCTCGCAGCCAATCCCGGTCTTCAACGTCGACGGTACCCCAAACGAGGCTGGCTCCATCCGGGCCGTCGCGGACGTGGTATTACGCTATAAGGGCCACACCGAGCGCGTGCAACTCGCCGTCACGCGCTTAGGTAAGCAGAAGCTCATCCTTGGGTACTCCTGGCTCCGGAAGCACAACCCGGAGATCAACTGGGACACTCAGGAGGTCAAGATGAGCCGATGCCCGTCCGGTTGCAACACCTGCACGGACGAAGCCCGGGCCGAACGCCGACATGCGAAGGCCGTCGCCCAGATCCTCCGGTCCATCCGGTCCCAGCCAAGCGTGGATATCTGCGCTATCGACGTGGATGACCGAAGCGGCGAGGACGACGACGACTTCGACTTCGATGAGGAGTTGCCGGAACTCTCTCCGGATGATTCCGACGATTCCGATGACGAGGACGATCCGCTCGAGGACGGTGACCGGATCCTGTACACCCGGTTCTCGCCTCCGGAGGATATCCGCGCGACCAGCACCGTTTCGCAACGACTGGCCGAGGCGTATGCCAAAAACTCCGCTCCGGCCGGTTCGGAACTTCCGGACTGGGTGCGTGATTTTGAGGCCGTCTTCAACCGGGAGTCCTTCGACTCGCTCCCTGAGAGCCGAACCTGGGACCACGCCATCGAACTCGTTCCGGACTCGAAGCCCGCCAACTGCAAGGTCTACCCGATCTCGCCCCTCGAGCAACGCGAACTCGACGCGTTCATCGAGGAGGGCTTGTCTACCGGACGGATCCGGCCGTCGAAATCCCCGATGGCCTCTCCGGTCTTCTTCGTCAAAAAGAAGGACGGAGGCCTCCGGTTCGTCCAGGACTATCGGGCGCTCAACGCGATGACCGTAAAGAACCGGTACCCCCTGCCTCTGATCAACGATCTCATCAATCGTTTGAAAGGAGCCCGGTTCTTCACGAAACTCGACGTCCGGTGGGGCTTTAACAACGTCCGCATCCGGGAGGGTGACGAGTGGAAGGCCGCATTCCGTACCAACCGGGGGCTCTTTGAGCCATTGGTGATGTACTTCGGCCTTACCAACTCCCCGGCGACCTTCCAGACGATGATGAACGACATCTTCCAAGATCTCATCTTGTCTGGTGACGTCATGGTGTACCTCGACGACATCCTCATCGCGCACTCGGACCTCCGGAAGCACCGGGAGATCGTCCGGGAGGTCCTCCGACGTCTCCGGGAGCATAAGCTCTACTTACGACCGGAGAAGTGCGAGTTCGAGAAGTCCTCGATCGAATACCTCGGCGTGATCATCTCTCACGATCATGTGGAGATGGATCCGGTCAAGGTCGCCGGAGTTTCCGCTTGGCCGGCGCCGGAAAACAAGAAGGACGTGCAGCAGTTCCTCGGCTTCACGAACTTCTACCGGCGGTTCATCCGCGACTTTTCCGACATCGCCCGCCCTCTCTTTGACCTCACCAAGAAGGGCCAGGCATGGGTCTGGACCGACAAGGAGGCCGCTGCGTTCCAAGCCTTGAAGGACGCAGTGGTTACCGAGCCGGTCCTGATCCTTCCGGACGAGTCCCGGATGTACCGGGTTGAGGCGGACAGTTCCGACTTCGCGTCCGGAGCTGTCCTCTCTCAGGAAGGTTCCGACGGGAAGTGGCATCCGGTTGCCTTCTTCTCCAAGAGCTTGAGTCCGGTCCAGCGCAACTACGAGATCCACGACAAGGAGATGCTGGCGATCATCCGGGCGCTCGAGGAGTGGCGGCACTTCCTCGAGGGCTCTCAGCATCCGGTCGAGATCTGGACGGACCACAAGAACTTGGAGTACTTCCGGAAGGCGCAGAACCTCAACCGGAGGCAGGCCCGGTGGTCCCTGTACCTGTCCCGGTTCGACTTCTCGCTTCACCACAAACCCGGACGCCTTATGGGCCGTGCGGACGCCCTGTCCCGACGCGTTGACCATGGAGCGGCTTCGGACAACCAGGATGTGACGCTCCTGACTCCACAGCTGTTCCATATCCGTGCGTTAGAGGGTGTTATAGTCTCCGGACCGGAAGTCCCGATCCTCCGCGAGATCCGTGATGCCCTCGCCGGCGTACCTGACCTCGAGGACCCCGTCGCTCTCGCGGCCCGGGAACTTTTGAAGGTTCGTGGCGCCCGGTCCTCCCGGTCCTCCGAGTGGCATGTCGAGTCCGGTCTGCTCTATTTCCGTGGCAAGATCGTTGTTCCCCGGAACAAGGACCTTCGTCGCCGGATCTTGGAGCAGCACCACGACACCCGCATTGCTGGGCATGCCGGCCGTTTCAAAACGTTGGAGCTCATTTCCCGGAACTACTGGTGGCCCCAGCTGTCCCGTCACGTTGGCCGGTATGTAGCGACCTGCGACTTGTGTCTCCGGACCAAGGCGCTCCGGAAGCTTCCGGTCGGGGAGTTGCACCCGACGGAGATTCCGGAGGAGCGCTGGAGTGCCGTGTCGGTGGACTTCGTCGTCGAACTTCCGGAAGCGCACGGCTACAATGCGATCATGGTTGTAGTCGACGTCCTCGGTAAGCGAGCCCACTTCATCGAGTGCCACACCCAGATCGACGCTGTCGGTGCGGCCCGGCTCTTTTACCGGAACGTCTGGCGCCACCACGGAACTCCGGAGAAGTACATCTCCGACCGGGGCCCTCAGTTCGTAGCGGAGTTCACCACCGAGCTCTGGCGCCTCATCGGAATCAAACCCGCGACCTCCACGGCGTACCACCCGCAGACCGACGGGCAGACGGAGCGGGTAAACCAGGAGATGGAGCAGTTCATCCGGCTTTTCACTAATTACAAGCAGGATGACTGGGACGAGCTCCTTCCGGCCGCGGAATTCGCCTACAACAACCACATTCACTCTTCTACGCAACAGGTCCCGTTCATGACGGACACCGGACGGCTCCCCCGGATGGGTTTTGAGCCGAACGGCTTGCGTTCGAAGGTTGAGTCGGTAAACGAGTTCCGAGACCGGATTGCATCCGGAGTCTCCGAAGCCCGCGCAGCTCTGGTAAAGGCGAAGGAGGAGTTCAAGCGGTACTACGATCGTCGGCGCACTCCGGCTCCGGACATCAAGGTCGGAGATCGTGTCTGGGTCGATGCCTCGGACGTCCAAACGACCCGCCCCTCGGTCAAGCTCTCTCACCGACGACTGGGCCCCTTCAAGGTCATCCAAGTCGTCGGCCGAGGTGCGTATAAGCTTGCGCTCCCCCCCCGTCTCTCCGGCCTCCACCCGGTCTTTCCGGTCGTGAAGCTTCAGCTCGCGGAAGAGGACCCCTTTGAAGGCCGCCCCGGCTACGACGAGCCTCCTCCGGTCATCGACGAAGAGGCCCCTCCGGACGCCGCGCCGGAGTGGGAAGTACAGGAAATCCTGGAAGCCAAGATACGCTATGGCGGACTCTGGTATTATTGTCGGTTTAAAGGATATGATAACTCACATGATAAATGGGTTAAGCATTCCGACCTTTTCGCCCCGGAACTCGTCGCCGACTACTACCGGAGATACCCTGCTGCCCCTCGCTCCATCGCCTCCGCCGCTTTCGACTCGCTCCCCTTCCGGGACCCGGCCCTCCGTATCCGTTCTATGCGTCGAGGCGCCGCATTCCAAGGGGGGGGTGATGTCAGGGGAACCCCTATTTCCGGCCCTTCCGCTTCCGCATCCGGACCTTCCGGTCCCGTTCCGACCCGTTCCGGCTCCTCCCGATATCACATGGCCTGTGATTCCGCCCGGGACCTCTGCCGATCACTCCGGTTGCTATCACATGCCCCCCGTCCGTAGTTACTTATATACCGGGATCTGACGCGGGTGATCCTTAGTCTTTCTTCTCTTCGGATCCCCCTCGTCAGGTCTGTCCATTTGTATCTGTAGCTACTCTGTGATATTTAACTTCGGATCCCCCTCGTCAGGACTCTTGAGTATACTCGGGCCTTGAGGTTGCCCTTACAGCAAGACGTGAGCATTGCTGAGCAAAGATCCAAATTTGTTCGGGCAGTTGCTGCCAGATTTAATCTCCAACCCAACTCCAATCATTCAATGATTGTCGTGGAGGCCATTTCTATTTACAATATGTCTGAGGCGGAAGGTTGGGAGGAAGAGGATGGAATCAGACTTCAACCCACTGACACACAAAGCAAACACAAAGTGGGTTTTATGTGCTGCACTTTTAACTGGGTTTCCAGTAGACCTTGCTCGGCATTATCAGCTATGGATTTGGTCTTCGGCGACGGCCACAGTTGCCAATGGACTGACAATTGCCAAATCCTTGACAATTGTAGCCCAAAGCGTCATTCCGCGCTTGGTCATTCCTCGTTGTGCAAAATTCCTTCGAAGAGGTTTACTCTCGCAGAGCCAAATTTTAATTCAGTTTCTGACAAATTTGTAGCAGATTGCGAATCATCGAGGCTGCGTGATCGAGCTTGGGACATTCATGAACAAATTTGTGGTACATGAGAGGAAGGACTCAACAACGCGGAGATTCGTTTCCCGGCTCTAGGGCTCCGTCCCGGCCGGCTCTGTGACGGGTTGACGGCCCGTCGCGACGGGACGGGACCCGTCCGTTCAGCAGAAAATTGCTACTTTGAGACGGCCGGGTGCGGGACGGGTAGGACCCGTCAACTGATACCCGTACCCGTCCGTCGACGGGTTGACGGGTCAACCAGAAGTCCTCGGTATCTTGAGCTGCAAAAAATCATCCCATAGCATCCAAGTCGAGGCTATATCACAGATATTCAAGCTCTGTACAAACCAGACAGTCAAAAACTTTTTTTCGGCTGTGATCCCTGCATCCATTGCCATCTCGGGCATCTCGGCGTTGTTTAACAATTGATGCCGTGTGGAATTTCGGTTCTCCTGTGCAGTTTGAAGGGCCTAGGTGGTGACATGAACCTTATGATATGTTCGCAAACCTTTCATAATAGCTGACAACTTGGTTTTGACTCGAAGATTGGTCGATCAGCCGTGGAAGCCGTCCCGACGGCCGTCAACCCGTCGACGGACGGCACTCGGCCGTCAGCGGGTCTGAGTTTTTGTGGCGACGGCCGGGTGGTCCCGTTTCGTCGCTAGTGACGGCCGTTTTTCTGACGGCCGTCCCGTTTAACGGCCGGGTCGAAGCCCTACGGCTCGTGATCTCTGGAAACCACTGCTGCCACTTTAAGCGCGACACTTGATTATCTGGCTATGTATGAACAAGAGCAGGACAAGGCGTACGCAAGGCGTACGTCGAAATCTGAGCAAATCTCTCGTGCGATCGCAGCGATACCCCCAGGGCAGGATCCAGTAAGCCGTATTTTCTCCGATGATTGTGCACAAGTATCGACTAAAACCACCCAAGCCCAATGCCCAGGCCTCCTACACTGTTCGGATTCTTCGAGGTGGGTCTGCCAAGGGTCTGCTTAAAGCTTCCCAACTTCCAATCGGAACCCATCCGAAGGATCACTGACTTTTCACTGACTTCGTTAAATCACGTTGTCCGGAAAGCCGTGGGTCAACCGTGGGTAACAAATTTTCGGGGAAAGCGGGAATCAAGCCGACCCCCTACCACGACAATCCGGAACGTCGTGGGTCAACAGTGGGCAACAAATTTTTGAACGGTAAGCCGGAAGCAAGCCGACATCCTTTATCCCAACCGACAACTCGGAACGTCGTGGGTTAACAGCGGGTAACAAAGTTTTGAACGGCAAGCCGAAAGTAAGTGCTTGTCAGCTTCTCCGTGATTCGGGAATGAGTTTCTTTAAAAACTCGAGACGGTAGGATAGTCTAACCAGCACTCATCCTCCTCATGGCTAGGATCAGTCCATTGATAACCCTTGCGCTTTTCGTCGCCTCTTCTTGGGCTGCTATCTTCGAGGATATCTCTGATTTGACAAAATTGAACCTCGAGTTCGATTTTATTGTTGTTGGAGGTGAGAAATCCCAACATCGTCAATTTCTGCGTCGTTGATATATTCTGGAAGGTGGAACCGCCGGAAATGTTATCGCTAACCGCCTCTCGGAAAACCCAGACCATTCTGTGCTGGTTCTCGAAGCCGGCGGCTCGTATGTTTCCTTATTGGAGTTCTGGATGGGCAACTCATGCAAAATCAAGAAATGCAGATGTTTTGAACCTGATCGTTCCATTCTTCGCCCCCCGTACAGCTCCAAACACGCCACAAGACTGGAACTTCACCACCACGCCTCAGGCCAACCTAAATGAGCGGTCCTTGATTTACCCTCGTGGCTTTGTTTTAGGTGGGACTAGCTCAATCCGTAAGTGGTATTCCTCAAAGCAGTCGAGAGGCAGAAGATAAGCTTGATCCCCAGACTATAACGTTTATACCCGTGGCTCCAAGGAGGATTTCGACAGATTCGCCCGTTTCACCGAGGACGAGGGCTGGTCCTGGGACAGTTTAGTACCGTACATGCGCAAGGTACGTCTTTAGCGATCCTCCTACTTGTTTTTTTACTAAACAATTTTCAGAATGAACGGTTAAGCCCACCTGCCGACAACCACAATACTACGAGCCAATTTAATCCTGCTGTCCATGGATTCGATGGAATCAACGCAGTGTCCCTTGCAGGATTCCCTACCTCAATAGACTCTCGGATTATCGACACCACTACCCAACTCGACGAATTCGCCTTCAATTTGGACATGAACTCCGGAGATCAGCTCGGTGTCGGTATGCCCGTCGTAATCGCAACTTCGACAGTATTTGACGCCCATGTTTCGTCAGGCTGGGTACAGACAACGATCGCAAACGGATCGAGAAGCAGTTCCGCTACATCTTATCTTGCTCAGCCATTCATTGATCGCCCAAACCTGCATGTTCTGCTGCATGCGCGCGTGACTCGAATTCTTCAGAAAAGTCCAAATGCATTCAACACTGTTGAATTCCTCCAGGATCTCGAAGGTACATGGAACCTCTAAATTTGTGTCAGTTGCCTAATTTAATCCCAGGACTTCAACGCCTCAACCTGACTGCGAAAAAGGAGATTATTCTTTCTGCTGGAACTGTTGGAACTCCTCATGTGTTGCTGCACTCTGGTATCGGGAACCCTTCGACGCTGGTCTCGCTTGGAATCAAACCGATCCATAATCTGCCTTCTGTGGGTCAGAACTTATCAGGTGAGACGCGTTTGACGTTCACATGAGCTGAAGGTTTTACTTATCGCACTCAGACCATGCTGGGGCTCGACTGTCTTGGCTTGTCAACTCCAACGAAACATGGGAGACTGCTGCCAGGAACACTACTCTCTCGGAGGCAGAGTTTGAACAGTGGAACAACACCCGATCAGGCCCTCTGGTCGACACGTTGGCCAGTCATATAGGCTGGATTCGCATCCCTGATAACTCGTCCATCTTTCATGGCTTCTCGGATCCCGCCTCTGGAAAGAATTCGGCACACTTTGAGATTCTTTTCAACAACGGATTTGTGGGCCCGGCACCCCCAACTGGAAACTACCTGACTCTGTCCACCTCCGTCGTGTCTCCGCTCTCTCGTACGTGAATCAGGACTACTGGCTTGAAGTCTATCTGATCCAGATGAACAGGCGGCGCAGTAACGTTAAACAGCAGCAACCCGTTGGTCGCTCCACTGATAAATCCCAACCACTTCGATGTCGAGCTGGACATACTCATCTTGATCGAAGCTCTACGCAGCGCAATGCGTTTCGTCAGGGCGCCTGCTTGGTCGGGATACGTCATGTCCCCATTCGGCGAGGTCAGTGATTCCACCGACGAGGAGCTCGAGGCGTACATCCGCAGTACCGCTGGCTCGGGATTTCATGCCGTTGGAACTGCAAGCATGTCTGCCAAAGGCGCCCCGTATGGCGTCGTGGATCCGGATCTCCGTGTCAAGGGGCTAACTGGACTCAGAATTGTAGATGCCTCCGTCATGGTCTGTTTTTTTTTTCAAGAGTGGAAAGAAGACTAAAGGTGGAATCTAGCCATTCGTCCCGACGGCTCACACGCAGGCTGCCACATATATTATTGCTGAAAGAGCCGCAGATCTGATTAAAGCAGCTTGGAACTAGTTTTGTGCACTATTCAAATTGTTTATGAATACTCATGGTTTTCTGAGCAATTTTGAACCGTGGGAATATGTCGGAAATACCCGGTTTCAAGGAAATGGTATCAACCATTGGATTTGAGGTTTCTTTCTCTCTAATCCAATAAGTCTCCGATGCTTCACATGCTTCACACTCGACATCTCTGATGAGTTCAGCTCAGCCTTATCGAGCTTTTAATTAGATCTTTTCCGGGCATCATCGTTCGGCAATTGCTTGGAGGCGTCATCGTCGCCTGAAAAAAACCTGCTCCCAACCAGCTCCGCTTTTCCCGAGGTGCGCTATGCTTGGCCGCGTCATTTTCCAGCTGCCATTGCTTTAAATACGGAGGTTCCACTCAACATGCCTCCAATTTTACGCCACCCATCATGACTTTCACGACACTTTTACTGCTCACAAGCTTGCTCAACTATGCTGCCGCACATCCTACAACCCACCCAATTCCCAGAGCGCTCTCAGTAAACAGCTCCTCCAAGGCTGGTATTGCCGGCGGTGGGGACGCCTCAGACGTTGCCCAGTTCATGACGACTGGGAAAGTTTCATGGTACTACACATGGGGCCTGTCCTCCGTCGATACGGAGCTTGAATTTGTCCCCATGCTCTGGGGGCAGAGACAGGTCGCACAGTGGTCCGATTCCACAGAGGGTATAAACGCGACCATTGCCGAGCGCAAACCCACTGCCATTCTCGGGATGAACGAGTGTGTAGTTTTCTTTGTGCAATAATACGGTTGAACTGACCGCAACGCAGACCACAAGAAAAGGGACAGTCGAACCTCACGCCACAAGAAGGAGCAGACATGTGGAGGACCTACATAGAGCCCTTCCACGCTCAGGGCCTGCGTCTCGGCAGCCCGGCTCCCTCGAGCGCGCCATCGGGAAAGACATGGATCCAAGATTTCCTCACCGCTTGCAATGGAGGGTGCAGCGTTGACTTCATCGCCCTCCGTACGCCAGGTTTTCATACTTGTGATGAGATTGAAACTGACCTTCCTCTCAGATTATTACGACGTCAACGCTACCAAATTCGCCCAATACCTGACAGATTTCCACGACACATTCCAACGTCCGATCTGGGTCACCGAGTGGGCGTGCCAGAACTTCAACAAGGGCCCGCAGTGCACCGCCCCCGAGATCGCCGCGTTCCTTAACGAGACTCAGGCGTTCATGGACGCGAACGACTGGGTTGAGCGCTATTCATGGTACGGCGTAATGCGCGAAATCAACATCAACCCAGACGACGCGATGATGGATGGGGACGGCAAGATTAACGATCTTGGAAAGCAGTACATCGGTGCGGAGGGGCCCAAGACAAGTGGCGGCTCACCGAGCGCAACCGGAAGCGCCGGGCTGCCAGGCCTGCCCGCAAATGCTGGGATTTTACGGCGCGTGGGGTGGTCGACGTTGTGGCTCACACCTGCATTTATGACCGCATGTCTGCTATAAGGTTAGACGAACAAGTATACCCAGATTAATGGACTCTAGATAGAGCTACACATACCATGTATCCATAGCTTCCGGAACAAAATTAATTGTTCAATTTTCAAACCATAAGTTGCATCGCGTTGAATTAGGGATTGTGGCTTGGAGGCCCGGATCGTCAGGTCTGGGCACTGAAAATAGTGCCACTGGCAGGAGGTTGTATCTTATTCCAATCTGCTCCGCTCCTGAATGGACTCTAAATGCGCGCCAGCTACTCATTTAATTGAATCTGCACCTCTACTAAGTATGAGTCCGATATGTTACACATTATCTGCTGGCTGCGGGTGCATTGATGCGTGCGTCGTGCGGTTTGTTTTGTACACAGAATTGCGATTGCGATAAATACGAAAGAGACGCCAGCCCGCCACCCGCCAGAGGAAAATGTTGCTGTAGACAAGACGGAAGAATAGCACTCCGCTACTTGCCGTAATGACGCCCAAAAGCCCGGGTGAGCGTACCATCACGCCAGCTCACAGCGTAACGAAGTGGCTTTGCGCGTTGTGCCAGATGGAGTTGAGAACGAATGCCTCGGATAGTAGCATCTCGATCTCGTGGTCGCCCCAGTCCTGCGTCGGGAGGGACTGCAGGAACATGATTATGCCCTGCATGGGAGTTAGTTATATAGATAGATGCTGGTGACGGAGGTATAAGAAGAGAGGGAGAATGGCGTTTAAAAACAACGCCACACAACACAGAAGAACTAGGGAAGACCGAACACACCTGGAAATCCATCTGGCGGAGCTTGTCGCTCCACTTGACAAGGAACGCAGAGCAGACGTAGAGGTGGAACTGCGAAAAGGCGTCGGGGCCCTCGGCCAAATACGTATCCCACATGCGCACGGTATTACGGACGCTAATCTCGCGCATAAGAAGACAGTTCATCCAACGGAACGCAAACTGCATAAACTCGACGTTCTGTGCGTCAAGGTGCGCGGCGAGGGGCTTGTCAATGCGGGCGACGAGCTCGGCCATGCGGCGCACGCTGCGCTGGATGCCGGGCTGCGCGAAGATGTAGTTATCCTGTATGCCGTCGAGCAAGCGGCTCAAACACCAAAAAGAGTCTGCTTCAACCGCGTCGAGTGCGCGCGCAGGGAGTGCTGCGGGGTCGAAAAGCTCAGGATCAGAGTCGATGTACGCGGAAAGGAAAACCTGGAAGAAGGGCGTCGCGAGGTCGTTGATGCCCTGAACGTAGCCTGAGGCGGGGTGTCGGATCGCCCAGACGTAAAGGATGCGTTCAAGCGCGCGCTGGGTCGCGGCCTGCATCCAGAGGTGTACGCCTGGCCGCGTGCGCGGGACGTCGATCTCGATCTGGTGCCAGATCTGCTGGTCGAGGCCTTCTCGGTCGCGCGCAAAAGCGAGCTCGACGAGGGAGAGATACTCGCCGCGCTTGCGGGCGAGAGTCGACGCTCGCAGGGGGGTGGGTAGAGGCAGATAGCCCTATGAGAATATTTTTAGCTAGGGTGAAATAATCAGTAACAGGCTCACGAGCAACAGCTGCCAGGCCATCGGCCGTAGGTCAGCAGGGATGCCTGCCCATGCCAGTTTCCTGAGTTCCGCAATATTGACATCCTGGCCGGAGAGACACTCGACAAATTTGTGGCGGCGGTTGGTGCGTATCGAACGCTCGCGCATAAGCTTCTCTGACCGTTCGGCACTCTCTGGCGACGTGGACCGACTCGGTCGCTTGGGCTCTTCTGGCTCTGTCCGGCGAGCACGATGGCGGACGGCGCAGAGGGGATCGTCGACTATGGCGTCGACGTCGTCGCGGACGCGGCCCTGGTCGGACTTTTGCTTCGAGTTGAGCGAAGGGATAATGTCCATAGCCTCCATCGCGTCTGGCTCGAGATCGCCGAGGATCATCTCGTTCTCGACGTCTGCATCTCCATCGCCATCCCCGTCGCCGTTGGGCTCGAGCTCGTCGTCGGGTTTCGGATTCGTCGACGCAGACTCACCCGACTTGGTTTTGACGATCGTCCATCCGTTTTTCGGGGGGATTTCACGGGGTGGATACGAGGAAGGGTTGGGTGCGGAGACGTGGGTGTACGAAAAGGCTAGGGTTGAGGAAGAGGAGGCCTGTGGTACAGGACGAGGCACGGGACGCGGAGGTACACGGCTGGATGACGGTTTCGGAGTGTCCTCCTCGTCAGAAGCGGAATCCCAAGCATCGTCCTCAACCCAAGAACTGCCAGTACTGTACGTCGACGGGTGGATTGCGATATGCGGACGCGCTGGTGGCGGGCGGGCACTCATAGCAGTATCCGACACATGTACAAACTTCAATGGCTTTACCGTGTCTCTACTCTCCCGCGTACTTGGAAATCTTGGCCACAAGGTACCGCAGCAACCCCCCTCCCTCAAGGATCTCAATCTCCGCCTTGCGCCGTGAGTGCAGCATATGCGACAGTTCTTTTCTGAGGGCGAATTTTCAAAAAATTGCAATGAACACGCATTGACACGCACCTCCACTTGGCGGGTAACGGTCGGCTCAGCATCGCCAGTGCCTGTAATCCGTCAACACGGGTGTGATATCACCCTGAAGGCCCACCTTTTTCTCATCGTGCTTGGTGATTGGCAGCAGTGCGTCGCGGTCGACACCGTAGCTGTGCGTACATTCAATTAGCACCTTGCCCAAGGGACCACAGAAAACAACACTACTCACCTCCCAAGCTCGCTCGCAAAAACTCCCACATACTTGACCCGTCCTGCCGCGAGCCCGCCCTCGTGCTTCATTCCTCGACTCCCGTACTTGTATGTCGCCAAAATATCAAGCCCGTAGGGATCCCCGTCCACCAGTCCCAGAATAGGGATCCGCTTGGGAAGCCCCTCTGCGAGGGAGGTGACGAGCTGCCGCGTCGCCACGTCGGGGTAGCCTTTACCCTGGCGTAGTTCCGTTTGGTGTCGTCGTCGTCTGGCAATGCCGGTAGTAAATCCACGCACCGTGATCATGATTCCGCGCCCGCTCAGCGCCTCGTGGTCCGTGAGCCGCAGCCGGCAGAGCGTCTGGAATACGGCCTGTGGGGGCGTCAGTATGCCTTAAGGCAGTGGAAAGAACAGGCACGCACATCCTTTTCGACGATCAGCACCCACTCGACGTCCTCGCCCATCGTGAACCCCGCGATGTCCTCCCCAACTGGGATCAGCGCGCCCTCTGTGTCATTCGCGTGCACCTCCTCGCCAGAGACGAGGTGGATTGTAAGCCCTGAGCCGCAGACGAGGCCTTTGGAGGTTGCGCGCTGCCAGGAAGTCAGCTATCTGCGACCAGAAGAGAACAGAACAACAAAGAAGGATGGAAATACGCACAACGTTCAAATCCGAGCGCTCGAGCTCAAGCGTCGCAGCGAGGTCGTCGACGAGCTGCCGAAAGTGTCAGCAGGAACATACTTCATACCCGAAACATTGTTGCTGCCAGTAAAAGTGGGCACCGTGAACGCAGCCTCGACAAAGGAACAAAGGTGTACACAGGACGCACGTTATCCACCACCCGCTGCTTCCCAAACAGCGGCACATCCTTGTAGTAAATGTCCCTGAAGAAATCGAGGATAAATTTATTTGAATTGGTAATGAAGAGAGAGGACACCACATACCGCTTCGTCGCGGGCACATTGTCGATGACAGCCGCATGCATGAGGTCGAGGACTTTGAAGAGCTGCGCTGCGGGGTTGTGAGCATGCAGGAATTCGGATCAGAAGGCGCGAATGTTGAGAATATTCCGGCCCAGCTCCAGTCCGTGGTCACCTCAGATAGACAACGTACTTACCAAACGGAAGCGCGCTCCCCTTCGCGCGTTTTGCAGGGTAACGCATCGTGCGGAGGGCGCCGCTTGCAAGAGCGTCGTATAAGTAGAGACATAAATAACAAACAGCACGCATTCTGACCTGTCGGAGCGCCTGTCTGCGACCCGCAGCTGCAGTGGCGCGGGCTTTGCTTTTGGTTCGCGTTCGTCACGGTCGATGCTAGCATCACCTGAAACAGCAGACGAGGAAGGGTCGGAGGCAAGCTGGAAGAGGAACGACGCGACGAGGTCTTCGAGGCGGTCTGTCGGGCTCCGGCTGCGGTTTGAGTTGTCAAAATGTGAGAACTAGGATGTGGATTACTTGTCTGACCTGGGCCGTTCTTCCTCCGAATCGTCTTCCTGTTCTTCCTCTTCCTGCTCTTCCTCTTCCTGCTCTTCAAGTTCCTCCTCATCCTCCAGCTCCAAATCCTCATCCGAGAACTCCGCCATATCCATGATGTCTTCAAACTCGATATCCATGAGTGTTGCCTGAAAATCAGCGAGCCGAGGCGCGTCGGACGCGTCAGGTAAATCGATGGTACACGTGATCCACGTGACTATCAATTAACTTCGCGTCGCGCCGAAATATTACTTTGGTCTGGTACATAGAAATTGAATTAACACTAGAGGAAACCGCTCTTTCAATATGCTATATTTACGCGTTTGTTCTCAAACTCGTCCCATCGGTTAAGGGCACTGACGAGAAAGTGGGCAGCATCCTTCCTCGACATTGTGTATCTACTCAAATCGTCCTCACTGACGATATACGGCGCCTTTCCATTTCCCTGCGCTGCAAGTTTATCTGCCACACATTCGCCGTCAGTCAACAGCGCAGGTCGGATTATCAGGACGTGTTTGAGAGATCCCTTCGCAGGCAGGCCCTTCCGCTGCATCCAGTCCTCGCCACCCATGATGTCCGCTGTCGGCTCCGCGGTGTCCCAAGACCAGCCAGCGCAGTGGCTTACAACACGCTCCATACCGAGTTTGTCGAGGCGAGGGACAGTAATCATCGCGTATACCGGCTTGAGCAGTAGGGGAAGAGCCGCCATTGCAGCAGGTGTAAGTGACCCACCCGACACAATGACGATTTTAGGCTGCAGAGCGTCGGAGTAGGTGGGCATCGTGCAAAGAATGCTGAGCATGCACTGGGTGACGAGATTGTGGGGGTGAATGACGAACCCTCGGAGTGTGAAAGACGGTGTTCCCCCTGCATCTGTGGTGAATAATGAAATAAAACAGCCGTAGACCGAAACTGACCGACAGAGAACATGAGAACATCGACCATTCCAGCTTCATCCCATGCACGTTTAGTGTCCAATTCGTTTGTAGCGTCCCCTTTAACCAAGCGCACATTGCCGGATCTGACGAATTTCTGAATGGTACTGTCGCCATCGAAAACAGCGGGCGAGCGGAGGAGGAAGGTCACTGTTGCGCCTTTCTCTATAGAAGAAATTATATTTGTGACTTTGTGAGATGATTCAGTCTGTTTAAACCTACCAAGGAGGCGAATGGCAGAGTAGTATCCAATGTTACCAGGACGGGAGGCACCGACAGCTAGAATATTCATGGGGGCCATTGAAGGGGGTAAAGGAGCGGAGAGCTGTATACAACCATGGTTTTTATCACAGTCGCATCTTGAGAACAGATACTGATGGCGCAAAAGCTGAGTGTCCCTGCTTGCAAACCAATGTCATGGAAATTTCCCGGCAAGTTCGGGCTTATGCATCGCAGGCGTCCACCCGCAGTCAGGCTTGAGTCAGGCCGTCGAGAATCCTCAATATCAAAGTCGCCATACTGGAAAGACGGAAACGCGGAAACACGGAACTTCAGCGGAACTTCAGCGGAAGGACAACAAGTGGCCAAACGTTTCGCTACATACTCGGACCAGCTGACTGGCGAAGAACGAAGAGTGTGGACTACTGAGGTAAGCCCAGTTTTTTTTTCCTTCTTTTTGGAATCTTGGAGTTGGGGTCAAGTTGGGGTTCAGGAAGCAGACACCGCCACTGATTGACAGATTCCCACGCTATGTTTTTTCTTATTCCGAAAAAAGCTGTAGACAAGACATCGATACTGATAGATGCTCACATGCAAATTCGCGAAGTTAGAAACCGGGAGGGGTTTTGATCCCCGTGTACATATTATATGGATGCAGCGCAACAGAATGACAACAAAAAAGCAAGCGCACGGTGGCAATAAGTAATCTAAGTTAGCAGCACCTCCCTCGCGCAGCGGCCGACGCGCGACCTGCTTGCACTCAGGGTTAAGCTTAGCTCAACGTGACGAATGTTCAATTCAAAATGACGGACGCTCGACCGCTTAACTCGCCTTCACCTGCGCGATCTCCTTCTGCAGAGCGTTGTTAAACTCCGTCGCCTGTGTCTCGTCGGGAAACCGCAGGCTGTACGTCTGCGCCTCGCTCTCCGCATCGTGCCCCACGAGCGTGAGCGACCGCTTCGACTGCGAGACTTTGAGCCCCGAGTAGAGTGCAAAATTCTGACATGCGGTAGGTAAGTATTATTTATGTTTCCGAGATGGGGTAGACACACAATTGTTATCTTTCCCGTGTGGCTGGCACGTAAGAGCAGTCGCCGCGCCGACGTCTCTTTGTGTTTTTTAAGGCGGAGGAAACCTGTGTGCGAGTCAGAGGTTGATATGTATAACCACAGCACATATAAACGCACCGATGCCAATTTCGGCCCACCCGCCGTTCGAACCATCCTGCTTCTTCTGCAGCCGGAATGCCTTTATTCGCGCCGACTGCACCGTATCCTCGTCCTCCTCGCCCTCTCCCTCGACGTCCAGGCCACTTGGTGTATCTCCGCTAAACATCTTCGACGCAGCGTTCCCTTCGTCGCTGGCACCCGTCTTGTCCGTCTCCTGACTCTCAGCCGGCTCCGTCGCTTCCCCGTCCCCTTCTGCTTCCTCAGCCTTCTCCCCATCCTTCCCTTTCTCCTTACCTGCGTCCCCGGACCCAGACCCAGACGCCGTCTCGCCTTTCGGCGACCCGAACCCGAATCCTACAGGGTTCCCGATGCTCCCTCCACCGCCGCCGAAGGAAAACGGCGGCGCAGTCGATGATGAGCCGAATCCACCCGCGCCACCACCAAACATAGACGGCGAGGTAGGCTTTGGGCCGCCGAACGGCGAAGGCGACGTAGCTGCCCCAAATGGGGAGGCGGTAGTGCTGGCGCCCGACCCGAACATCGAGCTCGGCGGGCCCGAACCAAAGGGAGTCGAGGTGCTGCTCGAACTTGTACCAAAAGGTGAGCCAGCGGAGGGCGCAAAAACGGAGGGTTTGGGCATCGTCGCGGAGGTGGAGGCAGTCGAGGATGATGAGAAACTGAATGGGTTAGAGGGCGGTGCCGGCGCATCGGCCGCGCCGTTAGTTTTCGGAGGGGGCGTTCCAGTCGCAGCTGCAGGAGGTTTGCCAAAGCCGGCAAAAGTGGTGGGGGCGGCGGGCATTTTGAGTGGGGCGGCGGGCGTCTGCGGGGCGTTAAACGGAGATGGGGATGGCGCGCTTGACCGTACGTCGTCAGACTTGGACCGTCCGTCAAATTCCTTCTGGACATCGACCCGGAGGCTGCTATATCGACTCAGCAGGCTTGCCACGTCCGCGAAGGGGTCCTGATCGATTGCTTTTGTAATAGCAGCAAGGATAGACACGTTGAGACCCCGGAGCGAGCTGTAGTACTTCACTGCGGAATCATCGGCATCACCTGCCGGCGTAGAATATGTTGTGGCTGATGCGGAGGTTGGGAGGGCGGAGTTGGCGGCAGGTTTTGAGGAAGACTCGCCGCCGCCGAGGAAAGAGGCAAAGGTTTTGGCGGCGTTGGAAGCAGTAGGTGCAACTGCCGGAGGCCCCGTACCAAACAGCATAGAAGGCGTCGGTGTCCCGGGATTCGGCCCAAAGATGCTGGACGTTGGTTTGCCTGCTGGAGGGAAACTTGGAGATGAGGTCGGAGGAGTGAAAGAAAACGGATTGGGGGTACTGGAAGGGGTGCCAAATCCGCTGAATGAGCTGAACTTTGACGGGGGAGGGGTAGCAGGACTCTGGGAGGGAATTGTATCGCGCACGATAGAAGAAATATAGAAAAAATACCTCGGAGGTTCCGTTGGAATCCGGCAGAGGCGCAGGAAACGAAGAAGGTGAGCCTGCCATCCGGCGCGGCATGCCCTTTATTCTATTTAACGCGTAAATTCGACTGGCTGCTGCTCAGATGAACAGAATTGCGAACTTTCTGGTGGCCAGTATAGCATCGTCCGCTTTTGAGAAATTGCTGTCGCCGGAGACTTCCTGGAGGAAATTGAAGTCAGATCCACGGGAGAATGAAACGAATTACCTCGATGTCGTCGTCTTCGTCCTTGGTGAGTTGTCTGTCTGCACCGCGTTTCATTGCAGTCAAGTCGAGGTCATGAACAGAGAACGCTTAACCACGTGCCGCTATTGCCTCCGAGTACCGCTTTCGACACTGGCGACTGGAGAAATTTGCGACACATTCCTCAGAAATTCACTCCAGACGAATGCGAAAAAGAAACCGTAAATTCATAAATACAGGAAACTAGGCCTTGCAAGGGCACTTCTCCGCCTCTAAAACCTCGTTCGCAGCCCCGCTCTTCCTGCTCGCGCCGTCCGCCTGCATCAGCTCCTTGTTGACATCGACAGGTGAGCCGGGGCTGGCCTTGCGGTTACCGCTGACGGTGTTGTTCTCCTTGACGTCCAGCTCAGCGCTGTCGCCTTGAACGAGATCGAGCGAGAGTGCGGCGACGCTGGGCTCCTGGGCGGGGGTGATGGCCTTGCGATTGGCGGCGTCGCTGCGGTTGGCATCAAGCTCAACATTCTCGCCCTCGCGCTGAGCGGGATCGATTGGGAGGTCGTTCTTGTTAGTCTCCTTGACGTCGACTCCGTTCTGCGACTTCGCGGCCTTGCGATTGCCGCCGGCGAGGCGAAGAGAGGGGACAGTGGGGGTGTTGTTCTTTACGTCGACTTCCTCGGAGGCGGCCTTGCGATTACCGCTGGCAGGGTCCTCGACGTCGACGTTAGCGCTGTCACCCTGAGCGGAAGTGATGGGGAGGCGTGCGTTGGGATTCTTCACGTCGACTCCCTCGGAGGCGGCGGCCTTGCGGTTGCCGTCAGCAGGCTCGTTGACGTCGACTTTGGCTTCATCAGTGGGAGCAAGGGGAAGGTAGGCGAGGGCCTTGCGGTCGTCCTTGAGCTGAGTGGAAGCGAGCGAGGAGGGGGTTCCTTTGCGCTGGCCGTTGGGTCCGCTGACGTCGACTTTAGCCTTCTCGTTCTGCGGGGCTCCTTGGCGTTGTCCGTTGGCCTCGACGGCGCCGACTTGTTCGGGAGCGAGAGGAAGGGGGGTGTTCACGTCCTTGAGCTGAGTGGAAGCGAGCGAGGAGCCCCCTTTGCGTTGGCCATTGGACTCGCTCACATCGACCTCAGCCTTCTCGTTCTGCGGGACTCCTTTGCGCTGCGCGTTGGGCTCGATGGCGCCGACTGGTTCGGGAGCGAGAGGAAGGGGGGCGTTCACGTCCTTGAGCTGAGTGGAAGCGAGCGAGGAAGGGGTTCCTTTGCGTTGGCCATTGGGCCCGCTGACGTCGACTTCAGCCTTTTCGTTCTGCGGGACTCCTTTGCGCTGGGCATTGGGCTCGAGGGCGCCGGTACCGATCTTCTTGTTGGCGAGGCCAGGAATCGCCGGGGCGGGGGCGTTATCGTCGACCTTGACGTCGGCCTTCTCGCCGTTCTTGCGCTGGGCGGTGTCGAACGCGACTGGGTTGTCGACTTTGCGGAAGAAGCTGGCCGGGCTAGATGGGTTCTTCTTGCAACAGTCCTCGAGGAACGCTCCAAAGTCGGCCGGCGCGCCGTTGGGCATCGACATAGCACCGGACATCATGGCTGCCGCCTGTTCGGATGAGCATGCAAACTTGAAGCTTTTGTCGTAGATGCACTCGAGGAGGTTCTAGAGGACGCTTAGTGGAAAAATTGGCAACGGCGAGAAGGTGCGCACCTCACGACCGGCGATAGGGCTGGCGAGGGAAGTGCCACCGACGAGGAGGAGGACGGCGACGACGCGGGCGATGGAAGGCATGATAAAGAACGTGATGATAAAGGACAGTGGGGTGGAGGATGTGGAGAAGAGGAGGGCGGGATGGTGGTGGTAGAAGACAGAGAAGCGCTGAGGTGGCTGACGCGACCGCAGCGCCTTTTATAGCAATTCCAAGCGGAATTTGAAAATCGGTCACGTTATCGCGATAGGGGCTTGGCACAAATCAAGATTATTTTACGATTAGAGGCTTCGGAGCGCGTGTACAGTCTCCGCAAGTCTAGCTCTCTTTTATCTAGGTGTAATTAATGTGAATATCGCCTTACTGGCCGGTGAGCCTGCTAACGCTCTCCCAGAACCTAAATGCGACATCAGCACCTCCACTCCAAACGGCGACACGAAAAAGCACTTACTTGCACCGTTCTAACAGCTTGTCCTGTGTTTTCACCGCCCTTACATCCGGTTCATCTCCCTCTGTTTTGTTGAAGCGCATCTCAGTCTTCCCCTGCGCCCACCGATTCCACTTGGGTGTGATGGTTTGGGAGACCTTGACGTTGGGGTCGAGCGAGATCGCGAAGGAGATGAACGTTTGGGCAAACGCGTCGATGAAGGCGGTGTTGTTGAAGACCGGGAAATCGAGTAGGGGAACATCTGCCCGGATCGAGGGGAAGTAGTACGGGAGGTCCCGGCCATGGAAGCCGGGTGGGATGGCGAATTCAGCCTTGAACGAGCGGCCAGGAAAGGCGCGCTGCATGAAGTACGCCGGACATATGAATACCGCTGGAAATTATATCATGAGCACGCAGGTCATACGGTGAGGAGAACTGCACGCACACTCTCCGTAAATCGCGTTCGACTGGAATAGCTCCGTGCCCAGGCCAGCATACAGGGCACCGACCTGGCGAGCCTGCGAACATCCGAACTTGGGGTACAGATCCAGTGCATACTGCGTTGCGTTAGCAGTGGCTTCCGTGCTCTGGTCCACAAAGATGGTGCCTTCGAAGGCATTCGATACGGAGAGCAAGGCTCGCTACTCAGGGTCGAATTACGGTTTTTCCTGCAGGGAAGCGGACATGGTTCACGTACCCCGTTGACCTTGCCCTGCGAAAGGGACATCGTCGGGCGCTGCTTGACAAATTCCCCATCGACAACCGGTAAAAATTTCTGGGTTTCAAGGAACGTCGACGGGCTGACGTTGTGGTTCACGTTGTCCAAAGCAGTTGCATCGAGGGCGCGCAAACACGCCATCGATTCGGCCGCTGCGGTACAGCTTTGAAAAACAAATAAATACACGCTGCGTCGAGAAGTCAAACCGCTTACTTTGCCTGCGCTGCAACCTTACTGTATGTCATCTAATCGAGGTCAGAGTGGCCTTGCTATGTGGTCGGCAGCCTACCTCAGGAATTCGGTCGTTGTAATGGTACTGAGAGGGAAAGAACGTTGAGCTGGCGATGGCTCCTCTGAATAACTGCGGCTTGGTCTGCCCGTTGTTCGCGACAAGGTGTTGCAGGACGGAGCCAGCACCGGCAGATTCGCCCCAGATGGTGACCTCGGAAGAATTTCCTCCAAACTTGGAGATCTGGTGCAGAGTTAGTATGGTAATCTGTAAGGACCTTTGAATGCTTGCATGTTTATTGACCCATCGAAGCGCAAAGTCCTGGTCGACTGTAATTCTCAAAATCAGAAAGGGGACGTGAAAATGAAAAGGTTCTTACGCAAGCCGGCATTCAATGTCCCATTTTTCTTCACTGCTTCGCTGGACAGAAATCCTGGAAATGTTTATTAGAGCTCATGATGCATGTAAAGACCAGAGATCCTCACCGAAGAGCCCCAGTCTGTATTGTATAATGACGACCACCACCCCTCTGTTGCTTTGCTTGAGGAGATCGGTTCCGCGAAACTGGCTCGATGCCCCGACGAGATACCTGTTTGAGTGAAGTTGATATTGACACCCGCAGGATTAGTGGCAGGACATACCCTCCTCCGTGAATATACAAGAGTACTGGCAGAGAACCCGTCGGGACGCCCGACGCGTCGCTGGGATAGTATACGCTGGAAAACCATTAACAAAACGGATAAAAATTCCCATAACACACACCTGAGGAAAAGACAATCTTCGTCGGTGCCAACCAGAACCTCGCGCGGTTGACTCGTCGGAGAGATTCCCCCCGCGGCCTGAAAACACTGTTTCGGCTGTTCCGTAGCCGGCTGCAACGCAGTAACGTTTCGCGGCGGTTGAGGTGCTCGGAAACGCAGGTTGCCTGCACGTCAACAGAACCTTCAGAAACGTGAAGAGCAGTGGATTGTGCTACGAACCAGTTGGTGCCGCTGCGTAGCGGATTCCCAGGAAAGTAGTAAAGTTGGTCGACGCGTCGACGGTGCCCTGGTACCGCGCATAGCCCAGGTCAACTATTGGCGACGCGTCTGCATTAATGCAGCTTGCTCCGCAGAGTAATATTGTCCAGAAAGCGGGATTTCGAAGTGAATGGCCCAGAAACATTTCTGGGTGGGATGCTTGGTGGGATATCGGGCTGTAGTAGTCCAGCTTTCATTGGGCCAGTATTTAAACACCTCGGTTTGTCCTAGTCATGGAATTGAATCTCATCGGAGCCGCTTGTCGCGCAGAGGGCAGCGTGAAGCGGAGGAGACAATGCGCCGCATAATTGGCCGATGAGTAAACGAGCCAAGGTCAGATCTGAGCTCTGATCAGCTTTGTCTCACGCTCCGAGTTCATCTTTCTGTCTCTCTGTGGAGTCGGCGGCGAACAGTCACCCCACTGAGATGATCCCCTCGTGTTGGCATCTCCGTAGATGCGCCAGTGCTGGCAGTCATGCACTTATGGTCCATTAGCCTACACATAGACCCTCTACGTACATACCGTCGGGGCAGCCTCTTGCATGTTATCCTACCTTTCCGCGTAGCTCTGGAGTCTGCGCCTTTATTCGGACTTACGCCCCGCTACTCTATCCGCTCCGCGCGGCTAGCAAAATACTTTTCTGGCAACGTTACTCGCACATCGATTCCTGTTATGTACAATTCCATTTTGTGTTCGGGTACTAGACAACACAGCAACGTTCAAGCGCATACAGCGGCGAAAGCGAATCGAATCGAAAACGAAATAATAAAAAAGAGTGTCGAAGTGAGGCTATGATCGCCGCCCAAAGGTGCTTCCAGCACTTCCGCTCCGCCCAAGCTTCAGGTTGCTCCAGCCTCCCGCGCCTGCCGCGTCGAGCCGTCGAAGCAACTGCTGCGCGAGCAGCGCCTCCTCCACGTCAAACGCGCCATCGTAGCCTTCCTCGCCCTCCTGGCTGTACGCCGACGGCGTCGTATAGCTGAACATCGACAGGCTCCGCCGGCCCGATCCGGTGTACGCCGCGCTATCCGCACTCGACGGGATCGATGCGCGCGACGCGACGAGGCGTAGGTTGCGCAGTGAGGGGAGGCGATGCGCCTGAGGATTGATTACCAACACGTTTGGCGGCGGACGCGGTGGTATGACGGGAGGGAGGGTTCCCCAGGCGCTCATTCGCGTGGGGCGGCAGACGGGCTCGGAGAAGACGTCGAGCGTGGCGGCGGCGGTCTTGCTCGTGCGTGCAGATGGCGACGCGAATGGGTCATGGAGGTTCTGAAAGTCATCTGTGCCCGGTAGGGACGGCCGGTACGGGTAGTCTGGGTACTCTGAATGGGAATTGATGGGTGGTCGGCGCGGGCGCGGGGAGGAGAAGGAAGACGAGCGCGACTTGGATTTGCGATGGGGCGTGCGTGGGGGGAGGGACGTGAATGCCGTTGTGTCCGACGCGGCAGTGAGGGTAGAGGTGCGGACCGCCGGTCGAATTGTGCGCGAAAAGAGCTCTTTATGTACAAAGGCGAGTTAGTATAACTGACGGCAACGAGAGAGAAGGCAGAAAGAATAGGCACGTACGAAGGAAAGCGGACATGATGCAGATTATCCAAGAGACCAAAAAGGCAGTCTGAATGATTCTGAATACGAGAGCTTCGACCCAAAGCCCCGCTCTCAACTCTTCGCTCGTTAAGGTGATGGGAGGAGAGGTTTGATCAGGGAGGAGGACGAGAATGCCTATTGCAAAAGCAAAATGGATAATGGCCGATATCTGTCCAGCTAGGATATAGACGGAAATGTTACGGGTTGCATAGCTTGCTGGCAGAGAGGCCTGTGACATTTCGAGGCTCGAAGAAACTTCGTCCAGCGCTCGCGTTTTTTCCGGGGAGAACGGCGGATATGAACATGTCGATGACAGGGTTATTTGAGGCGCCATGGATGCTTCAGAAGGCCTCATAGTCGAGAGAAAGCTAAACGTGATGACCGGAATTGTGAGAATGGCCATGCTGAGATATAGGATGGGTGCCAGCAGTGGTGGGATCGCCGTAAATGAACTAACGACGGAGGCCAAAGTGGCTGTAAACTAAAATGAGGAAAAAGCATTCACGTTCTATTGACAAGAACCGACCAGAGATTAGGATTGTGGCAGTGACCATACAGCAAAAAGAGAACACGATGGGCTGCAGGGTGTCTATTTTCGCGACGATGCCAAGGAGATACACGGCCGATACACTCACTGCCAAAAAGGCATTTTAGCGCGTATGCAATAAGGCACTGGGCCGGACAACGTACATTCCAGGTACAGGACAGAG